>JASDDO010000010.1:11207818-11807818 GCA_030015575.1 Agapanthus africanus
ACTCCGGCATACGGGCCTTAACGGCATCGAGGGCCTTGTGCCAGATGCGGGTCGTAGCCACGGCCAGGTCATCATAGAAGTCCTTCGACTTCTTATAGCTCTCTACCGCCTTCGCCGCCTACAGGTCGGCCGACTTGGCCGCCTCGGCCGTCGCCCTAAGTTTTTGGAGGGTCTTCACCGTCCTCTTCAGGTTGCCGGCCAGAACCTGAGCATCCCCGAGCTTGGCCTCGACAGTCATAGAAGCCTCGCAGTACCGGGCTACCTCCCATTTCCCGACCTCCACCTCGCCTTCCAAGGCAGCAACCCTCGCCGCCGCCGCCTCCAGCTCCCTCCTGGAGCTCTCTTCCAGCGAGGCGAGTCGGCCCGCAGTCTGCAGCGCCGGGGCTACCACCTCGGCTTCCATACGCATGGCGAGGGCAACGTGCTGGAGAACCTGGAAGATACGAAAGAGATCAGAAAGATGAAGGAGGCACCGAATCTCATAATGAACCAAACACTTACCTGCACGGACTCCTGGGCGATGGACGCCAGCAGAGCCCTGAAGGTCTCCCCGGGAAATCTACCCCCGGCCGAGGCCTCTATCTCATGCAGAAGGCTATCCGCAATGGATAGCCCCGATGGCACCGCGAACCAGAGGCCCCCTTCCTCCACCATGATCGGCGAGGACCGGCCCCGGGAAGGTCTCTGGGAGCTCCTCTTGAGCGGCTCCGAGGGAGAGTCGATCTCCTCCTCCGAGACCGGGTCCTCTAGAACCAGGGCCCGCTTCCGGCCCGACACTCTGCTGGGACCCGGGGCGGGATCTGCCTCCGAACACTCGTGGGACACCACCACCTGAGCAGTAGGAGCCGGGGCGGGCTTCACGCGAGAAGAGCTGGCGCCCCCAGCCTTCGTAACCTTCCTCGGCTGGCTCATGGAGGCTTTAAGTGAGTTGAAGTCCATGGATCCTGCACAAAACAAATACCCAACAAGTCAGCGACACGAGCAAAACACAAGCCAAAAAGCAAGCCTAACTTACCGACGAACTCAACGGGGCTGAGCCTGGCCCAATTCAGGACCCTCTCAGACAGCAGCACATCAGGTAGGGGGATGGGCTCCCACGACGCCACTCTCACCGCGGCGGGGTCATTGGACTGGTTCCCCGGCAAGCATTTCTCCCTCGACCACTCGGTAGGCACGGGCCAGTCCTCGCCCTCGGGAGGGGAAACGAAGAAAAATTTCTTCTTCCAATCATGAATAGAAGAGGGCAAGGCCACGACCCCGGTCCCGGCAGCGCCCCCCGACCGCTTTCTGAAAGAAAGATAGACCCATCTCGGGTCGCCCGCTCGACCACTAGGGTGGTTTTTGAAGACGAGAGAAGAATCGAGAAGGGAGAGGCTGAAGGGAATCGCCTGTAACTTCAGGCGGATCATGAACCCGAGGAGGATCCTCCACGAGTTCGGCACTAACTGGCCGGGGTCCAAACCGAAAAAATTCAGCGCTGTGACGATCTCGGGAGAGAAGGGCAGGCGCATTCCTCCCCAAAAAGCTTCCAAATACAAGGCGATCTCTCTGCCCCATACTTGATCTGCCCTCTCTCCCTCCTTGGCCAGTCGGAGCATGTAACACGAGGGGATGTGGAAGCGAGCCCGAGCATTGGCGAGCTCGTCCTCATGCCTCACCCAACACGAGGAGCCGGGGGCTGCATCTGCCTCCTCCTCCCTGGGGGCTGCCCTCGCCGGATGATCCCGGGGAGAGGATCCGACCCCTGCTCCCCGGGAGGACTCGGACACAACTAAAGGGTCCCTAGAACCTACTCCTACAACATCTACTGACTCTACAAAGGAAGACATCTAACCTTGGAAAAGGGAATCCTTGGGAACCGAAAGCGAGAGAAAGAAGACGAGCGCCGAGCAGCCAGGACTTAGAAGAGGAAAATATGAAGGAGTAGGGGCCCAAGGACGGGCCCCACCCCTGTTTATTGCTGCATGCGACCTCATCCAACGACGCCCGTCATCTCCCGCCAAAACGACTCCTCGCGTCCAGCGGCTCCGATCGCTCCACGTGTCGATCCTGCGCTGGACCGCATCCCATCAAACGCCGCAGGCCTGCATACGTCGCGTTGGCCAATCGACGCTTGACACGTGGACCGTCGCTTCAGTGGCAGAATGCACGAACTGGCGCACCTTCCTTAAATGCAGAGATCTCATCCTGATTCGCTAGTAGAAAAGACAACTGACATCCCGAGGACTCGTCCCGACGAAGCCTTAGGAAGGAGCTCACCTCGGGAGGCCTGGCAGTCCACTCCTGACCCGACCCGCTAGCTGGTCGGGACAAGAGTGGGGGGCTAATGATGATGCTCAATATTGGCAATGCGAGATCAGGACACATGACGGATGACATGTCTCAAGACCCAAAAGAAAGGGCCCACAGAGGCCGACCACGCGGCCCTTGTACCCGACCTGCGAGCACAAGCTGGCCCTCCTCGGCCCCCCTGCAAATTTGCCTCCTTGGCCCCTCAGCTCGCCCCGAGCCGCCACAGGACCAAGACTCCTCAGCCCTCTTGCTCGGTTCCGAGCTCCCCAGCCGAGGCCGTCTTCCTCGGTCCCTCCGACTGACCGACTCCACCACGCACAGGCGTAACCGCCGCTCCGCAAATCTCGCCACGCGCAGATTCTCCGCCAGCAACGTCCCACGTTCCATGCCATCACGATCCCCTTTAATGGGTGATCCGCTCTTTACGCGGGCGTGATGTCTGGAGCATAACTGCTGGCGAGATTCTCGCGCCTGCTGCTGCGTGCTGCCGCCGCTATATAAACCCCCATTATAGAGGGGTCAAGTAAGCCATTCTTGATTCCATTTAGCCGTTACTCTGCTCGGATCTAGTGCTAACTTGATCGTCGGAGTGTCCTCGATGGTACCAAACTACCCCGGGACTTCTTTGCAGGTACTTGGCGCTAAACTCCTCAAATCACCAATCTCCTCAAAACCTATTGAGACCCACACGAATAGAAAATCACCGCCGAAACCCACCGGGAGATCAACGGAAGACAACATCTGACGGAGACCCGAAAAGGACCTCCATCAGTTGGCGCCGTCTGTGGGAAATCAAACTCCACAAAAACAAAGTTGGCCTTTCGATCTCCGTCCGCATGGCGAGCAACCATCCTGAAGATCCCGGTACCAGCCGCCGCCTTCCCCTCACCGGAGGCATGGATGAGCCTCCACCAGCGACCATCATCAACGCCCTCGCCAGCCGAATAGATCGGCTACAGTCCCTCATGGAGGCGCTCGTCCGCATCCAAGCGGCCGGGCCTGGGCCCCAGATCGCCGCTCCACCGCCTCCAGAAGGCTCTGCCCCTGTCGGGACGACTGACCACCAGCAGGCTACGACTCCTGGCCACAGATCTCTCGGGCCGATACTCCCTGAGGTCTGCTGGGTGCCCCACGGCTCCACACCAAGGTCCGCCACCAGAACGCCTCGCCTCGAGCCTCCTCACGACCCTTATCCCCCTGAGGAGGTGTTAGTCACTTCGCCTGTCCACAGGCATGGTCGACACCACTTCCCTCGGCGGGGTCGCACAGAAGGGGTTCACCTCGGCGGCTCGAGAGCTACCTCGCCCATGGATCTGAGACACCTCATCGAGAGGAACCAGGGCCACTCCCAGACGCAGGTCACCCGCAGCAGAGGCCAGGGATCCCAAGGCGCCGATTCCTCGGGAAACCAAGGTCAACTCGACTCCCTCGAGAAGAAGATCGAAGGCATGCGCCGGGAGGCTCACTTCTCGAGCGACGGGGCTAAGTACGCCTTCGATTCGCTCACAAAGCCGTTCACTGAGGAATTGCTCGCCGTCCACGTCTCCTCACGCAATAATTCCCCAAAGGTCTCTCTGTTCGACGGGAAAACCGACCTGAAGGACCATTTGGACGCTTTCACCGCGGGGATGAGCTTCCAGGACCACTCCGACGCCGCCCAGTGCAGGGCCTTCCCGGCCACCCTCATCCGCACAGGTCAGGACTGGTTCCGAGGGTTCGAGCCCTGCTCAATCTCGACCTTCGATGAGCTGGCTACTCAGTTCCTCGGCCACTTCGTTGGGAACCGTCGGCAGAAGCGCACGGTCGACTACCTCTTCACGGTTAAGAGTGGGGACAAAGAGACGTTCAAGGCCTACATCACCCGCTTCTACAACGCCCTTCTCGAGGTCCCCGAGCACCGGGACAAGACCGTCATCACGACGCTCAGATCTGGTCTGAGGCACAAGGAGTGGTTGCACTCCTTTGCGTTGGCACAACCTAAGACCATGGCCGTCAAGGCATGGACCGAGCGCGAGGTTCAGTTGGAATCCGAGGTGAACGCAAACCTCCCCCGAGTAGAACGATCTGACCAGAAGAAGAGGGCTCGGGAGGAGAGGCCGGAGTGTCAGCGGCCCTATCACCCGAAGTTCCAGGAGTATACCCCACTCAACGTCTCCCTCGCAGTGTTTCTAAAGGAGGCCCAAAACGAGGGGTTCTTCAAGTTCCCTCCAATCCCGCGTCAGGCCGCGAAGCGAACCCGGGGCCCTTACTGCGCTTTCCACTGGATACTGGGCCACGCCACAGAGGATTGCAAGCAACTCAGGGACTGCATCGAGGAGCTCATCCGTTCGGGACACCTCGCCGCATACTTGAGGGACAAACGGCAGGCCGACCGCGAGCAGGAGCAGCATCACCCTCCCGCTGAGCTGACCGTCGGTCAGATCATGCTCGTTTCGGCGGACAGCCAGTACAGAACTCAGGGAGCCCCGTACCCTGTGCCAAGCACGGAGGCCAACAATCCTCCAGGGAGCTCGGGCCGAGCCAATAAGGTCATCTACTAGCATGTACTATTCTTTTAAGATGATGTAAACTCTTCCTAGAGTCTGTTGTCTATTTAATTAAGACCAATGGAACATTGCAAAAAAGAAGGAAATATCTCATTTATTCAAAAAGGACAGTTGCCCGCTTTCACCTAAAAGGTCGCTTCCACGCGGCGACCGCCGAGCCTTCTCCGGCGGAATTGAAACGACACGACTATGGCACTTCGCCTCCCCCCCGCGCTCAATGCGCGTGCTACGCGCACATTCGCCGCGACCGTTCCCGGTACCTGCAACTAAATGGTTGGACAAGACCTCGTGTGGATCAGCCCAGCAGCTACCCTGCTCGGTTATCCCTGGCGGGTAGCTTCCCTACCGCAACGCCAGAGACCAGAAAGTCCTCCTTAGAGGCGGCTCAGCAGCTTCCCTGCTCGGCTATCCCTGGCGAGTAGCTTCCCTACCACAACGCCAGGGATCAGAAAGCCTTCCCAGAGGCAGTCGAGCCTGAGGATCCCTCGCTCGGCTATCCTTCAGGACAAAAGCCCTCGCCAAGAGGCACCGGGTAGAAACCCTGCCGGCCAAGGGTCCTTGGCAGGCTTCTTACAGCCCCTCCCGCGCTAAGGACCAAAGTCCTCCCAGAGGCAGTCGAGTCCTTGCTCGGCTATCCCCGGCTGGTAGCTTCCTACCACAACCGACAGGGATCAAAGTCCTCGCCAGGAGGCACTTGGCAGTAACCCTGCTCGGTCCCCGTCTTGAAGGATCAATGCCCTCGCAAGAGGCAACCGAGCAGCTACCCTGCTCGGTCATCTCTGGCGGGTAGTCTCCCTGCCGCAACGCCAGGGACCAGAAAGTCCTCCTTAGAGGCAGCTCAACAGCTTCCCTGCTCAGCTATCCCTGGCGGGTAGCTTCCCTACCGCAATGCCAGGGATCAGAAAGCCCTCCCAGAGGCAGTCGAGCCTGAGGATCCCTCGCTCGGCTATCCGTCAGGACAAAAGCCCTTGCCAAGAGGCACCGGGCAGAAACCCTGCCCGACCAAGGGTCCTTGGCAGGCTTCTTACAGCCCCTCCCGCGCTAAGGACCAAAGTCCTCCCAGAGGCAGTCGATGTAAGTCCATGTCACGCACCCCACGAGCTTGCGGGGAGGCGGAATATATGAAAAACAATTATCAAAGCATCGTAACACGGACTTGAGCACACGGATCGTGTCTAAACCATTACTAGCAAACTACGAAATCTTTAACTACTCAGATTCGAAGTTATACCTCACGTTACTTGTCCTTCGGGTCTTCATTGCTGTCCTTCACTCCTCGTAGGCTCTATGGAACATCGGCACCTCAACGGCCTCCTCGAGTCAAAGACGATCCACCCGAGTGTCTATAGTCCGAGCTTCTATCTCGAATCTGAGATAACTACGGCTTCTAGATCGCTAATCTAGAAGTCCTAGAGGGTGTAGAGTAATAAGATGGATTAGTTAGTCACTTAAACCCTAGGTTTCTCAACTCATGAGAGCTATTAGGGTTTGAGGAAGAAGATGAAGACTTGAGGAGAGAGAAAGCTTTTGTGATAATGATATGAATAATGTCTCATCTTAGAATAATATGAAGCATCAAAATATCATAACAAATATCTATCATAATATCTAGCATGCTTCATTTAATTCATTTGAGATGAATCATCTCATGAGTCATTGTCCATTTAACGAAAACCTACACTTCATCTCTCCACCTCATTTGTTTAAATCCTAAAAAGAAATAAAAACAAATGAGTCATCTTCTTCTAGAAGCTTCCCGACAAATTACGAGACTGCCCCTCCCATCCGTATTTCCAAAAAAACACGGATAATTTTTGACTGAATAAATCCATCTGTATAATACTAGAATCTGGCTTAAACAAAGCCCGCTAGTATTATTTTCCCGATCATAATACGTGCACAAGTGTACGTAAGTGATCGCGACCCTGCCGTAAAACCATACGGCCTTTACACCTTTTGCCCGGTGCAGAGAAACTCTCTGTGTGGAACTCTAAAGACTCGACACTACGCTGGCAGTGGGTTTAACCACAGGCCGCAAGCGGTACTAGCTGTACGTAACGGTCCCCAGGTAGATGTCGATAAGAAGGACGATGAGGAACCCATCCGAACTCCTACTGAGCCTAATGTGACAATCTCCGTACAGTCCGGTCTGTTCGTCTAGGACTATCGCATATCAGGCCTAGGGGGCGGTAAACGTCAGACCCCTAATAGCGGTATAAGTCGTGTCGGAGTGAAGCCCATTACACCTTGAGAAACTACTGGAAGCCACCAGTAAATCTCGCTTGCCCTGGCCAGGGACTTTGCGTAATGGCTCTCCATACACAGCGCGATATCAATCCCCAATACCGGGAGAGACGAATCCTGTCTAACCGCCACTGCCTCCAAGTGCTTCGGGACTGCACCCACTACTACCTGTTTGCACGACTCCTTTGAGCCATGGTAGGGTAGTAATCTAAGTACAGTAGGAATACACCCGAGGTGAAGTAGCAGTGTCAAGTCGACGGACTAAACTGTACTCATGTCACCTGGGAACTGCTATCTGACGATGGGTATAATCCAACCTGCAGTTCCCGGAGAGTCCTGTCCGGTGTACCCGTAACCTAACTAGCACCTGCATACTATCTCCAGTACGACGTACTGATGGCTGTGGGACAGACCATCTCCCCAACTGGGATGAGAAGCGTATACACCAGTCTACTCCGGAGTATCGATGCCCTGTCTCGATAATCCTACGACCAGGGACCTGTATAGGATGTTGCTTATAGACTATCCAGCCCCCACTAGTGTGACTGCCATCACAACGCCGGTAATCAAGCAAAGATCCTAAGGGCTCTACTAATATGTATAAGCGATACTGTAGGGTGTTTTTCGTCACCCCAGTGAGATGGGAATACGCGAGCGCTTGTCAGGCGTACTACAGATTCCCCCTGCCTAGGGTAGGCCGGGGTTTAATGATTGTGGGGATCCGAATCTCCGGCAGCCGCGGACTAAGCTGCCGTTAATTACCCCTCGCCTTTCGGGCGAGGGAACCTCCGATTAACGGGTTAAATTGGTCATGCGAACTCAATGTGCAGTGTGCGTGTGTTTTGTTTTGAAAGGGGGTTTTGGATATATCGGGAGCCACGCAGAGTTTTTACGGGGGTCCCGCTACCCGGATAGCGGGCTGGGGGTCAAGGGGGCTAGCAGCCCCCTTGCGGGGTTCGGGGCAGCGCCCCGGCCCGAAAATTTTTTGGAGGGGGAGAGTGTGGCGGAGTATGTGTATGTGTACATTTGTATACATATGTATATATATACATGTATATATAAATAAAGGGGAAAAGGCATCCAAGGGATGCGCAGGTGCGCAAGCGCGCGCGCCACGTGTCGGCACGCGGGCGCCTTGCGCACTTGCGCAGGTGCGCAAGCGCGCGCGCCACGTGTCGGCACGCGGGCGACTTGCGCACTTGCGCAGGTGCGCAAGCGCGCGCGCCACGTGTCGGCACGCGGGCGACTTGCGCAGTTGCGCAAGCGCGCGCGCTACGTGTCGGCACGCGGGCGACTTGCGCACTTGCGCAGTTGCGCAAGCGCGCGCGCCACGTGTCGGCACGCGGGCGACTTGCGCACTTGCGCACTTGCGCAAGCGCGCAGGTGAGGCACAGCAGGCTTTTAGCCTAAAAAAAAAATTTCTCAGAAGAGAAGTCAGAGAGGAGTTGGACTCCTGAATGTGTTTTTCTTCTTTTTTGGGGGTTTAGTGAAAGATGTTCTTCTTCTTCCTCCTGTTGTTTGCTGGATCTTGAAGATCAAGAGATATGGAATTTTAAAAATCACTCCTTTTTGAGATCTAATGGAAGATCTGTGTTCCCCTTGATGGGTTTTGTGGTGAAAAACTAATTTGTTTTATAAAAAGGAGAGTAGAACTCTTGATTTAATTCAAAAGAAGAAGAAGGTTTTGGAACCTTGAAGAAGGAAGAAAAGATCTCAGATCTAAATTTTTGGAGAGAATGAAAAGTATATCCTTTTTTATTCATGATGTTGCCTTTTATAGGCTTACATATTTGCATGTAGCCCCTTGGGCTTCACAAAAATGGCATTTTAGCCATCCCATGGCTCATGTGCCATTTCATTTTTGCACATAAGCCATGGGCTTACAAAATATTGGCTTCATGCCCATTTTGCATACATTCATGTATAAAAAATTACATAAAAATTATTTATTACATGATCTATATTTTAGCATGGAGGAGGCTGGCCGCGGGCTCGGGCATGGGCCCGCTTGACCTGGGCTTGGGCCCACCTGGCTTGGGGTTGACCTTGACTTTGACTCGGTCAACGGGGGTGTAAATTTTTACCCCAACAGATACGTTAAAAGAAACATATGCACATATTAAAGTAGACACAAACCAAGTAGCATGCTACCATTTTTAGCAAGACTGTCAATACAACCGTGAATATCCCAAGCTTCCATTAAATAATATACAAACTAGTATGATACAGTAATAGCCTCTAGGGCATAAACACCAACAGTCGAGTCCTTGCTCGGCTATCCCCGGCTGGTAGCTTCATACCACAACCGACAGGGATCAAAGTCCTCGCCAAGAGGCACTGGGCAGTAACCCCGCTCGGTCCCCGTCCTAAAGGATCAAAGCTCTCGCAAGAGGCAACTGAGCAGCTACCCTGCTCGGTCATCTCCGGCTGGTATCCCCCTACCCATTACACCAGAGATTAAAGCCCTCGCCAAGAGGCGACCGTGCGGCTTCACTGCCCGGTCATCCTTAGTGGGCTTCTTGCAGCCCCTCCAACTCTAAGGACCCAAAATCCTCCTCGAGGCAGTCGAGACCGACCCTGGATCGACCATCCCCGGCTGGTGGTCGATGCTCGCATTGCCAGAAGTCAAAAGATGACACCCCCCATGGGGCCACCGAGCAGCTTCCCACTCACGCTAGGCACAAATATGGCGAACAACGCTCTGCCCGTCACCCGCAAAGGATCCGAGACCCCAGTATGGGGCATCAAGTCTGTCCAGGTCTAAACGATCCCCTCTCGACTTCGGGGCCCATGGGGATACCTCCTCGGCAGCGCTTGGCACGCTCGTCGGCAAGTGATCGAAATCAACTCGATGGACGATCGCTAGACAGATGGCCAACCTGACATGAAAACACAACGGTGCAAGCAGGGATATCTTACGAGCATTCACCACAAACAGATGATAGAGCGCGACTCGATGAAACCAAAGAAAATTTTTATTACTACCAAAGACAAAGGCTTTACAATGGGTATTTTTTGGGCTCCTCAGCCTTACAAAATTCCAAAAACAAAGAAATAAAAGGAGGTAGATGGGGGCTCTAGACCTCGGGGCCAGGTGCGACCTCGGGGTCCTTGACATTCACCACGTGACGCGCGGGGTCCTCGGCGGTTTCCTCGTCAGGAACCTCTTCCCCCTGCTCATCGGTGTCCGCGAGGGGGAATTCGGCCCGGAGATCTCCGTCGGCAAACTCCGGCATCCGGGCCTTAACGGCATCGAGGGCCTCGTGCCAGATGCGGGTCGTAGCTATGGCCAGGTCATCATAGAAGTCCTTCAACTTCTTATAGCTCTCCACCGCCTTCGCCGTTTTCAGGTCGTCCGACTTGGCCGCCTCGGCCGCCGCCCCAAGCTCCTTCCGGAGGGTCTTCACCGTCCTCTTCAGGTTGCCGGCCAGAACCTGAGCATCCCCGAGCTTGGCCTCGGCATTCATGACAGCCTCGAAGTACCGGGCTACCTCCCGTTTCCCGACCTCCACCACGCCTTCCAAGGCAGCAACCCTCTCTGTCGCCGCCTCCAGCTCCCGCCTGGAGCTCTCTTCCAGCGAGGCGGGCTGGCCTGCAGCTTCCAGCGCCGGGGCTACCACCTCGGCTTCCATTCGCAAGTCGAGGGCAACGTGCTGGAGAACTTGGAAGATACGAAAGAGATCAGAAAGATGAAGGAGGCACCGAATCTCACAATGAACCAAACACTTACCTGCACGGACTCCTGGGCGATGGACGCCAGCTGAGCCCTGAAGGTCCCCCCGAGAACTCTACCCCCGGCCAAGGCCTCTATCTCATGCAGAAGGCTATCCGCAACGGATAGCCCCGAAGGCACCGCGAACCGGAGGCCCCCTTCCTCCACCATGATCGGCGAGGACCGGCCCCTGGAAGGTCTCTGGGAGCTCCTCTTGAGCGGCTTCGAGGGAGGGCCGATCTCCTCCTCCGAGACCGGGTCCTCCAGAACCAGGGCCCGCTTCCGGCCCGACACTCTGCTGGGACCCGGGGCGTGATCCGCCCCCGAACGCTCGCGGGACACCACCACCGGAGTAGTAGGAGTCGGGGCGGGCTTCGCACGAGAAGAGCTGGCGCCCCCAGCCTTCGTAACCTTCCTCGGCTGGAGCATGGAGGCTTTAAGCGAGTCGAAGTCTATGGATCCTGCACAAAACAAATACCCAACAAGATAGCGACACGAGCAAAACACAAGCCATAAAGTAAGCCTAACTTATCGACAAACTCAACGGGGCTGAGCCCGGCCCAACTCAGGACCCTCTCAGACAGCAGCACGTCAGGTCGGGGGATGGGCTCCCACGACGCCACTCTCACCGCGGCGGGGTCATTGGACTGGTTCCCCGGAAAGCATTTCTCCCTCGACCACTCGGTAGGCACGGGCCAGTCCTTGCCCTCGGGAGGGGAAACGAAGAAAAATTTCTTCTTCCAATCATGAATAGAAGAGGGCAAGGCCTCGACCCCGGTCCCGGCAGCGCCCCCGGCCGCTTTCTGAAAGAAAGATAGACCCATCTCGGGTCGCCCGCTCGACCACCAGGGTGATTTTTGAAGACAAGAGAAGAATCGAGAAGGGAGAGGCTGAAGGGAATCGCCTGGAACTTCAGGCGGATCAAGAACCCGAGGAGGATCCTCCACGAGTTCGGCACTAACTGGCCGGGGTCCAAACCGAAAAAATTCAGCGCTGCGACGACCTCGGGAGAGAAGGGCAGGCGCATTCCGCCCTAAAAAGCTTCCAAATACAAGGCGATCTCCCTGCCCCGTACTTGATCCGCCCTCTCTCCCTCCTTGGCCAGTCGGAGCACGTAACACGAGGGGATGTGGAAGCGAGCCCGAGCATTGGCGAGCTCGTCCTCATGCCTCACCCAACACGAGGAGCCGGGGGCCGCATCTGCCGCCTCCTCCCTGGGGGCTGCCCCCGCCGCACGATCCCGGGGAGAGGATCCGACCCCTGCTCCCCGGGGGGACTCGGACACAACTAAAGGGTCCCTAGAACCTACTCCTACAACATCTACTGACTCTACAAAGGAAGACATCTAACCTTGGAAAAGGGAATCTACGGGAACCAAAAGCGAGAGAAAGAAGACGAGCGCCGAGCAACCAGGACTTAGAAGAGAGAAATATGAAGGAGTAGGGGCACAAGGACGGGCCCCACCCCTGTTTATTGTTGCAAGCGACCTCATCCAACGACGCCCGTCATCTCCCGCCAAAACGACTCCTCGCGTCCAGCTGCTCCGATCGCTCCACGTGTCGATCCTGCGCTGGACTGCATCCCATCAGACGCCGCAGGCCTGCATACGTCGCGTCGTCCAGTCGACGCTTGACACATGGACCATCGCTTCAGTGGCAGAATGCACGAACTAGTGCACCTTCCTTAAATGCAGAGATCTCACCCTGATTATCTAGCAGAAAAGACAACTGACAGCTCGAGGACTCGTCCCGACGAAGCCTTAGGAAGGAGCTCACCTCGGGAGCCTGGCAGTCCACTCCTGACCCGACCCGCTACCTGGCCGGGACAAGAGTGGGGGGATAATGATGATGCTCAATATTGGCGATGTGAGATCAGGACACGTGGCGGAGGACATGTCCCAAGAACCAAAAGAAAGGGCCCACAGAGGCCGACCAGGCCGCCCTTGTACCCGACCTGCGAGCACAAGCTGGCCCTCCTCGGGCCCCCCTGCAAATTTGCCTCCTCGGCCCCTCAGCTCGCCCCGAGCTTCCACAGGACCAAGACTCCTCAGCCCTCTTTCTCGGTTCCGAGCTCCCCAGCCGAGGCCGTCTTCCTCGGTCCCTCCGACCGACCGACTCCACCACTCACAGGTGTAACCGCCGCTCCGCAAATCTCGCCACGCGCAGATTCTCCGCCAGCAATGTCCCACGTTCCACGCCATCACGATCCCCTTTAATGGGAGATCCGCTCTTTACGCAGGCGTGATGTCGGGAGCATAACTGCCGGCGAGATTCTCGCGCCTGCTGCCGCCGCTATATAAACCCCCATCACAGAGGGGTCAAGTAAGCCATTCTTGATTCCATTTAGCCGTTACTCTGCTCGGATCTAGTACTAACTTGATCGTCGGAGGGTCCTCGGTGGTACCAAACCACATCGATACTTCTTTGCAGGTACTCGGCGCTAAACTCTTTAAATCACCAATCTCCTAAAAACCCATTGAGACCCACACGCAACAGAAGATCACCGCCGAAATCCACCGGGAGATCAATGGAAGACAACATCTGACGGAGACCCGAAAAGGACCTCCATCACTCTCCCCCTCATCTTCTTCAATTTTTCCCTGCTCCACATAAAAACTCAATCTTTGAGCCCAGGTCGAAGCTTTAGATGAGCTGCTACAACAATCTCTGACCCCGACTCGAGCCCTGAACCCGATTCGATCTTGCCGAAGGAGCTCAACGTCCATTATCGCCTCCGTCTCAAAGAGAAGGAGAATTCTGAGCAGCAAAAGCAATTTTGATGAGAAAGAAGAAGGCCCATCGAAAATGCATCCGCAGCCGCTTCAGGTTTTGTATCCATGCCAATGCACACAAGGTGCACGACAAAATGCGGGTATGGAGAAGAGGAGAAGCGTTGGGGTCCAGGTCGATCTCGACAGCCGAATGCTCGAGTTTTCGGCCGCCGATTCTTCATTGGAGAAGAAACAAATCGAGCGCAGTCATTGATTGAAAGTCATTTGCTCGAGTGTTCGAGTACAGATGCTCAATTTGGAGATATTATCAAGAATGACCAGGAGACTAATTCAAACATGGTTCCTAGCGGTGGAATTTTCGACAAGCAAATCGAGTCCTCGGGTTTACGAAATCTTCAAGTTGCCTCTACCCCTTTGTCAGACCGGAATGACACAAGCATGCTATCAAACGTTAGAGATTCGATCATCGGTTTTTCAATCAACAACCGTGAGTTTTCTCAACATTGTCTAGAGCTAAACCGATATCGCGATATTGGTGAGAATGAGCAAGAAACTAACTCAAACCTAGTTCCTCGTAGTGAAATTTCCGACAAGGAATGCATTGATACGTTGGGCTTTCAAAACCTTCAAGTTGCCAATTCTAATGGTAGTGATCCGGTTGTTAACTCTTCATCTTGCAACCGCTTGCTTCAGATTTCAGTTGCTGACCACGAAGTTATCAGAATGGATCAAAAAACTAACTCAAGCTCTGTTCCTAGTAGCGGTATTGCCGACGAGGAAATGGAATCATCCGTTCCTAGTACCGAAGTTGCAAACTTGCCATCTGATGTTACGGATCCGATCGTCCATTCTTCATTTGACATTCGCTTATCTGAGACGAAAGTTGCTATTGATGCTTCTCGGAGTTTGTTAGAGCTCAACCAATGCCAGAACATTATCGAGAATGACAGAGAAACCAACTCAAACCTTGTTCGTACTAGCGAAATTCCCGATAATGTTCAAGTAGCCATCTCAAGTCAAGAAAGCACAAACACGCCATCGAATGCTAGCGAAGGCACCGATACAGGCAAAGAGAACGAAGGCGCCGATACGGGCAAAGAGAATGAAGAGGCAAAATTCGGTGGAGAAGTCGGGGTTTATATTAAAATAGAGAAGGGGAGCAACAAGAAGAAGGGAGATTTGGATGGGTTGAGCTTGAGAAGTTGAGATTGTTGTATAAGGAGAATTGTAATACCCCGTTCTTTTGTATCCGTATTCGAATAAATTAATTTCAAGAAGAAGAAAAAATTGTGCTGCTTACTCCTCAAATGTTTTTCCTAATCTCTAAAAAATTTCCCATTCTTTTCCCATTCCCCATTCTTTCCTTCTCTTTTGTTTTAAACTTTAACTCCAAGCCCGACCTAAACCCTTACCCAAGCCCAAACCATCATCCAAACCCTTACCCAAGCCCGAACCCTCACCCAAACCCGACCCGACCCATCTCCTCTTGTTTCCCTCTTTCCTCTCTCTCTCCGACCCCTTCTTCCTCTACTCGCACACCCACTCCCACGAGACCCACACCCTCTAACGGCCACGACCGAGCCCTCGTCGCCCCAACGTCCCCCGAGAAACCCTCGCCCGCTCCCCCTCTCTCGTAACAGCTCCCTCACCCGCTCTCTCAATCTCTATCTCATTCTCCATCACTCTCACTCTGCTACTCTTATCTTCCTCGCCACCATCACCTTCCTCTACACTACACCGAGCCCTTCCTCCTTCCCGAGCTCCCCGCCTCCACTACACCCCGGTTGCCTGCCTTCACCAACCTCGCCGTCGACCTCCCCTGTGACCACCAAGCCTTTTTTCGCTGTGACACTCCGCTTCACAGAGCGCGCTAATTATAGCACGTGACAGAGCCAACCATACTACCTGTGATTAGAAAATATCCTTCCACAGTCACATTATGGCTGTCTATAGGATATCAAGAACAGTAAAATATAAAGTCTATCTAATATATGTCCATTTGCCAAAATAAAAGAGTCAAGAAATATATAAGCGGAAACGATAATAATATCCAAAATCAACATTTGAAATTACGTCCCAATATGGGCTCACATCAAGAAATAAAAGTGCGGAAAAATAAGCTAAACTAAGCATCACTAAACTCAATTCCTCACTGCTCGGCTTGGCGACTAAAGTACTCCTGTTCAGCCTGCGATGGAGATAGAGGAACCGGGCCATGCGAAACCCAGACGTCAGTGCGTCGTAACATCAAAAATAACCATAATAACCAGGATGTAACGAGATATATAGACATGAATATAAATCAACAACATGAATATAAATAGTGAGATACGTGTGTGTATGTAATGTGTAACCTAAAACTAGGTTATCTAATCTAAAGTCTTCGAAATTAATTAATGTAATCCTCATCGTAACCCATCAGTCTATGCCCCGTTCATTCCCCACGGGACCACGGTAACAGGATTATTCCGTAACGCCCGGAAAAACGGCAAACACGATATTCCGTAACGCCCGGAAAAACGGCAAACACGATATTCCGTAACGCCCGGAAAAACGACAAACATGTAATAATAGCCTTTTGAGTTACGCTTTGGATACATTCTTGATTTCCCCTTTACCCGCAGGTTTGTGTTCAAGTCAGGTATTGCCAAGATAGATCTAATGCCAATACAGGATCAAGCAAGTACATGTTTTCGTCTATGCAGACAACAAGTAACGTCTGTCAGGAAAACACGTCAATATTGTTGGCATTAGTAACTAAATCCATGTAACAAGTCAGTAATGTGTCTTGAACCTGTCAGGTGATGTATATGCATCAACTAGATATCCAATGTAAACTATAACGAATATCGAAGCACGGTTAATGAACGAATGCACATTTAACTATCTGTAATAACCCTTTATAAGTCCATAACTACGTATGATGCACATTAGAAAGCACGCTGTACTAATATAACAGTAATATGATATAATGAGGTTCCGGCATGCAACTAGATATGCAATAGACAGTACGGATACGTACGGGTATCGTAAAACGGTAAAACTATAACATGGGATGCATAATTAAAATACATGTATTATTTTTATTCATATGGATATAAATATAGTAACACAGCATGTAGCAAGATAAACTTGCCTGATCGGATCTTACGTCAAAGTACGTACGTCGCGCTCGACGTCGGTAAACATCGCGATGCACACAAGCGTGTACAGGACTGGACTTGGCTACTCAAAGACGTGACCACGCTGGATGAGGACGACTGGGTCGCCCGGATCGCCGGCGACGTGCGCGATTCCGGCAACGGCCAAGAACCGAGAAAGTAAGAAAGCAAAGAAAGAAGAATGAAGAAGAAGAAGAAGAAGATGGGCTGTATTGTTCTCTGGTGTTGGCTTTGGGGTTCTGGGACAGAGAATAGAGACGACGACGAGGTCGTGGGTGATCGACGGTGAGGGGTGCGGGCGATGGGTGTTGCCGAGGCGAGGTTCTGGTTTGTAGGGGTTGGGGTTCTTGGGTTCTCGTCGGGGATGAAGAAGAATAGAGGAGGTAGTGGTGATGGTGGTGATGAAGGCGGTGAGATGAGGGTGGTGGTGACGGCAAAGTTTTCCGGCGAGGACAGAGGAATTCTTGAGTTGGTCGGGGTGCTCGGGTTTGTGGGTGCTCGGGAGTTTAGAGTTGGTTGTTGGGTTCTTGGGGATGGAGAAGATGACAGTGGTGATGTCGGGGTGACGAGGTCGGCGGTGGAGGAGATGGGTGCAGTGGGTTTCTTGGGTGGGGTGTCGTCGGGGTTGTAATGGTGGCGTTTGAAGAGGGAGGTGATGAAGAAGATGAGGGTAAGGAGATGGTGAGGGGATGAAGGTGAGGGTGGTGACGACGACGGCGAGGGTGAGGCTAGGGTTAGGACGTGGGTTTCTCACGGCAGAGGAGGTGTAAGGAAGAAGAAGGAAATATGGAGGGGAGAGAGAGAGAGGCGTTGTGAATATCAGGTAAAAAATAATATATATATTATATATATAAGAGGGGAGGGAGAGAGACTGGCGAGGATTAGAATATTTATATTAGTTAAAAAAATATATTTAATATATTTTCGTATAATCTGAAGTTTTTAGTTTAGGTTTAAAATATATTATAATATATATATTATAGGTTTTATAGCTAATATCAAATATACTCTGAAAAATACCCGGATCCTGTCAAAAAATCTAGTTTGAAAATACGGATAATATACGTATCAACCAAAACCATAATGCGATATCCGGTTAAAGAAAATGCATACCCTCAAGAACGGATACACGTAAAAACACGTAGCGACCCAAACGAGTCCGTTTCATTAAACGGGACAAGAACACGATGTCAGGATGCAGCCATAGGGTATAGGGTATGATGCAGGCCATGCTAGATATTTAAAATATTCTATTTGGTTATATTTGTATTATTTAAAATATATGCAGATACTAGATATAAGATACAGGTAATAGAACATATATGTGTGCACGGATCCTCTGTACTAGTACGGATATAACGTTGTTGGGGTCAAAATTTGCATCCCCGGTTGACCAAGTCAAAGTCAAAGTCAACCCCAAGCCAGATGGGCCCAAGCCCAGGCCAAGTGAGCCCATGCCCAAGTCGAGCCCGTGGCTAGCCTCCCCATGCCAACATAAAAATCATGTAATACATAATTTTAATGTAATTTTTTATGCATGAATGGGCATAAAGCCGAATTTTTGTAAAGCCCATAGTTTATGTGCAAAAAGAAATAGCACATGAGACATGAAATGGGCAAAATGTCATTTTGTAAAGCTCAAGAGGCTATATGTAAAGTTTGTAGCCTATAAAGGCAAACATGATGAAAATATCTATGGCAACCTTTTCATTTCTCTAAAACTCTAGGGTTCTGTGCTTCCTTCTCCTTCCTCAAGGTTCTAAACCTTCTTCTTTCTTTTGAATTAAATCAAGAGTTCTACTCTTCCTTTTTTAAAACTAAATAGTTTTTCACCACAAAACTCATAAAGGGGAACTCAGATCTTCCATTTGATCTCAAAAAGGAGAGATTTTTAAAATCTCATACTTCTTGTTCTTCAAGATCCGGCCAACAGAGGAGGAAGAAGGAGACCCACTTCTAAGAACCCCACTTTGGGGAAGATCCAGGGCTCAAGGGAGAAGCCCCTTTCATCAACTCCAAAATATCTTAGGAGTTCAACTCCTCATATATATATATATATATATACATATATACAAAATAATAAATATTTCCTTTCCGGAGCACAGCTCCCAGTGCAGGGACCAAGTCCCTTTTGCTGCTGACGCCCAGCGCCCGCATGCCAGGCACGTGGGGCGCTGGCGCTCAGCGCACAGCGCCCACGTGCCAGGCACGTGAGGCGCCAGCGTGCTAGGCACGCGAGGCGATGGAAACCACGCGTCCTTTGGACGCCATTTCCCCCTCATTTTACACACACTCCACACTAAAAATATCTCCCCCGTCAGAAAAAATTTCTAAAGGGGCGCTGCTCTGCACCCCACAAGGGGGCTGCTAGCCCTCTTGACCCCCAGCCCGCTATCCGGGTAGCGGGGCCCCCGTAAAACTCTGCGGGGCCCCTGATATATCTAAAACCCCTTCAAAACACGTACGCACACTGCACATTGAGTTCGCATGACCTGTTTGACCCGTCAATCGGAGGTTCTCTTGCTCCAATGGCGAGGGGTAATTAACGGCAGCTTAGTCCGCGGCTGCCAGAGATTCGAATCCCCATAATCAATAAACCCCAGCCTACCCTAGGCAGGGGGAATCTGTAATGTGCCTGACAAGCGCACGCGTATTCCCATCTCAATGGGGTGACGAAAAACACCCTACAGATTCTGGCACGCCCGGTGGGACCGTTCTTTCCTCCCATATTTTAGGTTAAACGTTCATGCGAACTCAATCAATATACATATCGATTGCCTATACTGAAATCATGCTTCTTTGTGCAGGTTAACGAATTTCAAATTGCAATCTCCGGAAGCAACAAAATGCTCTAATGATCAGCTCAGCTCTCGACACAGCTCCTATCTCCTACACAATGAAGATGGACGCCAGGACGGTCCTCCCGGCCATTCTCGGGCGATAATGGGAGGAGCCACTGCTACCATTTGGCTCTATTATGTTCGTGTCAGCTAACGCCGTCTCAGATCCTCAAGCTCCGGTAACAGACAAACCGGTCTCAAAAGGGAAAAGGCCGAATGTCATGGTCGCGAGGGCACCTCAGCCCAAGCGCAAGTCCGTTCCCAAACGACTCTCCATTGCCCCAGCTGGGGGAATGGCTACCAGCACCAACAAAGTAACAGGGCGTCTCGAGCAAGCTCCGGCGGTTCCCCTGACAACCGCTCGATCGGGTGTCTTCTCTAAACTTCCCGCCGATCGATTCACGATGGCTTCCTGGGTGACGGATGTCCTTCAAGCCCTCAAAATCGAGAAGCTAAGACAGAAAAGGCTCAGATACAGAGCCAATAAAAGGGCTAGGACTCATGCTAGGCTGAGCTTTATGAGGCTCTAAGAACGGGGTTACCCCGCCAAAGATAAAGAGACAGCTGGATATGTGGTCCACACTGTCTACATGGTGGGCACGCGCAGCAAGAGCAAGGACGGGTCTACCACATCTCAAATTCAATCTGGTATGAATGTGGCTGCCACTTCCCACGACCAACATCCTTTGGAAGGTAATGAAGACCCTGCCAGTGAGGCTGATAGGCAGAGAGAGCCCTCAGTTCATGAGGAGCCGGGCTCGGAAAGCGAAGAGGAGCCAATCTTCCGTCCCAAGAATGCAGAGCAGCGACTTCTCCAAGAGCTCCGAAAACAGCTCAGAAGCAAAGACAAGGAGATGGACGAACTTTACTCCAAAATTGACGACTTGACGAATGTCATCTTGCAGCTCACGGCCTGACTTGCCTCTCAGCCGCCCAATCAAGCACGGGGCTCTGCTCATGAACCAGAAAATGATGTCCCAAGGCAGCCGACGCCTATTCCCTCAAATCCAAAGGTAGGCGGACCGCATGAAAGTCAGTCGCATCCTATCTCGGGAAATATCTTGGCTACCGATGACAGTAGCCCGCTAACTCAAGATCAAATCATGGATTTGGTTACCAACAAAGTCAAAACATTGGTAGCCGAAGCCGAAACGCAAAAAGATGTTAGCAGTAGCGGGAGACCATATCCCGCACAGTATGATCTGGTAGAATTTCCTAGCGGCTATGTCATCCCTAAATTAGGAAGATTTGATGGGACGGGAAATGCGAATCAACACATCGCCCACTTTAAAGCCTCATGCGGGAATACTGGGGGCAATGATGCGCTTCTCCTCTGCCAGTTCGTTATTAGCTTGACCGATGTTGCTTTCGACTGGTACGCGAGCATACCGGATGGCTCCGTCACAACTTTCGTCCAAACGGTGTCTCTGTTTCGGCAGAGTTTCATGAGCGTCAGCGATAAGATCACCATTGCCGATCTCGTAAGGACCAAGCCAAAGAACAACGAAAGAAGCACGAATTTTATAACCCAATGGCGCAATCTCTCCATCAAATGTGAACCGCCGATAGAGCAGGACCAATCTGTCAGTCTCTTTGTCGGAAATCTCAACAATTGGATGGCCCCGTTTCTATGCACCGCGGGTCTCAAAACATTCCAAGAGCTGACCAGGAAAGTCCAGATGTTGGAGTGCTCAAAGAAGGAGTCCTCCTCGGACTCCCAAAATAGAAATAGGTCCTGGAGAGACCGAAAGGACGATAATCGCAAAGGCGGGAGTTCCGACGATACTGAATCCTTTAACACTTCGGCTAACCGAAATAAGCGAGAGATGAGCGGGCCTAATGCCAACCAGTCTCGGAAGCCAGTGTTCGGAGAGGGAGGAGAAACTCCACTGAAAGAGAAGCTGGATAAGGTCTATTCTTTCAGAAGGGAAAAAGTCCTTAAAATATTCAAAGATGCCCTAAGAAACGGTCTACAATTGCCAGAATAAAAAAGATCGCAAGAAGCGAATATGACCGATGACCCCAAATACTGCCCCTATCACAGAGTGATAGGTCATGCCATTGATGACTGTTTCGTCTTCAAAGATTGGGTCGAAAAGCAATACAAGGCAGGAGAGATAGAACTGTCTAAAGGCGTGTTAACAAACAGTCAAGCTGCGACCGCCAATTTCATACAAACGGAGACCGGAGTCCTTCGTGAAACCGATTCTTTCAGACATCTGCCTTTCTCTGAAAACAGTCGACCACCACGTCATTAAACTGGGAACAGTCGACCTCTAAGTCGTTAAACTGGGAATGTAAAAAAATGTGTGTAAATAAAAAAAATGTGTGTAAATAAAAAAATGTGTAAATAAAAAAAAAGCCGAAATGATGGGGCAACTCGCAGTAAAAATCAGCGAGTAAAATAAAAATGAAAAATAAAGCCGAAATGATAGAGCAACCGCGAATAAATAGCCGAAATGATAGGGCAATCGCGACCTTCGCGATAAGAAAAGCTGAAATGATAGAGCAATCGCGGTAAAAAAAAAAAAGCAAAAAACAAAAAAACGGTGAATGATGAGTCACTCCTGGTACCATACTCCAGCGCAGCGATACAGACGCCAACCAAATTTTCAAATCCCTGGATGTCCCAATGGAGAATGATTATTCGCTCTTAGCGCCATATTCCAGTGCAGCGATGCAGACGCCAACCAAATTCAAATTTTTAAATCCCTGGATATCCCAACGGCGAATGATGAGTCGCTCCTGGTACCATATTCCAGTGCAGCGATGCAGACGCCAACCAAAATCCGATTTTCCAAAATTCCCCCGGCCCTACGGTTGGTCCCCAAGTTGTCTACCGTATATAATCCATGGGCTCAAATAATTCTCATCATACCCATACCCCACGACAATCACAAGCCCCACGGTCGGTCTCCACCCTCGGAATTATGCTCCATTTGGGAAGACCCACTCATGTGTCCTCACGATACATGAGGAGAACAAACCTTCGAGGGATCTTTACGACTCACAAAGGAAAAACACACTTGGGAGTCCTCACGATTCCTAAGGAGAAAATACACCTGCAGGATCCTTTCGACTCGTAGGGAGAAAATGCTTTTATGGG
Source organism: Agapanthus africanus (assembly GCA_030015575.1). Classification (NCBI taxonomy): domain Eukaryota; kingdom Viridiplantae; phylum Streptophyta; class Magnoliopsida; order Asparagales; family Amaryllidaceae; genus Agapanthus; species Agapanthus africanus. Next base: position 11,230,451 of record JASDDO010000010.1, read on the forward strand.
ATCCTTACGGCCCATAAAATTGAAAAGCCTTAGGTGATAGGGATCTAAACCTGTCTTCTAAGTCATCGCTCCCCAACAGGCATGGGCAAACGATGAATTGCTCCTAGCACATGTACTTCAGTGTTAGCAACGCCGATGCCTACCATAACCCCAAAATTCCAAACTGCAATCCAATAGACCCCTAAGTCTTTAAACTGGGAACAGATGACCTTTAAGTCATTAAACTGGAAACAGATGACCTCTAAGTCGTTAAACTGGGCACAATAGACCCCTAAGTCGTTAAATTGTAAATGAGGGAGATCCCCTCACGCGAATGATGAGTTGCTCCTGGTATCATATTCCAGTGCAGCGATACAGACGCTAACAATGTCCCGAAATTCTTCCGACCCTACGGTCTGGATCATACATCCTGCAAAACCGTATACAATCCATGGGTGTAAATGGCCCCTATCTTTCCCAGGTCTTACCGGCGAGACCACATTCAAAGTCCCACCAGCGATGAAGATTCAAAAAAAGGTATGTCCACAAGCAAAATGGGCACGGATGAAAACCTGAAAGGGCTCCGTAAGTAAAAACAGCAGGACTGCCGGCGAGTTTGTGAAAACCCGAAAGGGCGCAAATTCGTGAAAAAGAGATGAAATGCACTCGCAAAGTCCTCTCGACTTTGTGAGGAGAAAATTCCCGCGTGAGATCCTTACGACTCACAGAGGAGCAACGCACTTGGGAGTCCCTACGACTTCTAAGGAGAAAATACACCTACGAGATTCTTTCGACTCGTAGGGAGAAAATGCTTTTATGGGATCCTTACGACCCATAAAATTGAAAAGCCTTGGGTGATAGGGATCTAAACCTGTCTCCTAAGCCACCAATTCCCAAATCCTCCCGGGGCAAATGATGAGTTGCTCCTGGCATTATTCCAGTACAGCAATGCAGATGCCGCCCAAAAAGAAAAACAATTCCCAAATCCTACCGGGGCAAATGATGAGTTGCTCCTGGCATTATTCCAGTGCAGCAATGCAGATGCCACCCCAAAAAAAAAACAATTCCCAAATCCTACCGGGGCAAATGATGGGTTGCTCCTGGCATTATTCCACTGCAGCAATGCAGATGCCGACCATGACCAAAATCCCTAAATCCTCTCATGACAATTGATGATTCTCTTCTGGTACCATATTCCAGTGTAGCGATGGTAATGTCAACCCAAATCAAATCAAACCAACAAGCCCTGCGGCGGAATCATGCTCCATCTCAGAATGTACCCCGTGTCGAAATCATGCTTCGTCTCGGAGTATCCACCTGCCCTGTCGGAATTATACTTCGCCTGGGAATCATCCTCTACATCAAAACCAGTGACACTCCGTGCCGGGGAAACGTCGACCACAGACACTCCGTGCCGGGGACAAGTCAACCAGCGACCTCCTCGTCGGAATTTTTCTCCATCCTGGAATCAAGTCAACCAGCGACCTCCTCGTCGGAATTATGCTCTGCCCTGGAATCAAGTCAACCAGCAACCTCCTCGTCGGAATTATGTTTCGACTCGGAATCAAGTCAACCAGCGACCTCCTCGTCGGAATTATACTCCGTCCTGGAATCAAGTCAACCGCTGACCTCCCTGTCGGAATTAAGCTCCGCCTCGGAATCAAGTGTAACATTTCAAAAAAAAAAATTATTTTTGGGAATTTTTATAATTTAATATTATTTTAATGAATATTTTAATATTTCGGTATAATTAAATACCGATAAATGGGGAAAATTTTGGAAAAATTCTAAAATAGGGTATTTTGTGGAATTATGCCATTTTAAAGTTTTTATGGTTAATTATATGCTAATTTAGTGCTAATCGCGATTAAAAATCGTTAATCGAGTTTTTAGCAATTTTGTGCAAAACATGCACATATCTTGTTTTTCTACACTTGTGCATTTTCTATCATGTTTCATTTGAGGTTACTATTTATGTGAGAAGGATTTTGAAGAGAAAAAGAAAAGAAAAGAAATGGAAAGGATTATTATATTGAGGTATGGTGAGAGAGAGAAAGGTATGGGTTTCTTTGACCAAAGACTTAGCCATTCTCTTCATTTCTTCCTCTCATTTCCTCCCTCCCTCTTCCTCTTCTCCTGCTGCTGCTGTCTCCTCCCCCTTCCTCCATCTCCAAGCCACAAAAACACATCCAAAAACACTCCAAAACCCCACTCCCTTTTCATAAAAAGTGTGCACAAGCCCTCAAGCAACCCTATGGACCAAGAAAGTTTGTGTTTTGATGCTGTGGGAGGATTCATGAGTCTCTATTGAGGTAATTGCTTCACAATTGTTGTAGTAATTCTTGTGTTTAAGCCTCTTTTAAATTTTAGTGTCGTTTTGACGAAGTTTTGTGCATTTTGGGAAACCCTAGAGAGGGTTAGGGTAAAAATTGAGTTGTGGCTTTGCAATTGGACTTTAATGGTGACCTTAGACCCCATATTGACTAAAACCCTGACCTAACAAAACGTGAAACCAAAAAAATACGGAATTATGGGACTTTCATGTCGGTTTGTGATGACTTAGAGTGTGCAGGGAAATCTGGATTGTACTGGGACTTTTACGGGAGAAATAAACAAGTCCAGAGACCAAATTGAGACCCTAGGAACACCCTGTAGCAAAACGAGCACCATTGGGGTACATGGGGCCGGCCAGGCCGGTTTTTCCTGTAGAGGGGCTCGACCACTTGGTGAGGAGATGGGTCCGGGTTTCTACTGTAGATCACATAGACCATATACATCACTCTAGACCTGTTTGCTTGCCTTTATTTGGCCTGAGACGAAATCTGGGATCACTTTTATAAGTTGCTGTTTTGAATTTAGTTATGATTTTCCGTATTTCGATTTCCAGATTTTGACATTTGTGCGTTATCTCGATCGCGTGACGTTTGTACGTCTATATCGAGTGATTTCGGGTTGTTTTGCGAAGGCTAACCATAGGTTTTAACCTATAGGCCTTTTAGCGTATCGTGTTGGTTTTCACGTGTCGTTTTAGTTTCGATTTGGTTTTAATGCGATGCGATGCGTGTGTTATGTAGGTACCTCCACGGTGATCCGAGGCGATGAAGATGATGGAGGCGACACCGACACCGACACGCAGGATTCAAGGTGAGTAGATTTATATCTACGGGGAGAAGTCGGGTGGATGACGTATAGCACCCCCGCAGTTCGTGGTGATGTATACGAATACGTATACACACATATATTGATTATATATTGTTTGAGATCATTAATGTTAAATATGGATATTTGGTGTGTTTGGATTGGTTTAGTGTTGCGAAACCCTAGAGTAGTGGTTGCACCACACATACACACACACGCCCATACTTGCATACATTCTTCTTTCATATGTGCTTATATGGGATTATATAGTTATGTGTTCACATGGGTATGGGACTATGTGTTCACATACTGGATTTGAGGATAATACTTGGAATTGAGATGAGTCGATGAGATTTGAGTTGAGACCGTGTGATCGGTGATATGGCAGGATTCGTACTTGAGATACGTCCTGATGTTATAGCGGATCTTTGGATGACGATGCCATGTAAATAGTGATATATATATAAAATGGTTGACATGTGATCGTGATATGAGATAGGATATGATATGATAAGATATCTATAATGGGTCGCTTTGGGCGATGTTTACCTCTGTGTGATATGTGACAATGATATCGGTTTGTTTGAGGCTGTAGATCAGCAGTCAGGTCATGATCTTATTGATGATATTAGTAATGTACTAGACGTAGGTCAGTACCCTGGATTGTGATCTTTGATAAAGAGGATATCAGATGAATAAAGTGATGAATGTGATATTGACCCGTACCCAGATTTGGGATGCCGTACGACGGATTTACGTACGAGCTATATTGATGTTTGATCCGCACTCTTGACTTGGGAATAACTGATTATAGATATGGTATCGGATGTGATATTATCGAGGCGGGATCACCGACTTATATATGTGTGTGTATATATGTGTGTGTGTGTGTGTGTGTGTGTGTGTGTGTGTGTATCGACTCAGATGTTAGGCGGTTTCCTTACCTTCAGTTAGCCAGTTAGCTTAGCTCTATAGTTTAGTGTAGTTGGTAGACTAGATTCGACTCTTACCTATTTCAAAAGCTAACGAATCGCGGGTATTTTAAAGGACAGGTCAAGGTATTCTACGGATATTTCAAAAGACGTATCTTTTCTTAAAAACACCGTAGCCCTTATTTTCAAAACACCGCGATTCGTGTTATTTTTAAAAGGCACCATTGTTTGACTTTTAGTTATCGTTGTGTCTAGTACTCTGCTCCCGCACATTATTGCTGTTCGCTCCGCATCGCATACTTATTGTACTGCATATTCCATTATTGATATCATGCTGTTAGGACACCGGCACCATTACCGATGATGCGTATGTACCACGTACACTTACTTGCCGGCTCACACACATCTTCATCGGTAATTGCCATGTCACGTACACTTAGAGAATATTATTGCTTGATTTAGCTTGTTAGCTAGTAGTTTTGACATAATATTAGTGTACTTGCCTTATATGTCAGCTTAGATATTGTAGTTATTACTTGTCACTTCATGCATACTGTTATTCATTGTTATGTCGCATTCATGGATTCTCATGCCTATATTCATGGTTTTATGTGCTATTGATGATTTGGATTAGGACTTCCATGAGATTTCTGGATTTGGGAACCGTGGGTATTTCAAAAGAGAATATGTAATTGTTTTAAAAACCCGGTTACCCTTGATATGATATTTCAGTGCGTCCACCATGTGTTTTCTCGGTGCTGAGAGCGACATGTGAGACCCAAGTTCGAGGAGTGGAGGAACCGTTTCGGGTATATGGTGGACCCGGTAAGGTACCCCGGGGCAAGAAGCGCGTGGTGATGACGATGTGAGCCTGGCAGGGGAGCACTATCTACCAGTGATTTTACCCGACGCGTCGGATATCCGGAGGATACCGTCGTGGTCTTGAGATGGATATTAGGGGCCGGTCTGGACTGACGGCGCCCTAGATAGTGAGATTGAGACATACCGAGATATTTGAGATATTGAGGTACAGAGATTGCGACACAGAGATATCGAGATATTTGGATACTTGTTTTGTGTCGATGCTAGACACTGTTTATGCTGATTTCATTATGATACCTCATTTTAAATATACAAAAATCTCACTAAGTTATGAAAGCAGTTTCTTCAGTTTCATGTATTCTGTTTTCATGCATTCATACCGCATCCATATGATATATTGTTACCTGAGGCACTGACACGGGCACATGAGATTACACTTGGGTTAGATATTATCCTAGCCATTGTTATAGGCTGCAGGTTTTATATTTGAGGATTATATATTATGATCGTATGACCTAGGATTGCGTCATACATGCGATTCCTGTTCGTAGATGTATTCTATTCACGAGTTGGCAACTAACCCCCGTTGTGCCAAAGTTTCTTGCAGGTTTCGCCGTACAGGTTTCGTTACGGCTTTGCTGGCACTACTTCCATTTCTGGGTGATTTGCTGGTAGGTGGGTTCACTTGTATCGTGACTATCAGTATATTTTGTATATTATTATTCAGTTGTATCTAGAAGTTCCATCAACCAAACATGTATTTATTTCTGAGATAGAGATCAGTGTTGTTTATTCTTTCGACCTTAGAGTCGCGCGTTGTATTTATACGGATTTCATGCTGTTTTGAGTTTCCTTTTCTGTTGTGATCCTCACCTTTCGGCATTGTATATTATATTGCTTGCGTGGTTGTGACCGTCGATTGATGAAGAGCTAGCTCCCGCTTGGGGATGCCTTTATTCATTATATATGCTTTATCAGGTTTTGTACCCGTTTGGGGTCAGTTTTTACAAAGGAAACTCTGCCGAAATTTTTAGAAAAGACTTGTGATTTTAAAATGCACATTTCGGCGTATGTTGCAAATTACTTGATTTAAATTGGTTTTCCTTCACTCTACTACTTTTTCGTGGTTTGGATTTCTGGGTTTTCGGCTTACTTAGATTACGTACGCCTCGAGACGTTTCGTAGTTTAAGTGCCGGTCATGTTCCGTACTTTCGGGTCGTGACATCAAGTCGACTAACAAGCTCTTCGTCTCAGAATGTACCCCATGTCGAAATAAAGCTCTGCCTCGGAATCAAGTCGACTAACAAGCTCTTCATCTCAGAATGTACCCCATGTCGAAATCAAGCTTCGCCTCGGAGTATCTGCTTTCCCTATCAAAATTATGCTCCGTCCTGGAATCAAGTCAACCAGCGACCTCCTCGTCGGAATTATGCTCCGCCCTGGAATCAAGTCAACCAGCGACCTCATCATCGAAATTATGCTCCGTCCTGGAATCAAGTCAACCAGCGACCTCCTCGTCGGAATTATGCTCCGACCTCCTCGTCGGAATTATGCTCCATCCTGAAATCAAGTCAACCAGCGACCTCCTCGTCGGAATTATGCTCCATCCTGGAATCAAGTCAACCAACGACCTCCTTGTCGTAATTATGTTCCATCCTGGAATCAAGTCAACCAGCGACCTCCTCGTCGGAATTATGCTCCGCCCTGGAATCAAGTCAAACAACGACCTCCTCGTCGGAATTATGCTTTGACTCGGAATCAAGTCAACCAGTGACCTCCTCGTCGGAATTATGCTCCGTCCTGGAATCAAGTCAACCGCTGACCTCCCCGTCCGAATCAAGCTCCGTCTCGGAATCAAGTCGACTAACAAGCTCTGCGTCGAAATCATGCTTCGTCTTAGAATGTACCCCGTGTCGAAATCAAGCTTCGCCTCGGAGTATCTGCTTTCTCTATCGAAATTATGATTCGCCTGGAAATCAACCTCTGCATCGAAATTATGCTTCGGTCAGAATGTCTGCCGCCCGTCGGAATTATGCTCCAACCCCCTTTGGAACCATGCTCCGCTCATCGGAATCATGCTCCGATCCCTGGAATCATGCCTCTACTCTTCGGAATTATGCTCCGATCCTCGGAATTATTCTCCAACCCTCCGAAATTATGCTCCGATCCTCGGAATTATGCTCCGACTCTTCGGAATGATACTCCGACCCTGGAATTATGCTCCTTCCCCGGAATGATGTTCCACCTCGAAGTCCAGCTTCAAGATCCATCAATTTCATGCACACAACTCATATGCGCAGTATGCATTTATTGATGGGAGGCACTTTGTTGGGGTCAAAATTTGCACCCCCGGTTGACCAAGTCAAAGTCAAAGTCAACCCCAAGCCAAGTGGGCCCAAGCCCAGGCCAAGTGGGCCCATGCCCAAGTCGAGCCCGCGGCCAGCCTCCCCATGCCAACATAAAAATCATGTAATAAATAATTTTAATGTAATTTTTTATGCATGAAGGGGCATAAAGCCGAATTTTTGTAAAGCCCATGGCTTATGTGCAAAAAGAAATAGCACATGAGACATGGGATGGGAAAAATACCATTTTGTAAAGCCCAAGAGGATATATGTAAAGTTTGTAGCCTATAAAGACAAACATGATGAAAATATTTATGACAACTTTTTCATTTCTCTAAAACTCTAGGGTTCTGTGCCTCCTTCTCCTTCCTCAAGGTTCTAAACCTTCTTCTTTCTTTTGAATTAAATCAAGACTTTTACTCTTCCTTTTCTAAAACTAAATAGCTTTTCACCACAAAACCCACAAAGGGGAGCTCGGATCTTCCATTAGATCTCAAAAAAGAGAGATTTTTAAAATCTCATACTTATTGTTCTTCAAGATCCGGCCAACAGAGGAGAAAGAAGGAGACCCACTTCCAAGAACCCCAATTTGGGGAAGATCCAGGGCTCAAGGGAGAAGCCCCTTTCATCAGCTCCAAAATATCTTAGGAGTTCAACTCCTCAAATATATATATATATATATATATATATATATATATATATATATATATATATATATGCAAAATAATAAATATTTCCTTTCAGGAGCACAACTCCCAGTGCAGGGACCAAGTCCCTTTTGCTGCTGACGCCGAGCTCCCGCGTGCCAAGCATATAGGACGCTGACGCTCTGGCGCCCGTGTGCCAGGCACATGGGGCGCTGGCGCTCTGGCACACAGCGCCCGCGTGCCCGGCACGTGGGGCGCTGGCGCTCAGCGCACAGCGCTCGGCGCCCACATGCCAAGCACGTGGGATGCTGGCGCTCTGGCGCACAGCGCTCGTGTGCCAGGCATGTAGGGCATTGGTGCTCAGCGCACAGCGCCCGGCACCCACGTGCCAAGCACATGAGGCGACAGCGCCTGCGTGCTAGGCACGCGAGGCGCTGGCACCCACGCGTCCTTTGGACGCCATTTTCCCTTCATTTTACACACACTCCACACTAAAAATACCTCCCCCGTTAAAAAAATTTTCTAACGGGGCGCTGCCCTGCATCCTGCAAGGGGGCTGCTAGCCCCCTTGACCCCCAGCCAGCTATCCGGGTAGCGGGACCCCCGTAAAAACTCTGCGGGGCCCCCGACATATCCAAAACCTCTTCAAAACACGTACGCACACTACACATTGAGTTCGCATGACCTGTTTGACCCGTCAATCGAAGGTTCTCTCGCTCCAATGGCGAGGGGTAATTAACGGCAGCTTAGTCCATGGCTGCCGGAGATTCGGATCCCCACAATCAATAAACCCCAGCCTACCATAGGCAGGGGAATCTGTAATGCGCCTGACAAGCGCGCACGTATTCCCATCTCAATGGGGTGACGAAAAACACCCTACAAACGTAATCTTGAACCAGGATGGGTTTCAAGCATGCGGGTCGGGTCGGATACAACCACAGATACTAAATGCACTATCCGCACCCAAAACAAATAATAATCAACAAAACAGCCACAAGATTAGGAAATGCTCAAATAAATTATGGTATAAATGAACTAGGGTGTTACATTCGCCGACGAGCTCAAGACCACCGCACCCATCACCAAGCACCCACCATCGTCGCCAAGGCCATTACTACACCACCACCACCACCTTGACCCACCTCGTTGCCGCTACCACCGGAGCCACTGTTGGGTATGCAAGCGCCCTGGCCATCAAACCGTGGCCGATTGCGGAACAAAAATTTTACAAACTGGCGCTAGAACAACCCTATAATACGTATCGACCATTAACCCTAAGTAGCAAACTAAAAGGAGTTAAGAATGGTTATACTGAATGATCCGTGTCCTTCGGTCTTTAACCATCATCCCAAGATCCTAGAGGCCTCCATGATCAAGCTTGATCTCTGGTCTTCCTCCATCGAAGATGATCCACCTGAGGATTTGTATTCCGAGCTCCTATCTCAATATCCGAGATAACTAGGGTACCTAGATCGCTAAACTAGATAGCCTAGAGGATGTAGAGTGTAGTGATGGATTAATTTGTCTCATAACACCCCAGGTTTCTCAACACATGAGACTTTTAGGGTGGAGGTAGAAGAAGAAGCTTGTGGATGAGAGTGTGAGACAACTCCAGAAAAATGGCTAAGTCCAAAAAAATGGATAAGTGTTGTTTGTTGTGTTGTGAGTAATAATGAAACCATCCAATAAATATCTCAAGTCTCCAAAATATCTTAAGTCAACAAAATATCTCAAGACTCCAAAATATCTCACAACAAACAAAATAACAAGCATGCTAGAATAGTAACCATGAGTCACTACAAAGCCATGCCACAATAAATGCAATAAACACCTCATCCTCTCCACCTCATTAACCATTTAATCCTAAATGGTTAAAACTAAATGAGGTGGCATCTTCTAGAAGCACCATGTAATAAATTATAACAATACCCCTCATCCGTATATACATACCCGTATCCGTATTCCGAAAAATACGAATACAAAGAGACGAAAATAATCTATCAATCTAATACTAGAATCTGGCTTAAACCAAAGTCCACTAGTATTATCCGTCCGAATCATGATACGTGCACAAGTGTACGTATATGATCGAACCCTGCCGTAACACCATATGGCCTCTACATCGTTTCGCCCGAAGCAGGGAAACCCTCTGTGTGGGGCTCTAAAGACTCGTCAATACGCTGGCAGTGGGTTTAACCATAAGCACGTCAGCGGTACTAGCTGAACGTAACGGCTACCCAGGTATTGAGCGAAAGGAAAGCCGACGAGCAAACACATCCTGAGCCCTACTGAGCCTATCTGTGACAATATCTGTACAGTCTGGTCTGTTCGTCTAAGAGTATTGCATATCGAGTCTAAGGGGGTGGATAAAGTCAGACCCCTAATAACGCGACATTTCATGTCGGTATGAAGCCCATCACCAACTGAGAAACTACTGATCCAAATCAGTAATTCTCGACTACCTTGGCCAAGGATTTTTGGTGATGGCCACCCGTGCACTGCGCGACATCAACCCCTAATACCGGGAGATACGAATCCCCGAAGATTCCCTCACTGCCTCCATGTGGCTCGGGACCGTACCCAACTAAAACCTGTTTGCACAACTCCTTTGAGCCATGGTAGGGTAGTAATCAAAGCACAGTGGGAACTCACACGAGACAAATGATGATCTCAGGTCGACAGATTAACCTGTACACATGTCACCTGCGAACTGCTATCTGACAATAGGTATACTACCAACTATCAGGTTCCTGGCGAGTCCGTCCAGTGTACTCATAATCCAATGAGCACCTGTATACTATCTTAGGTGAACAAACTAACACCAATGGCTAGTGAGACCTGGCCACCGCCCCTCGTCAGGGTCTCGATCAGTATACTCTAGTATACTCTGGAGTATCGATGCCCAGTATCGAAACTCCCACGACTAGGGACATTTAAGGATGTGCTTATAGACCACCCAGCTCCCGCGTATATGATCGCCATCATAATGCTGGTACTCAAGCAAGAATCCTATGGGCTCTATCAACATGTAATAGTAATCCGTAATACCACATAAAGCATGTACATGATGATAAAGACAAACCAGATAGCATACTATCATTTTGAGCAAGACTGTTCTATCCGTATAGGTCATCCCTCAATCATCGCAATTGCATGCCTGCGATTCAATAATTGACTTGAGGGCACTATAACCAACAACCACCGCCATTGCCTTCTCCTTCCAAGCACCACCGAGCTCCCCCTAAACCATCAATAAGCTTTGACCGCCGACGAGTCGAGCACCTTGCCATCACATCGCTGCCGCCCTAGTCAACCTCCACTGCCGGTGACCCCCAGTGCAGCTCCGACGTCCGCCTGCGCACTCCTGTGCCACCTCGTGCCCACCTCCCATGCCACCTCGTACCCACTCACGTGCCCAGAGCACACCACGACCCATTGTTAGGAATATGTATGCTCTAGAGGCCATTATTGTACATTGATGTATATTATAGTGGATGCTTGGACATATATATAGAGGACTTTCTTGCTCGACATGATAGTATGCTATCTGGTTACTTTTTATCTTAATATGTACACTTAGTATTATTATACTGTCTCTCTGATACATATTGATAAAGCCCTTAGGATGTTTCCTTGACTATCAGGACTATGATGCAGATCATACTACTAGAACTTGTGTAGTATACAAGCACATCCTTTAACAGTTCCTAGTCGAGGGAGTATCGAGACAGGGCATCGATATTCCAGAGTAGACTAGTGTGTACGTTTCTTGACCCTGTACGGGGCGATGGTTGATCCCATAGCCATTGGTGTTTGACATCAAAGATTGTAGACAAGTGCTCATTAGAGAATGGGTACACCGAACAGGACTCGCCAAGAACTCCTAGATAGTACTATACCTATCGTCAGATAGCAATTCTCTGATGACACTGGTACAGGTTAGTCTGTAGACCCGATATCGTCATAGAGTCTTGTGTGGTTCCCACTGTGCTTTGATTTTCGCCCTACTACGGCTCAAAGAAGTTGTGCAAACAAGTGGATTTTGGGTAAAGTCCTGAGTCACATGGAGGCAATGAGCGATAGGAGGGGTTTCGTCTCTCCCGGTATTGGGAGTTGATGTTGCGCCATGCTCAATGGGCTATAACAGGAAGTCCCTGGCCAGGGCTGTTGATGAGATTTACTAGTAAGAGTTATCAGTAGTTTCTCGTACCGTTATAGGCCACACATCGGCATGACTTATCAAGTTATTGGGGTCTGACGATTACACCCCTAGACTCGATATGCGACATATCAGACGAAGAGACCGGATTGTACGGTAAGTGTTACCTATAGGCTTCATGGGAGTTTAGACAAGCCTGCTTGTTGATCTTCTATTCGTTCAATACCTGGATAGCTGTTACGTCCAGCTAGTATCGCTGACGGCTTGTGGGTGACTGATGTGATCATCACCTACTGCTGGCGTATTGATGAGTATTTAGAGTCCCACATAGAAGTTTCCTGGTTCAAGCGAAACGAAGTAGGGCACACATGTTGATATGTGCAGGGGCTTGATTAAATACGAGTATGTGATACCGTACTCTAATCTGGCGGTTATTTGATATCGGTTAGGTTATATGTGATATAACTGGATTATTAAATCAAGTCTTGATTTGATAATGTGATATACAGATAAATGATATTAGTCGGTTATATGTGATATAACCGGATTATTGAATCAAGTGTTGATTTAATAATATGATATATATTTATATTCGATATAATTATATATTAACTAATATTATTGCTCACTAATTATCTACTTAATATATATTAATATATATATTTGATATAGAATGGTTGCATTTTCTATTTTTTGGAAAATAGAAAAAGAGGTGGAAAATGGGGAGACTTTTGAGGAATGGGGTGAAGCATGGCTTTTATATTTATTTATTCATTTTTTTTACTATAAAAGTATGGTTGCCTTTTTTATTGTAAAAGATATAGATGCTTCAATAAGCGAACACAAAGAAAAGCCATTTTTTCTTTACTTCCATTCTAGACTTGAGTGATTTTCCTCACTTGAGCTCATGTAATGAGTTCTCCTTCCTCTCTAGCTCTCTCCATCTTCTTCCTCACCTCCTCCAAGCTCAATCTCTCACATTAGTTGTGAAACCTTGAGCTTGTGAGAACCCTAGTGAGCAAACAACATCCCTACTTCACCATCCTACACTAGATTAACACTTTGGTGTAGTGTGTTTCCTTCACTAAAGAGTTTAGTGAAGAGGTGGCTTGGATTAGCGGAGCTTCGGGTGGATCATCTTCGGCATGAAGATCGTAAAGGAAGCTCGATCCAACTTTAAGTGGAGCCTAGTGGAGTCGCGTGGACTACTACACGGAGCTTGAGAAGAGAAGGACACGGTCTACAAAGTTTGTTGCCTCCATCTCTTAGTATAGTTTTTTATTATATCATAGTTAAATACTAATCATCTAGTTTCGATTCTTATTTAGTGTTAATTAGCACCCCAAAAATGCTAAAATGGCATGCTTGATGCTAGTAAAACCCAGTGATGGTGCTAACAAACACTTTCATGGTATCAGAGCCAAAGCTAGAAGTGATGTATATAAATCACGAAATCGAAACAACTCCGAAACTGCAACCCGAAACCCCAAGTTTCTGTCGTTTTTAAAACGGTCTCTGAAATTTTTTTAAAGCAGAATTTTACATATGATGTAACTAGAACACCAGAGAAATTTGAGACTAAAAATCCATAAATGACCCGGCGAGATCACAAAAAATACCGGCCTCGCCGGCTCCCCATACTTCTTTTTGTCTCAAATTTGTTTGGTGTTCTGTAGGCTTAGTTTTGGGGTTTCAGGTTGTGTTTGATTAATCCAGTTTACATGTGTGTTAACTTTTGTTAAGGGGCTAATACGGAGTGTTTCGTAGTCGTAGTTTTTACATCGTTTCGGTTTTAAGTTTGATTTGTGATGCAATGGTTGGAATCCACATTAAATTAGTTTTGTAAAAACTAGTTTGTTTGTAAATCTAGCATGTTAGTCTCTATTGATCGATTGCCACGAAGTTTCGATTCGGATCGAAACTCCGTTGCAATCGCGTATCGTACGTGAATACTAGCCAGATAACTTTACTAGGTAGCCACGCCCCATAGCCCCGACCAAGTGACTTTAAGAGAACCCCATTGCCAAAAGCATCCACTCGGGTGCTCGCAGCCACGATGTTCCGCCTAAGTGCACTTGGTCGACGGCATCGGGGGTGCGGCCATCTACTTAAGTTCCCGACGAGTATTCGATTGGGTAGTCGGGAATCTTGTTGAATTACCCGACTAAGTTATTGAAAAGTGTTTTCGATATGAAACTAAAATGCAAGGTTTATAGGGTTAGGCATGAAATTCGGAATATGAAATATTCCGGGTTTATGATGTCTAAGAAAATGCGGATTCTAATTATTGTAGTTTTTCATTTCTTTTCTGCGACTGTAAGTGTAATATGCGGTGTATCCCAAATCTCGTTGCTATATGTCAATGGAATTTAGGATACGCATATTTACTTACGTTGATGACATGTGATGTTATGTATTGCTATGATATGTTATATTGGATCGTCGTGAATGAATAGCCGGGGGTTTTATATGAGATGAGAGTTTTTCAATTTTCATTCATGTAAAATTTGTATGTAATATTTTTTTATTGGGACACTTCCGGATTGGGGATGATGTCACCATTGATGTATATTATTTACTTTTCCGCATTAGGATAGACCCAAGGTGGGGACCATAAGTAACCGGGTTCTAGAGTCCAGTGGGAGACCATCTCGAGGAGTCGAGACCGGGTCTCCTAACTTTAGAATTGACAGGGTTGCTTACCGCTCTCATAGAGGTCTAGGGATGTGGGTTTGGCTATTCATCACGACCGTGGAATCCGTGTTTTTCATTATTGGCTTAATTTAAAATACGGACCTCCAACTATATCCAATATTTCATATGTTGACTTCTGCTGCTTGGTTCTGTAATGCGATCACATAACTACGTGAGACGAATGCTATATATATGATATATATAATAAACGTTGCTTATGTTTTTCACCCGCGCTAGTCCAGCCCCCGCTCCGCCGTTAGTTAAGTAACCTAACGATGCATGACGGGGCCCCGTGGTGAATGCGGATGGCATAAGCGCACGTTCTATTTTTGTTTCTTTTTCTGTGATGCTTAGAGAAACGTAAATGATGGGACTTCATTAATGAGATTAATGGAAAGAAAAGAAACCTAAAGATGTTGTAGAATCGAAAGTTTTTAAAAAGGTAGCTCTAGTTTTTGCTTTGCACAGTGGTATTCCTTGATGAATATCCAGCACCTCATTCGATGAGGAAAGAGCCGATATCCCTTCATCGGGAGTGAACTCTTTAGCAAAACTAGCAAATACTACAACCCACTCGGTTTTGTTTTAATATCTTCTCCAGTTCTTGCTTTGCATAATGGTATTCCTTGATGAATATCCAGCACCTCATTCGATGAGGAAAGAGCCGAGATCCCTTCACCGGGAGTGACCTCTTTAACAAAACTAGCAAAAGCTATAAAAACACTTCCTTTTCAAATCACTAGATTCTACAACGATATCAAGTTCATTACGTTAAAGGTTTTTTTTAAAACCAGTCGTAGCCTTCCGTCATTTCAGAGAAGTACTATTTAGTATTCGTGCTGCGTTTGTTGGCCTGCGTCAAGGCGTAGTGTACGGTAGCTGATTAGTGCTTATCTGCCGCATTTGATGCGATTGGATTAAGGTAGTCGTACGACATTGTTTGGCCTGCGTCAAGGGTCGTACGGGTGGGTTTAATTCAATCAAGAAATGAACGGGTTGAACTTGGCTAGCGCTTATGATTTGTTGACCATAGTTAAGGTCATAAGTCTCTAGGGGTAAAAACAATTATCGGGAATTTCTGTAAGTCGACGTTAGACACCCCACATGAAGCGGGGAGGCGGAATAGGTAAAACAATCATTTTTTTGAGTTAACATCGACTAACTTTACGGATCTTTGCTAAACCCTAACTAACAACTATCTATAAGTGATTAACTACTATGATAGATGATTATACCTAAAGATTCAAGTCCTTCTTGTTCTTTTAGTTCACCTCCTCATCGGCCTCTTCGATGTGATAGAAGATCCACCCGAGAGTTCCTTCTCCAAGCTTTAACCTCTCACTTGAGGTAACTAGGTGGCTAAGAGTGCTAATCAAGGTAACTAGGTGGCTAAGAGTGCTAATCAAAGTAACCTAGAGGATATAGAAGAGGATTAGGGATCTATTAGTCTTGCTAACCCTTGGATCTCAACACATGAGAGGATTAGGGTTAGTTCTTTGAAGAGAGAGAGCTTGAGGAGAGAGAATGTGAAAGTGAGAATGATATGAATTATAACTCATTTATGAATATATGAAGCATAATAATTATCTAAATGAATAACATATAATAATATCAACCATGCTTCATTAATTCACTTTGGATGAATCATCTCATGAGTCATTAAGCAATAAATGCTTCATTAACTCATTTGGATGAATCACTCCATGAGTCACTAATCCATTTAATGCAAATTCCGCCTAAGCTCTCCACCTCATCTTTCTTCTAGAAGCTTCTCGACTAATTACGAGAATGCCCCTGCCATCCGTGAAAACACGAAAATACTGAGACTGCATAAATCCAATAATCCAATACTAGAATCTGGCTTAAACTAAAGTCCGCTAGTAAAAACTGTCCGAACATCGTACGTGCATAAATACACGTATGTGTCCGAACCCTGTCGTAAAACCATACGACATCTATATCGTTTCGCCTGAAGCAGGGAAACTCTCTGTGTAGGACTCTAAAGACTCGACACTACGTTGGTAGTGGGTTTAACCATAGGCCGCAAGTGGCACTAGCTGTACGTAACGGTCCCCAGGTAGATGTCGATAAGAAGGCCGATGAGGAAACCCATCCGAACTCCTACTGAGCCTGATGTGACGATCTCCGTACAGTCCGGTCTGTTCGTCTAAGACTATCGCATATCGGGCCTAGGGGGGCGTCAAGCGTCAGTCCCCTAAAAACGGTATAAGTCATGTCGGAGTGAAGCCCATTACACCTTGAGAAGCTACTGAAAATCCTACCAGTAAATCTCGATTGCCCTGGCTAGGGACTTTGCGTAATGGCTCTCCAAACACAACGCGATATCAACTCCCAATACCGGGAGAGACGAATCCTATCTAACTGCCACTGTCTCCAAGTGCTTCGGGACTGCACCCAACTGCTACCTGTTTGCATGACTCCTTTGAGCAGTGGTAGGGTAGCAATCTAAGAACAGTGGGAACATACTCGAGACGAAGCAGCAGTGTCAAGTTAGCGGACTCTGCTGTACTCATGTCACCTGGGAACTGTTAACTGACGACGGGTATAATACCAACCAACAGTTCCCTGCGAGTCCTGTCCGGTGTACCCGTAACCCAACGAGCACCTGTATACTATCTCCAGTACAACGTACTAATGGCTGTGGGACAGACCATTTCCCCTGCTGGGATGAGAAGCGTACACACTAGTCTACTCCGGAGTATCGATGCCCTGTCTCGATAATCCTACGACTAGGGACCTGAAAAAGGATGTGCTTGTAGACTCCCAGCCCCCACTAGTGTGACTGCCATCACAACGTTGGTAGTCAAGCAAGATCCTAAGGGCTCTATCAATATGTATTCGCTATATGCTAACATATACACATATTAAGATAGACATAAACCAAGTAGCATACTACTATGTTGAGCGGGACTGTTAATATAACTGTGAATATCCCAAGCTTCTATCAAGTAATATACAAACTGGTATGATACAATAATGGCCCCTAGGGCATATACACTAAAAATTTCAAGTGTTGAAATTTGCAATGGGATTGCATACCTTCTATATGATAGTTGGATTCCGATACCCACTGCGAGTAAGAGTTACCCCTGAGAGAGTTTTCCACTTTACAATTAGCTGATCAAGTAGGTGTATAAGAAAGGTGTTAACGGGGTTATGCCCCTGTGGAAACGAGGTTATTTAATTAGTTCCATGCGAAATCATGGGGAGACTCCCTCGGAGTACAAATACATGCCTGACCGAACGATTGGCGAACATATAGGGTGTAATTAATCCCGGCTAATCTTACCTTTTAGGGTTTGAAGGAAGATTTGATAAAAACAGTGGAAGCCATCCTGATTAGATAAAATAATAACCAATCTAATCTTGCAAAGAGCGCACGCAAAAGTGATTATCCTTCTCTCTCTCCTGGTAGCGACTAATGACACGCCTTAATCAAATAATAATATGGATGTATTGACCGAACCCAATTATTATACCGGGCTAAGGTTCCGCTCTATCTTATGACTGTCATAAATCTGAGTAAGGAATAGTAGTATACCCGGATTCCTACGCCACCTAAAACGAAGAAGGAGCATGCTAATGCATCTTCTTCGGGTGTGTTCATTACCGAAAACTGTTTCTCAGTTTGCTCTACGTCCTGGGTATTGGATACCGGATCAGGATCCCACGTATGTAATTTGTTACATGGGTTAAGTAGAGGTAGAGAACTGAAAAAGGCGATATGTCCCTCAGAGAAGGGAAATGTGCAATTGTTGCAGTCAAAGAAGTTGGCGAATATCACCTTGTATTACTAAGTGGTAACACAATGATTCTGAGCGACTGTTATTTCGTACCAAAAATATTATGAATGTTTTCCTAAATCAAGTGTTGATTGGTTATGGTACATTATATAACGGTATATACGTTCAAAATCATAAAACAGTTCTAAGTATACAGAACACACACAAGAGGAACAGTTCAGAAATAAACGAAGCCTTCTTGTAGGCATTGTAGACTAGGTCATATCAATGCGACAAGACCGGCTAAGTTGCATAAGGATGCATATTTGAATCCGTTCGAATTTACATCTTATGAAACTTGCCAGTCGTGTCTCAAAGACAAGATGACCAAAACTTCGTTTACTGGAAATGGAGAAAGAGCTACCGAACTCTTAGGACCGATACATAGTGATGTATACGGTCCTATGTCTACACATACCAGGAATGGTTTCTCGTACTTTATTACATTCACCGATGATCTCTTAAGATACAGACATGTGTTCTTGATGAAACACAAATCTGAATATTTTGAGAAATTCAAGGAATATAAGTACGAAGTAGAGAACCAGACGGATAAAAGTATTAAAATCCTTCGATCTGATCGGGAATGAGAATACTTGAGCACGGAATTCAGAGACTATTTAAAAGAGAATTGGATTCTCTCTCAATTTACTCCTCCGTATACACCATAGCACAATGGAGTTTCGGAGCGGAGGAATGCACCCTATAAGATATGGTGTGCTCTATGATGAGTGATGCCGAGTTGCCTATTTTCTTTTGTGGTTATGCACTTAAGATAGCTGCATACCTATTGAATAGAGTTCCGACCAAATCCGTGCCTACCACTCCATATAAGATATGGAATGAGAAGAGACCATCTCTTAAACGAGTTAAGATATGGGGTTGTCCGGCCTATGTTGAAAAGCAAAATCCGGACAAGCTTGAGGCAATGTTTGTTTTGTGCAAGTTTGTGGGATATCCAAAGGATTCATATGGATATATTTTCTACCATACCGAGGAACAAAAAGTGTTTGTTTCTAAATATGCCACCTTTTTAGAAATGGAATTTCTTGTGAAAGAAATTAGTGGTAATGAGGTAGAACTGGAAGAAGTTCCAGCAACACAAACTATAACTAACGATTTGGTGGAACCGGATTCAATAGTTCCCGACGAACCTCAGCCACTCCGTAGATCTAGTAGGGTTCCTCATCCACTTGAGAGATACTACGGTTTTCTCATAGACGGTAGGAGCGAGGATTGCATAATGGAATATGATGACCCAACTAGTTTCGAGTAGGCCATCACAAGTGGAGACTATGTGAAATGGCTGGATGCTATGCGATCCGAGATGGAATCCATGTACACCAACAATGTATGGACTTTGGAAGTTGCTCCTGAAGGAGTAAAACCCATTAGTAGCAAGTGGATCTTTAAGAAGAAAATTGGTGTAGATGGAAAAGTTGAGACTTTCAAAGCTAGACTTGTAGCAAAAGGTTTTCGTCAACGACCTGGTGTCGAATATGATGAAACCTTTTCTCCTGTCGCTATGCTTAAGTCCATCAGGATCCTACTTGCCGTTGCTGTATACCATGACTACAAAATCTGGCAGATGGACGTCAAGACCGCTTTTCTAAATGGTGATTTAGAAGAGAGCGTGTACATGACATAGCCAGAGGGCTTCGTAGACAGTGGGAGCAGCGGAAGCGTGTGAAAGCCGTTTAAATCCATTTACGGATTAAAGCAGACATTGCGGAGCTGGAACATCTGTTTTGATGGAGCTATTAAAGAGTTTGTACTCTTTGAATTTCTCGAAAGCTTCAGACTTATGCTTTAATAAAAACACATGTCCGAATCTTGAGAAATCAACAGTAAAAGTTATGAAGTAAGAAAAACCGCCTCTAGCATGTGTAGATATTGGTCCGCATACATCATTATATATGAGGACTAAGAGTTCTGTAGCTCTTTCTCCGTGTCCAGTAAACGGAGTTTTGGTCATTTTACCTTTGATACAAGACTGAAAAGTCGCATAAGATTTATATTAAAAAAATTTAAATATCCATCTTTATGTAGCTTATTTAGTCTTGTTTCGTTAATATGAACAAGTCTACAATGCCAAAGAAAAGCTTCATTTATATCTGAAAATTTTCTTTTATTTGTGTGCTATATGTTGAAAACCGTGTGTTGATTTAGAACATATATCCCGTTATTTAGTGCACTATAACCAATCAACTCTTGATTCAGGTTAATGTTCATAACATTATTTTGCAACACAAAATTATATCCTTCATTGCCTAACAAAGAAACAGATATTATATTATATAGCATGCTTGGTATACAATAACACGGGTTCAAGCAACCCCAGGTGATACTCTTCTACTGATACTGCATGTACATTAGAACTATTTCCAACCCGGAGAGTGTGATCACCCGTCTTCAAAACTATGCTATTTCTCAATCCCTGCATACAATTGCAGATGTGAGAACCCGAACCGGTATCCAATACCCAGGAAGCAGAGTTTATAGAAAAATAGTTTTCAGTCACAAACACACCTGAAGCGGAAGTATCACCATGCTTCTTTTTCTTGAGATTAGCGATATACTCAATACAATTTCGCTTCCAGTGTCCCGACTTTTTGCAGTAGAAACATTCTCCTTTTCCTGACTCCTCAGCCCTGGATTTGTCTTTCCCTTTTTCCTTTTTCACTCCACCTCTTGGTTTGGTGGGTTTCTTCTTCACCTTTCCCTTGGCCTTGGCTTTTGGGAGAGAAGAGGAAGATGGCCCAGCAAGCAAAGCGGGAGTTTTCACTGTCTTCAGCGTGCTCTCCGCACTTCTTAATTTATTGAGAAGTTCAGGTAGTGACTTCTCTATGTTGTGCATGTTGAACTTTACTATGAACTGAGCAAAGGCAGGGGGAGAGACTACAGAACAATATCAATATACTGTTCGTTCTCCATTGTCCATCCGAGGCCCTCAAGCTCTTCAATAAGAGCTATCATCTTCAAGACATGACCACCTACTAGTATGATAGGAGCCATTCTCATCTGAAATAGCTTTTTAGATGCATCGTAGCGCAGGGTACGAGATTGCTCTCCATACAACTCCTTTGTATGGAGAAAGATGGATTGAACGTCCATCTTCTCATGCTGCTTTTGATGTACATTATCCATTGAAGCAAGCATGAGGCATTTGGCAGTGGCACAATCAATGTCCCATGTCTTGCGGATCTCCCTATCCACAACAGAAGATGTAGGGCCTGGACTGGGAGGGGCGGGGCAGTGAAGACATATGATACCTTATCATATGTAAGTACAATGTTTATGTTCCTCAACCAGTCTTTATAATTGGGTCCTGTCAGTTTATTTTTCTCTAACAGAAACTTAAGTCCAGTCATGGGTATCTGCTATTAGGAGAAAGAAAAGAAGTCACTCAGCGAAAGCTCTTGCAAAGATTAGATTGGTTATTATCTTATCTAATCGATGTCTCCCACTGCTTTTATCAAATTTTCCTTCAAACCATAAAAAGAAAATTAGCCAGGATTAATTACATTCTATAAGTTCGCTAACCGGTCAGCCAGGCTAGTGTCGGTACTTTGAGGGAGGTTCCCCGTGCTTTCGCACGGACCTAATTAAAGTAAACCTCGTTTTCTCAGAGGCATAACCCCGTTGACACATTTTTAGACACCTAATGGGTTAGTTAATTGTAAAGTGCAAAACTCTCCTGGGAGTAATTCTTACTCACAGTGAATCGGGATCCAATTATCATATAGAAGGTATGCAATCTCATTGCAAATTTCAACTTTTGAAACTCTCGATATGGTTTTTACCCCTAGCAGCTTATAACCTAGGCTATGGTCAACATATCATAAGCACTAGTCAAGTTCTACCCGTCATTTCGTGATTAATTAGACGCATTCACATGACCCTTGACCATGATCAACATAATCACATGAATGTCCTAACTAATCGCATCATATGTTGTGTAAGAAGACATCACTTAGCTACCGTACACTACGCCTTGACTATGATCAACATACGTAGCATGAATACTAAGTACTCTACTTCCTAAAATGACGGAGAGTTGCGGATGGTTTTTAAGAAAACCTTTAACGCTTTGAACTTGATCTCGTTGTAGAATCAAATAGTTTTAAAAGGAGTGGCTTATGCTCCGCATTTTTGAAACTTGCTTTTTCATATAAAGGCTTAGTGAGTTTCAAATTCGATTCTGCAACATCTTTTAGGTTTCTTTTTCTTTATATTAATCTCATTAATGTAATCACATCATTTAAGTCCTGAAGCCATCACAGAAAAGAAACGAAAATAGAACGTATGCTTATGCCATCCGCATTCGCCACGGGGTCCCGTCATGCACCTTTAGGTTACTTAAATAACGGCAGAGCGGGGGCATGACTAGCGCGGTTGCAAAACATAAGCAACGTTTATTATATATCATATATATAATACACCATTCGTCTCAGCATATAAAGTGATCAAATCACAGAATAACAACAGCAGAAGTATATATATGAAAATATAGCATATACTAGGAGGTCCGTATTTTGTATTTAGCCAACGATAGAAAATACGGATTTCATGGTCTTGATGAACAGCCAAGCCCACACCCCTAGACCCCTATGAGAGCGGCAAGCGACCCCGCCAATTCTAGAGTTAGGAGACCCGGTCTCGACTCCTCGAGATGGCTTCCCACTGGACTCTAGAACCCGGTCACTTGTGCTCTCCACCTTGGGTCTATCCTAATGCGGAAAAGTAAATAATATACATCAATGGTGACATCATCTTCAACCCGGAAGTGCCCCAATAAAAGAATATTACATACAATGAATATTACAGGAATGAAAAGAAAAACTCTCATCTCACATAAAACCCCCAGCTATCCATTCACGACGATTCTATACACCATACCACAGCAACACATAACATCACATGTCATCAACGCAAGCAAATATGCGTATCCCAATTGTCGTTGACGTATAGCAATGTAACCGGCGATACATCACATATTACACTTACGGTCGCAGAAAAGAAAACGAAAACTACAATAATTAGAATCCGCAACATTCTTAGACATCATAAACCTGAAATATCTCATACCCCGAATTTCATGCCTAACATATAAACCTTGCATTTTAGTCTCATATTGAAAACACCTTTTCAATAACCTAGTCGAGTAATTCAACAAGATTCCCGACTACTTGATCGAATACTCGTCGAAAACATTAGTAGATGGCCGTACCCCCGATGACGTCGACGAAGTGCACTTAGGCGGAACACCGTAGCCGCGAGCATCCGAGGGGATGCTTTTGGCAACGGGGTTCTCCTACAGTCACTTGGTTGGGGCTATGGAGTATGGCTATCTTGTAGTGTTACCCGGTGAATATTCATGTACTATACGAGATTGCGACAGAGTTTTGATCCGAATCGAAACTCCGTGGTAATCTATCAGAAGAGACTAAATTGCTAGATTTACAGAACACTAACTAGTTTTCACAAAACTAATTATCGTGGATTCTAAATATTGTATCATATTTCAATACCAAACCCGAAACGATGTTCAAATACGACTACGAAACACTCCGTATTGCCACTACAGAAAGATAACATCACATGCAATCTTGGCAAAAACAAATATAACCTGAAACCCTAAAACCAAGAGATCGGAACACCACAAAAATTTTAATATTTTTTGCCACAAGAAAAAAGGTGAGGCCTGTTTTTGAGGCAATATGGCCGACCAAATTTTTGTGGTTTCGCTTCATCATAACTAACTTTCTGCACTTGTTTAAAAAATTTTTAGAGGACTTAAAAAATTCGACAGAAACTAAGGTTTCGGATTCCAGGTTTCGGAGTTATTTCGTTTATGTAATTCAACTAACATCGTCTAATTCTCTAACCTGATTCTGATACCACTGTTGGGGTTTGCTTAGCACCCTCACTAGGTTTTAACAAGTATCAAACATGCAACTTTAAATACCAGGGTACTAACCAACCCGAACCTAGAATCGAACTAGAGAATTAGGCGCAAAAGCTAACAAGTATCATATACTAGTAAGTGTCTAACACTAAGAGGAAAAGAAATACAACCTTTGTAAACCTCTCCTCCTTGACTCCTTGGTTCTGCTCGAAACTTGAATGGGTCCGCTTAAGGCCTTTGAAGTCTACGATGATCCACCACAGAGTTTCTTTGCTCAAGCTCCTTACTTCACTTGACCTAAGTAGAAGTGAGGCAAACAACCTACACTAACAGGATAGACTAATATAGTTGGTGAAGTAGGTAATAAGCTCACTAAAAAACCTTTCTTTTTCTTTTTCTTCACTCACTAGATATGGTAGAGAGCTTGGAGGAAGAAGGAGATGGAAAATGGCTTAGCTAGAGCTCAAGAGAGATGAACACAAGAATAATCAAAGAGAGAGAGAGAGTCACCCTCACTAATAACCCAACCATGAAAATATCTAGATATTTTTAGTAGTTAAGTTAGTGGAGGATTAGAAATGAAACCATGGTTACTTAGATATTTTAAGAAGTGTGTAGAAGGAAAAAACCAACCATGGATTAATTTCTAATTTTCTTTAACTCAAAAATTATAAAAATATCGTAATAGTTTCCATGTGAGTCTTGCATAGCCATCTTCAATGTATCATCAACCATGACACATGTATGCATGCATGTGTGCATACATATCAATATAAATATACATACATACATGCATACAAATAAATAAAGGATTTAATAAATGAGCTAATGGTCACATGATATTAAATCAACACTTGATTTAATAATCCGGTCATATCACATATGACCCGACCAATAGAAAACGCCAGATTAAGATACGGTATCATACACTCGTATTTAATCAAGCTCCTGCACATATCCCCATATGCGCCCCACATCTTTTCGCCTAAGCTTGGAAACCCCTTTGTGGGACTCTAAAACTCATCAATACGCTAGCAGTAGGTAGTGATCATATCACATACCCATAAACCGTCAGTGGTACTAGCTGCACGTAACGGTTCCCAAGTATTGAGCGAACAGAAGAACAACAAGCGAACCTTTCAAAACTCCCGTAGAGCCAACCAGTAACACTTACCGTATAGTGCGGTCTCTTCGTCAGATATGCTGCATATTGAGTCTAGGGATGGTATCGTCGACCCCAATAACTCAATAAGTCATGCCGATGTATGGCCTATAACAGATCGAGAAACTACTGATAACACTTATCAGTAAATCTCATCAGCCCTGGCCAGGGCTTCTAGTTATAACCAATCGAGCACAGCGCAACATCTACCCCTAATACCGGGAGATACGAAACCCCTCATATCGCTCATTGTCTCCATGTGTCTCGGGACTGTACCCAAAAGCCACCTGCTTGCACGACTCAGTAGAGCCGTGGTAGGGTGGAAATCAAAGTACAGTGGGAGAACACACAAGACTCTATGACGATCTCGGATCTACAGACTAACCTGTACAAGTGTCATTTGAGAACTGCTATCCGACGATAGATATAATACCATATAGGAGTTCTCGGCGAGTCCGTTCAGTGTACCCAGTCTCCATTGAGCACCCGTATACAATCTTTGATGTCAAACACCAATGGATATGAGATCATCCATCGCCCATCAAATGGGTCAAGAAACGTATACGCTAGTCTACTCTGGAATATCGATGCCCCGTATTAATACACCCACGACTAGGAACATTTAAGTATATGCTCATAAACTACACATGTCCTACTAGTATGATCTGCATCATAATCACAGTAGTCAAGCAAATATCCTAAGAGCTTTATCAACATGTAACAAATGAACAGTATACAGAATCAAGTGAACATGTTAAGATAAAGAGTAACGAGATAGCATACTATCATGTAGAGTAAGAAAGTCCTCTAAATACATACACACACACACACACGTCTATACATCCACTATTAAATAATGGCCTCTACGGCATACATATATCCAACAGTTCCATCCATTGAGCATCCAATACTTGTGTATTGTGATAACAATGGAGCTTTGGTTTTAGCCAAGGAACCCCGATCCCATCAGATATCCAGACACATTCATAGGCGGTATCACCTGATCCGGGAGATAGTAAATCGACGGGAGATCGAGGTCAGGAGAGTTGACATGAAAGACAACGTAGCGGATCCACTCACGAAGGCCCTCCCCCAGACACAGTTTGAGAGACTATTTAGGATGTTGGGTATGATATACTACAACAACTGGCCTTAGTGCAAGTGGGAGATTGTTAGGAATATGTATGCCCTAGAGGCCATTGTTGTACATTGATGTATAATAACATGTACACTTAGTATTATTATACTGTCTCTCTGATACATGTTAATAAAGCCCTTAGGATGTTTGCTTGACTATCAGGACTATGATGCAAATCATACAACTGGGACTTATGTAGCCTACAAGCACATCCTTTAACAGTTCCTAGTTGAGGGAGTATCGAGACATGGCATTGATATTCCAGAGTAGACTAGTGTAAGCCTTAATGTAAGCCAGCGGCGGCGCCCCGGCCGTCGATCCGACGCCGGAAACGCGGAAACAAAAACTTTGCAAAAACTTGCAACCGGCACCACCGCGCACTTTTCACCCGGATCGGGCCATTAACCTAGCTAACTAGCAAACAAGAAAAGAGTAGAGAAGTATACCAAGCGATCCGTGTCCTTCGGTCTTCGTCTCCACTCCGATCTCCCGCGGAAAGTTCGTCACCTCCTCGCTCGTCGGAAAGGGCACCACGTAGCCGGAATCTTTTACGGGCTCCCGCCTCTTGACCGAGGCAACTCGGGCGCGAAGTTGGCTAGCCGACGCGTCCAAGACTTACTATAGAATAGTGTAGTAGCCATGTCTCTTTAGGGTTTAGTTGCCTTTGATGGAGGTATCAAGAAAGAACTTTGGAGAGAGGTACATGAAATTGTGTAGCAAGGAAAAATGAGATGAACAAAGTTTTCCCTCATCAAAAATGAACTCACCCTCTCTCCTCTAATGAAGTGGCCGGCCAATCTCCTAATGGTGGAGGAAAGAATGAATAATATATCACCATAAGAAAAGGCTAGATTAAAAAAAGAAGAAAAGGTATCAACCTCAAAAAGAAAATGGTCACTCTTATCTCACATATCAATCCTTTCATAACCATCACAATAAAACAAAGGATGAGACCAAAAAAGAATCTCATGATGAAAAGAACACTCATGATGCCTCACAAATGCATGAAAGCCCTCCACTAAGTGTTAATTGCAAACTTGCAATTAACACCCTCCATCAGAAAGTCCGACCGAGAAGGAATGAAGGAAAACTGGCCGGAACGGAATGCAAACTGGCAACTTCAGAAAACTGATCCCGTAATAAATTACAGGAAAACCCCGCTACTGCAAATACATGCCCGCATTTGTATTCCCACTGAACACAAATGCAAAGAGACAAAACTACACTATCTAATACTAGGATCCGGCTTAAGCCAAAGCCGGCTAGTAAAAACCGTCCGATCACGATCCGTGCAATACCGCACGTATCTGATCGAACCCTGCCATATCTCCATACGGCCTCTACAGCGTTTCGCCCGAAACTTGAGTAACTGAGTGTGGTGGACTCTAAAGACTCGTCAATACTATGGCTGTGGATTTAACCACTAGCACGTCAGAGGTATAAGCCAATACGTGACGGACTACCAGATACTGACTAAAAGGGACGTCGATGAGCGAACTCATCCTGATACCCTACTGAGCCTGTCAGTGACAATATCCGTACAGTTCGGTCCGTTCGTCTATGAGCATCGCATGGCGGGCCTAGGGGGTTGGTAAAAGTCAGACCCCCAAAAGCGGTACAAGTCGTGTCGGAGTGCAGCGCAGAACACCCTGAGATACTACTGGAATACCTACCAGCAAATCTCCTGCCTTGGCCAAGGACTTTTCATGTTCTGGCTCTCCTCGACACAGCGCGACCTCACCCCCAATACCGGGAGAGACGAACCCCTGCAGATCCGCTCACTGCCTCCATGTGGCTCGGGACTGTACCTAACTAAAACCTGTTTGCACGACTCCTTTGAGCCGTGGTAGGGTAGTAATCAAAGCACAGTGGGAACTCACACGAGACAAATGACGATCCCAGGTCGATGAACTAACCTGTACACATGTCACCAGGGAACTGCTATCTGACGTCTGGTATAAACCCAACTAGCAGGTTCCCGGCGAGTCCTGTCCGGTGTACTCATAACCCAATGAGCACCTGTATACATCTTAGGTGAACCAACTGACACCAGTGGCTTGTGAGACCGGCCACCGCCCCTCGTCGGGGTCTCGACTGTATACACTAGTCTACTCTGGAGTATCGATGCCCTGTCTCGAAACTCCCACGACTAGGGACCATTTAAGGATGTGCTTATAGACTACCAGCTCCCACGTATATGATCGCCCTCATACTGCCGGTAGTCAAGCAAGAATCTTAGGGGCTCTATCAACGTGCAATAGTGACCTGTAAGGTCACCTAAAGCAGTACACGATGATAAAGGTAAACCAGATAGCATACTATCATCTTGAGTAAGACTGTCCTACTGGGACAGGTCCTCCCCTCAATCATTGCAATCACGTGCCTGTGATCCAATAATTGACTCTGAGGGCACTATCTCCAACAACTAGTGTGTACGTTTCTTGACCTTGTAGGGGGCGATGGTTGATCCCATAGCCATTGGTGTTTGATATCAAAAATTGTACACAGGTGCTCATTAGAGAATGGGTGTACCGAACATGACCCGCTGAGAACTCCTAGATGGTACTATACCTATCGTCAGATAGAAGTTCTCTGGTGACACTGGTACAGGTTAGTCTGTAGACCCGAGATTATCATAGAGTCTTGTGTGGTTCCCACTGTGCTTTGATTTCCTCCCTACCACGGCTCAAAGGATTCATGCAAACAGGTGGATTTTGGGTACAGTCCCGAGTCACATGGAGGCAATGAAGGTTTCGTCTCTCCCGGTATTGGGAGTTGATGTTGCGCCATGCTCGATGGGCTATAACAGGAAGTCCCTGGCCAGGGCTGTTCATGAGATTTACTGGTAAGAGTTATCAGTAGTTTCTCTTATTGTTATAGGCCACACATCGACATGACTTATCAAGTTATTGGGGTCTGACGATTCCACCCCTAGACTCGATATGCGACATATCAGACGAAGAGACCGGACTGTACGGTAAGTGTTACCTATAGGCTTCATGGGAGTTTGGACAAGCCTGCTTGTTGATCTTCTATTCGCTCAATACCTGGGTAGCCGTTACGTCCAGCTAGTATCGCTGACGGCTTGTGGGTGACTGATGTGATCATCACCTACCGCTGGTGTATTGACGAGTCTTTAGAGTCCCACATAGAATTTTCCTGGTTCAAGCGAAACGAAGTAGGGTACATATGTTGATATGTCCGATGGCTTGATTAAATACGAGTATGTGATACCGTATTCTAATCTGGCGGTTATTTGATATCAGTTAGGTTATATGTGATATAAATGGATTATTAAATCAAGTGTTGATTTGATAATGTGATATACAGATAAATGATATTAGTCGGTTATATGTGATATAACCGGATTATTGAATCAAGTGTTGATTTAATATTTATATTTGATATAATTATATATTAACTAATATTAGTGCTCACTAATTATCAACTTAATATATATTAATATATATATTTGATATAGAATGGTTGCATTTTCTATTTTTTGGAAAATAGAAAAAGAGGTGTAAAATGGGGAGACTTTTGAGGAATGGGGCGAAGCATGGCTTTTATATTTGTTTATTCATTTGTTGTCACGTCCCGCTTTCCGGTGTACGGGCAGATGAAGCGATGAGGCCGCTACGTATTTACTCTGAAGTAAACACGCTAAGCGTATCTAAGCAATATAAGTAAATGCACAAGGGACAATGACAATAGATATATATTGAACAACAACTTTATTTATTAACATTCTTTTTACAATACATCTGAAAAGTAAATACATGGAATGGAAAGCAATTCCTAAAGAGTGGCATAACAGAAATGGAAAGTACTGAAATGAAATGTACAAGTAACTAGAGCTCCAGGTCGAACGCTCGCTGATCCAAGTCCTCGCTGGTGGGCTCGATCTCCTGAAGGTCCGAAACACCTGACAACAATCCAAAGAAGAAAGAGAAGGAATGCCGTCAGCGAACAATCGCTCGGTAAGTCCCAAAGATGAGGGAGAAATAGAATAGACAGAGAGAGAATATAGCTTTTAAAGTTTTATTATATTGTTAACGCTGTTGTTTGTAGCTTGGTACAGAAGATGCCAGTATATATGAGAAGAGTCTCACTAGACCAGAGACTATAGTATATGGAGTACAAGGCTCCGTCGATAATACCACGGAACAACGGCATGGATGTAATTACGTCTTAAGTGACCACCTCATACCACCTTTAACATATTCCGTACCAGTCTACCCCTTTATAACCCCGTAGTGTTTATTGTATTGATAGTAACCCCTTTATAACCACAGAACAATGGCATGGATGTAATTTCTTCTTCTTCTTTGGAATGTCGTCAGGTGTTTCGGACTCACTGGAGATCGAGCCCACCGGCGAGGATTTGGACCAGCTAGCTTTCAACCCGGAGCTCTAGATACTTGTGCATTTCATTTCAGTACTTTCTATTTTTGTTATACCACTGTTTATGCATTGCTTTTCATTCCATGTATTTACTTTTCCATGTACTATAAAAGAATGTTAATAAATAAAGTTGTTGTTCATTACATTTGTCTCCTGTATATATTTCTTTTATATTGCTTAGTTACGCTTAGCGTATTTACTTCTGAGTAAATACATAGCGGGCTCGTCGCGTCCTCTGCCCGTACACTGGGAAGCGGGACGCTACGTATTCATACAAGGAAAATTTGGTAGTGTCACGTCCCGCTTCCCAGTGTACGGGTAGAGGATGCGACGAAGCTGCTATGTATTTACTCAGAAGTAAACACACTAAGCGTATCTAAGCAATATAAAATGTAACAACCCTAAACTTTCTGTACAATTTTTTCAAAAATACAGAAAGGGGTAATTTTGCCTGAGCACAAGTTATAAGTTTGTTTTGCTTTTTAATAGTAAGAAAGAGCTTGTAGCTCATTGGTAAGACCTTACACTGCTGAACCAAAGCACCAGAGTTCAAATCCCATCAGCCACATTAGTTTTTATTAGTTTTCTTTTAATTTTTTAGAATCCCAAGAGTCTACACGTGCATAACTCGTAAAAACCAAAAGTCACATATAAAACAAACGAGTCCAGGAGGTAGACCAAGCGACGAGGGACACATGACGACGAGACCCGGACTGACTTGGCCTGGCTTGACCGGCGACACGCCTGAATCGGCCGGCACCGCCGGCCGAACTCGCCCAAATCGGATTTTGCCCTTCTGGAAATCTGTGCCTCTTTGCCTTCCCATAACTCCTACACTGTTTAAATTTCCTGCATTATTATAGAGGATTAAAAAACCTAATTAAACTCTTTTTAATGCATATTTTTAATACAATTTTATCACACCCTTTCATCTACCCTAAACTCTAGATTTTCCTGTAAATACCACACCTAAACTCACCCCTCCTCACTTCCAAATCTCTGTCCAAACTCTCAAGAAAATTCCATAGACTTTGTGTGTGCAAGTGGAGTTAGCAAAAGGCGAAGCTCCGACGAACTTCCGACGACGATTCGAGGAGATTCCGGCGACGAAACGACGCACCGGCACCTCACACTTCTTCCTTTTCCTCCTCTCTATCGTACAATACCATAAGTCCCTTCTCCCCCTTCTCTTTACTATTCTAAAAACTTAGAATTATAAAACCCGACGGAAGTGGAGTTAATCCGACTTCCGCTTCAGTTTTTCCTTAAAAATCATATTTTTCTTAAACACAATAATACCAAACTCTCAAATAATGATCATTAAACATTAAAAAAATATATTGACAAGTTTCATATCAAAAGAATTTATATTTCAATTTTTATAGCACTTTTACAAAAAAATACCATATAGTTTAGTTTCGACATAAAACATCATTAGCCCTTGCTATACCTTTAGATAGTTCATGAGGTAATGACCTACCACCCCACAACACACATCTCTATCATAGCACAATATCTTTTGGGAAACTAGAATACGGAAATATGATTTTTACAAATAAATACCATAAACTATAAAACATTTTTCAACAAGATATGTATTTTTAACAAATCTTTGCAATGCGCCGCTACAACCCATTTGGGGAATCCATTCGGGATGGTGCAGATTATCGCACATTCTCGGGCTTAGTAGTGCGAGATGCAGACTTCTGCAAGGAGCATACGGTCTCGAAAGATTTAAAAATACAAATATCTTAAGAAAATGAGATTTCTAGAAAAAAATAATAAATAAAATTATTTTATAAATATATATGTATCATCAAAATATCTATTTTTGAAATAGTATAAATATTCCAACTTTTCTAAATAAAAAGAATCACCTTACATGAAAATACCATGCAATTCCATGCAAGTTCAATACTTTACAATTACGTACCATATATTATGAAAAATAGGTTTTATTCACTAGAAATATCACGATGATAAAATATACATCAATGAAAACTTTAAAGATGATAATAAAATACTTGAGGTGTATTTTAAAAATTATACAAAATTATTTTTACATAAAACCCCCTCAAGTTATACTAAATTACAGTAAGGACCTTAGTAAATATAGGTTTAAGCGGGACCGATCTCTTGAGCCTCAGGGAGCCAGAGATATGGGTGCTTGCCTATTTAAGGTAGACAACTTAACAAACGGTGTTATCAACAAGGTAATCGTCTTTGAAAAAGACACAAATCCTGCCGTCCATGTGCAGCGGTTACCGATAACACCAAAATCTAATTCAGGATTCAATTTCTTTTCTAATTGTATGACTCAGACTGGGTCTCAATATATCAATCTGACTTGAATGAGATTCAAGTATATATATAACAATTCAATATGAATCCATATATTCAACATGTCCAATCTATATTGACTGAACCGAACCATGGATATACTTCCATCTACATGATTCTCCAGTTACATCCATTTGCTGATATCATGGTTTCGGCAAGTCATCCATCTATACAATCTATAATACAAGACAATACAATTTACAATACAATACAAACAATACAATCAAGACGTCGCGGGGTTTAAGGGGTAGATTGGTACGGAAGGTGTTAGAAGTGGCACGAGACCGCAACCATAAGACACCTAACCTGAATTCAATCGCTGTTGTTCCGGGTATTATCACGGAGCCTTTTACTCTATATACCGTAGTCTCTGGTCTAGTGAGACTCCACTCGTATACACTGGCCTCTTCTGTACCAAGCTACAAACAACAGCGTTAACACTAAATACAATATTATAACAATATAATACAACTTTAAAAGTTACTCTCTCTTCCTGTCTATTATGTCTCTTCTTACTTTTGGGACTTACCGAGCGATTTGTTCGTTGACGACATTCTCTTTCTTCTTCTTCTTTAGAATGTCGTCAGGTGATTCGGACTCACTGGAGATCGAGCCCACCAGCGAGGATTTGGACCAGCTAGCTTTCGACCCGGAACTCTAGTTACTTGTACACATTTCATTTCAGTATTTCCATTTCTGTTATGCCACTGTTTAGGCATTGCTTTTCATTCCATGTATTTACTTTTCCATGTACTGTAAAAGAATGTTAATAAATAAAGTTGCTGTTCATTACATTTTTTTCTTGTGTATATTTCTTTTATATTGCTTAGTTACGCTTAGCGTATTTACTTCTAAGTAAATACGCAGCGGCCTCGTCGCGTTCTCTGCCCGTACACTGGGAAGCGGGGCGCAACAGGTTTTGTTGGTGGCCCATGCAGGGTTTTTCAAAAGTAATATAAAAGTTTTCATTGGTGTACGGGAAGGGGACGCGGCGAGGCCGCTACGTATTTACTCTGAAGTAAACACGCTAAGCGTATCTAAACAATATAAGTAAAATATACACAAGAGACAAGATGTAAAAGAATAGCAACTTTATTTATTAACATTCTTTTTACAGTACATGGAAAAGTAAATACATGGAATGAAAAGTAATTCCTAAACAGTGGCATAACAGAAATGGAAATACTGAAATGAAATGTGTACAAGTAACTAGAGCTCCAGGGCGAAAACTAGCTGGTCCAAATCCTCGCTGGTAGGCTCGATCTCTTGAAGGTCCGAATCACCTGACGACATTCCAAAGAAGAATAAAGAGAATGTCGTTAGCGAACAAATCGCTCGGTAAGTCCCAAAGATGAGGGAGAAATAGAATAGACAGAGAGAGAATGTAGTTTTAAAGTTGTATTATATTGTTAACGCTGTTGTTTGTAGCTTTTTACAGAAGATGCCAGTGTATACGAGAGGAGTCTCACTAGACCAAAGACTACGGTATATGGAGTACAAGGCTCCGTCGATAATACCACGGAACAACGGTATGGATGTAATTACGTCTTAAGTGACCACCTCGTGCCACTTTTAACATGTTCCGTCCAATCTACCCCCTTAAAACCCCGTAGTGTTTATTGTATTGATAGTATTGATTGTACGGATTGTTTTGTATTGTCTTGTATTGTAAATTGTATAGATGGACGACTTGTTGAAACTATGATAGAATCATGTATATGGATGTATATCCATAGTTCGGTTCAGTCAAGTTGTATAGTTTGATAGATTGAACAGATTGAATATATGGATTCATATTGAATCATTATATATACTTGAATCTCATTCAATTCAGATTGATTATATTGAGACTCAGTCTGAGTCAGACAATTAGAAAAGAAATTGAATCCTGAATTAAGTTTTGGTGTTATCGGTAACCGCTGCACATGGACGGCAGGATTTGTGTCTTTTTCAAAGACGATTACCGTATTGATAATACCGTTTGTTAAGTTGTCTA
Organism: Agapanthus africanus; assembly: GCA_030015575.1. Lineage (NCBI taxonomy): Eukaryota > Viridiplantae > Streptophyta > Magnoliopsida > Asparagales > Amaryllidaceae > Agapanthus > Agapanthus africanus. The sequence goes on from JASDDO010000010.1 coordinate 11,265,919, forward strand.
CCTTAAATAGGCAAGCACCCATATCTCCGGCTCTCTGGGGCTCAAGATACTGGTCCCGCTTAAACCTATGCTTACTAGGGTCCTTATTGTAATTTAGTATAACTTGAGGGGCTTTTATATAAAATAGTTTTGTTATATTTTCAAAATACATATCAAGTATTTTATTATCGTCTTTAGAGTTTTTATGGATATATATTTTATCAATATGACATTTCTAGTGAATAAAACCTAATTTCATAATATATGGTATTTATTTGTAAAGTATTGAACTTGTATGGAATTGCATGGTATTTTCATGCAAAGTGATTCTTTTTTATTTAGAAAAGTTGGAATATTTATATTATAACAAAAATTAGATATTTTGATGATACATACATACATACATATATATATATTTATATAAAATAATTTTAATTTATTATTTTTTCTAGAAATCTCATTTTCTAAAGAAAATTGTATTTTAAATCTTTCGAGGCCGTATACTTCTTGCGGAGGTCTGCATCTCGCACTAATAAACCCGAGAATGTGCGATAATCCACACCATTCCGAACGGGTTCCCCGAAATGGGTTGTAGCGGCACATTGCAAAGATTTGTTAAAAATAGACATCTTGTAGAAAAATGTTTTTATAAGTCGGAGGTAGTTATGTGTAAAATCGTATTTTTCCAAATCTATGTTCCCAAATATCATCGTGCTATATTACATATGTTTGTTGTGAGGAGGTAGGTCATTATCTCGTGAATATCTAAAGCTATAGTAAGGGGTGATGATGTTTTATGTCGAAACTAAACTATATGGTATTTTTTTGTAAAAGTGCTATAAAACTTGGAATATAAATCTTTTGATATGAAACTTGTCAATATATTTTGTTAATGTTTAATGATCATGATGTGAGAGTTTGGTATTATTGTGTTTAAGAAAAATATGATTTTTAAGGAAAAACCGAATCGGAAGTCGGATTAACTCCACTTCCGTCGGGTTTTAGAATTCTAAGTTTTTAGAATATTAAAGAGAAGAGGGAAAAGGGACTTACGGGTTTAGGGTCAAGAGAAGAGGAAGAGGAAGGTTGGGGAAACATCGGTGCGTCGTTTCGTCGTCGGAAACTCCTCGGATCGTCGTCGGAAGTTCGCCGGAGCTTCGCCCTTTGCTAACTCCACTTGCACACAAAAAGTCTTGGGATTTTCTTGAGAGTTTGGGCAGGGATTTGTGAGTGAGGGGGTGATTTGAGGTGTGGTATTTATAGGAAAAATTAGTATTTAGGGTAAGTGAAAGGGTGTGATAAAAATTGTATTAAAATGGATTAAATGTGTGATTTAAATTGTTCTGTATATGTGCAGGGAAAATAAATAGTACAGGGGTTATGGGGTAAGCCAAAGGTTGCAAGGGAAAAAAGAAAATGTGGAATCGTGCCGAGTTGAACCGACGGCGTCGGCCGAGTCAACCGCTCCGCCGGCCCGAGTCGGGGTCCATCTCTTCGCCACGTGTCCCTGACGCTTGGACTTGACTCGTGGACCCGTTTGTTTTATGTGTGACTCTTGGTTTTTACGAGTTATGCATGTGTAGACTCTTGGGCTTCTAAAAAGATTAAAAGAAATCTAATTAAAAAATAATGTGGTTGATGGGATTTGAACTCTGGCACTTTAGTTCGGCAGTGCAAGGTCTTACCAATGAGCTACAAGCTCCTTCTTGCTGTTCAAAAGCAAAACAAATTTATAACTTATGCTCAGGCTTAAGTTCCCCTTTCTGTATTTCTGAAAAAAATGTACAGAAAGTTTAGGGTTGTTACATTCTACCCTCCTTATAAAAATTTCGTCCTCGAAATTTGTAAAAGGAAAGTGTAACAGATTCAAGGAAGTTTGGTGATAGAGCTATATGTAGTGTATGAAAAATAACAAAATGATACAAGGGTTTTAAAAATGTGAAAGAGACTTACTAGTGTTACCTTGGTCAACTGTCTCGGTTTCTACGGCTGCTAAGGTGTAAGCCTGTAGCCGGGGCATGTTTCTCCTAGCTGGAGGCACATTCCTCTGTCCTTGGGGCATGTTTCTCTGCCCTCGAGGCATGTTCCTCAGTGCCTGTTGGAATTGGCGACTAGGCGGTGCAGGTGGTGGAGCAGGGAGTGCAAGGCGAGGTGCAGGTGGTAGAGCAGGGAGTGCAAGGCGAGGTGCAGGAGCCTGGATAGCTGGCCGCTGCGAGTAGTTGGTGGGTGTGTGGGCTGGGTTACGTCTATAAGGACAGAGTAAATACGTAAACTGAAGGTCTGCAGTTCGACCTGCATGGGCCACCAATAAAACCTGTCAAGTCCCGCTTCCCAGTATACGGGCAGAGGCCGCTACGAGGCCGCTACGTATTTACTCAGAAGTAAATACGCTAAGCGTAACTAAGCAATATAAAAGAAATATACACAAGAGACAGATATAATGAACAACAACTTTATTTATTAACATTCTTTTTATAGTACATCTGAAAAGTAAATACATGGAATGAAAAGCAATGCCTAAACAGTGGCATAACAGAAATGGAATGTACTGAAATGAAATGTACAAGTAATTAGAGCTCTGGGTCGAATGCTAGCTGATCCAAGTCCTCGCTGCTGGGCTCTGTCTCCAGAAGGTCCGAATCACCTGACGATATTCCAAAGAAGAAGAAAGAGAATGTCATTAGCGAACAAATCGCTCGGTAAGTCCCAAAGATGAGGGAGAAATAGAATAGACAGAGAGAGAGAGTGTAACTTTTAAAGTTGTATTATATTGTTAACGCTGTTGTTTATAGCTTGGTACAGAAGATGCCAGTGTATACGAGAGGAGTCTCACTAGATTAGAGACTACGGTATATGGAGTACAAGGCTCCGCCGATAATACCACGGAACAACGACATGGATGTAATTACGTCTTAAGTGACCATCTCATGCCACCTTTAACATATTCCGTACCAGTCTACCCCTTTATAAACCCCGCAATGTCTTATTTATATTGTTTGTATTGTATTGTCTTGTAAATTGAATTGTACAGATGGATGACTTGCCGAAACCATGATATCAGTAAATGGATGTAACTGGAGAATCATGTAGATGGGGGTATATCCATGGTTCGGTTCGGTCAATATAGATTGAATAAACTGAATATATGGATTCATGGATCCATGTTGTATTGTAGTTTGATACTTGAATTATATTCAAGTCAGATTGATTATATTGAGACTCGGTCTGAGTCAGACAATTAGAAAAGAAATTGAATCATGAATTAGGTTTTGGTGTTATCGGTAACCGCTGCACATGGACGGCAGGAATTGTGTCTTTTTCAAAGACGATTACCGTGTTGATAACACCATTTGTTAATTTGTCTACCTTAAATAGGCAAGCACCCATATCTCCGGCTCCCTGAGGCTCAAGAGACTGGTCCCGCTTAAACCTATGTTTACTAGGGCTCTTATTGTAATTTATATAACTTGAGGGGGTTTTATGTAAAAATAATTTTGTATAATTTTCAAAATACACCTCAAGTATTTTATTATCGTCTTTAAACTTTGCCCAGCAATTGGGCTACAACCAGGGCATCCCTCTCGAGGCGTTTTTAGTTGAGCCCACTTTGTCTCCGGAAGTCACTCGTGACGTCATCCATCATTTTATGCGGCTGAACACCGGCTCCCATTTCACGATCCCTGAGTCCGACTATCTTCCAAGGTCTCTGGGGTCTTTCAAGGGTTGGTATCGCCATCGAGTCGGTCCTGTCATTACCGAGGAGAGGCGAGTTCTCTTCGAATGTAGAGTTCCAGCTCCGACCCAAGTCACCAGCGCTCCGTTGCGTCTGCGGTCAGTGGTTCGCCCTCCATTGAGGGATAGCGGTGCGGTACTTATCCCAAAGCCACAGAAATAGAATCGACTCCTCGCACTACTGGTATGCCAGTGCGCACTAGAGCCCAAGCAAAGGCTCCCAATGAAGCACCAACATTAGTGTCACCAGCGGCGGTGTCACCAGAGTTGGTGTCGCCAAAGGGGGATACTGAAAGTGAAGTTGGGCAACGTCATGCCAAAGCGCCGAGGGGGAGGAAGCGTTCTTCCACTAGTGTTAGCACAAGTTCCAAGAGGAGGAAGAAATCGGTTGCCGGCTTACTCGACACCCTGCTTGAGTCCGAGCCGTTTATTCAGGACGAACCGATAGCTATGGAGGAGTTGGACACCGGTCTTATCTATCCCGCCTCATCTTCCGAGGAGGTCGGGCAATTGGCTGAGGCTTTGAGGCGCTCACAAGATGAGACCGAGAACGTGCGCATCCCGAAAATTCCATACCCTCATGTTATATTTTATGACGTTGATCCATCATTACGGCGGGTACATATGTGTCCTTTGTTAATGGAAGAAGAACGGGCCTTCAAACAGCCCATAGCGGCTGCCTCCGAAGACGAGCTTGAATTAAAGACAGGTAGTCATTCATCTGCGCTTGAACCTCGGCGAGCGCACTTAGCCAGAAAGGAAAGACGTCTTGAAAAAGCCCCACTTCAAGATCCTTGGTGTATTGGTATGCGTCTTTCTCGTGTCCTTCTTTTAGCGAATAGTTTGTATTACTTTTTTGTCTTCTCATTTTTGTGAAAACTTTGTAGGGACTTCGGCAGCGAAAGAGGATTTGAGTCTAGATCGGGCCATAACTGTGGACACTACAAATATCTCCCGTGATGCACCGGCAGGTGTAGAGGAGATTATTAAAGCCGCTACTCATGCTGTGGAGCTTCCGGTGGTAACTTCTATTCCTTCAGTGTCTATTCCTCCAGCAGAGGTGACCTCACCGGCCACAGATCCCATGGACATCTCTAGTGACGCACCGAAGGGTGTAGAAGAGACTGCTGAAGCTGTTAGTCCTATCTTGGAGCTCCCGGTGGAGACTTACATCCCTTCAGTATCTATACTTTCAGCAGAGGCGACCTCGCCGACCATAGATCCAATGGATCTCTTTAGTGGCGCCCTGGAGGGTGTAGAAAGGATTGCCTAGACCGCTGTCCTCTCCTTGGAGCCTAAAGTGGTGGCTGTTGTTTCTCAATTGGAAGCAACCACACTGGCACATATCCTCAGTGATGTACCTAACGGTGTGGAGGAGGCTGCCGAGGCTGCCATCCCTCCAGTTCAAGGAGGGCGAAGTATCGAAGGTAATCTTCCACATTTCGTTTTAATGATCCCTCTGTTATCTGAACCCTTCTTTCCTTCAGAATTGCGGGAATTGACGGCTTCCATCGTGGATCTATCTCCTAGAAAAACATTCCAGCGTTTGCTCGATATGGCCGCCCCACAGGCGATACCCCCGCAAAGCATAGTCCTTTCTTCCGGGCAAGGTCGGTGTTCTTTAACCTTTTTCGTTTTATTATTTTTTTTATAATGATGCTAACATGCGCTCCACAGTTCTAGAAGCCGATGACGAAGTCGAGATCCTTGATGGGCCTGGGGATCTCTCAAACCCCCTAGCATGACTGTGGTAAGTAAGGCTTTATCTTTGGCATTGTTTTGTCTATCCCATGTTTGTAAATGTCACCGACTGTTCATAAATCTTGACAGCTCTGCAAACCCTAACCCCGTTAGAATCTCGGATCCTCACTCCACCAGGCCCTTACACCCGGTGTGCGTCTGAAAGGATGGCGAAACAAAGCATTTACTTCCTGATGGCTCTCATTGAAGACCTTCGCGCTGGTACCTCTGTCACAGCCGAAGAATTTGCTGTCAAAGCCAACGCTTCCTTGTCCGTTCTCGCCACCTATCATGACGAACCATTGGTGCGTGTTTGGGTTGAGTACTGTCGCCGAGTAGAGGTCTGCCTACACGGACTTGAGTGCATCCGCCTTCCTTCCGACATCTTAACCGTAAAATCGATTCTGCGGGAATGGATCGAACGGTGCGCAGCCAATCTACAGTCATGTGAGAAGAGGTTCAACCGGAAGTTTTTGGAGAGGGAGCTAGTTTCAAATGCTTTGGGAGAACTTCAGGCTCAGCTGACCGCCAAGTCTACCCGCGCATACGAAATTTGGCGGGTGCTTCAAGAAGCTATTAAAGAGGTGGTGGCTTTTGATAAAGCCGTTATCTTTACCCGCGAGATGGTTAAAGCCCATAAAGTCGCCGAAAGGGAGCTTGAGAGCCAGTTTGCTTCATTTCAGACTCACCAGACTCAGGCGGGTACTCGTCTTGCCGCACTAACGGAGCTTGAAGCCGAGGTCCAGCGGAAGAATGACGAACTTACTACCTTATTGCACCATCCGCCGGCTTAAACATTTTTTGTCGCTGTATATTTTCCTTCTTCTTCTTTTCTTTTGTATTCATTCATGAATAAGAGTCTTGTATTCATTTTGATTTATGAATAAAAAACATCTTTTTCTTCATACTAGCGCTTTTCTTTCTTTTGCTGTCTTGGCTTAGCATTAATTAGTTTATATACTCATTTCAGAGTTTGTAGTTTATTCACTCATCCCGGAGTCTCTAGTTTATGGACTCATTTTGGAGTTTGTAGTTTATTCACTCATCTCGGAGTCTCTAGTTTATGGACTCATTTTGGAGTTTGTAGTTTATTTACTCATCCCGGAGTCTCTAGTTTATGGACTCATTTCGGAGCTTGTAGTTTACCTCACTTGGGCTTGTAGGCAAACTGGTCCTAACGTCACAGTTAACCTCTGCTCTTTACGACAGAGGTCCGTTAAGGTCTGTGGTACTAGGGTTTTTGTCTGTCGTACCGTCGCGTTGGCTGATACATTCCCCGATATGCAGTCTTGCTGTTCGAGTAGCCCTACGATTGTCATGTCTCTGATCACTTCGGGGGCTGGACAAGACGTCTTCAAGTAATCTCCCAGGTCATATTTCCATCGGAAGAACAAGCGTTAGGGATTTTCTATGCCGCTTTTTACTTGAGGTTAGGCTCAGTTTAGGAGCCCCGATGAGTCATAACCACTCCGCGCTGGTGTGGGATGATCTCCAATAGTCTTTCAGGTTTTATTTGAGTTGCCGTCAAGACCCTGAAGCTAGGGAGTTTTCCTTTGCTTCGTTTGTTGAAATTGTGTCTGCTGTAACAAGACAAATATCGAGGTTGTCTCTAGGTTGTCTTTGAACCGTCGAGGTTTGGAACTAAGGACTTTGCCATGGCTCCGAGGTAGTCTTTAGGTTGTCCGTGAACCGTCCAGGCTTGGAACTAGGGACTTTTCCATGGCTCCGTTTTGTTGACGTCACGTCTGCATCCTATTGGAGTTCGAAGAAACACCGTTGTTGATCTCTAGGTTGTCTGTGAACCGTCGAGATTTGTAACTATGGACTTTGCCATGGCTCCATTTTGTTGACGTCGCGTCTGCATCCTGTTGGAGTGAGAAGAAACGCCGTTGTTGATCTCTAGGCTGTCTGTGAACCGTCGAGACTTGGAACTAGGGACTTTGCCATGGCTCCTTTTTATTGACGTCGCGTCTGCATCCTGTTGGAGTGAGAAGAAGCGCCGTTGTTGATATCTAGGCTGTAGATGTTGCCGTTGAGACTTGGCTCTCCTTTTGATGGAGCCTGGTGGGAAAATGTGGTTCCCTTTTTCGTCTGTGCTCATGGATTGTATACAGAGGTCAATGTGGACTCACTTGCACGGCAGAAGTTTCATTCATTTTTTTTCTTCCCGCGATGCTCTATCATTTTAGCATTTTATATCACGAAAGTCGCGATTGCCCAATCATTTCGGCTATTTTATCGCAGTGCCCAATCATTTCGGCTGTTTTTTCTTTTTACTCGCTATTTTTTATTGCGAGTTGCCCAAACATTTCGGCTGTTTTTATATGCATACGTTTTGCTCGCTGATTTTTATTGCGAGTTGCCCCATCATTTCGGCTATTTCATATGCATTTTTTGCTCGCTGATTTTTGTTGCGAGTATGGAACTTGAGATCTGATCCCAATCTTGGCATCGGCACCGCTGCGACTGGAATATTGCCAGGAGCGAATCATCATTTGCCGCGAAAGGACTTAAAATTTAATACCAATTTAGGCATCAACATCGTTGCAACTGGGATATTGTCAGGAGCGAATCATCATTTTCCTTTGTCGATTTGAACAAAGGTGGCTTAGTAAACAGGGTTAGGGTCCTGTCAACTAAGGCTTTTGAATTTATGAGCCGTAAGACTCTCATAAAGGGTTTTCTCCCTACGAGTCGAGAGTATCCCGTAGGTGTAGGTCCTCCCTAGAAGTCGTGAGGACTCCTAAGTGATATTTTCTCTTGCAATTCGTAAGGATCTTACAGGAGTGTTTTCACATTACAAGTCGAGAGGACTTATAAGCGTCGTTCACCATATGAGGACATTCCTCGTCATTGGTGGGACTTGGTGAGGGAAACGTTTATTTGTGCCTGTGGATTGTGTACAAGGGTCAATATGGACCGCCTGTAGGGCAACTTAGGGAGTGTGATGGCTTAAGAACAGGTTCAGGTCCCCGTATCTTAAGACTTTTGAATCCTATGAGCCATGAGGGCCTCACAGGAGGGAATTCTCCTTACGAGTCGTGAGGATTTCGTAAGTGTAATTTCTCCTTAGGAATCGTGGGGATCCTTAAGTGTGTTGCTCCCTTGTGAGTCGTAAGGATCTCACGCAAGCGTTTTCTCCTCACAAGGTCGAGAGGACCTTGCAGGTGTCTTTATTTTAATGAGATTGCATCCTTTCGGGTTTTCACAAACTCGCCGGTAGCCCTGCTTTTTTTACTCACGGCGCCCTTTCGGGTTTTCATCCGTGCCCATTTCGCTTGTGGACGTACCTTTTTTTTTTCTTTTTTCTTTTCTAACAACGAGATTGCGCCCTTTCAGGTTTTCACAAGCTCGCCGGTAGCCCTGCTGTTTTTACTCACGACGCCCTTCCGGGTTTTCATCCGTGCCCATTTCGCTTGTGGACGTACCGTTTTTTTACCCCTCTGTTCGCCAATGGAACTTATGGGAGACTTCGCCACCGGGGCAGCTGCGCTGCCAGCAGGACCTAAGTCACAGTCCTCGCCGCTGGAACTAATGGACTTGAATTCCACCATCGCCGTGTTTGAGGCGACGCATTTAGTTTAGGGACATCTCGGTCCATTGTTAGTTTAGGGACATCTCGGTCCATTGCTAGTTTCGAGGCGAAGTTTTGCCGGATACTACTTATAGAGTCTTGACTCAGGAAGACAGTGAGCGCACACGAGTGTCGTCCTCTATCATTAACCTGAGTTGTGACTTTTCAAGCATAGTATTTTTTAAGAAACCGGAAGTTTATTGGCCGGAAGGGTCTTTCGCCATGCATATCCATGAGCAAGTAGGCCCCACCTTTGTAGACTTTGTCTATAATGTACGGACCCTCATAGTTCGGCTCGAATTTCCCCCTCTTTCCACGGTTGGGGATCATAGGTCTTTTTACGACTAGCACGAGTTCGCCTTGGTGGAATGTTCTCGGCCTGGTTAGTTTTTCATATGAGTGCGTCATCCTTGCTTTGTAAGCTTCTAGGTTTTGCTGTGTCATAAGACGAGTTTCATCGAGGGCATCGAGCTCCTCAAGCCGAAGATGGGCATTTTCTTCATCCGTCAGCTCATATCGAACTGCCACTCGCAGAGAGGGTAGCTCTATCTCCAAAGGAAGTACTGCTTCTGTGCCGAATACCAACGCGAATGGTGTTGTATTCGTGGCCGTTTTGAACGTGGTTCGATACGCCCATAGAGCTTCATGTAGTCTCTCATGCCAGTCCATTTTATTTCTGGACACCGTTTTCTTTATGATCTTTGTCAAGGTCTTGTTGAAAGCCTCAGCTAGACCATTAGCTCGGAGATTATAGACCGAAGAGTATCTCCAATCTATATTATGCTGCTGTGCGAAGCGACTGATCTTATGGCTCCTGTAGGCCGGCCCATTATCCGAGATGATTCGTCGTGGAGTGCCGAAACGGTAGATGACATGCGTCCTGAAGAAATGGAGGATGTTCTCCGTCTTCATCTCCCTTAGCGGTACTGCCTCTGCCCACTTAGAGAAGTAATCGGTTGTTGCCAATATGAGCCGATGTCCCTTGGACGATACTGGCTCGATAGGCCCGATTATATCGATTCCCCACATTTCGAACAACCAACTAGCCAGTGTTGGGTGTAGCGGATTCGGATGTTGGTGAATGAAGTCCCCGTGAATTTGGCACGAGTGACATTGATTCGCATATTCGAGGCAATCTTGAATCATCGTGGGCCAATAGTAACCCATTCTTTTGATTTTCAACTTCATCTTTGGCCCGGCTTGATGAGAACCGCAGAGTCCATCGTGAGTTTCTTGGATGACCCTCCTTGCTTCCTCCGGCCCTAAGCATCTTAGCCATAAACTATCGAACGATATCTTATACAGAGTATCATTGACGAAGGCAAAAGACAAAGCTCATTTCATGAGCTGATGTCTTGCTGACGCGTCTTCGGGCGTTTGATGGGATTTGAAGTAGTCTATGAAGACTTCTCTCCAATCCGTAGCCTTTTCTTCGCTTTCTATTCGGCAGGCTGCTTTTTTGGTCGCTTCCTTTCCTTCAGACGGCTCCAGAGATATTTTTGCTAGCACGAGAATCCGGCGTCTTTGCACAATGATCCTTATGTCATCGAGGTTTTCGTCGGCAAGTTCTTTAGCGAGCTTAGCTAACGCATCTGCCTTGCTATTTTCCGCACACGGTATGCTTCCAGGATGTAGGAGGGAATTTGAGTCAGCAGTTGCTGCACTCTTTCGCCATACTTTACAAGCTCTGGTTTGCATGTCTGATAGTTGCTATTTACTTGGCTAACGACTAGCTAGGAATCTCCATATATGAGGATGTTTTCGATTCCCATGTCGACAGCAATCTCAAGATCTTCTATCAAAGGTTCATACTCAACCTTGTTGTTTGTTCTCGGCTCTGTTAATGAAAGGGCGAAATGAATTATCCCTCTTTGCGGAGTCACGAAGATAAGGCTCACCCCGGCTTTGATTATGGGGGTGTTGTGTTTTCGCTTCTTCATGGAAGATGCCCAATCAAAGTAAAGTTCCCATCGAGAGTCATTTTCTTCATCCTTTGTGTCAAACGCGTGTTGATCCGGTAATTCGCAATTTAAGGGAGAGTCGGCTGGTATTTGTCACGCCCCGCTTCCCGGTGTACGGCGAAGGGGACACGACTGACCCGCTACATATTTACTCTGAAGTAAACATGCTAAGCGTATCTAAGCAATATAAGTAAAATGCATAAGAGACAGTGATAATAGATATAATTGAACATCAACTTTATTTATTAACATTCTTTTTACAATACATCTGAAAAGTAAATACATGGAATGGAAAGCAATACCTAAACAGTGGCATAACAGAAATGGAAAATACAGAATGTAATGTGTACACGGAATCTAAAGCTCTGGGTCGAAAGATAGCTGGTCCAAATCCTCGCTGGTGGGCTCGATCTCTAGTGAGTCCGAATCACTCGACGACATTCCAAAGAAGAAGAAAGAGAATGTTGTCAGCGAACAAATCGCTCGGTAAGTCCCATAAATAGACAAGAATGGAATAGACAAAATAGAGTATATATTGTTATAATGTTGTATTAGTGTTAACGCTGTTGTTTGTAGCTTGGTACAGAAAAGGCCAGTGTATACGAGATGAGTCTCAGTAGACCAGAGACTACGGTTTACGGAGTACAAGGAATCGTTCATCCACGGTACAACGGCAATTGAATTCAGGTTAGGTGTCTTTATGGTTGCTGTCTCGTGCCACTTCTAACACCTTCCGTACCAATCTACCCCTTATAAACTCCGCGATGTCTTGATTGTATTATTGTATTGTTTGTATTGTATATTGAATATAGACGGATGACTTGCCGAAACCATGATATCAGTAATGGAACGAATATAATGGATGAACTTGTAAATGGAGTATATCCATGGTTCGGTTCAGTCAAGTTGTATAGATTGAATAGATTGAATATATGGATCCATGGATTCATGTTGAATTGTAGTTTGTACTTGAATTATATTTAAGTCAGATTGATTATATTGAGACTCGGTCTGAGTCAGACAATTAGAAAAGAAATTGAATCCTGAATTAGGTTTTGGTGTTATCGGTAACTGCTGCATATGGACGACAGGATTTGTGTCTTTTTCAAAGAAAATTACCGTGTTGATAAGACCGTTTGTTAAGTTGTTTACCTTAAATAGGCAAAGCACCCATATCTCCGGCTTGCTGAGGCTCAAGAGACTGGTCCTGCTTAAACCTATGTTTACTAGGATCCTTATTGTATTTTAGTATAACTTGAGGGGGTTTTATGTAAAAGTAGTTTTGTATAATTTTCAAAATACACGTCAAGTATTTTATTATCGTCTTTAGAGTTTTCATGGATATATATTTTATCAATGTGACATTTCTAGTGAATAAAACCTAATTTCATAATATATGGTATTTATTTGTAATATTAGAATTGTATGGTATTTTCTTGTAAATGAGATATTTTTCTTGAATTTTGGAAATGTGGAATATTATAAATATTAAAAATAGATATTTTGATATTAATTACATATATATTTATTTATTAAAAATATAAGTTTTATTTAAAATAGAAATCACATTTTCTAAAGAAAATTGTATTAAAATCTTTCGAGATCATATGCTCCTTGCGGAGGTCTGCATCTCACTCTACTGAGCCTGAGGATGTGCGATAATCCGCACCATCCCGAACGGGTTCCCCAAATGGGTTGTAGAGGCGCAATTGCAAAGATTTATTAAAATACACTTCTTGTAGAAAAAGATTTTAATAGTTGAAGGTAGTTATATGTAAAGTCATATTTTTCCCAAATCTATGTTCCCAAATTCCATCGTGCTATGTTAGATATGTGTGTTGTGAGGAGGTAGGTCATTACCTCTTCAGTTATCTAAAGGTATAAAGGTATTATAGAGTTTATGTCGGAAACTAAAGTTTGTGGTATTTTAATGTAAAATTGCGATAAAAGATGCATATAGCAATCTTTTCTGATGAAACTTGTTAAAGATGTTTATTAATGTTTAATTAACAATATATGATGATATGAAGGTATCTTGATTAATAAAAATTATAGTTTTTAAAGAAAACCGAATTGGAAGTCGGACTAACTTCGCTTCCGTCGGGTTTCAGTTTTGAATGTTTTTAGAATAGAGAAAAGAAGGAGAAGTAGGGACTTACAGCTTATTTGACTAGAAGAGAGAAGGAGGAAGAGGTGGGAGGTTCCAGTGCGTCGTTTCGTCCTCGAAATCTCCTCGGATTGCCGTCGGAAGTTCGTCGGAGCTTCGCCATTTTGCTAACTCTACTTGCACACAAAAGACTTGGGAATTTTCTTGAGAGTTTGGGCAAGGATTTGGGAGTGAGGAGGGGTGATTTGAGGGTGGTATTTATAGAAAAAATTAGGGTTTTAGGGTAGTCAAAAAAATGCATTTAAATTTGCATTAAAAAGGATTAAAAGGGGGTAGTTTAATTCTCTAGTTAATTGCAGAGAATTTAAACAGTGTAGGGGGGTGGGGTAGGCCAAAGGGTGCGGGGGTTAAAGAAAATTAGGGATCAGACCGAATTGGACCGGCGCCGCCGGCTGAGTCACGCATTTCGCCGGCCCGAGTTGGGCGAGTCGGGGCTCGTCTTGATGCCACGTGTCCCTGACGCTTGGTCTAGCCTCGTGGACATGTTTGTTTATTCTGTAACTTACCCTATTACGTGTAGTGCACGTGTAGACCCTTATGCTTCTAAATGATTAAAAGAATTTTAAATAAAAAGAATGTATGGCTGATGGGATTTGATCTCTGGTGCTTTGGTTCAGCAGTGCAAGGTCTTACCGATGAGCTACAAGCTCCTTCTTGCTGTTCAAAAGTAAGTCAAATTCTTATAGTACTCATAGGAATTGTAAATACCCCAAGTATACATTAATTTTAAATGAATTTTATGTACACTAAAATTGGAGTTGTTACAGTCTACCTTCCTTACAAAAATTTCGTCATCGAAATTTATAATTTATTTTAAGGACTAGTTTACAAATAAGTGAGGATATTTTGCACGTATCTCATCTTGCCTTTCCCATGTCGATTATCCTGGAGTGTCTTTTCTCCACATCACTTGAACCAAGTTGACTTCCTTATTCCGAAGTGACTTCATTTTCATGTCTAGGATCTCAACAGGTTGTTGCTCACAAGATAAGTCGGGCTGTACTGTGAGCTCGGAATGATCGAGAATATGGCTGGGGTCACTCACATACCTTCTGAGTTGGGATATGTGGAATACATTGTGCACTCCTTCCAATGAAGGTGGAAGTGCCAAGCGATAAGCCACTTCACCGACTCATTCGAGTATGTCGAACGGTCCAATGTACCTTGGACTGAGCTTACCCCGTCTTCCAAATCGGATCACTCCACGGTTCGGAGATATCTTCAGAAATACATGATCTCCTAGTTGAAACTCCAAATGACGGCGCTTTGCATCAGCCCAGTGCTTCTGTCGATCTTGGGCTATGCGCATTCTTTCCCTGATAGTACGGACCACATCTACGGTTGCCACTATCATCTCTGGTCCTAGGAGGTCTCTTTCTCCGATGTTGTCCTAACTTAATGGCGATCGACATTTCCTTCCATAAAGCGCTGCAAAAGGTGCCATTCCAATACTTTCTTAGTAGCTGTTGTTGTATGAAAACTCCACAAGATGTAGGTGATCTTCCCACGATCCTCCGAAGTCTAGCATACATGCTCTGAGCATATCTTCCAATATCTGAATAGTTCGCTCAGACTGACCATCAGTTTGTGGATGATAAGCCATGCTGATGTTCAGACTTGTTCCTAAGCTCGCTTGCAGACTGTGCCAAAATTGTGATCGGAATCTGGTGTCACGATCGGAGACAATGCAAACCGGTACTCCATGAAGTCTCACAATTTCCTGTATGAGTTCATGGGTATCAGAGACAATACATATTTGAAGAGTTTAAATCTTACTTAGATTCTTACCTCCATGTACTTTTTTGCTAATGTCTCAGTTGATTGGCCAACTCGAAATGGGATGAAGTGAGCCGACTTTGTGAGTCGATCCACAATATCCCATACCGCATTGTTACCTTTTGTGCTGCGTGGGAGTGCAGTCTCAAAATCCATTGTGATGTGTTGCCACTTCCATTCTGGGATAGGTAACGGTTGAAGTAATCCAGCAGTCTTGTGATGTTCAGCCTTTACTTGCTGACACACCAAGCATTTAGCGACGTTTCTGGCTACTTTACGCTTCATTCCATGCCACCGGTAATTTTGACGTGGATCTTTATACATTTTTGTACCTCCAGGGTATACTGAGTAGGGAGAGCTGTGAGCTTCTTTCATTAACTCTTCCCGAACAAAACCTTTTGGTACACATAATCTGCTGCCGTATCTCAAAGATCCGTCTTCATGGATGATGAAGTCTGTTCTGAGTTCATTCTCCACTTGTTCTCTGATCTTTTGCAACTTAGCATCACTTGCTTGAGCTTCTTTGATCTGATTGACAATTGTCGATTGAACTTGTAAATTCATCAAGCTTGAAGCGTTACCTGGCATGACTACTTCAATCTCTATCTGATGCAATTCCTGTTGAAGCTTCCACTGGGCGGTGAGACTCATCGATAATGGTTGGCGACTAAGGGCATCAGGTACCACATTCACCTTCCCTGGGTGATATTGCAGGTTGATGTCAAAATCCGCCATGAGTTCTAAACATCGTCTCTGCCGTATATTGAGCTCCTTCTGAGTAAACACATATTTTAGACTCTTGTAATCTGTGTATATGTTTACTCGTTCACTAAGAAGATAGTGGCGCCAAATCTTAAGAGCAAAGATTACGGCTGCCTATTCCAAATCATGCGTCGGATAATTGCGCTCATGAATCTTCAGCTGTCTTGAAGCATAAGCCACAACTTTATCGTGCTGATGTAGAACACGTCCTAATCCCTTACCGGATGCATCGCAATGCACTTCAAAACCTCCAGTTTGGTCCGGTATGACAAGAATAGGCGCTGATGTCAACCTTGACTTGAGTTCTATGAAAGCTTGTTCGCATGCTTCTGACCACACGAATTCTTCATCTTTACGTGTGAGCTTGGTCAGGGGTGTTGCTATCTTTGAAAAGCCTTCAATGAACCTTCTGTAATATCCAGCTAGACCCAAGAAACTTCGAATGTCCTTCACCGACTTTGGTGTCGGCCATTCGCTTACTGCTGAAAATTTCGCTGGATCCACAGAGATTCCTTCTCCTGATATAATATGTCCGAGGAAACCGATTTGATCTAGCCAAAACTCGCATTTGCTGTACTTGGAATATAGTTGATGTTGTCGTAGAGTTTCCAGGACAATTCGTAGGTGCTCGGCATGCTCTTTCCGACTTTTAGAATACACCAGGATGTTGTCGATGAAGATGAAAACAAACCTGTCTAAGTACTCCCAGAAAACTTGATTCATCAGGTTCATGAATATTGCTCGTGCGTTGGTTACTCCAAATGGCATCATAAGAAATTCGTAATGACCATAGCGAATTCTGAATGTTGTTTTATGAATATCAGCTTCCTTGACCTTCACCTGATGATAACCCGAACGAAGATCTAACTTAAGAAAACACAAGATCCACTTAGCTGATTAAATAAATCGTCGATACACGGTAGCGGATACTTGTTCTTTATCGTTACTTCATTCAAGGCTCTATAATCGATGCACATTCTGTATGAACATTCCTTCTTCTTCACAAGCAGTACTGGTGATCCCCAACTTGAAGTGCTGGGACGAATCCATCCTTTCGCCAATAATTCGTCCAACTGAGTTCGGACTTCCTTCAACCCTTCCGGACTTAATCGATACGGTGCTTTGATCACCGGTTGTGCTCCTGGTACTAAATCAATGCTGAATTCAAAAGCTCGATTGGGAGGCAAACCTGATATATCGTCAGGAAACACATTGTCGAACTCTCGAACCACTTCTGGCTTTGATCCTTCCTCCACCTAAATTGCTGCAATCACTGCCTTCTTTGTTTTGCCTTGTAAGTACTTAGCTCCAGGGTACGTTCTCCACTTTTGAAATAAAAGATCAGATGGTATGGAATCTCAAATACTACCCTCCTTTGACGACAGTCGATGGTAGCATAAAATGTTCCGAGCCAATCCATACCTAGAACCACATCGAAGTTCGGTATGTCCAGCACCTTGAAGTCAGCATAGAATTCTCTGCTGCAGACGACTACTGGACATAAGATGTATCCCATTGTTGCCTTTAGAACGCCGTTCCCTAAACTGACATTCCAGCTGGATACAAGCGGTGTGACTGGAATCGCATGAGTTCGGACGAACCGTTACGACATAAAGCAATGAGATACTTGTAACAACCGAGTCCAATTCTACAAATTTCTTTACCGTATGTGTGGTGTGTGGTATTTGTTTCAATTTATCTTGCTTGGCTGTTGCCAGTTATAATTTGCACCGACATGTCATGTGCGGCATATAACAATTTAAGTCATCTAAAAATTAAATTAAAAATACTTGTCATGGCCTGCTTGACACCCCTAACCCTGTGGTAGCGTCCTTGTATCGTATTCTCGTCCCGTTCAGTGAAACGGACGTGTTTGGATGGCTACGCGCACGTGTGTGCGTCCATTCTTGGGGGTATGCTTTTTAATTATAAAATCCTTTATTTTAACTTTTGGAACCCGCCAATAATTTTCATTTTTCGGATTCAAATTTTTGGACCCGACCCGGGCGCAATTCTGAATATTTTGCAATTACGCCAAATCCTATTTTTCTAATATTTTTTAGAACCAGCGAAATTTAAATTCACACTAACAGAAAATATTTTTCCCACTTTTTAAAATCTTTCTCAAATTTTTACTAACTCCCCAGCCAATCACAATTCATTTTAACCCCTGGGCCCCACACGTTTTTCTTTCTCTCCCCGTTCTCCTTCTCTCTCCGCGCTAAAGGACAATTTTCTTTCTCCTCAAATCTTTCTCTCCCCTCTCGATCTCCCCCCCTCTATCTCTCTCCTCTCGATCTCTCTCTTTCTCTATCTCTCTTCTTCTTCTTCTTTATAAATTTCCTTCCTCCTTCAAAAGTTAACAGAAACCCATCCCTGCAAACCCTAGCCGCCTCGTCTTCCCTCGCCGTTGCCCCAGCGCCGACGCCATCGTCGCAGACCTTGTCGCCTCCTCGCCCTCGTCACATCCAACTCCTCTTCTTCCTCCCTCCTTCTCTCCCGAGCACCCTGCACCTGCAGCCGCCTCCCTGCACGTTTGCACCGCCGGATTTGTCGCCGCCAGTGGCCTCGTCTCCGTGCCCCGGCCTTCGTGCAACCCCTCGGTGAGCATGGCTTCTTCTTCTTCTTCTCTTCCTTCCTTCTTTTCTTTTCTTCTTTCAGATCGGTTCTTGATTGCCGATGTTCTCTGCAGTTGTTCGTCGGAGCTCCGTCAACGCAGGCGACGTGCACGACCCCTCTACAGATCAATGTAAGGTTTCTCTTCTTCATCTTCCTTCTCTTCTTTCTTCTTATTCTCCTCTTCTTTTCTTCATGCATTTTTGTATCCTTAATGTTCACTGTTTTTGTGTTTGGCCGGAATCAGACCATGCCGACGACGTTTTCCGACGACCCAGCGAGGACCCCTGACCCGTGTGACTCCGCCGTTTGTCGTTTGGGTTCATTCCGTGAACCGTGCGCACGTCGCGATATTTCCCCGCCGACGCGTAACGTTCCGTTTTCCGTTTCGCGACCCGTCGAGGCAAGTTAATCTTGCTACATGCTATTTAAACTACTACTTATGCCATTTAAATTACTATGTACCTGTTAGAGTGCACTTTAGATCTGTAGTTCCATTTTAATACCAGAATTCTTTTTTACATGTCGACGTCCCATCATATCATTTTAGAATCATGGCTCGAAATATACCCGTTTGTTGTTAGTTCTGTTAGACATAGTACCCGCATTCATATTTAAATCTTGAAACATTTAATTGCATGACCCACAGTACCCTTTCATATTCTTATATCCTGTAGGACGACCACGTCCATATAACTCACCTGATTTATATTCAATTATATCTTTAGATTATTTACTACACTTTAACATGAAATTAACATCCATAAAGGTCATACTGTATGCATGAAATGATAGAACTATATCTTAAACCCAAATTGCTAACCGTGCATCCAAGTAAACAAATCGGTAACTATTTGCATATCATATTACATGTGCCAGTTTATTTTTGTGATAGTAACCATGCTTGTTTATTTATATCCATGATTATGCTAGTTGATTATGAGCACCCACATGATATCTGGTATACCCTGACATGACTTGCTACACATATTACCTGACCCGACATGGTACCGTACACTACTTAACCCGACCTGATGTACCATGGCTTGACCCGTTACTTGATCTCGTGTCTAATGCCAACAAGCCTGACATGTAGTCCTCACGGACCGTTTCTGTTGTCTATCCAGACAAACCTGCTCTTACCTGAACCTGTGTTGGCATTAGTTCTTGATTACTGAATACCTGACTTGACATACACAACTTCGGGGTATGGGGAAATCAATGATGAAAACTGACTTGTAACTCGACAGTGTACTACCTTTACTGATTAGTTTTAGAGGCTAGGCCAGCCTTGGGATGATGCTGCTGATATCATTCATCTGTACATATTTCCTGTTTTAGTGCCTAGCGGCATGTCTCGGATTCAGCCCGAGAATCTTGACCGTGGTCCCGGGTATGCACGGGATACTATTGAGTTACATCGATGATTCATCAAATTGATTTCAAAGACTTTAGAATAGAAAACCCAATAGAACAGTTTATTTCACTCGCTGCACGCTACCCTGCACGGCCCTGATTTATATTAATGTTACACCTGCTTTTCATTCATGTTTATATTGCATTGCCTGTTACTCTGTTCATATTTGATCACTTGATGACATGACGCGCTGACGTCTGGGTTTTGCATGGCCCAAATTCCGTACCTTTGCTGCAGTCCGAGCAAGAGTATTTCAGCCAGCAGGCTGAGCTGTGAGGTGTCGGTAGTAGTTAGTTCTTTATTTCCTGCATTTTATTCCTGATGTGAGCCCGCATTATGGGACATGCATTCCAGTTATTTTGTATTGGATCTTTTTCTTCCGCACTTTATTATTCTTGACTCATGTTATCTTGGCTTATGGACATGTTTTAGATAGTTATATTTTTGTTCTTGATATCTCTACAGCCGTAATGTGACTGTGGATGGATACTTCCTACCCACAGGTAGCATGGTTGGCTATGTCACGTGCCCAATTTAGCGTACTCTGGGAAGCGGGGCGTGACATGGTTTTTTGGTATCAGAGCCATAGGTTAGTCGGGTTGATTCTTTTTACCCAATACACGAATCAGAATACCCGTGTTTAGGAAACATGTCCTGCCACCTTGCCGTTTTACCGTTCTTGAATCAAGTTCTTCCTGATTATATCTTTTACGATGTGCAAACTTCCTTTGCATATCGACTCGAAAACCTGATTCCTTGTTATCTCTAGGACTTAGGCGACTTGGGTGGAGTTATGTAATTGTAGCTATGATACCGCGGCATAGTTACAATGTGGTACTCTATTTAAGTAACTTGGAGTTCTAGCCTTGATCTATATTTGAATCTGTTATCATGCTAATCTTGGGTGTTTTGATTTCAGGAGTATGGCAGGCAAGAATCTGAAGACGTATCAAAGGCGTGTTGATGAAGCCGCCATGCTTGGAGTGATACGGGGAATGCTGGAGAATCAAAAGAGACAGACTGAGCTGATCCAGCAGCAGGCTGAATCATTTCAGGAAGGTTTGCGGACCGTTCAGCAGTCCGTGAACAACGTTGGAGCTAAGCCAGTTGATCGTATGGGGACCATAGCAGACTTCAGGCGTTTGGGTCCGTCTGTATTCACTGGTTTGGAGGAGCCGTTGCCAGCAGAGCAGTGGCTAGTTGACACGGAAAACTTACTTATTGCGGCACAAATTCCTGATGATAAAAGAGTTGATGTAGTGCGCATTCAGTTAGTGGACTACGCCCGTGAATGGTGGCTTGTGGAGGAGACCCGCTTGCCCAAGCCGATCAAGTGTGCGGATTTTTCGAAGAGTTTCCTGGAGAAGTTCTTCCCACGGACTGCACGGGAGGAAATGGAAGAGAAATTCATCAGTCTGAAGTAGAATGGTGCACCCGTAGATGTACATGCAGCAGAGTGGACATGGCTCAGTAGATTCGCTGGACCTTTAGTTGCCAACGATGCAGACAGGGTAAGGAGGTTCATGCGCAGCTTGGATGTGGACATCCAGAGGCAGATTGTCTCCCTGGGTTTGACCACTTTCTCACAGGTACTTACGGCAGCCCGAGAATAGCAGAGCCTATCTGGGAAGACTGGGAGTTTACAGCAGACAGCAGTTGCAGTAAGGAAGACGACATTTGTACCCAGCCGAGCTCATGGACGCAGAGCTATTCCAGTGGACCGTCATGGCGTAACACCGATGAAGAAGCCTGCTGTGGTTGACCAGAGAAAGAGCGTGACTTGTAACTACTTCCATTTACCTGGCCACGTGCAAAAGGATTGTCGAAGGAGGCAGGTGCTTTTTTTGGTTTGTGGAGCGGCAGATCACACTGTTAACTCATGTCCGTCGAAGCTTCGCACAAGGGATGATATTTAGAAGCCTCCGCAGAGACCATTCCAGGGAAAGAAGCAGCTGACTCAAGGACCTAATCAGGCTCGAGCTTTTACCTTGACGGCTGAGGAACCTAAGGCTTCGGGAGAAGTTGTTTCAGGTATTCTACTCGTTCATGGTTTTCCCGCATTAGCGTTATTTGATTCTAGTGCATCCCATTGTTTTATGTCATCCAAGTTTATAGCTACACACTCGATTGCCTGCACGACACTGTCTAGTTTCTGGGACATACACACTGGGAATGGGAAAATCATATCTAGTAGGGAATGTAAAGATTGTACAGTTGTTGTGTGCGGACGGGAGCTTTTTGCAGATTTCTTGGTGATCGATACGGGCAGCTACAAAGTCGTCTTGGGAATGGATTTTCTTGGCACTTTCCACGCTCACATTGACTGTAGGGCAAAGAAAGTAATTTTCCAGATTCCCGGACATACCGAGTTTATCTTTACTGGAGGAAGCAGATCTGTCGGGCCAGTCGAGTTTAGGGCTAGGCCGACAGCTAATATTCTTGCATCAATGGAGGTTGATCAAAGTGAAGAGCCAGCTGTTGTTCGCGATTTTATAAACGTGTTTGAAGATATATCGGGATTACCGCCGAAGCGAGACATAGAGTTCGCAATTGATCTTATTCCTGGTGCAGCGCCAGTATCTAAAGCGTATTATCCAATGGCACCAGTAGAGTTGGAAGAAGTCAAGAAACAGGTTGCTGAATTGCTTGAGAAGGGTTGGATTCGAAGCAGTAACTCGCCTTGGGGGGCTCCAGTTCTTCTAGTTAAGAAGAAAGATGGCACGAGAAGGATGTGCATCAACTATCAAGAATTAAACCGGGTGACAATTAAGAACAAGTACCCGATCCCTCGCATTGGCGAACTTTTTGAGTAGCTTAGTGGCGCGAGGGTATTCTCGAAGCTAGATTTGCGATCCGGATATCATCAGGTCCGAGTGAAAGCAGATGATATTTGCAAGACGGCGTTCCGAACTCGGTATGGACATTACGAGTACTTAGTGATGCCTTCAGAGTAACGAATGCACCGGCGATATTCATGGACTTGATGAACCGAATCTTTTCACCATTCTTGGACCAGTTTATTGTGGTGTTCATCGACGATATTCTGGTTTACTCGAAGAGTATGGAAGAGCATGCTGAACATCTGAAGATCGCACTGCAGACGCTGAGACAAGAGAAGCTATATACGAAGATGAGCAAGTGCGAGTTTTGGCTGGAAGAAGTAAAGTTTTTGGGGCATGTTGTGTCTGGCGATGGAATCACCGTCGATCCCGAAAAGATTGCAGCAGTTCGTGATTGGCCGATTCCAAAGAATGTTGCGGAGATAAGAAGTTTTCTTGGACTCGCCGGATATTACAGAAGATTTGTGGAAAACTTTGCTCGTCTGGCGGAGCCGTTGACCAAGCTTACGCACAAAGAGGTACCTTTTGTGTGGACGGATGGATGTGCGTCAGCTTTTGAGACGTTGAAGCAGAAATTGATAATCGCCCCTATTATGACCGTGCCAGACAATTCCGGAGGATTGGTAATTCACAGCGACGCATCTGGGAAAGGATTGGGATGCGTTTTGATGCAGCATGGAAAGGTTGTAGCGTACGCATCAAGACAGTTGAAGACCCATGAGAAGAATTACCCAACTCACGACTTGGAGCTTGCGGCTGTGATTTTCGCTTTGAAGATTTGGAGACACTACCTTTTGGGCGAAAGGGTCGAAGTTTTCACGGATCATAAGAGTTTGAAGTATGTGTTCACGCAGAAGGAGCTTAATATGAGGCAATGCAGATGGTTGGAGCTGATGGCTGACTACGATCTTGATCTTAAGTACCATCCGGGGAAAGTTAATGTCGTGCCAGATGCGCTCAGTCAGTTACCGGCAATTCAGATGTTGACTGCACAGAAGGATCTCATTGAAGACTTTCGAAGATTTGATTTGGAGGTTGTGCTACCGCATTCTTCGGGACAGTTGATGCAGCTACAGTACATTCGTCGCCGATCGAGAATATTAAAGCAGCGCAATCGCAGTACCCTAGATTGCAAAAGTTTCGAGAACAGGTCGAAACCGGACTACGAACAGATTTATTGATCCACGAAGATGGTTCGTTGAGGTATGGTAGCCGTTTGTGTGTGCCAAAGGGAGATATTCATGAAGAACTTATGAAGGAGGCACACAGTTCAGCTTATTCCGTACATCCAGGAGGCACAAAGATGTACCAAGATATTCGACAACATTTCTGGTGGGAAGGCATGAAACGGGAGATCGCTCGCTTTGTGTGTAATACCCAGCCCCTTTTTATATCAAAATCTGTGTTTTGTTACTCTATAATTCTATTTATAATTTTAGTTATATTATTTATAATTTTAATTGAATTTATACCTCCATTCTCTATTAACAATAAAACCCTTTAAAACCCAAATCCATGATTTAAATCACATTTTCTCTTTAATCCAAAATCCTTCAATCATTTCCAAATTCCAAATTTTCTCCCCAATTCACTCCTCAGCCTTTTTACAAAGGACTTCATTTTAGAATCTGGCCCGGCCCTTAATTCTCTTCCTCACCATTGTTTTCATTAAGCCGGCCCCTTCTTTTATTTATTTATCCTCGATTAATCTTAACCCCGGCCCATTCATTTTATTCTTTAATTCAAACAAAGCCCGGCCTCTTCTTCTTCTTTATTCTTTAATCCTTTTCTAAATTTTGCCGAGCCCACAGAGCCAGCCCACCACGTTTAATTTTCCATTTAAAATTTCCTTTAAACCCCGGCCCGTTCTCCCTCAGCCCATTCTCTCTAATTATTATTTAAATTGCACCAGCCCACTCCCTTGGCCCGCTTCACCCCCAACCCGACCCGGCCCACCACTTCATCTTCTTCCCGTTGCGCTTTTCCCGCGCGCGTTTCCTTCGCGAACGCGTCGCCCGCGCTTCTCGCCTCCGCCTCCGCCTCCGCTCGCGCGCGTTACCCCCACGACGCGCGCGTTTCCCCTACGACCCATTCCCCAACCGTCCATACCTCCCCACCTCCTTCGTTTCCTCTCATCGCCTGCCCCGAGCTCCACCGCATCCAACTTCCCTCTACCCTCTGTCTAACACCCATCACCCACCGAGCTCGCCACTCCGCCGGCCATCTCGTCGAACCATCATCACCACCCTCCCTCGACTTCCTCCTGCTCACCAAGCACGACAGCACCTCGTCGCCGCGACCCACTGGAGCCACCGCCATCACCTCCTCCGTCCAAGCACCACACCGAGCTCCACCCCTGTACCTCGTCGACCTCATCATCATCACGCCGCAGCATCATCATCATCAACATTGTCGTCGTCGTCGGCAACCCATCACCCTCTCTCTTTTCCCCGGCAACCCATCACCCTCTCTCTCCCCTGCTTCTCTCTCTCTTTGAGTTTCTCTCTCTCTCGCTGCAGTCTCTCTCTCCCTGTTCCTACCTCTCTGTTTCTCTCCTTCACTCTCTATCTCTCAGCTTTCTCACCCCCCCTCTCTCTCTGTGCTCCCTCTCTCTAATCTCTATCTCTCTCTCTTATTCCTCTCTCTCTCTTTCTCAGCATTCTTTCCCTCTCTCTCTCTCCGTCTAACAATCCCCTTCCGGCCACCACCACAACAAGCAGCCCCACCATCAGGAGCTGCGACCACCGCAGACACCCCGACGACGCCCCGAGCCCCCACTGGCCGAGAACAGACCCGAGCTCACCCGGAGCCGTTGCCGTCGCGGTGCTAGCTCGTCACGCGCCCGTACTGTACCTCGCTGCCGTGCGCCTCCAGGCAAGTTCTCTACTTGCTTCATGCTATTCTATTTATGTTACAAATCCAAATCATATAAATTGTTGTGTTACCATTCCTGAAAACGTACACTTCTTACCTGTTCGACGTGTGTTCCCAATGGGAAACCTTTCCCAATTTGGCGGAACTAAATAGTATTGTTTGTCCCGTAGGGCTGTGAACCTAGTGCATGAATTTCGTTGGATAATTTGATCGTTAACGATTAAAACAACTACCCCCAAGTTTAACCGTAAAACTGGAATTTTTCCTGTACCTGAAAACCGTTAAATTCACCATAAATCATATACATACTAGAATGATGTGCTCGAGGGCTCAAATCGAAGAAAACTCGACGAACTTTAACCCTATACTGGTTTCCTGGTATTACTGTACTTAAATTGTGATGATATTTGGATCGGAGTGCGACTCTGGACTGCAGTCCAGAGCGACTCCAGTTGTTGCTTGCTGTTCCGTAATGGGTACCACAAGATCTCCTTAACTCGTAAATTGCGGAACTCCACTGCTTATTATAGGTAAATATGTTAGCTAGACAACACAATTTATTTCTTTCTGTTTCGTTACCGTTTGATATTTAATCTGTAATTTAATAGATCGGGACGCATAACAGTCCCAGCAGAATCAGAACTGACATATTAGTGTTAAACAGTGTATAACTCCCGACGTGCAGATGCGATTGACGATCCGTATATTGTGTTGAAAACCTTACTGAAAACCCTAGAATTCACCCAACTGTAGCGTCGCTAAAATCTGATCCCAACTGGGATTAAAATGCGTTGCGAAACGGACTTCTGATTCTGAAACCGGATTTCCAGCCGCGAGCGCTTAAAATGAAATGGCTATAATTAGCAATCCTGGAACCCGATTGGCTTGAAACCAAATTAGATGGATAGCTAACTGAATATACTAATTATCACCTGTTTATCGTTTCACTAAACTATACACGTACGTTTCATGATAAATCGTGCAAGTGTTAGAATACTATTTTTGTGACACCTTAATCGTGCTTCATATACTGTTTACGTATCATATCATACTCATATCATTGCAGTGATTACCTAGTCATGTCGTGCATTTACCCAGTGTTAGATTTTAGTGATGATTGTGGCGAGTACGTCAGTGTTCGTGTATCCGTGAATAAGTGAAAGTGATACGTACTTGTACACAATCAGTGACCCTATTATTCTATTGCATTGTCGACGTCTGTGGGATGCGTGTACGTGTGACTATAAGTGGTATGGGACACTTATGGAAGCGCTTGCACGGGTGTCACAGATAAGGCATCCGACACTGCCATTTATCTTAGATATTAGTCGGGACGTGCTTGATGGAGGTCCTGCCTCCAGTTCTCGCACAGACTTGTCACGGATCGATTAGTATTTAGGGTTATGGTTAGCGTTTGATGTAGACCACGGGGTGTGGGGTAGTTTAAGTGTGAGTCTAACAGAATCTCGGGAGTCCCATGCCGGCTTATATATTTAGGGAGATATATGGAGATTTACAGGGTATGTGATATACACCGTGATATACATGTTACATGTTGGGCCCGTGGTCCCTTGCCCTTGGGTTCTACCCTTGGGTGGAGGACACTCGCGAGTGGTTGCCTCTCACACTTGGACGGACGATAGGCTTAGTGACCTGTGCAGTGAGACTTAGAGACTGATAGGGATACTGGCACTTATATACCTTATATACTGTGTTGACATACGTGACATATCGTTCTACTGCTTTACTGTTCCGCTGCATTGATTACTGCACATTCATATTCATGATGTCATCGATTTACTGCTTCACATATCTATTATCACTGTTAGAACTGTCACTTGATTTTATACCTATTATATTGCTATTGTGTCGCTCTGACGACCTGAGTATGCATGCTCAGTGTGAGGAGAAGATTTAGCCTGGATCAGAGCTAGACGTGCATCACAGACTTCTTGACTTGCCATTCCGAGTTACATTCGTTTGTTCCACTTCAGGTCAGTCTTTACATTGTTTCTTTCAGTTACTGCATTTCTCATTACCTGCGCATCATTTACTGTGTACCATGAAAAACTAGAAGCCGAAGTGTGACTACGGCAGGACATTTCCTTGACCGTAGGAGCATGGCTGGCCTTGTCTACCTCTCGTATTCCGTATTTTGGGAAGCGGGGCGTGACATGGTTTAGTTGGTATCAGAGCCCAGGTTTTGCATCAATTGGGATTGCAGTTTTCCGTGTATAGTTTGGCAATCTAAGACATCCCTCGGTCTAGGTTGTAAACCTGTCATTCTTGATCCATATTCACATCGTGTGTTCAGCTATCCATTCGCTATGGTTTCGGGTGACTTGACAAGGTTACGTGGTTGCAATTGCACTACCGTACTCTATTCAAGTGACTTAAAGTCATACAGTTGATTCCCCACTTGTAATAAATTCATCATCTCTGATATTCTTGAATCTTTGTCCCATCCATATTATATCTTGATTCGTATAGCTTGTGACTTATATCATCCTCAGAAATTGTTGTTCCAGAATCATGTCTTTCAACGACTCTTCGTCTATATCCGCTCCCCCGAATCAGACCATTGAGATTCTGAGTGTACTGCAAGGTCTAAAGGAAGCCCAGGAGCGAACAAATGACTTGTTGGCTGAAGGACTGAGAAGACAGGTGAATCAGGCATCAACGGCTGTCTCCAATCACAAAGGGATCCCCGTTAGACGAGGAAAGGAGAAGAAGACGAAGCGTCAATTTGTTTCCCCGCGATAGAAGCAGCAGAAGACCCCATGTTGTGGGTATTGTAGGAGACCAGGACATCTTCAGAGGGATTGTCGCCGCGCCCAAGGGAAATGTCTGATATGCGGGTCCAACAAACATCTCATCAACGGCTGCCCAGAAAGGAAAGAACTACAGGGAGGAGACTCATCCACACTCCCCACTTCGGCCAAGTGAGGATTACTGCGTAGTTCGAATTTCGAGGATAATGCGGACCCAACACAGGATTCAACTCACGTAACGATGATGCAGCGGTCTAGCAATCAAAGAAGAATTTTTATGTTTTCCAATTTCAGTATTATGTTGTCATCCTCTTATAAACATTTCTTTCGTTTGAACCTTTGTATCCGTCGAACTTTTAGTTGAAGGAAATAAAATTTGAATCGTAATATATGCATCATTCCCTTGTCATTTCCCTTGTTCATACTATTCATCAGCACAACATTTTAATCTTGATTCTTTTAAAATTCCTGCCACCGCATATCTTTCTATACTACGTACACTTAACTATTTTTCTTGATGTGTTCCGTTGTTTAATCATGACACTTTCTTTTCAGGCCATGGCCCACCCCGGAGCAGCGCCGCATCTAGATGAGGATGCACAGTCATGCGTTTCCTTAGACCACACGCTGATGAGTTCTAACGATGAGATCAACGGTCCCCAAGTCAATTTCGGAAACCACGATCCAGAGGGCGAAGGAGCAGCCGCCCCAGAGTTTGACATGATAACTGATTCCGACGAAGAAGAAGGAGACCCTGAAGAGAACCCGATAGAGGAGAATCCCGAGGAAGAACCGATAGAAGAAAATCCAGTTGAGGAAAATTCCGTGGAAGAAAATCCAGAAGAAGAGAATCACATGGAATCGGACCTTGATGAAGAAGCTCCATCCGAGGAAGAAGGACCAGAAGATCAAGACCCTGCTGTGGAAGAACTTCCAATGGCGATGCCCGCGAGGCGATATGGAGATGGACGCCCCTACCTGAATGCGCGAGCCTACTGCAATCTACTGAATCTCCACAACCGCGACTGACGGAATTTTCTTTTGATGTTGTCTTTCTGGCCAAATAAACTGTGTATAGTTTTGGGCCACTTTTCGCCTTTGGGAATGCCTTGTTTCAAATTTTCTTGAATGAAATAAATCTTCTGAATTCGTAAACCTTTTGATTATTGGTTCGCTTAATACTTGTTTATTGCCCATATCCAATTTTTCTGCTGAGATTCCTGACTGTTCACCCTTACTCATTGCATAATTTTCACCCTCGTTTCGATTAGGAAGTACCGCACCCTGATCCTTGGAATGAGCCACCATTCATCCTTCGTCTGTGCCTCGATTGAGGTCCTTCTGGGAGGAGAAGTTCATAGTGAAATTCTCGAGTTAGCTAACCCTTCAAATTCTTGATTCATATGATGTACCGAAAATTATCCTCCCCATACTGTTTCCCTTGTAGTCCTTTGTGGCTCACCCTTACTCCCTGTGCTGACCCGATCCAAATCTCCTTGATCCTCAGCCTATAGCCACCATACTTCTGTTAGTGTTTATGCCCTAGAAGGCCATTACTGTATCATACTAGTTTGTATATTACTTAATGGAAGCTTGGGATATTCACATGTATATAACAGTCTTGCTAAACATGGTAGTATGCTACTTGGTTTTTCTATCTTAATATGTGAGTGTACGTATTGATAGAGCTCTTAGGATCTTGCTTGACTACCAGCGTTGTGATGGCAGTCACACTAGTGAGGGCTGGGTAGTCTACAAGCACATCCTTATTCAGGTCCCTAGTTGTTGGATTATCGAGACAGAGCATCGATACTCCGGAGTAGACTAGTGTGTACGCTTCTCATCCCAGTTGGGGAGATGGTCTGTCCCACAGCCGTCAGTACGTCGTACTGGAGATAGTATACAGGTGCTCGTTAGGTTACGGGTACACCGGACAGGACTCACAGGGAACTGTTGGTTGGTTTTATACCAGTCGTCAGTGAACAGTTCCCAGGTGACATGAGTACAGCGTAGTCCGCAGACTTGACACTGCTACTTCGCCTCGAGTGTGTCCCACTGTTCTTAGATTGCTACCCTACCACGGCTCAAAGGAGTCGTGCAAACAGGTAGCAGTTGGGTGCAGTCCCGGGCACTTGGAGGCAGCGGCGGTTAGACAGGATTCGTCCCTCCCTGTATTGGGAGTTGATATCGCGCTGTGTCAGAGAGCCATTACGCAAAGTCCCTGGCCAGGGCAAGCGAGATTTGCTGGTAGGTTCCAGTAGTTTCTCAGGGTGTAATGGGCTTCCCTCCGACACGACTTATACCGCTATTAGGGGACTGACGCTTGCCGCCCCCTAGGCAGGATATGCGATAGTCTTGGACGAACGGACCGGACTGTATGGAGATTGTCACATCAGACTCAGTAGGAGTTCGGATGGGTTTCCTCATCGGCCTTCTTATCGACAACTACCTGGGGACCGTTACGTACAGCTAGTGCCGCTTGCGGTCTGTGGTTAAACCCACTGCCAGCGTAGTAGTCGAGTCTCTAGAGTCCCACACAGAGAGTTTCCTATTCCAGGCGAAACGATATAGAGGTCGTATGGTTTTACGACAAGGGTTCGGACGCGTACGTGCGTTTACGCACGTACGACTTTCGGACAGTTTTTACCAGTCGGCTTTGGTTTAAGCCAGTTACTGGTATCCGGTTATTGGATTTTTACAGTCTAAAGTTTTTCCGTATTTTTGCGGATTGGAGGGGCGTTCTCGTAATTGTGCGAGAAGCTTCTAGAAGTGGTGACTAAGGAGGTTTAGGTGTCATATGCAATAAATAAGATTAGTGAGTCATGAGGGTGATTCATTCATGTCATTAAAGCACAATAAATGCTTAATGACTCATGATAATGAATCACCATTAGATATTTGTGAAGCATGCTTATTCATCATGTATTATTCTTTTCTTCATAAAAGAGAATGCTTCATATTTATTATGATACTCAATAATCTCATCTCATTATTATCTACACATTCTCTCTCCTCAAGCTCTCTCTCTTCAAAAGACTAATTCTCCCCTCTCATGAGTTGAGTACAAGGGTTAGTAAGACTAAACAATCCATAACCATCACTCTATCTCAATCTATCTTCTTTGATTAGCAATCCAAGAAGGTTAGTTGCCTCAAGTTTAGAGGCTAAGCTTGGAGTTTTGCTCTCGGGTGGATCGTCTACTACTTCGAGAAGGCCGAGGAGAACAAGGAGTTCGTAAAGACGAAGGAGTTGGTTCATTAGGTATAATCCCTAAACACAGTAGTTTAGAAACACTTTGTGTTTGGTTATTTATAGTTTAGCTTCGATTCAAGCGGTTAGTCGATGTTCGTTCACTAAACAAGTTCGTTTTTGAAAATTCCGCCTCCCTACAAGTATTGGGGTGTAGTACATCGACTTACAGTGGTATCAGAGCCTCGCTAAACAATAAATAACTTGATTGCAAATTTGTACGAATTTCGAACGGAAAAACGAAGCCGGAAAACCCTAAAAATATCAAGTTTTTGTCGATTTTAAAATGATGTCCAAAAATTTTTCAGGGAAGTTCAGAAAGCTTGAAAAGACACCAGAAGAACACCCAAGAAATTTGGGCTCCTGAATCGGCAACGCGGCCGCGGAACCACGGCGGATCGCACCGATCCGCCGCGCTTCCGCCGCCGAGTTGCCGAGTCAGGAAGCCAAATTTCCTGTGTTGCTTCTCTGTAGTATTTGGGATTTTCTGGAATATTTAATATTTGCTCAGGTTTCAGTTTTACAGAGCAGTATTGGAGCAATATTAATTGTGTTTAATCGATCGAAATTGTACAGTATTTGCATACTGGATTATATCTGTGTTTGTATAATGTGTTCGTAAATCTCCCCTAACTGCTAGTATGTCGGTTGGCAGGGGGTTGCACATTTCTGTAATGGTTATATCTGTTTGTGCATATAAACTGTATTGGACTGTTGTGGTGTATAGCCGGGGTTTTGAAATGGGTTATTATTAAATTCATTTGTTGTAAATGTAATTTTTTGTAATATTATTTTACGGGGCACATCCAGGTTGTGGTTGTAGCCACCGTTGTATTATTTCATTTTACTGTTTTTGCTCCTAGGACAGATCCAAGGTGGGGTACACAAACTGCCGGGCGGGTAGTTTGCCGTACCCGTAGGGATCTTGGGTGGGGTAACGGCTATTCATCACAACTGTGTAATCTGTCTTTTCTTGCAGGAACAAAAGAAATACAGATTGCTTGCAAATCCAATAAAGTTTATCTGTGTTCTGGAATGTATATCATTGCGTCAGACGAATGTAAAATATCTATATATATTGTAGCTATTTTAGACGTCACTTATGTTTTACACCCGCGCTAGCCCAGTCCCCGCTCTGTCGTTAGTTAAGTAATGATGACGAGACCCAGTGGCGAATGCAGGTGGCATAAGAGGACGTCATATTTTCGTTGTTTTCTGCAATGATAGGTTAATGATGGGACGCATTATCTATAATGCAAAGAAAATAAACCAAAGTTTTAATCGTTGGAACAATTTAAAAGAAACCACTCGGTTAATTTTAAAAACAGATATTTTTAAATGCGGAGCTTTAACCACTCCTTTTAAAAGCTATCAGGTTCCTTCGGTTATATCAAGTTCACTACGTTCACGGTTTCGCCAAAACCATTCGTAGCCCTCCGTCATTTCATCTGGGTATTCAGTAGTATTCAAGCTATGTATTTTGACCTAACGCCAAGGCATAGTGTTTGGTAGCTGCTGGATATTCATTTGTTGCATAGATAGATGAGTTAGTTTGGGACAGTCGTATTATCATTTTGGCCGAACGTCAAGGATATATACGGATGGGTTCAAATTGACAAGATAATGATGGGTAGAACTTGACATGTGACTTATGACATTTTGACCTAACGCCAAGGTCATAAGAGCATGGGGCAAAAACTTATATCGGGAATTTCTAAAGAAACTGAATTTTGCAAAGAGATGCATACCATTTTGAGTTTGATGAATGTTGGTAGCATTCCTACAACATTATCAGACGATGATATTTGGATCCCGATCCTACTGTGAGTATATGCTACTTATCAGGATATTCGTCACTTAACGATCAATGCTATAAACCTAGTAGGTGTCCAGAAAAGTGTCAGCGGGGTTACGCCCCCAGAGAAAAGAGGTTATTTAATTAAGGAACTTCGCGAAAGCGTTGGAAAACCTCCATCGAAGTATCGACACCAGCCTGGCTGAACGGTTAAGCAAGTATTGTACGGTGAGAATAGTCCTGGCTAATTCTTCTTTTATGGTTTGAGGAAGGATTCGAGAAACAGTGGGAGCCATCCAGTTTAGATAAACTAAAAACCACTCTAAACTTGCAAGAGCATCATGCTAAAGAGTTTTCTTCTCTCTCTCCTAATTGCAGCGACCCTGAAAATGACTGGACTTAAGTTACTTTTAGAGAAAAATATACTGACAGGGCCAAACTATAAAGATTGGCTGCGGAATGTCAAAATGGCTTTGACCTATGATAAACTGGGGTACATCCTCACCGCTACGGCACCTGCTGTCCCTGGTCCCAAATCCAGCAATGCGGATAAGGAAATCCGCAAAACCTGGGATTTAGATTGCGCGAAAGCCAAGTGCATCGTGCTTGCCTCGATGAACAATGAACATCAGAGGAGGCACGGGGATATGGACCTTGATGGCATATTTCTCCATACAAAGGAACTTTATGGAGAGCAATCTCGTATAGCAAGATACGAGACCTCTAAGAACTTATTTCGAGCGAGGTTGGCTGTCGGGTCATCGGTAGGAGAACATGTCCTAAAGATGATCGGCTACATTGAAGAGCTCGCAGACCTTGGGACGACTTTGGATAATGAGCTCTATACAGACCTTATTCTCCAGTCCCTTCCTCACACCTACGCCCAGTTTATCCTGAACTTCAACATTCAAAGAAAAGAAGTTGAACTTCCGGAACTCCTGAACATGTTAAGGAGTGCAGAAGGCACCTTGAAGAATTCAAGGGAAACACCCGCTATGTTTGTTGGCGGTACATCTTCTTCCGGGTCCAAGGCTAAGGCCAAAGGAAGGAAGAAGAAGGCCGCACCCAGACCTAGAGGAGGTGTTAGTAAGGTGGGAGGGAAGGGAAAGAAAAAGTTTGTGGTACCGGTAGTTGGCCAGGATGAGTGCTTCCATTGTCACAGGAAAGGGCACTGGAAGAAGGATTGCAAGGCGTGGAACGCCAAGAACCAGGAACCGAAGCAAGCTGTGGCTTCGACTTCAGGTGTGTTTGTAATTGAGAATTGTCTGTCGATCAACTCTACTTCCTGGGTATTGGATACCGGATCAGGATCTCATATTTGCAATTCATTGCAGGCACTGAGAAACCGTAGAGTGCTGAAGGAAGGTGATATGACCCTAAAGGTTGCTAACGGAGCTAGCGTAGGAGCTGCGTCCGTCGGGGATTATCACCTAGGATTGACAAGTGGACACATTTTGGTTTTAAATAACTGTTATTTTGTACCAAGCTTAACGTGTAATATCATATCAGTTTCCTTGTTATCAAATAAAGGTTATGATTTCACGTTTGTAAGAGATGTTGTCAACATCCACCTTAATCATGGTTTGATTGGGTCAGGTACACTAAATAAGGACATATATGTTTTAAACCAACTCCAAATTTTCAATGTCCAGAACACACTAAAAAGAAAGTCTCCAGATTTAAATAAAGCTTTCTTATGGCATTGTAGACTGGGTCACATCAATGAGAGAAGGTGCATAGAGAAGGATATTTGGACACGTTCGAATATCAAACTTATGACACTTGTCAATCTTGTCTCAAAGGAAAGATGACAAAGACTCCATTTACTGGACAAGGAGTAAGAGCGAGCGAGCTCTTAGGACTCATACACAGCGATGTATGTGGTCCAATGTCTACATATGCGAGAGGTGGTTTTTCCTATTTCATTACTTTCACGGATGATTACTCAAGATACGGATTCATTTATCTGATGAAACATAAATCCGAGGCTTTTGAGAAATTCCAAGAGTATAAGAATGAAGTAGAAAACCAAACCGGCAAAAGTATCAAGACACTTAGATCTGATCGAGGTGGTGAATACTTGAGTGCCGAGTTCCTAGGTTACCTAAAAGAGAAAGGAATTCTCTCTCAGCTTACTCCTCCGTACACTCCACAGCATAACGGTGTATCGGAGAGACGGAATCGAACCCTATTGGATATGGTACGATCCATGATGAGTAATGCTGAGTTACCGCGATCTTTCTGGGGTCATGCGCTAGAATCAGCGGCATATCTTTTGAACATGGTACCTACCAAGACTGTGCCTACCACTCCATATCAGATGTGGAGCGGGAAGAAACCCCATCTACAGTATATAAAGATTTGGGGATGTCCAGCTTTTGTTAAAAAGCAGCATGTGGACAAGCTCGAGGCACGATCAGTAAAGTGTAAGTTTGTGGGATATCCAAAGCACTCCAGGGGATATCTATTCTATTACGCAGAGGAACAAAAGGTATTTGTTTCTCGTAATGCCCATTTTCTAGAACATCAGTTTTTAGAAAAGGAATCAAGTGGGAGCGAAATAGAACTGGAAGAAATTCCAGAACGACAAACTGCTACTGAAAGTTTGGTAGAACCGGAAGTTCAAGAAGAACAGGACATTCCCGCACCCCTCCGCAGGAGTAGTAGGCCGTCTCATCCGCCTGAGAGATACTACGGTTTTCTCATAGATGGGGATAGAGAGGATTGCATCATAGAAGATGATGAACCTACTGACTTCCAGCAGGCCATCCAGAGCGGCGACTCGGTACGATGGCTAGATGCAATGCGGACCGAAATGGAGTCCATGTACACCAACAAAGTATGGACTTTGGACTTTGCTCCAGATGGGGTAAAACCCATAGGATGCAAATGGATCTTCAAGAAAAAGATTGGTGTAGATGGACAGGTGGAAACCTATAAGGCTAGACCTGTTGTAAAGGGTTTTCGTCAAAGACCTGGTTTGGACTATGACGAAACTTTTTCTCCAGTGGCTATGCTCAAATCCATTCGGGTCCTTCTTGCTATTGCTGCCTTCCATGATTATGAAATCTGGCAGATGGACGTAAAGACGGCTTTTCTGAATGGAAATTTAGAAGAGAGCGTCTATATGGATCAGCCAGAGGGTTTCAATCAGAGTGGGAGCAGCGGGAAAGTATGCAAGCTGCTTAAGTCCATTTATGGACTAAAGCAGGCATCGCGGAGTTGGAACATCTGTTTTGATGAGACAGTCAAAGAATATGACTTTATCAAAAATCCAGATGAACCGTGCATATATAGTAAAGTTGTAGCCAGAAGTGTTGTATTTCTCGTCTTGTACGTAGATGACATTCTATTGATAGGAAATGACATTCCTATGCTACAATCTGTCAAAGGATTCTTGTCACACAGGTTCTCCATGAAAGACCTGGGTGATGCCTCTTACATTCTGGGGATCCGGATCTATCGTGATAGATCCAAGAGGATGTTGGGACTTTCGCAGTCCAGGTATATCGACACTGTACTGAAAAGATTCAGTATGGAAGATTCTAAGCGCGGTAATCTACCGGCTTGTCACGGAATCACCCTCTCCAAAGAGATGTCTCCCAAGACTGATTTGGAAAGGGAACGCATGTCTATTATACCCTACGCTTCTGCGGTAGGCTCTATAATGTATGCGATGTTGTGTACCAGACCAGATGTAGCTTACGCACTGAGCGTGGTAAGCCGGTATCAGTCAGACCCAGGGGAGAAACACTGGATAGCAGTAAAGAACATTCTCAAGTACCTGAGGAGGACTAAGGAGATGTTCTTGGTTTACGGCGGAAAAGACCTCAGGTTGGAGGCCTTTGCTGATTCCGGCTTCCAGAGTGACAAGGACGATTCCAAGTCCATGTCGGGTTATGTCTTTACCCTCAATGGAGGGGCGGTGTGCTGGAAGAGCTCCAAGCAGGACACCGTTGCTGACTCGACGATGGAAGCGGAGTATATAGCTGCTTGCGATGCCGCAAAAGAAGCAGTCTGGATGAAGAAGTTCCTAACAGAACTTCAGGTGGTTCCTACCATAGTTGATCCAATACCTCTGTATTGCGACAACAACAGAGCTATAGCTTTAGCGAAGGAACCAAGGTCCCATCAGAAGTCCAGACACATCTTGAGGCGGTATCACCTGATCAGGGAGATCATTGATCGTCAGGAGATCGAGGTTCGGAGAGTTGCTTCAGAAGAGAACATTGCTGATCCATTCACGAAGGCCCTACCTCAGACACAGTTCGAGAGGCTACTCGAGATCATTGGTCTTCGATATGCCAGTACATGGCCCTAGTGCAAGTGGGAGATTGTTAGTGTTTATGCCCTAGAAGGCCATTACTGTATCATACTAGTTTGTATATTACTTAATGGAAGCTTGGGATATTCACATGTATATAACAGTTTTGCTAAACATGGTAGTATGCTACTTGGTTTTTCTATCTTAATATGTGAGTGTACGTATTGATAGAGCTCTTAGGATCTTGCTTGACTACCAGCGTTGTGATGGCAGTCACACTAGTGGGGGCTGGGTAGTCTACAAGCACATCCTTATTCAGGTCCCTAGTCGTTGGATTATCGAGACAGAGCATCGATACTCCGGAGTAGACTAGTGTGTACGCTTCTCATCCCAGTTGGGGAGATGGTCTGTCCCACAGCCGTCAGTACGTCGTACTGGAGATAGTATACAGGTGCTCGTTAGGTTACGGGTACACCGGACAGGACTCACAGGGAACTGTTGGTTGGTTTTATACCAGTCGTCTGTGAACAGTTCCCAGGTGACTTGAGTACAGCGTAGTCCGCAGACTTGACACTGCTACTTCGCCTCGAGTGTGTCCCACTGTTCTTAGATTGCTACCCTACCACGGCTCAAAGGAGTCGTGCAAACAGGTAGCAGTTGGGTGCAGTACCGAGCACTTGGAGGCAGCGGCGGTTAGACAGGATTCGTCCCTCCCGGTATTGGGAGTTGATATCGCGCTGTGTCAGAGAGCCATTACGCAAAGTCCCTAGCCAGGGCAAGCGAGATTTGCTGGTAGGTTCCAGTAGTTTCTCAGGGTGTAATGGGCTTCCCTCCGACACCACTTATACCGCTATTAGGAGACTGACGCTTGCCGTCCCCTAGGCAGGATATGCGATAGTCTTGGACGAACGGACCGGACTGTATGGAGATTGTCACATCAGACTCAGTAGGAGTTCGGATGGGTTTCCTCATCGGCCTTCTTATCGACAACTACCTGGGGACCGTTACGTACAACTAGTGCCGCTTGCGGTCTGTGGTTAAACCCACTGCCAGCGTAGTAGTCGAGTCTCTAGAGTCCCACACAGAGAGTTTCCTATTCCAGGCGAAACGATATAGAGGTTGTATGGTTTTACGACAAGAGTTCGGACGCGTACGTGCGTTTACGCACGTACGACTTTCGGACAGTTTTTACCAGTCGGCTTTGGTTTAAGCCAGTTACTGGTATCCGGTTATTGGATTTTTACAGTCTAAAGTTTTTCCGTATTTTTGCGGATTGGAGGGGCATTCTCGTAATTGTGCGAGAAGCTTCTAGAAGTGGTGACTAAGGAGGTTTAGGTGTCATATGCAATGAATGAAGATTAGTGAGTCATGAGGGTGATTCATTCATGTCATTAAAGCACAATAAATGCTTAATGACTCATGATAATGAATCACCATTAGATATTTGTGAAGCATGCTTATTCATCATGTATTATTCTTTTCTTCATAAAAGAGAATGCTTCATATTTATTATGATACTCAATAATCTCATCTCATTATTATCTACACATTCTCTCTCCTCAAGCTCTCTCTCTTCAAAAGACTAATTCTCCCCTCTCATGAGTTGAGTACAAGGGTTAGTAAGACTAAACAATCCATAACCATCACTCTATCTCAATCTATTTTCTTTGATTAGCAATCCAAGAAGGTTAGTTGCCTCAAGTTTAGAGGCTAAGCTTGGAGTTTTGCTCTCGGGTGGATCGTCTACTACTTCGAGAAGGCCGAGGAGAACAAGGAGTTCGTAAAGACGAAGGAGTTGGTTCATTAGGTATAATCCCTAAACACGGTAGTTTAGAAACACTTTGTGTTTGGTTATTTATAGTTTAGCTTCGATTCAAGCGGTTAGTCGATGTTCGTTCACTAAACAAGTTCGTTTTTGAAAATTCCGCCTCCCCACAAGTATTGGGGTGTAGTACATCGACTTACAACTTCAACCTTTGAATGATCCACACTTCCTTGTAATCCTTACCCTAACTAGCCCTATACATTTTTATATGTTTTCTTATTACCCTATATATATTTAGGGACTTTATCATTCGAAAATTTGGTTTTCATTATCTTGTATTTGTCGAAAAGTGCGTATTATTGACTACTTAGCTTTATTGTATTTCAAAGCACCCTACTATTATCTTTATTTTCAATAGCGCAACCTTGCACCGCGCCTATTTTGTTCCATGTTTCTTATTCTCACTAAATGAGTTTTCTAAGCCATTTTAAAACTATTTGCCCGATACGTTTTCCTAAAATATTTTAACCTACTGACTAGTTTTCACTACGTTATTGTCGTTACTTTATTTTCGGGTTTTGTACTTATGATTACTATATAAATAGTTGAGCCTTATACCTATTATTTCTGCTTGTTTTTAAAAGGCTTAGATGTGCACATACTTGGGTTTCGACTTTTATCGAGTGCGCCTCGAATAATATTGTTCGTTATTGTTGTTATTTATATTTCCGTATTTATATTTGTTCTTACGTATTTATATCTTCAAATTTCTTCGTCCACGGACTTCTAGTAAATCATTATGTGAGTTTGCGACGTAGTAGCTTTCACTTATTATTTTATAACTTGTCACTTCTTCTAAATTTCGAGGACGAAATTTTATTAAAGGTGGTATGATGTAATACCCAGCCCCTTTTTATATCAAAATCTGTGTTTTGTTACTCTATAATTCTATTTATAATTTTAGTTATATTATTTATAATTTTAATTGAATTTATACCTCCATTCTCTATTAACAATAAAACCCTTTAAAACCCAAATCCATGATTTAAATCACATTTTCTCTTTAATCCAAAATCCTTCAATCATTTCCAAATTCCAAATTTTCTCCCCAATTCACTCCTCAGCCTTTTTACAAAGGACTTCATTTTAAAATCTGGCCCGGCCCTTAATTCTTTTCCTCACCATTGTTTTCATTAAGCCGGCCCCTTCTTTTATTTATTTATCCTTCATTAATCTTAACCCCGGCCCATTCATTTTATTCTTTAATTCAAACAAAGCCCGGCCTCTTCTTCTTCTTTATTCTTTAATCCTTTTCTAAATTTTGCCGAGCCCACAGAGCCAGCCCACCACGTTTAATTTTCAATTTAAAATTTCCTTTAAACCCCGGCCCGTTCTCCCTCAGCCCATTCTCTCTAATTATTATTTAAATTGCACCAGCCCACTCCCTTGGCCCGCTTCACCCCCAACCCGACCCGGCCCACCACTTCATCTTCTTCCCGTTGCGCTTTTCCCGCGCGCGTTTCCTTCGCGACCGCGTCGCCCGCGCTTCTCGCCTCCGCCTCCGCCTCCGCTCGCGCGCGTTACCCCCACGACGCGCGCGTTTCCCCTACGACCCGTTCCCCAACCGTCCACACCTCCCCACCTCCTTCGTTTCCTCTCATCGCCTGCCCCGAGCTCCACCGCATCCAACTTCCCGCTACCCTCTGTCTAACACCCATCACCCACCGAGCTCGCCACTCCGCCGGCCATCTCGTCGAACCTTCATCACCACCCTCCCTCGACTTCCTCCTGCTCACCAAGCACGACAGCACCTCGTCGCCGCGACCCACTGGAGCCACCGCCATCACCTCCTCCGTCCAAGCACTACACCGAGCTCCACCCCTGTACCTCGTCGACCTCATCATCATCACGCCGCAGCATCATCATCATCAACA
Source organism: Agapanthus africanus (assembly GCA_030015575.1). NCBI lineage: Eukaryota > Viridiplantae > Streptophyta > Magnoliopsida > Asparagales > Amaryllidaceae > Agapanthus > Agapanthus africanus. The sequence continues at coordinate 11,307,135 of JASDDO010000010.1, forward strand.
TTGTCGTCGTCGTCGGCAACCCATCACCCTCTCTCTCTTCCCCGGCAACCCATCACCCTCTCTCTCCCCTGCTTCTCTCTCTCTTTGAGTTTCTCTCTCTCTCCCTGCTCCTACCTCTCTGTTTCTCTCCTTCACTCTCTATCTCTCAGCTTTCTCACCCCCTCTCTCTCTGTGCTCCCTCTCTCTAATCTCTATCTCTCTCTCTCATTCCTCTCTCTCTCTTTCTCAGCATTCTTTCCCTCTCTCTCTCTCTCCGTCTAACAATCCCCTTCCGGCCACCACCACAACAAGCAGCCCCACCATCAGGAGCTGCGACCACCGCAGACACCCCGACGACGCCCCGAGCCCCCACTGGCCGAGAACAGACCCGAGCTCACCCGGAGCCGTTGCCGTCGCGGTGCTAGCTCGTCACGCGCCCGTACTGTACCTCGCTGCCGTGCGCCTCCAGACAAGTTCTCTACTTGCTTCATGCTATTCTATTTATGTTACAAATCCAAATCATATAAATTGTTGTGTTACCATTCCTGAAAACGTACACTTCTTACCTGTTCGACGTGTGTTCCTAATGGGAAACCTTTCCCAATTTGGCGGAACTAAATATTATTGTTTGTCCCGTAGGGCTGTGAACCTAGTGCATGAATTTCGTTGGATAATTTGATCGTTAACGATTAAAACAACTACCCCCAAGTTTAACCGTAAAACTGGAATTTTTCCTGTACCTGAAAACTGTTAAATTCACCATAAATCATATACATACTAGAATGATGTGCTCGAGGGCTCAAATCGAAGCCAACTCGACGAAATTTAACCCTATACTAGTTTCCTGGTATTCCTGTACTTAAATTGTGATGATATTTGGATTGGAGTGCGACTCTGGACTGCAGTCCAGAGCGACTCCAGTTGTTGCTTGCTGTTCCGTAATGGGTACCACAAGATCTCCTTAACTCTTAGATTACGGAACTCCGCTGATTATTATAGGTAAATATGTTATCTAGACAACACAATTGATTTCTTTTTGTTTCGTTACCGTTTGATATTTAATCTGTAATTTAATAGATCGGGACGCATAACAGTCCCAGCAGAATCAGAACTGACATATTAGTGTTAAACAGTGTATAACTCCCGACGTACAGATGCGATTGATGATCCGTATATTGCGTTGAAAACCTTACTGAAAACCCTAGAATTCACCCAACTGTAGCATCGCTAAAATCTGATCCCAACTGGGATTAAAATGCGCTGCGAAACGGACTTCTGATTCTGAAACCGGATTTCCAGCCGCGAGCGCTTAAAATGAAATGGCTATAATTAGCAATCCTGGAACCCGATTGGCTTGAAACCAAATTAGATGGATAGCTAACTGAATATACTAATTATCACCTGTTTATCGTTTCACTAAACTATACACGTAAAATTTCATGATAAATCGTGCAAGTGTTAGAATACTATTTTTGTGACACCTTAATCGTGCTTCATATACTGTTTACGTATCATATCATACTCATATCATTGCAGTGATTACCTAGTCATATCGTGCATTTACCCAGTGTTAGATTTTAGTGATGATTGTGGCGAGTACGTCAGTGTTCGTGTATCCGTGAATAAGTGAAAGTGATACATACTTGTACACAATCAGTGACCCTATTATTCTATTGCATTGTCGACGTCTGTGGGATGCGTGTACGTGTGACTATAAGTGGTATGGGACACTTATGGAAGCGCTTGCACGGGTGTCACAGATAAGGCATCCGACACTGCCATTTATCTTAGATATTAGTCGGGACGTGCTTGATGGAGGTCCTGCCTCCAGTTCTCGCGCAGACTTGTCACGGATCGATTAGTATTTAGGGTTATGGTTAGCGTTTGATGTAGACCACGGGGTGTGGGGTAGTTTAAGTGTGAGTCTAACAGAATCTCGGGAGTCCCATGTCGGCTTATATATTTAGGGAGATATATGGAGATTTACAGGGTATGTGATATACACCGTGATATACATGTTACATGTTGGGCCCGTGGTCCCTTGCCCTTGGGTTCTACCCTTGGGTGGAGGACACTCGCGAGTGGTTGACTCTCACACTTGGACGGACGATAGGCTTAGTGACCTGTGCAGTGAGACTTAGAGACTGATAGGGATACTGGCACTTATATACCTTATATACTGTGTTGACATACGTGACATATCGTTCTACTGCTTTACTGTTCCGCTGCATTGATTACTGCACATTCATATTCATGATGTCATCGATTTACTGCTTCACATATCTATTATCACTGTTAGAACTGTCACTTGATTTTATACCTATTATATTGCTATTGTGTCGCTCTGACGACCTGAGTGTGCATGCTCAGTGTGAGGAGAAGATTTAGCCTGGATCAGAACTAGACGTGCATCACAGACTTCTTGACTTGCCATTCCGAGTTACATTCGTTTGTTCCACTTCAGGTCAGTCTTTACATTGTTTCTTTCAGTTACTGCATTTCTCATTACCTGCGCATCATTTACTGTGTACCATGAAAAACTAGAAGCCGAAGTGTGACTACGGCAGGACATTTCCTTGACCGTAGGAGCATGGCTGGCCTTGTCTACCTCTCGTATTCCGTATTTTAGGAAGCGGGGCGTGACATTGTGGCTAAGTGCTTGTTGTGTCAGTAAGTTAAGGCTGAACATCAAAGGGTTGCTGGTTTATTGCAACCACTTCTGATTCCTCAGTGGAAGTGGGAGCATATAACCATGGATTTCGTGACAGCTCTACCGCGGAGTCCAAAAGGCAACAATGCAGTATGGGTGATTGTTGATCGTTTGACCAAAGCAGCCCATTTCATTCCTTTTCGGGTTGGTCAATCAACAGAAACTTGGCGGAGCGGTACATGCAGGAGATTGTAAGATTGCATGGAGTACCGGTAAGCATCGTGTCCGATCGTGACACTCGGTTTTTATCACACTTTTGGCGGAGTTTACAGGAAAGTTTGGGGACTCGATTGAAGTTTAGCACAGCTTATCATCCTCAAACTGATGGTCAGTCGGAGAGAACGATCCAAACTCTTGGAGATATGTTGAGAGCATGCATATTGGACTTCAAGGGTTCTTGGGAGGATCATCTACATTTGGTGGAGTTTTCATACAACAACAGTTTCCAGGCAACTATTCAGATGGCTCCATTTGAAGCTTTGTATGGTCGCAAATGTCGTTCACCTGTTTGTTGGGACGACGTCGGTGAACGAAGGTTGTTGGGACCCGATCTGGTTATGCAGACAGTTGAGAAAGTTAACGCTATTCGGAATCATATGAAAGCAGCTCAAGATAGACAGAAGAGTTGGGCAGATACGTCGAGAAGACCTCTAGAGTTCGCCATGGGTGATTTGGTATTCTTGAAGATATCACCGACTAGAGGGGTGATCCGTTTTGGAAGTCGAGGAAAACTCAGTCCTCGATTCGTTGGACCCTTTAAAATCTTGGAGCGTGTTGGTGAAGTAGCGTATCGTTTGGCGTTACCGCAATCCTTGGCGAGTGTGCACGATGTGTTTCACGTATCTCAACTCCGTAGGTATGTTCGAGATGAAACACATGTGTTGGATCATTCGGAACTGACGGTACGAGAAGATTTGAATTTTGAGGAGCGACCGGTTGAAATTGTGGATCGAAGGGAAAAGGTTCTTAAGAACAAGGTTATCCCTCTTGTACTTGTTTCTTGGGGAAATCGCTCGCATGGAAAGTCCACTTGGGAACGAGAAGATGAAATCCGGCAGAAGTTTCCTCAACTTTCCTTGTAGTTTGATTTCGTCTATCCTTTGTATTCTTGGAATTTCGAGGACGAAATTCTTTTTGTAGTTGGGTATAATATAACAACCGAGTCCAATTCTACAAATTTCTTTACCGTATGTGTGGTGTGTGGTATTTGTTTCAATTTATCTTGCTTGGCTGTTGCCAGTTATAATTTGCACCGACATGTCATGTGCTGCATATAACAATTTAAGTCATCTAAAAATTAAATTAAAAATACTTGTCATGGCCTGCTTGACACCCCTAACCCTGTGGTAGCGTCCTTGTATCGTGTTCTCGTCCTGTTCAGTGAAACAGACGTGTTTGGATGGCTACGCGCACGTGCGTGCGTCCATTCTTGGGGGGTATACTTTTTAATTATAAAATCCTTCATTTTAACTTTTGGAACCCGCCAATAATTTTCATTTTTCGGATTCAAATTTTTGGACCCGACCCGGGCGCAATTCTGAATATTTTGCAATTACGCCAAATCCTATTTTTCTAATATTTTTTAGAACCAGCGAAATTTAAATTCACACTAACAGAAAATATTTTTCCCACTTTTTAAAATCTTTCTCAAATTTTTACTAACTCCCCAGCCAATCACAATTCATTTTAACCCCTGGGCCCCACACGTTTTTCTTTCTCTCCCCGTTCTCCTTCTCTTTCTCTCTCTTCTCTCTTTCTCTCTCCGCGCTAAAGGACAATTTTCTTTCTCCTCAAATATTTCTTTCTCCTCTCGATCTCTCCCCCCTCTCTATCTCTCTCCTCTCTCTCTCTTTCCCCGCGTCTTCTCTCTCTCTCTCTCTCTCTCTCTTCTTCTTTATAAATTTCCTTCCTCCTTCAAAAGTTAACAGAAACCCATCCCTACAAACCCTAGCCGTCTCGTCTTCCCTCGTCGTTACCCTAGCGCCGACGCCATCGTCGCAGACCTTGTCGCCTCCTCTCCCTCATCACATCCAACTCTTCTTCCTCCCTCCTTCTCTCCCGAGCACCCTGCACCTGCAGCCGCCCCCTGCACGTTTGCACCGCCGGATTTGTCGCCGCCAGTGGCCTCGTCTCCGTGCCCCGGCCTTCGTGCAACCCCTCGGTGAGCATGGCTTCTTCTTCTTCTCCTCCTTCCTTCTCCTTCCTTCTTTTCTTTTCTTCTTTCAGATCGGTTCTTGATTGCCGATGTTCTCTGCAGTTGTTCGTCGGAGCTCTGTCAACGCAGGCGACGTGCACGACCCCTCTACAGATCAATGTAAGGTCTCTCTTCTTCATCTTCCTTCTCTTCTTTCTTCTTATTCTCTTCTTCTTTTCTTCATTCATTCTTGTATCCTTAATGTTCACTGTTTTTGTGTTTGGCCGGAATCCGACCATGCCGACGACATTTTCCGACGACCCAGCGAGGACCCTTGACCCGTGTGACTCCGCCGTTCGTCGTTTGGGTTCATTCCGTGAACCGTGCGCACGTCGCGATATTTCCCCGCCGACGCGTAACGTTCCGTTTTCCGTTTCGCGACCCGTCGAGGCAAGTTAATCTTGCTACATGCTATTTAAACTACTACTTATGCCATTTAAATTACTATGTACCTGTTAGAGTGCACTTTAGATCTGTAGTTCCATTTTAATACCAGAATTCTTTTTTACATGTCGACGTCCCATCATATCATTTTAGAATCATGGCTCGAAATATACCCGTTTACTGTTAGTTCTGTTAGACATAGTACCCGCATTCATATTTAAATCTTGAAACATTTAATTGCATGACCCACAATACCCTTTCATATTCTTATATCCTGTCGGACGGCCGCGTCCATACAACTCACCTGATTTATATTCAATTATATCTTTAGATTATTTACTACACTTTAACATGAAATTAACATCCATAAAGGTCATACTGTATGCATGAAATAATAGAACTATCTCTTAAACCCAAATTGCTAACCGTGCATCCAAGTAAACAAATCGGTAACTATTTGCATATCATATTACATGTGCTAGTTTATTGTTATGATAGTAACCATGCTTGTTTATTTATATCCATGATTATGCTAGTTGATTATGAGCACCCACATGATATCTGGTATATCCTGACATGACTTGCTACACATATTACCTGACCCGACATGGTATCGTACACTACTTGACTCGACCTGATGTACCATGGATTGACCCATTACTTGATCTCGTGTCTAATGCCAACAAGCCTGACATGTAGTCCTCACGGACCGTTTCTGTTGTCTATCCAGACAAACCTGCTCTTACCTGAACCTGTGTTGGCATTAGTTCTTGATTACTGAATACCTGACTTGACATACACAACTTCGGGGTATGGGGAAATCAATGATAAAACCTGACTTGTAACTCGACAGTGTACTACCTTTACTGATCAGTTTTAGAGGCTAGGCCAGCCTTGGGATGCTGCTGCTGACATCATTCATCTGTACATATTTCCTGTTTTAGTGCCTAGCGACATGTCTCGGATTCAGCCCGAGAATCTTGACCGTGGTCCCGGGTATGCACGGGATACTATTGAGTTACATCGATGATTCATCAAATTGATTTCAAAGACTTTAGAATAGAAAACCCAATAGAACAGTTTATTTCACTCGCTGCACGCTACCCTGCACGGCCCTGATTTATATTAATGTTACACCTGCTTTTCATTCATGTTTATATTGCATTGCCTGTTACTCTGTTCATATTTGATCACTTGATGACATGACGCGCCGACGTCTGGGTTTTGCATGGCCCAGATTCTGTACCTTTGCTGCAGTCCGAGCAGGAGTATTTCAGCCAGCAGGATGAGCTGTGAGGTGTCGGTAGTAGTTAGTTCTTTATTTCCTGCATTTTATTCCTGACGTGAGCCCACATTATGGGATATACATTCCAGTTATTTTGTATTGGATCTTTTTCTTCCGCACTTTTATTATTCTTGACTCATGTTATCTTGGCTTATGGACATATTTTAGATAGTTATATTTTTGTTCTTGATATCTCTTCAGCCGTAATGTGACTGTGGATGGATACTTCCTACCCACAGGTAGCATGGTTGGCTATGTCACGTGCCCAATTTAGCATACTCTGGGAAGCGGGGCGTGACAATACTCCAGTATCGAATAGTGCTATTGCAGGGAGTGAGGCTACTAAGATTGTACCTAAGTTATGTGGAATATGTTTTAGGTATAGAAAAAATATGTAGGTAGGTGTTAAGACTGAAATAAAAGCATGAGCAGAAAGGGTTACCAGTGATGACTTGGCCAGTAGCCTCAGCTTCTTCTACGGTCATCGTGAAAGCCTATCGCCGTGATACATTCCTCCTGGCCGGAGGAGCATTCATCTGAACGTTCCTTTGAGCTTGATGTAACTGACGAGAAGGAGGTGCAGTCGATGGTCCTCTAGGTGGTGAAGCAGGGAGAGCTAGTCTTGGAGCAGGCGCCTCAAGGACTGGTCTCTGCTGGTAAGTGATTGCTGGCCTGGGTGCAGCAATTGGGTTGTGTATTCGGGGACAAGACCTAATATCATGAATAGTCGAGCCGCAGATTAAGCAAAGACGGTTGGCTCGCCGGCAGTATTTCGCCAAATGTCCATCTCTCCTGCAGTAGGTATAAAAGGCTGGGCTGGGCCGGTTGATTGGTACTCCCGGTCTCCTGGGCACAAATGGTGGCCTTGATGAGGCTCCTCCTGCCATCTGGGTGGCAGAGCACTTAACTCCAGCAGATTAAGATCTGCCCCTCATCTTTACTACTGCCTCATAACGGCGGGCAGCTTTCAGAGCCGATTCATGAGTCGGAAAATCTCCTGTGGCTAATGTAGCCTGGATCTCCAAATCTAACCCTTGTTGATGTCACGACCCAAAATTAGGCACATGACCGGCAGTTAGACTACGTAATGTTAACAGGAGTAACGCAATTTACGTAAGCCGAAAACCCAGCAATCTAAACCATTACAAGAATGAAAAGATAGAACACTTTTAAAAATCTCGATGCAAAACTTTAAACTTAAGTTTGTTTTCATAAAAATTTCGGCAGCACCTCCTTTGTAAAAGCTAGCCCGAAACGGGTACAAACATAAGATTATAGTAAAGCATCCCTAAACGGGAGCAAATCTCGCCCAACGGCGGAAACAACCACCACAATAGATATATGACGCCGTAGCGAAGAAATGAGGCAATCCACATATAAAAGGCCGGCTCACACGAGCACGACAACCAGAGTCATAAGAATATACAACATCGATCCTCACAACTCGTCTCTAAGTCAATACATGAAGGTGGTAGATGGAGAGTCCTAGATACAAGAAATATACAATGTACATCATCGGATAACCGCAACCCACCTAAAGCAAAAGGCCTCACAGCCAACCGTAGCGGTATCCGCAAAAGTAGAGATAATAAGGCGCCCTGCCGCGACTACTCTGATGATCAGACCTGCAAAACACTGCGGCACAACGGGGGTGAGTTGCCAACTCGTGAATACTAAATAACATCATACTGAAATCGTAAGTATGCACTAACAGCGATAATCAATCACATGTAATCTGATAGCATAAGTATGGCAATATGTATATGCAATAGTCATGAAAGGTACTCTATCAGGTACTACTAATATATGAAGCAATGCATATCTAATAAATGCGGAGTATGGGATAAAACATGTCATCCTCACGGAGTCCTCATCATGGCAGGACCAGTGTCCATCAAGATAATCTAAATCCCAAATTCCTCAAAATCGGCCCTCAGATCGACCCTCATAACCTGTAAGTCTCATGGAACCTGAGTGTCAAAAATCGACACCCAAAAACATCATGAAAACTAGTGTCCGGCATCGACACATAAATACTCATATCCATACGTTCCTCGAAACCTAAGTGTCCAAAATCGACACTCGTGTTCCACGTATCGGTTTTCTAATATCTATACGTCCCTCGAAACCTAAGTGTCCAACCTCGACACTCATATTCCACGTATCGGTTTCCAATATCCATATATCTCTCGGGACATAAGTGCCTAACATCGACACTTGAAATCCCTAAATCGCATGAAAAATATATCTCAATGCGTAAATCCATGTAATAAGATATATGCAACATAGAACAACAATATGAGCATATCAAGGGAAAATCCGCTATTTAAATGTATCAAGTTATTAAATATATCACGCGGTTCCCAATTATCCAAATCCAATATTATATATATATATATATATATATATACACACATATATAACAGCGTCCCATACCACTGATATATATCATATAAAGCTAAACATATAGCTATAGCAAGGTATACGTGTAAGCATGTAGGTGTACCGGTATACTACATTTCATATGCGCCATCACACAAGAATCAATGTCTCAATGTCGCTAACCAATAGCAAGGTATATCATATGAATAATTGTGTTGTGCGTATCATGGCAATTACCGACAGTGTATGTGTAGCATACAGTTGGTGCTCGTGCAACATGGACTGTCAATAATAGTGCAGTGTACAATGGATACAGGTTCAGGTACAACAAGTGACTATATGCAATGAGTTCATGCACCATCTCTATATGTGCATATAAACATGCGGCTAATATCATATCATATCTAGCCCCGACTCTTAACGCCATACGGGTGATTTCCTCGTAGAGGTTAAATCTACTCACTGACAAATCGCGGGCTAGGTAAATCCAATCACCTGCTTCACTTTCTTCGCAGCGTCCGAAGTCCCCGCCTGCGATCCTATTAACACAAAACATAGCAAGTGCAAATCTCAGAAATCGATCAATATCATGTACACACTACGTTTGACCGACGCACCAACTCCAATCCAACTCACAAATGTTCGTCTAAAGGCTAACGGGTGTAGAGACACACCAAAACCAACTCAAGTGCAGCAGAAACACAAGATCACGAACCGTGTTGGATACCGTAACACGCGTACTCAAAACACTAGAATATAGCAAAGTGGTCCCAGATTTTTATACACAAACAATTGGTGAATGTTGCAAGTGCCACAAGACTACACACAACCCCAGAGACCCTACGCCTAAAACCCAACACCCCAGCCCTCACTCTGGCCGCAATTTGCGGCCAGAACCATTAAATTTGCGGCCTCGACTTGAAGGGGTGGTCTCAGATTTTTATGGTGGGTTCCATACCTCAACACTAGGTCACTGTGATGGGAACTTCTAAAACAACAACCTGGAACAACAGCAGATTCATAGAGACTCCGATTTGACACTAAGAATATGATATTTCACAAAACGCTACCTTTAGTGTTCTAAACCATAAGTACAAGGCAATACAACAATATAAACTCTATATTAACAGTTAGAGGTCATTACCTAGCCACTCTTGCTCAAAAATCCTAGCTTTCCAAGCTCCAAGGCAACTTAGTGGCTAAACCAAGATTTGTGAAGTGTTTAAAAGGGATTTTATGAAGTTTAGCAAGGATTTGGTGATGGGGTAGTGGGGGTTCAGTTTGGGAGTTGAGAGATAAGGAAATAATTGAGAATGAGAGAAGAATGAAAGAGTGAGGGGAATATTGGTGAGGGGTGAGTGTAGGGTGAACCAAAGCCTTATTCTTACTCTCACCCTCTCCTCATTAAAGCTTGCATTAATTACCCTCATGACTCACTTAGCCACCTCCCTTCATTCCAAAGCACAAAGAAATATCTCACACAAATATCTAGGGTTTAAGGTTAAGGATAAACAAGCAAGGATTAGCTTAAGGTTGTCATTGTCAATAAACAAGATTAACACTAACAAACCCTCACATTAACATGCACGTGTGTGTGCAAGCCATATCAAATAATAATAAAATATTAATTAATTGATATAAAGTGTGAGGAACCCGATTTGGTAAACTTTTTGTGGGAAACCTGCAAAAACGCTTAATTAACACTAATCGCATTTCCAAGGTGTTACAATCTCCCCCCTTAAAGAAAATTCGTCCCCGAATTAAAATTCTTACAAGCGTACCTTCAAAGAGATGAGGGAATTTCTTCCGCATCTCGCTCTCGGCCTCCCAAGTGATCTCCTCACCAGTCAGGCTACGCCAAAGAACCTTCACAGATGGCAAGACCTTTGATCGAAGTTTCTTCACCTGCCGATCCAATATAACTACTGGCTGCTCGGTGAACGAAAGATCGCGCTCAAGCTGAACGGTCTGGTGCTGAATTATGTAAGAAGGATCATGAAGGTATCCACGAAGTATCGACATATGGAATACAGGGTGAACATCTGGAAAACTAGGCGGGAGCGCCAAATGATAAGCAACGGTACCAACTCGCTTAAGGATCTCGAAAGGACCTACAAATCTGGGACTGATCTTTCCCTTTCTCCCAAATCTCATAACGCCCTTCATCAGAGAAATCCGCAGGAATACATGATCCCTCACTGCGAACTCAAGTCTGCGACGACGACGGTCGGCATATGACTTCTGTCTGCACTGGCCCGCTCTCATCCTGTCCTGAATCAGCTGGATCTTCTCCGTAGTCTCCTGAACTATTTGGGGTCCCAAAACCCTACTCTCACTGAGTTTGGTCCAACAGAACGGCGATCGACACTTTCTACCATACAAATCCTCGAAAGGTGCCATCTGAATAGTCTCCTGAAAGCTGTTATTGTAGGAGAACTCAATCAACGGCAAGTGGCGATCCCAACTGCCACCAAAATCAAGCACACACGCCCGAAGCATATTCTCTAGAGTCTGTATAGTCCGCTCTGACTGACCATCGGTCTTCGGATGGAAAGCGGTGCTAAAACTCAACCGGGTACCCAAAGCTTCCTGAAGCTTCTGCCAAAGATGGCTAGTAAACTGGGTGCCCCTGTCGGATACAATGCATGTGGGAACGCCGTGCAAACGCACAATCTCATCTATATACAACTGAGCATACTGAGCATAACCGAAAGCAGTCTTCACTGGAAGGAAGTGAGCCGCTTTCGTCAACCGGTCTACAATCATCCAAATAGAGTCATACCCCCGACTGGTCCTGGGTAGAACCACAACAAATTCCATGAAAATCTGCTCCCATTTCCATTCAGGAACGGGTAAAAGCTGCAACTCTCCAGCCGGTCTCTGATGCTCAACCTTGACTTGCTGGCAAGTCAGGCACCTCGAAACGAAGTACGAAACATCGCGCTTCATCCCTTCCCACCAGTAAATGTCTCTCAAGTCATGGTACATCTTGGTGGAACCTGGATGAAAGCTAAAAGCTGACTGATGTGACTGCTCTAGGATCTCGCATCTCAACCCATCAATATCTGGTACACACAAGTGAATCCCGTAACGTAGCATACCCTGGTCATCAGTCGTGAACTCCGAATCTGTACCCTTTCGAACAAGCTCAAGAATATCAGACAAACGGGCATCACTGGGCTGCGCCTCACGGTTACGATCAAGTAGAAGTGGACGGGAGCGGACATGAGCAAGTTGTCCCCCAGTGGAAGTGAACTCGAGCTGAACTCTACATCGCACAAGATCTGCCAATCCACAGAAGACCGTCACTGAACTGCGCTCAACTGGGCCTACGAATCAAAGCATCAGCTACCACTTTCGCCTTGCCCGAGTGATAAAGGATCTCACAATCATAATCCTTCAAAAACTCTATCCACCGGCGCTGTCTCAGATTCAGATCTCGCAGCTGGAAGATATACTTCAGGCTCTTGTGGTCTGTGAAAATCTGACACGACTCCCCGTACAAGTAGTGTCTCCAAATCTTCAACGTAAAGACCACCGCGGCCATCTCAAGACCGTGAGTGGGGTAATTCTGCTCGTGCTTCTTCAGCTGCCTAGAAGCATAAGCAATCACTCTATCATGCTGCATCAGTACACAACCGAGCCCCACTCGAGACACATCGCAGTAAACAACAAAGCCACCCGATCCAGAAGGCAAAGATAGAACTGGTGCCGTCGTCAACCGAGTCTTCAACTGCTGAAACTCTGCTCGCACACATCAGTCCAAAAAAAGGAACCCTCTTCTAGGTCAGTCCAGTCAGCGGTGCAGCGATACTCGAAAAACCCTGCATGAAACGACGGTAATAACCAGCTAGGCCCAAAAAGCCGCGGACCTCTGTCACGGATACAGGTCTGGGCCAAAGCTATACAGCCTCGATCTTCCTCGGGTCCACAAGAATACCATCTCCCATCACCACATGACCCAGGAAGTCAACTCTATCAAGAAAAAATGCGCACTTTAAGAATTTAGCATACAGCTGATGCTCTTTCAATGTCTACAAAGCAATCCTCAAGTGCCGCTCATGCTCCACTCGACTCCTAGAGTAGACCAGAATGTCATCAATAAGCACAATAATAAACTGGTCGAGGAACGACCTGAAAATCCGGTTCATCAGATCCATGAACGCTGCTGGGGCATTGGTGAGTCCGAACGACATCACCAGAAACTCATAATGCCCGTAGCGTGTACGAAAAGAAGTCTTCGGAATGTCATCATTCCGAACCCGCAACTGATGATAACCCAAACGCAAATCAATCTTAGAAAATGTTTTGCACCCTGGAGCTGATCAACCAAATCGTCAATGTGAGGTAAAGGATACCTATTCCGTACCATAACTCGGTTCAATTGATGATAATCAATACACAACCTCAAACTGCCGTCTTTCTTTTTGACGAACAGCACAGGAGCTCCCCAAGGCGAAACACTCGGACGCATAAGCCCCTTATCAAGCAACTCTTGCAATTGATCTTTAAGCTCTCTAAGCTCTGCCGGAGCTATATGGTAAGGCGGTATAGAAATAGGCCCCGTGCCAGGAATCAGATCAATGCAAAACTCAATATCGCGCTCTGGCGGCAACCCAGGTAACTCATCAGGAAAAACGTCGGGAAACTCTCGCATGATAGGAACCCGGTCCAACGACCCTACTGTGGTCCCAGTATCACAAATGAAAGCTAAGAACTCCCGACATCCCCTCCTCAAAAGTCGACTAGCGCAAAGGGCAGAAATCAAACTGTGAGGGGAAGCACTACGGCCCCCCTGCACAATCCGAACAGACTCGCCCGGAAAACTGAAACTGATCTTCTTCTCACGGCAGTCCACCGACGCATAATAAGCTGCCAACCATTCCATGCCAAGGAGAACGTCGAAGTCCAACATATCTAAAAGGATCAAATCGACAGATGAATCTCTATCTCCAATCTAAACGGCACACGACCGAAACATATAACGCCCGGCAAAAGAATCGCCAACAGGTATAATCAAAACAAGCGGCCGATCTAGCAAACACGACTCTCGGCCCAACCTCGGCACGAAGTGCGTAGATCCCGGATCAAACAAAACATGAGCCTCAAAAGAACATACAGAAAGAGTACCTGAAATCACTGCATTGGATGCCTGCGCGTCCTGATGAGTCAAGGCAAACACCCGAGCCTGCCCTCTACCGGCGACTGGCTGACCTCTGCTTCTACCACCCCGCCCTCTCGGCACAAAACCATCGCTTCCCCGACCTCTCTGCACATGAGTCCGACGCGAAGCAACAACAGGCATAAGGGGCAACGCCCTCTGCTGTGGAGAAGGTGGTAAGGTAACCTGCAGTACAGCTGCCTCGCGCTCACATGGCTCAGTACAATCTTGAACCCGATGACCCAAACTCCCGCACCGGTAACATTCATATGAAAACTGCTGACTCTCCTCGGGATAAGAGCTAAAAAGCTGGCCTCGTTCCGAGCCTCTACTACCCCCAGTATCTGAACGGACTTTGTCACGGTGTCTAAATGCCTGCTTCTGTGCTGACACACCAGTATGAACCCTCTTCGGTTCTGGAATAACCGACGTCTCGGAAAGACGCTCTTCAACCAATAGGGCTACGTCCACCGCTGCTGCATACGTGTCACAATGCTGTACACTGATAGCGAGGAACAACTGGGTAAGCAGGCCTCGAACAAACCTCTTTACCCTCATCTCCTCCGTAGCCACCAAATACGGAGCATACACAGACAGCTCGGTAAACAGCACATCGTACTCGACCACCATCATACCCTGAGTCTGGCGTAATGACTCGAAACTGCGCGCTCGAGCATCCCTGATGCTCAGCGGAAGAAAACGTGCAAGAAACTCCGTCACGAAGTCCAGGTCATAGGAGGAAGACCCGCGGCTCTTCCCTTCTCTAAGGACTCGCACCACTTCTGGGCCAAACCTTCCAGACGAAAGCTCGCGAACTCTACCCATCTCGCGTCGGAGCATCTCAGCGAATGACAAATCCTGGCCATCCGATCGATAAACGACTGCGGATCCTCAGCTGCATCGGTGCCAGTGAAAACCGGAGGCCTCAGCCTCATGAACTCCGATAACGATACGGTGATCACCTCCGTAGCTGTAGGTATGACTGCCGGAACAGCAGGCACCAACACGGTCCCCGTAATGGGTGGAACAACCGCCTACCCCTGTGCTCGAATGGCCTTAACTAACGTCCCCATCATCTGGCGCAAATCCTTCATACCGGCCTCTAGCATAGCCATATGGTCTGTCGAAGGTGGAACAATCTGCTCCTGCACAACGGGCGTACCGCCCTGGTCAGTCCTCGTCTCAGACGAGTCAACTCTGATCTCGGCCCTCGCAGCCGCTTTCTGCGCCCTCGTAGTCTTCGGCGGCATAAAGGCTGGAATTGAGAACAAGATTCGATAAGGACAAAGAAACCGAATCATAAGGATGTAAATAATCACGGAAGGAATTTCAAGCAATAAGTCCTAAGGTCACTTAGGCGGAGTACCGTGTCGTAAGTATGCCGCGGAACATACACACGCTACGTTACTCTGCTTAAGCTACCTACTCCATCATACCAAGGTCATGCTACACTCCGAAAGGTAAAACCTAGCGCTCTGATACCAACTTTGTCACGACCCAAAATTAGGCACATGACCGGCACTTAGACTACGTAACATCAACAGGCGTAACGCAATTTAAGTAAGCCGAAAACCCAGCAATCTAAACCATTACAAGAAGGAAAAGATAGATCACTTTTAAAAATCTCGATGCAAAACTTTAAACTTAAGTTTGTTTTCATAAAAATTTCGGCAGCACCTCATTTGTAAAAGCTAGCCCGAAACGGGTACAAACATAAGATAAAAGTAAAGCATCCCTAAACGGGAGCAAATCTCACCCAACGGCGGAAACAACCACCACAATAGATATACGACGCCGTAGCGAAGAAATGAGGCAATCCACATATAAAAGGCCGGCTCACCCGAGCAGGACAACCAGAGTCATAAGAATATACAACATTGATCTTCACAACTCGTCTCTAAGTAAATACATAAAGGTAGTAGATGGAGAGTACTAGATACAAGAAATATACAATGTACATCATCGGATAACCACAACCCACCTAAAGCAAAAGGCCTCACAGCCAACCGTAGCGGTATCCGCAAAAGTAGAGATAATAAGGCGCCCTGCCGTGACTACTCTGATGATCAGACCTGCAAAACACTGCGGCATAACGGGGGTGAGTTGCCAACTCGTGAATAGTAAATAACATCATACTGAAATTGGAAGTATGCACCAACAACGATAATCTATCACATGTAATCTGATAGCAAAAGTATGGCAATATGTATATGCAACAGTCATAAAAGGTACTCTATCAGGTACTACTAATACATGAAGCAATGCATATCTAATAAATGCGGAGTACGGGATAAAACATGTCATCCTCATGGAGCCCTCATCGTGGCAGGACCAGTGTCCATCAAGACAATCTAAATCCCAAATTCCTCAAAATCGGCCCTCATAACCTGTAAGTCTCATGGAACCTGAGTGTCAAACATCGACACCCGAAAACATCATGAAAACTAGTGTCCAGTATCGACACATAAATACTCATATCCATACGTTCCTCGAAACCTAAGTGTCCAACATCGACACTCGTGTTCCACGTATCGGTTTTCTAATATCCATACGTCCCTCGAAACCTAAGTTTCCAACCTTGACACTCGTGTTCCACGTATCGGTTTCCAATATCCATATATCTCTCTGGACATAAATGCCCAACATCGACACTTGAAATCCCCAAATCGCATGAAAAACATATCTCAATGCGTAAATCCATGTAATATGACATATGCAACATAGAACAACAATACGAGCATATCAAGGGAAAATCCGCTATTTAAATGGATCAAGTTATTAAATATATCACGCGGTTTCCAATTATCCAACTCCAATCCAACTCACAAGTGTTCGTCTAAAGGCTAACGGGTGTAGCGACACACCAAAACCTGCCCAAGTGCAGCAGCAACACAAGATCACGAACCGTGTTGGATAACGTAACACGCGTACTCAAAACACTAGAATATAGCAAAGTGGCCCCAGATTTTTATACACAAACAATTGGTGAATGTTGCAAGTGCCACAAGACTACACACAACCCTAGAGACCCTACGCCCAAAACCCAACACCCCAGCCCCCACTCTGGCCGCAATTTGCGGCCAGAACCATTAAATAGCAAGGTATATCATATGAATAGCAAAGTATATCATATGAATAATTGTGTTGTGCGTATCATGGCAATTACCGACAGTGTGTGTGTAGCATACAGTTGGTGCTCGTGCAACATGGACTGTCAATAATAGTGCAGTGTACAATGGATACAGGTTCAGGTACAACGAGTGACTATATGCAATGAGTTCATGCACCATCTCTATATGTGCATATAAACATGCGGCTAATATCATATCATATCTAGCCCCGACTCTTAACGCCATACGGGCGATTTCCTCGTAGAGGTTAAATCTACTCACCGACAAATCGCGGGCTAGGTAAATCCAATCACCTGCTTCACTTTCTTCGCAGCGTCCGAAGTCCCCGCCTGCGATCCTATTAACACAAAACATAGCAAGTGCAAATCTCAGAAATCGATCAATATCATGTACACACTACGTTTGACCGACGCACCAACTCCAATCCAACTCACAAATGTTTGTCTAAAGGCTAACGGGTGTAGAGACACACCAAAACCAACCCAAGTGCAGCAGAAACACAAGATCACGAACCGTGTTGGATACCGTAACACGTGTACTCAAAACACTAGAATATAGCAAAGTGGTCCCAGATTTTTATACACAAACAATTGGTGACTGTTGCAAGTGCCACAAGACTACACACAACCCCAGAGACCCTACGCCTAAAACCCAACACCCCAGCCCTCACTCTGGCCGCAATTTGCGGCCAGAACCATTAAAGTTGCGGCCTCGACTTGAAGGGGTGGTCTCAGATTTTTATGGTGGGTTCCATACCTCAACACTAGGTCACTGTGATGGGAACTTCTAAAACAACAACCTGGAACAACAGCAGATTCATAGAGACTCCGATTTGACACTAAAAATATGATATTTCACAAAACGCTACCTTTAGTGTTCTAAACCATAAGTACAAGGCAATACAACAATATAAACTCTATATTAACAGTTAGAGGTCATTACCTAGCCACTCTTGCTCAAAAATCCTAGCTTTCCAAGCTCCAAGGCAACTTAGTGGCTAAACCAAGATTTGTGAAGTGTTTAAAAGGGATTTTATGAAGTTTAGCAAGGATTTGGTGATGGGGTAGTGGGGGTTCAGTTTGGGAGTTGAGAGATAAGGAAATAATTGAGAATGAGAGAAGAATGAGAGAGTGAGGGGAATATTGGTGAGGGGTGAGTGTAGGGTGAACCAAAGCCTTATTCTTACTCTCACCCTCTCCTCATTAAAGCTTGCATTAATTACCCTCATGACTGTAAGTCCACGTTGCGACCCCCGGTTCTTACGGGGAGGCGGAAACGGTATAAAAAACAATTTTTATCGCAAGAGGCAACATGGACTAAATAAGGTCGGGATCGTTGTCTAAACTAAAACTAGTAAACATGCTAAAGAGATTTAGCTACTCGGATGAAGATGGTTATACCTAAACTCGAACTCCTTCGTCTTCAAACTTTGTAGAGGTTGATGGTTCTCCTTTGTCGCCTTCTTCCGTCGAAGATGGATCCACCTCGAAGGCTCGACCTTTGGGCTCTTTCTCGTACTTGGAGTGAACTAGAATCGCCGGCTTGCTAGACCCTTGATCCTAGAGTGAGTAGAGAGTGTCTAAGGGTTGCTTTTGTTTTTCAAGAGAAGGATTCTCAACTCATGAGAAGGTTTCTCTTGGCTAGAGGAAGAAGAAGATGAAGTGAAGAGAGAGAGTGAATATGATAGAATGAGCTCTCATTTCCTTTCTTGCAACCATAATGCAAAAAGAAAATGAATTATCAAATAATAATAATCAAAATGAAAAGGTTGATGGAAAGTTTTAGAATGACTAATATCATTACAAGCATTAAATGAAAATGCAAGAATCAAGAGCATCTTTCTCTTGTAATGATAATGGTCAAAAGTTCAACCATGGTCAACAAGTCAACCATGGTCAACAAGTCAACAAAAACTAACCATGACACAATTTCATTTTATTATATATTATTAAATGATATAATACAAATCCATTAGGGTTTGGAAAAAGACGACTGTCAACTGTGCATACGCACCCGTTCCGAAACCCTAATGAAAGTCATCTTCCTCCTCCTCAAATAACTGTGCATACACACCTGCATTCTTGTTCCGAGGAACATGAATACTGAGAGATAAAAGCAACCCCAAATACTATACCAGTATCCGGCTCAAACCAGAGCCCGCTGGCAATATCTGTCCGGACTCCAAACGTGCACAAGTGCGCGGATGAGAACGAACCCTGTCGCAAAACCATGCGACTTCTACTTTGTTTTGCCCATAGGCGAATACCCTCTGTGTGGGACTCTAAAGACTCGACACTACGCTGGCAGTGGGTTTAACCACAGACCGCAAGCGGCACTAGCTGTGCGTAACGGTCCCCAGGTAGATGTCGATAAGAAGGCTGACGAGGTGAAACCCCATCTGTACTCCTACTGAGTCTGAATGTGACAGTCTCCGTACAGTCCGGTCTGTTCGTCTGATACATCGCATGGCGGGCCTAGGGGGCGGTAAACGTCAGTCCCCCAATAGCGGTACAAGTCGTGCCGGAGCGAAGCCCAAAACACCCTGAGATAACACTGGAAACCTACCAGTATATCTCGTTTGCCCTGGCCAGGGACTACTCGTGTAATGGCTCTCCTAGACACAGCGCGATGTCAACCCCCAATACCGGGAGAGACGAATCCTGTCTAACCGTCACTGCCTCCAAGTGCTTCGGGACTGCACCCAACCACCACCTGTTTGCACGACTCCTTTGAGCCGTGATAGGGTAGTGATCAAAGTGCAGTGGGAACACACTCGAGGCGAAGTGCCAGTGTCAAGTCAGCGGACTAAGCTGTACTCATGTCACCTGGGAACTGATGACTGACGATAGGTATAATACCAACCTATCAGTTCCCGACGAGTCCTGTCCAGTGTACTCGTAACCCAACGAGCACCCGTATACTATCTCCAGTACGACGTACTGATGGCTGTGGGACAGACCATCTCCCACACTGGGATGAGAAGCGCATACGCTAGTCTACTCCGGAGTATCGATGCCCTGTCTCGATAGTCCTGCGACTAGGGACCTGTATAAGGATGTGCTTATAGATTACCCAGCCCCCACTAGTGTGACTGCTATCACAACGCTGGTAATCAAGCAAAGATCCTAAGGGCTCCACTAATGCGTAGAAGTGATATAGTAAAATAAACACAAGTACACATTGAAGTAGAGACAAACCAAGTAGCATACTACTATTTTGAGCAAGATTGTATATACAAGGTGAATATCCCAAGCATCCATTAAGTAATATACAAACTAGTATGATACAGTAATGGCCTCTAGGGCATATACACTAACAATCTCCCACTTGCACTAAGGCCATGTACTGGCGTATCGAAGACCTATCATCTCGATCAGCCGCTCGAACTGAGTCTGGGGCAGGGCCTTGGTGAATGGATCTGCAGTGTTGTCTTCTGAAGCAACTCTCCGAACCTCGATCTCCTTGCGATCCACGATCTCCCTGATCAGGTGATACCGCCTCAAGATGTGCCTGGATCTCTGATGGGACCTGGGTTCCTTCGCTAAAGCTATAGCCCCATTGTTGTCGCAATACAGAGGTATTGGATCAACAATGGACGGAACCACCTGAAGTTCTTTCAAGAACTTCCTCATCCAGACAGCTTCTTTTGCGGCATCAGATGCAGCGATGTATTCCGCTTCCATCGTCGAGTCTGCAACGGTTTCCTGTTTGGAACTCTTCCAACACACCGCCCCTCCATTGAGGGTAAAGACAAAGCCCGACATGGACTTGGAAACATCCTTGTCACTCTGGAAGCTGGAGTCAGCAAAGGCCTCGATCTGGAGGTCTTTTCCGCCATACACCAAGAACATCTCCTTAGTCTTCTCAGGTACTTGAGAATGTTCTTTACTGCTATCCAGTGTTTCTCCCCAGGGTTAGACTGATACCGGCTTACCACACTCAGTGCATAAGCTACATCCGGTCTGGTACACAACATCGCATACATTATAGAGCCTACCGCAGAAGCGTAGGGTATAATAGACATGCGATCCCTCTCCAAATCAGTCTTGGGAGACATCTCTTTAGAGAGGGTGATCCCGTGACAAGCCGGTAGGTTACCGCGCTTGGAATCTTCCATACTGAATCTCTTCACTATGGTGTCGATGTACCTGGACTGAGAAAGTCCCAATATCCTCTTGGATCTATCACGATGGATCCGGATCCCCAGGATGTATGAGGCATCACCCAGGTCTTTCATGGAGAACCTGTGTGACAAGAACCCCTTGACAGATTGTAGCATAGGAATGTCATTTCCTATTCAGAGAATGTCATCCACGTATAAAACGAGGAATACTACAGTTCTCGCTACAAATCTACTATAGATGCATGGTTCATCTGGATTTTTGATAAAGCCAAATTCTTTGACCGTCTCATCAAAGCAGATGTTCCAACTCCGCGATGCCTGCTTTAGTCCATAGATGGACTTAAGCAACTTGCACACCTTTCCGCTGCTCCCACTCTGAATGAAGCCCTCTGGCTGGTCCATATAGACACACTCCTCTAAATTTCCATTTAGAAAAGCTGTCTTTACGTCCATTTGCCAGATCTCATAATCGTGGAAGGCAGCGATGGCAAGAAGGATCCGAATGGATTTCAGCATGGCTACTGGAGAAAAGGTTTCGTCATAGTCCAAGCCAGGTCTTTGACGGAAACCCTTTGCTACCAGCCTAGCTTTATAGGTCTCAACCTGTCCATCTACACCAATCTTCCTTTTGAAGATCCACTTGCATCCTACGGGTTTTACCCCGTCTGGAGCAATGTCCAACGTCCATACCTTGTTGGTGTACATGGACTCCATTTCGGTCCGCATTGCATCCAGCCATTTCACTGAGTCAACGCTCTGAACGGCCTGCTGGAAGCTAGTAGGTTCATCATAATCTATGATGCAATCCTCTCTATCCCCGTCTATGAGAAAACCACAGTATCTCTCGGGCGGATGAGACTGCCTACTACTCCTGCGGAGCGGCGTAGGAATGTCCTGTTCTGTTGAACCCTCTGGTTCCACTAAGCTTTCAGTAACAGTCTGTGGTTCTGGAACTTCTTCCAGTTCTACCGCGCTCCCACTAATTTCCTTTTCCAAGAACTGGTGTTCTAGAAAGTGGGCATTGCGAGAAACAAGGACTTTTTGTTCCTCTGCGTAGTAGAAAAGATACCCCCTGGTGTTCTTTGGGTATCCCACAAACTTGCACAGCACTGAGCGTGCCTCGAGTTTGTCCGCATGCTGCTTTTTGACAAAAGCTGGACATCCCCAGATCTTCAGATATTGAAGATATGGTTTCTTCCCACTCCACATTTCATATGGGGTGGTAGGCACAGTCTTAGTCGGAACTCGGTTCAAAAGGTATGCAGCTGATTCTAGCGCATACCCCCAGAATGATCGCGGTAACTCAGCGTTACTCATCATGGACCGCACCATATCCAATAGGGTGCGGTTCCGTCTCTCCGATACACCGTTATGTTGCGGGGTGTATGGAGGAGTAAGCTGAGAGAGAATTCCGTTCTCTTTTAAATAGTCCAGGAACTCGGCACTTAAGTATTCTCCACCTCGATCCGATCTTAGAATCTTAATACTTTTGCCGGTCTGTTTCTCTACTTCATTCTTATACTCCTGGAATTTTCCAAAGGCTTCGGACTTATGCTTCATTAAGAAGATATGACCGTACCTTGAGAAGTCATCCGTAAAAGTAATGAAGTAAGAGTGGCCGCTTCGGGCATGTGTAGACATTGGACCGCACACGTCACTGTGTACGAGTCCCAAGAGCTCGCTCGCTCTTTCTCCATGTCCAGTAAACGGAGTCTTTGTCATCTTTCCTTTGAGACAGGATTGACAAGTGGCATACGACTGATATTCGAACGCATTCAAATACCCTTCTGTATGTAACTTCGTCAACCTTCTCTCATTGATGTGACCCAATCTACAATGCCATAAGAAAGTCTGGTTTATTTCTGGAGACTTTCTTTTGTGTGTATTCTGGACATTAAAAATCTGTGGTTGGTTCAATACGTATATACCATTACTCAAAGTACCTGACCCAATCAAAACTTGATTAAGGCGAATGTTTACAACATTACTTACAAACGCAAATTCATAACCTTCTTTAGAAACTAAAGATACAGAAATGATATTACAAGTTGCGTTGGGTACAAAAAAGCAATTACGCAAAACCAAAACATGTCCATCTGACATTCCCAGGTGATAGTCCCCCACGGCTTTAGCATCCATGCTAGCTCCGTTTGCAACTCTGAGGGTCATGTCACCTGCTTTCAAAACACTACGGTTTCTCAACGCCTGCAAAGAATTACAGATATGAGATCCTGATCCGGTATCCAATACCCAGGAAGTAGAGTTTATAGAAAGACAGTTTTCAATAACATACACACCTGAAGCTGAAGCTGCAACCTGCTTCAATTCCTGTGTTCTGGCCTTCCAGGCCCTGCAATCATTCTTCCAGTGTCCTTTCTTATGACAAAAGAAGCATTCTTCCTTATCCACAAGCTTCCCAGCTATCTTTGTTGCTTTTCCTTTTCCCTTCGTATCCACTTTACTAACACCGCCCCTTGGTTTGGCGGGGGCTTTCTTCTTCTTTCCCTTGTCTTTCGCCTTGGACCTAGAAGAAGATGATCCTCCTACAAACAAAGTGGATGTTTCCCTACCTTTCTGTAGGGTGCCCTCTGCGCTCCTCAGCAGGTTGAGGAGCTCTGAAAGTTCAACCTCCTTTTCTTGTAGGTTGAAGTTCATTATAAACTCGGCGTAAGTGGAAGGAAGGGACTGGAGAACTATATCCGTATATAGCTCACTCTCCAATGTGATCCCCAGGTCAGCGAGCTCCTCAATGTAGCCGATCATCTTTAGCACGTGCTCGGCTACTGATGATCCGACGGCCATTCTTGTCGAAAACTTTTTCGACGCTTCGTATCTTGCGATACGTGATTGCTCTCCATACAGTTCTTTTGTATGAAGCAATATGGACTCCATGTCCATATTCTCATGCCTCCTCTGATGTTCGTTGTCCATCGAGGCAAGCAGGAGGAACTTGGCCTTCGCGCTATCAATCTCCCAAGTCTTGCGGATTTCCTTATCCGCGACGCTGGAAGTTGGACCAGGGACAGGGGGAGCTTTGGTGGTAAGAAGATACCCCAGCTTGTCATAAGTGATTGCTATCTTGACATTCCTGAGCCAATCTTTGTAGTTTGGCTCTGTCAGCTTGTTTTTATCTAGGAGTAACTTAAGTCCAGTCATGTTGATTGGTCGCTGCAATTAGGAGAGAGAAGAAGAAACACTCAGCATGATGCTCTTGCAAGTTTAGAGTGGTTTTTAGTTTGTCTAAACAGGATGGCTCCCACTGTTTCTCGAATCCCTCCTCAAACCATAAAGAAGAATTAGCCAGGATCAATCCCACCGTACAATACTTGCTTAACCGTTCAGCCAGGCCGGTGTCGGTACTTCGAGGGAGGTTTTCCAACGCTTTCGCGAAGTTCCTTAATTAAAGAACCTCTTTTCCCTGGGGGCGCAGCCCCGCTAACACCTTTCTAGGCACCTACTAGGTTTATAGCATTGATCGTTAAGTGAGAAATTTCCCGAGGAGTAGCATATACTCACAGTAGGATCGGGATCCAAATATCATCGTGTGATGAAACTGAAGGAATCCTACCAGAATCACCACACTCCAAATGGTATGCAAAACTAGCAAGTTTCAGTACTTATGAAACTCTCGATGTGGATTTTTGCCCCATGCTCTTATGACCTTGGCGTGAGGTCAAAATGTCATAAGTCACATGTCAAGTTCGTCCCATCATTATCCAGGTTAATTTGAATCCACCCGTACATACCCTTGACGTAGGCCAAAATGGCAGTACGACTGTTTCAAACCAACGCATTCTATCTATGCAACAGATAAATATCCGGCAGCTACCAATCACTATGCCCTGGCGTGAGGTCAAAATACATAGCTTGAATACTACCGAATATTTAACTGAAATGATGGAGGGCTACGGATGGTTTTGGCAAAACCGTGAACGTAGTGAACTTGATTTGGTCGATGGAACGAGATAGCTTTTAAATGGAGTGGCTCAAACTCCGCATTTTAAAAGTTAGTTTTGAAAAGAACCGAGTGGTTTTTCGAAAGTGTTCCAACGACTTTAACTTGGTTTATTATCTTGCTTTAGTTCTTTTAATGCGTGATATTCTTGCATTAGTACTTTTAATGCGTCCCATCATTTAATCCTACCATTGCAGAAAACAACCAAAATATGACGTACGCTTATGCCATTCGCATTCGCCACGGGGCCCCGTCATTACCCGTTAGGTTACTTAACTAACGACAGAGCGGGGGCTGGGCTAGCGCGTCTGTAAAACATAAGCAACGCCTAAATAGTTATAGATATAGCAATAGTAGACATTACAGATCACAGATGAATGCATTGGATATACTAGCAATCTGCAATCCTTTCGAGCCTGAAACGAAAAGCGGATAACACGGTCGCGGTGAATAGCCAAATACCCCACCCAAGACCCCTACGGGTGCGGCAAACTACCCGCCAAGTACTCGGTAGTTTGTGCACCCCTCCATGGGTCTATCCTAGGAGCAAAAACAGTAAAAAGAATTATACAATGACGGCTACAACCCCGACCCGGTTGTGCGGCCAAACAAATAATATTATTACATCAATTTACATTTACAATGAATGAAAGAAAAACAAAAGCTCATCTCACATCCACCCCGGCTATTCACCCGCGACAGTCCAACACATTCATATACACATTCCAGCACATTACAGATCATGTATAACCCCGACTAATCGTCTTATAGCGATTAGCCGACGTTCAATACATGCAAGCATCACAGATATAACCATCATAGTCAAAGTGCAGTGAAGTTCGGAAAAATACGGAATTATAGGACCCCAAAAGGAAATTTCTTTTCTGGAAAATCTGGGCACATATAATATATTTTAAAAATCCCAAAACCAACACACAAACACACTGCACGAAAAACGATGCAGAGAAGACGACAAAGCGCGGCGGTTGCGCGGCACGAGCCTACCTCGTGCGGCGGAAGGGCGGCGCTTTGAGCTCAACAGTGGATCGTTTTTCATGGGTGTTCTTAGAAAACCCTGAGACGATTTTACAAGTATAAAGTTTTTCATTTTGAGCCAAAAAAATTTCAACAGAAACTCAGGTTTTGAAAAAGTATGGTTTTTGGGTTTTTTACGGTTCCGAACTTCGTTACACTTCACTACCAAGCTAGTTTAAGTTTAGTTAGGCTCTGATACCACTGTAAGTCCACGTTGCGACCCCCGGTTCTTACGGGGAGGCGGAAACGGTATAAAAAATAATTTTTATCGCAAGAGGCAACATGGACTAAACAAGGTCGGGATCGTTGTCTAAACTAAAACTAGTAAACATGCTAAAGAGATTTAGCTACTCGGATGAAGATGGTTATACCTAAACTCGAACTCCTTCGTCTTCAAACTTTGTAGAGGTTGATGGTTCTCCTTTGTCGCCTTCTTCCGTCGAAGATGGATCCACCTCAAAGGCTCGACCTTTGGGCTCTTTCTCGTACTTGGAGTGAACTAGAATCGCCGGCTTGCTAGACCCTTGATCCTAGAGTGAGTAGAGAGTGTCTAAGGGTTGCTTTTGTTTTTCAAGAGAAGGATTCTCAACTCATGAGAAGGTTTCTCTTGGCTAGAGGAAGAAGAAGATGAAGTGAAGAGAGAGAGTGAATATGATAGAATGAGCTCTCATTTCCTTTCTTGCAACCATAATGCAAAAAGAAAATGAATTATCAAATAATAATAATCAAAATGAAAAGGTTGATGGAAAGTTTTAGAATGACTAATATCATTACAAGCATTAAATGAAAATGCAAGAATCAAGAGCATCTTTCTCTTGTAATGATAATGGTCAAAAGTTCAACCATGGTCAACAAGTCAACCATGGTCAACAAGTCAACAAAAAATAACCATGACACAATTTCATTTTATTATATATTATTAAATGATATAATACAAATCCATTAGGGTTTGGAAAAAGACGACTGTCAACTGTGCATACGCACCCGTTCCGAAACCCTAATGAAAGTCATCTTCCTCCTCCTCAAATAACTGTGCATACACACCTGCATTCTTGTTCCGAGGAACATGAATACTGAGAGATAAAAGCAACCCCAAATACTATACCAGTATCCGGCTCAAACCAGAGCCCGCTGGCAATATCTGTCCGGACTCCAAACGTGCACAAGTGCGCGGATGAGAACGAACCCTGTCGCAAAACCATGCGACTTCTACTCTGTTTTGCCCATAGGCGAATACCCTCTGTGTGGGACTCTAAAGACTCGACACTACGCTGGCAGTGGGTTTAACCACAGACCGCAAGCGGCACTAGCTGTGCGTAACGGTCCCCAGGTAGATGTCGATAAGAAGGCTGACGAGGTGAAACCCCATCTGTACTCCTACTGAGTCTGAATGTGACAGTCTCCGTACAGTCCGGTCTGTTCGTCTGATACATCGCATGGCGGGCCTAGGGGGCGGTAAACGTCAGTCCCCCAATAGCGGTACAAGTCGTGCCGGAGCGAAGCCCAAAACACCCTGAGATAACACTGGAAACCTACCAGTATATCTCGTTTGCCCTGGCCAGGGACTACTCGTGTAATGGCTCTCCTAGACACAGCCCGATGTCAACCCCCAATACCGGGAGAGACGAATCCTGTCTAACCGTCACTGCCTCCAAGTGCTTCGGGACTGCACCCAACCACCACCTGTTTGCACGACTCCTTTGAGCCGTGATAGGGTAGTGATCAAAGTGCAGTGGGAACACACTCGAGGCGAAGTGCCAGTGTCAAGTCAGCGGACTAAGCTGTACTCATGTCACCTGGGAACTGATGACTGACGATAGGTATAATACCAACCTGTCAGTTCCCGACGAGTCCTGTCCAATGTACTCGTAACCCAACGAGCACCCGTATACTATCTCCAGTACGACGTACTGATGGCTGTGGGACAGACCATCTCCCACACTGGGATGAGAAGCGCATACGCTAGTCTACTCCGGAGTATCGATGCCCTGTCTCGATAGTCCTGCGACTAGGGACCTGTATAAGGATGTGCTTATAGATTACCCAGCCCCCACTAGTGTGACTGCCATCACAACGCTGGTAATCAACCAAAGATCCTAAGGGCTCCACTAATGCGTATAAGTGATATAGTAAAATAAACACAAGTACACATTGAAGTAGAGACAAACCAAGTAGCATACTACTATTTTGAGCAAGATTGTATATACAAGGTGAATATCCCAAGCATCCATTAAGTAATATACAAACTAGTATGATACAGTAATGGCCTCTAGGGCATATACACTAACAATGACTCACTTAGCCACCTCCCTTCATTCTAAAGCAAAGAAATATCTCAAACAAATATCTAGGGTTTAAGGTTAAGGATAAACAAGCAAGGATTAGCTTAAATTTGTCATGGTCAATAAACAAGATTAACACTAACAAACCCTCACATTAACATGCACCTGTGTGTGCAAGCCATATCAAATAATAATAAAATATTAATTAATTGATATAAAGTGTGAGGAACCCGATTTGGTAAACTTTTTGCGAGAAACCCGCAAAAACTCTTAACTAACACTATCCGCATTTCCAAGGTGTTACAGTTGAAATCGACGAGCTCTGATCTCATCCGTCGGTATTAGGTATGCCAAAAATCTGGTAAAGTATTGTGTTAGCTGTGTAGTATGTGATATATTGAAAAAACGAATTATTGAGACATATCTTACCGACTGAGCATGGTGAACTCAGTATCGTATTCATCCACTGATTTAGCCACATCGAACCCTGTTGTAAGTGGATGAACTGCTGTTCCATGTCGAACCTGGCAGTCTCTGGAAAGTACTTTGCGTCGAACATGTCGCGGAAAGTCTTCCATTCGATGTGTTAATCAAGACGGATTTCTTCCGCCTTCCACTAAACCTGTGCATTGTCCGTGAGCTGCAACTTCGCAACACGAACCCAAGCTATCTCTGGCACTTGTGCCGCTGCCAGATCATCTTCAATGTTTTGAGCCCATTCCTCAGCTTCTAGAGGGCGTTCCTTTCCCGAGAATTGTTTTGGGTGCAAAGCTCTGAATTGCTTCACCCCAGATGCCTCTGCCTCTGGTCGGTTCATCAAGATAGCAGTCTACTGCTGCTGTCCTTCCAGGAGGCTGCGAATTGCCTCAAGCAGAACCGTCTGCTCGTTGATCGGAGCAGCGACAACAAGTGTGAGTGGTAGTGGTGGAGGTGTGTTGTTGACATTGGTGCTGGTGTTGTTCGGGGAATCCATAACCTTGAATGAAAAATTCAAAATATATGAAATTATAAGATTCAAGAAATATGAATTGTAAAGAATGTTTTTAGTTGCCGGTTCTTGTGTTATATTGCTTAGGTTGTCCACGCAGAACTGAACTGCATGGTAGGGTTCCATACAACTCTGACCTGCATGGGCCACCAACAAAACTTGTCACGTCCCGCTTCCCGGTATACGGCGAAGGGGACGCGACTGGCCCGCTATATATTTACTCTGAAGTAAACACGCTAAGCGTATCTAAGCAATATAAGTAAAATGTATAAGAGACAGTGACAATAGATATAATTGAATAGCAACTTTATTTATTAACATTCTTTTTACAATTCATCTGAAAAGTAAATATATGGAATGGAAAGCAATGCCTAAACAGTGGCATAACAGAAATGGAAAATACAGAATGTAATGTGTACAAGGAATCTAAAGTTCTGGGCCGAAAGCTAGATGGTCCAAATCCTCGCTGGTGGGCTTGATCTCCAGTGAGTTTGAATCACCCGAAGACATTCCAAAGAGGAACAAAGAGAATGTCGTCAGCGAACAACTTGCTCGGTAAGTCCCATAAATAGACAAGAATGGAATAGACAGAATAGAATATATATTGTTATAATGTTGTATTTAGTATTAACGTTGTTGTTTGTAGCTTGGTACAGAAAAGGCCAGTGTATACGAGAGGAGTCTCATTAGACCAGAGATTACGGAATACGGAGTATAAGGAACCGTTCAGCCACGGTACAATGGCAATTGAATTCAAGTTAGGTGTCTTTATGGTTGCTGTCTCGTGAGACTTTTAACACCTTCCGTACCAATTTACCCCTTATAAACCCCGCAATGTCTTGATTGTGTTATTTTATTATTTGTATTGTATATTGAATATAGACGGATGACTTGCCGAAACCATGATATCAGTAATGGAACGGATATAATGGATGAACTTGTAAATGGAGTTTATCCATAGTTCGGTTCAGTCAAGTTGTATAGATTGAATATATGGATTCATGTTGAATTGTAGTTTGTACTTAAATCATATTCAAGTCAGATTGATTATATTAAGACTCAGTCTGAGTCAGACAATTAGAAAAGAAATTGAATCATGAATTAGGTTTTGGTGTTATCGGTAACTGCTGCACATGGACGGCAGGATTTGTGTCTTTTTCAAAAACCCGTGTTGATAACACCGTTTGTTAAGCTGTCTACTTTAAATAGGCAAGAACCCATATCTCTGGCTCCCTGAGGCTCAAGAGTCTGGTCCCGCTTAAACCTATGTTTACTAGGGTCCTTATTGTATTTTAGTATAACTTGATGTGGTTTTATGTAAAAGTAGTTTTGTATAATTTTCAAAATACACCTCAAGTATTTTATTATCGTCTTTAGAGTTTTCATGGATGTATATTTTATCAATGTGACATTTCTAGTGAATAAAACCTAATTTCATAATATATGGTATTTATTTGTAATATTGGAATTGTATGGTATTTTCTTGTAAACGAGATGTTTTTCTTGAATTTTGGAAATGTGGAATATTATAAATATTAAAAATAGATATTTTAATATTAATTACATATATATATTTATTTATTAAAAATATAAGTTTTATTTATAATAGAAATCATATTTTCTAAAGAAAACTGTATTAAAATCTTTCGAGATCGTATGCTCCTTACGGAGGTCTGCATCTCACTCTACTAAGCCCGAGGATGTGCGATAATCCGCACCATCCCGAACGGGTTCCCCAAATGGGTTGTAGAGGCGCAATTGCAAAGATTTGTTAAAATACACTTCTTATAGAAAAATGTTTTAATATTTGAAGGTAGTTATTTGTAAAGTCGTATTTTCCCCAAATCAATGTTCCCAAATTCCATCGTGCTATGTTAGATATGTGTGTTGTGAGGAGGTAGGTCATTACTGTTGGATATATGTATGCCCTAGAGGCCATTATATGATAGTGGATGTATTTATACATGTATATGTATTCAGTGTACATTCTTGCTCGACATGATAGTAAGCTATCCGGTTCTACTTTATCTGACATGTTGACTTGATCATGCTTTTATTCATTTACACATATTGATAAAGCCCTGAGGATATTTGCTTGACTACTGTGATTATGATGGAGATCATACTAGTGGGACGTCTGTAGTTTATAAGCATATCCTAAAATGTCTCTAGTCGTAGGTGTATCGAGATGGGGCATCGATATACCAAAGTAGACCGGCGTATATGATACTAGACCCATATGATGGGTGATAGATGTTCCCACATCTATTGATGTTTGACATCGAGATCATACGCGGGTGCTCAGTGGAGACTGGGTACACTGGACGGACTCGCCGAGAACTCGTATATGGTATTATATCTATCGTCGGATAGCAGTTCTCAGGTGGCACTGGTACATGTTAGTCTGTAGACCCGAGATCGTCATAGAGTCTTGTGTGTTCTCCCACTGTACTTTGATTACCACCCTACCACGACTCTACTGAGTTGTGCAAACAGGTGGCTTTTGGGTACAGTCCCAAGACACATGGAGACAATGAGCGATAGGAGGGGTTTCGTCTCTCCCGGAATTGGGAGTTGATGCTGTGCTGTGCTCGATTGGCTATATCAGTAAGTCCCTGGCCAGGGCTGTTGAGATTTACTGATAAGTGTTATCAGTAGTTTCTCGATCTGTTATAGACCATTCATCGACATGACTTA
The DNA here is from genome assembly GCA_030015575.1 of Agapanthus africanus. Taxonomy (NCBI): domain Eukaryota; kingdom Viridiplantae; phylum Streptophyta; class Magnoliopsida; order Asparagales; family Amaryllidaceae; genus Agapanthus; species Agapanthus africanus. The sequence goes on from JASDDO010000010.1 coordinate 11,339,441, forward strand.
TTGAGTTATTGGGGTCGACGTTGCCATCCCTAGACTCGATATGCAACATATCTGACGAAGAGACCGGACTGTACGGTAGTGTTGCCGGTTGGCTCGACGGGAGTTGTGACAGGTTCACTTGTTTTCTTCTGATCGCTCAATACCCAGGTGGCCGTTACGTTTAGCTGACCTCTTGCGGCTTGGGGGTGCTTGATATGATCATTACCCACTGCCGGCATATTGATGAGTCTTAGAGTCCCACAATGGAGTTACCTAGCCCAGGCGAAACGATGTGGTGTGCATATGAGATATGCGCGGGGACCCGATTAAATGCGTGTATATGATACCGTATATTAATCGGGCGGTTTGCTATTGGTCGGGTCGTATGAGATATGACCGGTTTGCCAAATCAAGTGTTGATTTAACATTGACCATTAGCATTTTCACTTTAAACCCTTTTGTCTTTTGGTGTATGCATGCATGTATGCACATGTTTACATTGAGGGATGTGAGTCTTATATTGCCACCATCTAATGTATCAACAACCATGATACAAATGAGTATGCATGTATGTGTGCATGCACATCCATATGATTGGGAGTGAGGAGGAGTGATTTGAGGGTGGTATTTATAGGAAAAATTAGGGTTTTAGGGTAGTGAAAAAAATGCATTTAAATTTGCATTAAAAAGGATTAAAAGGGGGTATTTTAATTCTCTGGTTAATTGCAGAGAATTTAAACAGTGTAGGGGGAGTGGGGTAGGCCAAAGGGTGAAGGGGTTAAAGAAAATTAGGGATCGGACCGAGTTGGAATGGCGACGCCGGCCGAGTCACGCGTTTCGTCGGTATGAGTCGGGCGAGTCGGGGCTCGTCTTGATGCCACGTGTCCCTGACGCTTGGTCTAGCCTCATGGACACGTTTGTTTATTCTGTAACTTACCCTATTACGTGTAGTGCACGTGTAGACTCTTAGGCTTCTAAAAGATTAAATGAATTTTAAATAAAAAGAATGTGTGGCTGATGGGATTTGAACTCTGGTGCTTTAGTTCAGCAGTGCAAGGTCTTACCAATGAGCTACAAGCTCCTTCTTGCTGTTCAAAAGTAAGTCAAATTCTTATAGTACTCACAGGAATTGTAAATACCCCAAGTATAAATTAAATTTAAATGAATTTTATGTACACTAAAATTGGAGTTGTTACAGTATTGGATGTTCGGCGAGGAAGTCGACGATGACCTAGCCCTTCACTGCCCTGAGGGGTCGATAGATTATCAAGAACTCCATCAAGAGGAGGGTCCATTTGGCAAGCCTTCCTGTTAGTATAGCTCTTGATATCAAATATTTAAGAGGATCCACTTTTGATATGAGATGGACCTCATATGCCAAGGCATAATGTCGAAGCTTCGTTATCGTGAAGATCAGTGCCAGGCAATGCTTTTCGATGGGGGAGTAGTTATTTTCTGCCCTCAGGAGAACTCGACTCAAATAGTAGAGAGCTCTCTCCTTTCCCTGATCATTCTCCTGTGCCCATAGCGCGCCTAAAGAACCTTCAAGGGCCGTTGTGTACAGGATGAAGGGCTTTCTCTCGACTGGCGCAGTCAGTACTGGCGGGTTCTGCAGATACTGCTTGATTTCGTCCAGTGCATTTTGGCATTTATGATCCCTAACGAACGGGGTCCCCTTCTTCATTATATGACTGTAGGGGCGGCATTTTCCAGAGAGGTTAGCTATGAACCGTCGGATATACGCGAGCTTTCCTTGGAGAGACCGCAGTTGCTTGAGAGTTCTTGGCGAGGGCATTTCCATAATTGCCTTGATCTTTGATAGGTCTATTTCTATGCATCGGAGTCGTACGATGAATCCTAGGAATTTGCTTGAGGAGACTCCAAACGCACATTTCAGAGGGTTCATCTTCAGATTATATTTCCGAAGACGCTGGAAAACTATTTTCAAATGCTCCCAGTTCTCCTCGTACGATTTGCTTTTCACCACGAGGTCGTCAATATAACATTCGACAATCTCGTGTATGAGGTCATCGAAGATCTTCGTCATGGCCCTCTGGTAGGTAGCGCCAGCGTTCTTCAAGCCGAAGGGCATCACCTTATAGCAGAATATACCTAGTGGAGTCCGTAAGGCGGTGTGCTTTTGGTCTTCAGGATGCATTTTTATTTGGTTATAGCCTGAAGATCCATCCACGAAGGAGAAGACCTCATAAGTGGACGTGTTATCGATCATCAGCTCGGTAATAGGCACTGGGAAGTCATACTTCGGGCAAACTTTGTTTAGATCCCGAAAGTCCACGCAGATGCGTATTGTCCCATTTTTCTTCATCAATGGGACAATGTTGGCGATCCAGTCAGGATATTGAACTTCTTGGATGAATCCAGAGTCGATTAGTTTCTTTACTTCGGCATTGATGCTTATCTCGAGTTCGAGCCGCATTCTTCTTAGCGTATGTTTGACTGGTTTGACGTTCGGTGATATCGCCAGTTTATGCACAGCTATTTCTGGATCTAGTCCCGGCATCTCAGAATAGTTCCACACAAAGCAGTCTATATACTGCATAAGCACGTCCTTTAAAGTGGCCACCTGCTTTTCAGACAGCAGCTCACTGACGAACGTCGGCCTTGGCTCATTTTTTGTCCCCAAGTCGATTTTTCTCAGGTTGTCCGCTGTGGTGTGTATCCCATCTTCCAGCTCTTTTGGCGTCGGTGGAAATTCTAAAACCACCTCGTCCTCATCCTTATTTACGAAGCACCGGGAGAGGTCGTCCATATTCTCGTGCTCTCCTTCTTTTGATAGTGTTATCACGTGGCAGGTACGAGTTCGTTTCCAAGCTCTATGTTGATCTAGACTTTCCCTCGCAGTGTAGGTTGCTTTTGGATCATGCTTTCATGGTGGGGCTACCCTCCAACTGTTGGATAGAGCAAACCTACCTTGCTAATACTGGTCTTCGACCCAGTCTTTGAAAGTGAAGCAGTCTTCAAAAGGATGTCCTACTGCTCGGTGGTAGGAGCAATAAGCCGGATGATGGACCTCGTTTATTTGCTCGGGGTGCCGAGACTCCGGGAGCGTCATCATTTGATTCTTGATGACAAGGTCAAATATTTTCCTTGTCTTGTCTCGGGGGAAAGAGTATTCCCGATCCATCTTCTTCATAAAAGACGGATTCTAGCTGACTTTTTCTCGATCGCGTGGCTTCTTGGATCCGCTTCGCTGTTTTTGAATTTCATTCCTGTTCTTCACCTTGTTTTTGCCTCTGCGTCGAACTTTTCCATTGCTATGAGAGCGCACAGCAGGCTGAGGGTGAAGGACATTGTAGTCTTCTTTTTCCGTAGACTGCTGAGTGAGACGCTGCGTCCTGGCCTTCTCGTAAATGGCCATTTTGCGGCTGTGGTCATACCGAACCTTCTGACCGGCTTCTCTCATTAGCTTGTCAATTTTTCTTCGAATGACGGACTTGGCATTCTTACGGCGGGATGTCGCTCTGGTTCAATATTAGTGCTGTCTGGAAAAGCATTCCCTTCACTACCGGAGTTATTTATGACATGGCAGACGTGGAATCGCTCTCGTTTCTTAGACCGAACATATATAAGCCAAGTCGTCTCCATCCTTCCGTTGGGCATCTTTCGCTGAGTCCCGGGAACTTCTCCGATCTTGTTGTAGAACTGGGCTTGTCGAGCGGTTTGTTTGAAGGGTACGCCTTGGCATCTTAATAGCATTTTCAATACCATTGCGTAATATCTGGGTAGACGAATCGGTTGAAGCCTGTCAAGCGTAAAATCGGCACCATGTCAGACTTCATTTTCCACTTTAGTCTCCGTAGATTGATAGAAGAGGATTGCCTTTTCACCTCTTCGTCTAGGAGGAACGTAGAAGGTCTGCAGCTCTTGCACATCGTATGTATCGAGCGCATCAAGTTTCCTGTAATGCTGCTGCGGAACCATGGTGATTTGTAAACTCTGATCAGCTCCAGTGAAGGTTTGTGCTGACGGTTGGACGGAGAACACTGCGTTGGTCTCATTCTCAGAGTCACTGCTGAAGACCAAAATATGGGTAGATGATTCGGGCCTGTTTCCCTGGGATTGCCCCGAGTGGACCATCTCTTCATCTTCCTCGGTATCGCTCCCAAAGATCAGGATGGTGGCAACAGCTTTTTGTCGGTTCTCAAGTTTATGACATCTTTCCGTGTCTTCAAAGTCTGGTAGGAACTACTTGGCGTCTTCATATTTGCGGACTTCATTTACGGAGAATGGGTTTAGCTCCCCTGTAACTGTGTACTCAAGGTTGTATTTGAAGTACTTCATACATTGATGTAGTGTAGAAGAGATGATGTTGTACTTGTGTAACCAAGGCCGGCCAAGCATAGCGTTGTAGCAAGTCTTGGCGTCAATGGCATGATATTTGATGTCGGTGATGAGCATCCCAAAACGTAATGTCAATATCACGGACCCAAGCGTCCGTGATGACTGCGAGTCGAACCCGGAGATGGTAATTTTGTCCCGAGCCAGGTGCTGAACGTTCATGCAGATCTCCTTCAGCATCTTCACGTTGAGAAGGTTGACGGAGGACCCGTTGTCGACCAGGATCTTCCCTATCCTAATGTCGTGGCAGTACCCGGTGATATATAGACTCGCATGTTCTGAGAAGGAGATCTTCATCGCCGAATGTGATGTCAACTTTATGAACCTCTGCCAGCTCTTCCTTCATCTTTTCTTCCGCAAAGAAAGCTTGGAACTGATCAGGCTCTTACAGTGCCTTGATTAAATAATCTCGTGTCTCTTTGGACAGGAGGAGATGCTCAGTTGTGAGGGTATCTTCCTCAGGTATGCCAGGACATTGTAATCTAACTTGTTTTTCTTAGGCGGGTCCTTGGCTGCGAGCTCTTTGATGACTCCATCATCGAGGGCAAATTCCTCAGGGACTTTTTCCTTCCTCTTGTCTCTTTTGCTCGAATCTTTGTTTGTTGGCCCGAGGTTCTTCTCAGGCAGAGTGCGGTTTCACAGCTGAATGTTCTCTCATTTCTTTGCCTCTTCTTTTTTTCCAGAGTTGGATTCTTTGAAGAGAGGGCTGAGGGTTATTTCTTCCTCAGAATCGCTCCCGAATATGAGAACTTGAGTTTTCCCTTTTGTTGAACTGGTATCAACCATTACAGTTTCCAATCATTTTCCATGCTCATCTGTCGCATTTTTTCGCCGTCGACGAGCTTCACGCTTCATCCTCTTGAAGCGTTGTCGATGGGCAAAGTATCCCTGCCACCACTTTTGAAGGCACTGCACACTTCGGTGTGGTGCGTGACCCTCCGATGGTATAAGCAGTAGTTCGAATGTACATTCGTATGATCGAGGCACGTACTCCCGGGAGTATTTCCTTTGAAAGGTGGTAGCTGTTCCCGCCAAAATTTCCGGCCAAGAGCTATTTGTTCCCTTATAACCCTTATAAAAAAAGGAGTGAAAGAAGAAAAGAATTCATGATTGGACATCACGTGATAAAAACGTGAGCGTTTATACGCAAAGCATATAAGCGAGCATTTATATGCAAAGCATATAGGCATTGAAAACACATCACTAAGGGCCAAATGGACCTCACGTGTAAAACACGTGAGCGCTCATATGCAAAGCATATGAATGCTGAACATAAATAAATATAAAGGGCCAAATGGGCCTCACGTGTAAAACACATGAGCACTCATATGCAAAGCATATGAACGCTGAACATAAATAAATTTAAATGGCCAAACGGACATCACGTGTTAAACACGTGAGCGCTCTGAACATAAACAGGCTAAAACCCACACCAAGGGTAACGAGTTAAACATGTGAGTTCTCTTGCCTCTCACATGCAAATCATGTGAGAGCCCCAACTTAAAATTTTCCCATTAAATTCTATGTGATAAAATTAAATCCTATTTGAGAAATATTTTCCCTGACCTTTCTAATATGGAAAGATCGTTCTCTAACAGAGAATACAGGATTTAAAATTCGACGGTGATAAAATATCACCAATTAAATCATCTGATTGAATTAAATTCTATTTGGGAAATATTTTCCTGATCTTCCTCAAACTAGAGAAATCTTCTCTGTTAAACAGAGGACCTTTGGATCATAGATCCAACGGTGATTATCTGGTAGAATAAAATTCTATCATAGGAAAATATTTTTCTAATCTTGTTAAACTAACAAGATATTCATTTAACATAATTAAATTCAATATTCCTAATCTTGTTAAACTAACAAGATATTCATATGATAAGAATAAAATTCTATGTTAGAAAAAAATTCTAACCTTGTTAAACTGACGAGATATCCATATGATATAATTAAATTCTATATTAAGAAAATATATTTCTGATCTTGTTAAACTAAAAAGATATGATAGAATAAAATTCTGATCTTGTTAAAACTAACAAGATATTCATAATCTTGCTAAACAAACAAGAAATCTTCTCTGTTAAACAGAGAGCCTTTGGATTAAAAATCCAACGGTGAATAAAATTCACCGATTGATCTAAAAGATCATGGAATCAATCATGATCTCTCAATGAGGGATTCTCTTAACAAATTTATTCTTATTCTTCTCGTATAAATAGGAGCGAGGAGAGGAGGAGAAAGACACACAGAGAGCCGGAAGGAAAATAAAGAGAGAATTTAATTCTCTAAAAGGAGGAGACCACCCCATAATCTTGTAAAAAAATATACAGAAGCCTCCCAAAAAGCTCCCACAAAACAAAAAACAATTTAATTCTCAAACCAAGAGTTTAACTCTTCTCATAGAACTTAGTTCTTCCTCTGGTTGAGGAAAGCAGAAGCAGATCTCCCCACAAGTTGCGAATTTAATTCTCATCGGGGAGATTCTGTTATGCAGATTGAAAACTTAGGGGAAAGAACTAAGTCCAAAGAATTTAATTCTTCCAAAAGTATATAGGAATTTAATTCCTTTGATAAAACTAGGATTTAACCCTGTAAAAGAATTTAATTCTTATAAAACAAGGACCTGAAATTCTTTAAACTCAGATCAAAATCTCTATGCATATAAAAGAAAAGACTGGTCACGTGTTCCCACGTGAGCACCTCTTAGGAACAAAAAGAAAGGACTGAGATCGAATCACGTGTTCTCACGTGACACCAAACAGTTGCTTAAAATAGAAAAGGGGAAAAATCCAAAGACAACACTCACTTTTGAGCACCTCACGTGTTCGCACGTAAGCATTATATTAGCTAAGTGCTTAGCACTTATAAAAGGAAGAGGGAATAAACCCAACGAAGCAGTGCCCAACTTTGGGGATCCTCACGTGCCAACACGTGATGGTCACAAGAATTAAGTGTTTAACACTTATATACAAACGGGGATTTGGACCCAAGTGTACAGCGCCAACTTTCAGGCGCCTCACGTGCCACACGCGAGCGTCCTAAATTTCAGTGTTTAACACTGCTTTAGAGACTCACGTGAGAGCACGTGAGCACCGAGCATATATTAGTGTTTAACACTATAAGAAGCCAACTTCAGTCCCAAATTGGCTAAGTCTTCCTGAGATTAAAATATTTTGGATCTCCAAATGGACAGAGTCTCTATGCTCATGATTTTCCAAACTAATGATTCCTCAATGGATGATGACCAAAATGATGTTCACTCCACATCTCCTAAGTTAATCTTAGTCTCCCAAAAATGACCAATGATTCTTAGATGGTCCACCATGATCTCTCCCATCAATCTGGAATTTGGTTCAAGGGTACATCTTTCCTCACTTGTGATACACGTCATTGTAATTCTTCAATGTCTTTAGAGAGGTGGCGGGTCCCGACAACCAACAACTCTTTGGTGCACTCCCAAACCGATGCGCATATCTCACCACGGACCGCAACGTCCTTAAACTAGTTATGGACCGCACCGAAACGTCCTTAAACTAAACCCTCACCTCAAAAGGGGTGATCTACGGACCGAAACGTCCTTAAACTAAAACAATGGAGCCCAAATGCTCTTTTGTTAGATCTGAATGATCCTAAAACCCCGTTAAGTAGATCTTAGTCTCAAAATTAGGCTAACCTATCCTTAACAAATATTTAAGTTGATCTTAATCTCGAATGAGATTAATGATCCTTAAATCAAACTAAACCCAAATCTAAGAATATACGGATTTGGACTAATCCACGCCCTACGGGCGGCAACATAAATTAGTCTCCGTATACAATCCATGGGCAACCAAAAAAATAAAACAAACACACACGACACGAAATGAACTTCTGGAGCAAGAGAAAGTGGTAATCGCGATGCGGTAACGTAATTAACTGTAGGGGCTTATGCCTGCAGGGAAGAGCGTTCCCACAATCAAAAACCCTTCACAACGAGGGGGAATCTGACGAAGTCTGCTACAACGGACGCATCCGTCCAAACCTCCGATACACGGTGCCATAAATCAACTTGGCATCTTCGGAGAGATGGACGGATAAAACCAAATAGCATCTGCCCCTAAAATTCAGGCCAGACGTCCTAACGTCCCGGTTCGTCTTTCGGCGGTAAACAGATTCTGGCATGCCCAGTGGGACCACTTCCTCTTTCCCCTCCATACTTCGTGTGTAGTGTTTTCCCCGTGATCAGATAATCACGGTGTATATGTTTGTGGTTGCCCTTGGGTGATGGGATACTGAAGTCGGCGTTTCGTCCTTATGAAGAATGGCGTTTGCTTCCACCCTAGCAACTCAGGCTTTATCATATATGGTGGAGTCAAGTATGGGCCACTTGCAGCCTCAAATCTCTGCAATCCGGCTCTTCAAGAAATCAACGGGCTTCTCTTTGGGTCGATTCTCCCACCTCCCACCCTCGGCGCCTCAACGCCGATGGAGGAAGCCCAGAGGAAGTCTATCTTCCACAGGTTGGTTCCCCAACCTGCAACTTTGCTGCCAGAATCAATCCTCAAACAACTGACACCTGCCAAGGACCAAGGTCCACACAGGGGGAAGAATATTAAGCTCTCAAAAGAAACAGGGGGCAGGATCGAAAAAATCCTTAGGCTAATCAAATCACGGCCGCAAGAAACGGTCGATGTCGATATCAGCATCATACAAAACAAGCCTGTCACGACCCGAAATGGCACGTGACTGGCACTTGAATCATATGAAGTCTATAGGACCCCATCTAATTCAAGTAAGCCAAAATCCCAGAAATCTAAACCATTTTAAAGAAGAAGTGAAGAAAAACTTTAGTTTAAAGCGAGTGGTTTTAATAACATAAGCCGAAGTACACATTTTTAAAATCTCAAGTCTTTTCTAAAAATTTCAGCAGAGTTTCCTTTGTAAATACTGGCCCGAAAAGGGTACAACATGCATAATATGAATAAAGGCATCCCCAAGCGGGAGCTAGCTCTTTGTCAATTGGCGGTCACAACCACGCAAGAAATATAATATATAATGCCAAGGGCGAGGATCAAAACTCAAAAGGAAACTCAAAAACATCAAGAAAACTATAATAATACAACGCGCGGCTCTAAGGTCGAAATAATATACAACTGGTTTTCTATGTCTGAAATAAATGTACAAGTCTGGTTGATGGAGTTTACTAGATACAACTGAAATAAATACATGTACAATGGTGGTCACGATACAAGTGAGTCCACCTACCAAAGCAATCACCCGGAATGAAGCAGTGTGCCAGAAAGCCGCAATGAAACCTGTACGGCAAAACCTGCAAGAAACTGTGGCACAACGGGGGTGAGTTGCCAACTCGTGAGTAGAAAATATCACCGAGCAGAAATCGTATGTATGACTCAATCCTAGGTCAATACGATCAGTAAAATATAACCTCAAAATGATAAAGTCTGAAGCATGATAAGGTGGCAAGGGTAAACATCTATACATAAGTGTAATACCATGTGCTCGTGTCAGTGCCTCAGATAGCAACATATCATAAATATGAGGTATGAATGCAATATAATGAAAACAAAATGCATCATGAATGTGACAACTATTTTCTTTATTTATTGAGATTTCTGTATATTTATAAATCGAGGTATCATCAATGAAATCAACATGAAATCAGTGTCAAGCATCGACACAAAACATAAATCTCAATATCTCAGGCTCCGGCAATTCGGACTGGCCTGTAAACTCGAATCTCAATATCTAGGGCTCCGACTATCCGGACTGGCCCATAACATCAAATCTCAAAACCTCAGGCTATCCGGACTGGCCTGTACTCCGATCGGTATCCTCCGGATATCCGTCGAGTCACAAAACAATCACCGGTCAGTAATGCTCCCCTGTCACAGGCTCAACGCCATCATCTGCGACCTTCTCGCCCCGGGTACCGCACCGGGTCCACCATGCACCCACAGACGGTTCCTCCTCCTCCTCGAATCAGGTGTATGATATCGCTCAAGAGCCGAGAAAACTCATGGTGGACATATCTCAAATCATATCATGAGAAAACCGCACTTTCTATCTTTTTTAAAAAGATGATAAGTTTATAAAATCTTTGCGGTTTCTCTAAATCCATAAATCTCATGAAAATCCGAAATCATAAATCACGATGTAAATAAATAATGAGCACTGGGCTCCGGCAGTCCGGACTGACCCAAAATTATTGCATGGCAATGAATATATGAATATATATGCATGAGATAACGCAGTAAATAAATGCAATGTCTAAGCTATCATATAATGGCAGGCTCACTAGTATCATGTCGAAACCATCAGCTAACAAGCGACATCCATGAATTAATATTCTCTAAAGTGTACGTGACATGGCAATTACCGATGATGATATATATAAGCCGGCAAGCAGGTGTACGTGGAGCATATGCATCATCGGTAATGGTGCTGGTGTCCTGACAACATTATTTTAATAATCACAAATGAAAACACTATGTAAGCATGCAATGCGATGCGAATAGCACGAATAAATGGCAAATGAATAGTAAATGCAGCAATAATATGTGGAATATGAAAATAACGCAACAATAAGGAATCTGCATTTATATAAATATAAGTCATACAGTTTTTCCATTTGAAATAACACGAATCGTGGTGTTTAATAAATAGGGACTACGGTGTTTTGAAGAAAAAGTATGTCCTTTGAAATATCCATAGAATCCCTTGTCCTGTCTTTAAAATACTCGCGATTCGTTAGTTTTGAAATAGGTATGACTCGTGTCTAGTCTAACATCTACAAGTAAACTACAGGACTAAACTAGCAGGCTAATCGAAAAGGTAAGGAAACCACCTAAATCTGAGTCGATATATATAAATATAATAGTCGATGATCCCGTCTCAATAGTATCACATACGATACAATATATAACATGACATTCTTGAGTCAAGAGTGCGGATCTATCATCAATATATAGCTCGTACGGTAAATCCATCGTATGGCATCCTAATCTGGGTACGGGTCAATATCACATTTATCTCATTATTCAACCGGTATCCTTATCATCATATCATGATCTGGGTATTGATCTAAAATCTAGTACCTACTGATACCATCTACATATATGTATGTGTGTGTATGAAAACACATCGCCTAAGGACCAGCTATACTTATCATGTCGTATCTCATAATACGAACCACATCATATCCCCGATCTCATGGCACCATGCCCAAACTCATTGACTCATCTCCAAGTACCATATACTATCCTCATAATTCATGTATATATATATATATATATATATATATATATATATATATATAGTCCCATACCCATGTGTGTGTGTATATATATATATATATATACATATCCCCATACACGCATAAGAAAATAAAATATATGCGAGTGTATGTGTGGGTGTTATCTTATTCTAGGGTTCGCAACTAAGAAACTAACTACGACGCTATCAACCAAAGTCTTCTAAAGCAATCCTAGCTAAATATACACATCTTATAATACCATATAAGTATATATCTATATATAACATAACGCATTCGCGTTCTATACTACGAACTGCGGGGGTGCTATATGCCATCCACCCGACTTCCCCCGTAGATATATATTTACTCACCTTGATCCTCGCTTGCTGGAGTCGATGACGCTACGCTCTCCTCGTCGTCTCGAAATCCACGTGGGGGTACCTACATATCATACATAATATCGTAAACTAAAATCGCGAACGAAAACCAAAACGATACACGAAACGTACATAGGTTAAAACCTATGGTCTAAGCATGCATGAATAACCAAACAACTCTCGACGATCGACGTATAAACGTGAATCGACCGAGATAAAACACAAATATCAAATTCCAGTTCATTAAAAGCCGCAAAACGAATTCAGAAACTTCGTAAAACACTTCCAGATTTTACCCTAGGCCAAATTAGCCAATTTTGCATATATAGAGGGTCTAGTTTACTGAAATAAAAGCCCCGGACCAAACATGGAGGCATTCTGCCGTAGCCTGGAAGCAATTTGTGGCCAGGAAGAATATTACGGCCAAAGTGAGGGGGTTTGGGCTCGGGTCTCTGTGGTAGCTTCCTGGGTGCCTGCATGACTCACAATGTTTGGAAAAAAATTTCAGGTCACCCGGGTGTTAGCAGATCTCCAAAACACATCACAATTTCCACAATTTTCCGATATTGGGGTTTCTAGGTTTGGGGTTTGGGGTTTAATTCTCTGGTTTTGTCCAGAATACTATCACTAAGGGGTTGTATAGCCTCTACTAACCTCAATTACACTTCACTTTTCAAGATTTTATCAAAACCCTAACTTGGAATTTTCAAAGTTCACAAAACCGCATTAAAACACTTCTAAACTTATATGGGTGATAAAGAAATTGAAATACAATACTAATGGTGCAGAAATTACCTCATTTGGCAACCCAAGAATTTTCTTGAGTTGCACCAAGTGCTCAAAATCCGATTTTTCTTGGTCCAAAGTGTTGGTAGTGAGCTTGTGCACATTTTTAATGAAGTGGGGATGATGTTTTGATGAGTTTTTAGTGGTGAAGTGAGGAGGTAGAGGGGAGAAGAGAAGGGGCCTGCCATGGTTGAGGGAGGAGAGAAAAAGATGAAGAAATAATGAAGGGGAGAAATGCTAAGACTTAGGTTGACCCCTCACCTGCTCTCTCTCTCTTGCCCATACCTCATATTCTAATCTTTTCTTTTCTTTTCTTTTCTTTTTCTTTTCTTTGTTTTCTTTTCTCTTCTCTTTTCTCATCTAAAAACCAACCCAAAACAAAGAAAAGCCATGAAGGAAAATGTAACTAGTGTGGAAAAAATGACTTGGTGCATGTCACATGCACAAAACTAGCTTAATGCACGATTAGCGATATTTAATCGCGATTAGCATTAAAATGGAGTATAATTAATTATAGAAATTTGTAATTTGCGTAAATCACATAAAACGCCATCATCTCAGTAATTCCTATAATTTTCTATATATTTTCCACTTTATCGGTATTTAATTATACCGCATTATCAAGTATTCACAATATTTATTATTTAATTTAAATTTAAACCCCTCAAATACTAAAACATTTCAGTAAAAAGATCAAGTCGTCGGGGCTCTGAATCATAAATACATAAAACATATCGTGGCGTAATGCATGTGCATGAAAAAGAGTGTATAACTCAAAATCAAAACTCCGTCAAGCATCCCACAATCATCAGAGTTATGGTGAAGACACCAATGTCAAAATCCAATACGAAAACCAACATGATATACATCAAAACTATACATGTAACCATTGTGGTAAATTCGTCAAAACATCTGAAAGAAATGCATGCCAAATCTTTTCAAGTTGTTGTGCGATGTGCGTATCACTGCACAGCGGCGGACGTTTATTGTAATAAAATAACTATATATATGTATATATATATCCTTTATTTAACATACACGTCCCGCCGTTTTGAAAATACTTTAGAAGGGTTTCCTTTAATAAATGTCTTGTGTCATCTCGGACATGTAGGTAAATACCGAGACTATAGCTCCTTTTTGGAGATCCCTTCGGTAACTATTAATGCATGCAAAGAATGTATTCAGGTACTGTTCTTGGACTAGTCCTGCTCATCTACTATATCAAATAGTAAATATCATAAAACATGCTACTCCAAAAGAAATCAATCCCAAAATGTATACAAGGATGCCACGTGCGTCTGGTGCGCACGGGAATCGAATCAATGAATGTGCCATACATGTGCACAGAAACAAAATCTAAGTGCAACGGATGTGCATGAAAACACCTGTCAAGGCAACGGTGTGTGTCTGACAACAATATCAGGTGCATTTGATATGCACAAAGAATCCCGATTTAGTGCATCTGGCGTGCACCAAAATCGCATCAAGCGCGTCAAGTAAGCGCTAGAATCCAAACTAAGTGCACAAGGTGCATGAAAACAAATATCGCGTATCACAATCGAAATCGACGGTATATAACATATCTCAATCCAAATCCAAATCAGGTATACCTTGGTATATAATCTCACAACCATGTGCATCAGTGTGCACAAATCGAATCAAAATAATAAAGTGCATGAAAACTATGCCGAAAGCATAAGTCAAATCACATGCATGCCATAGGCATGAAATCAAAATCAACCTCTCAAATGATATCAAATCGAAGTCAAGTGTAACTGTGGTGCACAAAATTTCAATCATGCAAATAAATCACCCAAAACACCGAAATCAAAGATGGAGGAAACAGTCCCGCTCTGGCACATCTTCTAAAGATCTCCGGTCAACTGTCATGGTCACTCATAACATGTCTCGTCGATGATGCCGAACTCTGGCCTACTGGGTGTGCACAATATGACCGATCCTGGGTCCAAGTCTTCTCGTATAGTATTCCAGAAAGGTTCTATCGAAGTATTTCCCAAATCTCGTTTCTGCTGAACTGCTTGGAAGTTATCACCCTTTACTAACTCTGTTTTTATAACGTTTTGAAAATCGTTTCGGTGAAATTTCGAAAAAACGGTAAAATAAGGGGGTTTTCTGTAAAAAGTCAAAATGCAAATATCTTTATTATAAAATTAAATATACATATTCTAGCTATGTAATTGCTAGTATTTAGTGTTTATTGAGCCACTGGTGAAATTTCAAATTTTCTGAAAATTTTTCCGAAATTAATTATTTTAATATTATTTTAAGCCGTCACTAATACATTTAATTAGGGAAAATTACAAATTAGAATGAGTTGAAACAAATTTTGTGCATCATAAAACATTAAACAAAATTTTATCATGTGGTTTTTGAAACGAAATCGTTTGCCAAAACGGTTTAGAAATTATTGAAGAAAAAACGCTTTTTTTTAGTGTAAATGGATGTTTGGGGTATTGTATTTATCATTTTTCATCACCCCACACCCATACCCACACTCCCACACTCCCATTTAATTCTTCCCTTGGCTGAATTCAGCAGCCCCATCACTTTCCCCACTTGAATTTTCAAAGAAAAGAAAAGAAAGAAAAGAAAAGAATAGAATAGAAAATGATAGAAATTGAGTGGACTTTGACTAGATTTATCTTTCCCCACCTCACTCTCTCTCCTCCCTCACCCAATCCCCACAAATTTCTGGCCGAACCTGCACAAAAAACAGCCCCTCTTGATTCTTCTCCACTTCATTGCAAAACCAACAAAATTCCACCAAAAATCCAAGTCAAAAATCCCACAAAAACAAAATCCAATCTCTACCCATTATTTCTTTGCCCAAGCTAGCATGGATCTTGGAGGAAATTTGGCATTTTGGAGGCCATGATCTTCATGTTGATCTCTTGATCATGAGGTATAAAAATTCTTCCATATTTGTTAATTGTTATTTGTATGTTTAAAGCAAACTTGTTTAGGTGTTTAAAAAAATATAAATAAAGGGGTTTTGAATTCAAGTTTAGAAATTCAAGTGGATGGTTTTGGTTTATAGTTAGGGTTTTGTTGTATGATTATGGTTGCAAGTGGGATTCTTCTTTTGTGGAATGTGAAACATAATTAAATTGTTAGTTGTAAATTGTTAAGTTGAAATTGTAATATTTAAGCTATTTTACTTACTAGATTTTTGAAAAATTATTGAATGTCTTAGATTAAAATATAATTATGGTTTCATGTCATTATTAGTATTATAATAAGTGTTTTAATGCCTTTGGACCATGCAAAACCAAGCTTATTTGTAAAATTATGAATTTTACTTTAAAAATTGTTAAAATTGGTTATTTTTGCAAACTTGAATTTTGGGTTAATGATAATTAATGAGATTAAAAGTATGGAAATGGTTTATATGACCTGGTTATGATACTTAGTGAATATTATGGCTATTAGTTGGGTTAAAACATCAAGTTTCGAATTAAAACGGTAATTAAGTGCTTTCTAGGTTTTGTGAAATAAATCGATTTGAGCAAATTTAAGGTTTTTATGAATTGCACCATATTTTCAATTAAATTCTAGTGCGTTATGAACGCGTGATTGGTATGTTGGGTTTTTCTCGATTGATTGACGTTTGTACATCGACATCGAGGGTTGGTTTGGCTATTTTGGCATGCGTAGGCGATAGGTTTTGACCTATGCGTGATACGCGTGCCGATTTGATTTTCGTGTGCCGTTTCGATTTCGAATTTGGTTTTAATGCGATACAATGCGTTATGATATGTAGGTACCCCATGTGGACTTCGAGACGACAAGCAAGCATGTGGCGACGTCGGCACCGGCTAGCGAGGATCAGGTGAGTAGATTTATATCTACGGGGAGAAGTCGGGTGGATGGCGTATAGCATCCCGGCAGTTCGTGGTGATGTATACGAATACGTATACACACATATATATATTGT
Source organism: Agapanthus africanus (assembly GCA_030015575.1). Taxonomy (NCBI): domain Eukaryota; kingdom Viridiplantae; phylum Streptophyta; class Magnoliopsida; order Asparagales; family Amaryllidaceae; genus Agapanthus; species Agapanthus africanus. Next base: position 11,356,155 of record JASDDO010000010.1, read on the forward strand.
TTATATATTGTTTGAGTATATTGATGATAATATGGATATTTGGTGTTCTTGGATGATTTAGTGTCGCGAAACCCTAGAGTAGTGGTCGCACTACACATGCACACACCAACCCATACTTGCATACTTTCTTCTTTCATTTGTGCTTATACGGGAATATATAGTTATGTATTCACATGGGTATGGGACTATGTGTTCACATACGGATTTGAGGATGATACTTGGGTTTGAGATGAGTCGATGAGATTTGTGTTAAGGTTGTGAATTCGGTGATATGGCAGGATTCGTATTTGAGATACGACATGACGTTGTAGCGGGTCCTTGACGTAGTGTTTCACACACGTCAATGCATACTTAGGCGGTATCAGTATTGTACTAGACGTAGATCAGTACCCCGATCATGATATTTGATAAAGAGGATACCAGATGAATAGTATGATGAATGTGATATTAACCCGTACCCAGATTTGGGGATGCCGTACGACGGATTTACGTACGAGCTATATTTTGATGATTGATCCGCACTCTTGACTTGGGATGTCTGATTATAGATATGGTATCGGAGATGATATTATTGAGGCGGGATCACCGACTAATATATATACAGGTATGTATATGTATCGACTCAGATGTTAGGCGGTTTCCTTACCTGTAGTTCAGCTTGTTAGTTCAGCCGTATAGTTTAGTGTAGTTGTTAGACTAGATTAGACTCCTATCTATTTCAAAACTAACGAATCGTGGGTATTTTAAAAGACAGGTCAAGGGATTCTACGGATATTTCAAAAGACGTATCTTTTCTTAAAAACACTATAGCCCTTATTTTCAAAACACCGCGATTCGTGTTATTTCAAAAGGCACTATTGTAGGACTTATATTAGGGTAATGCAGTTTAGTTATCGTTGTGTCTAGTATTCAGCTCCCGCATATTATTGCTGTTGCTCCGCATCACATACTTATTGTAATTCATATTTCATTATTGATATCATGCTGTTAGGACACCATCACCATTACCGATGATGCGTATGTACCACGTACACTTACTTGCCGGCTCACACACATCTTCATCGGTAATTGCCATGTCACGTACACTTAGAAAATACTATTACATTGACATAGCCTGTTAGCTAATAGTTTAGACATGATATTAGTGTACTTGCCTTATATGCTAGTTTAGACATTGTAGTTATTACCTGCTACTTCATGCATACTGTTATTCATTGTTATGCCGCATTCATGGATTCTCATGCGTATATTCACTATTTTACGTGCTATTGAGGTTTTGGATTCGGATTTCCATGAGATTTTCTGGATTTGGGGGAAAACCGCAAAACTTATACAAACTTCTTCTTTCTCTTTTTAAATGAAAAGCGCGGTTTTCCCATGATGTATGAGTCGTCCACCATGAGTTTGCTGATGGATTTCGAGACCCGATTCGAGGAGACGGATGAACCGTTTCGGGTACATGGTGGACCCGGTAAGGTACCCCGGGGTAAGAAGCGCGTGATGATGACGATGTGAGCCTGGCAGGGGAGCACTACCTACCGGTGATTTTACCCGACGCGTCGGATATCCGGAGGATACCGTCGTAGTCTTGAGGTTGATGGTAGGGGCCAGTCTGGACCGACGGCGCCCTAGATAGTGAGATTGACATACAGAGATTTTGAGATATTGAGGTACAGAGATTGCGACACAGAGATATCGAGAGATTTGGATACTTGTTTTGTGTCGATGCTAGGCACTGTTTATGCTGATTTCATTTATGATACCTCGTTTTTAAAAAGATACAGAAATCTCACTAATTTATGGCAGCAGTTTTCATCAGTACATGCATTCCGTTTCATGCATTCATATATCATCCATATGATATATTGTTACCTGAGGCACTGACACAGGCACATGGGATTACACTCGGGTTAGATATTTACCCTAGCCATTGTTATAGGCTGCATGTTATATATTTGAGGATATATTATGATCATTGACCTAGGTTGCGTTATTTATGCGATTTCTGTGCGTAGATGTTTTTCTATTCACGAGTTGGCAACTCACCCCCGTTGTGCCTAGTTTCTTGCAGGTTTGCCGTACAGGTTTCATTACGGCTTTGCGGGCATAGTTTCGTTCGGGTGATTTGCTAGTAGGTGGGTTTACTTGTATCGTATCCCCATTATATATCTTGTATATCATTATTCTGTTGTATCTAGAAGTTCCATTAACCAAATATGAATTTATTTTTGAGATAGAGACCAGTGATGTTATTCCTTCAACTTTAGAGTCGCGCGTTATATTTCTGTGGATTTCTTGTGGTTTTGGGTTTCCTTTTGAGTTTTGATCCTCGCCGTTGGCGTTGTATATTATATTGCTTGTGTGGTTGTGACCGTCGGTTGACGAAGAGCTAGCTCTCGCTTGGGGATGCCTTTTTTTGATTTCGTATACTATTCATGTTGTATCCCGTTTGGGGGCCAGTTTTACAAAGGAGACTCTGCCGAAATTTTCAAGAAATTTTTGATGTTTTTAGAAACACGCATAATTCGGCTTATGCTATTGAAACTACTTGTTTTAAATTGGTTTTCCTTCACTCTACTTCTTTTCTTGGTTTGGATTTCTGGGGTTTCGGTTTACTTAGATTACGTACGCCTCGAGACGTTCGTAGTTTAAGTGCCGGTCTTGTTCCGTACTTTCGGGACGTGACAGTTTTCTTGTTCCGGAACGGCTGCATACTCATCGCGACTCCTTCCGGAAGATATATCCATGTACAACGCCTCTGCATGCGTATCACATCTCTGATGTCAGCGGAGTGGAACGTCATCTCATCAAGATCTCGTACGAATCTCTTATTCCATTTTTCTCTAATGTCGACTGATTCGGACTCGTCTCTTCGTGGCTGCATGGACTGCGCTCCAACGGCTATACTCGTATCTAGAGTCTCCCAAGCAATGTATCCCATCACATGATATCCGAATGACGTCGAACCTTTCGATCGATTCGTCAACATTCCATAATCCCCCAAGAGCTCAACATCTTAAGTACAATTTAATAGTATTCCAGTACATGCCACGGTACCTATAGACCAGCCGTAGAAGGGCAAACCCAAGCCTCATTAATGGCACCGCTGAACTGCTGCAAACCCTAAAGTTTCAAAGCGTTCTCATAGTCATTATATCGAGTTAGGGTTTCATTCTTCTAGAGGGTCCGTGGAATTACTTGCATGTTTCTCCAAATACTTTAAACTTGAAAAAATGGGCTTCTGACATTCGATCGTATTCTATTGACTCTCAACGTACCTGCGTGAAGTCGTCTCTAGCTGGAATCAATCAATCTGATAACTTCGCATCGGAGTAGGCAATGAATCACATGTCCTAGTCATTCCTCCGTGGGTGACTAGTAATCTGCTATCATATCTCTAAGCATAACTCGTGTGGCATTAGCTTCAAACATCTGGGCGACATCTCGTCAGTCGCGGCAACAACTGAATCATTCGTTCGCACGCTGAATAGTACCTCAATCATCAAGAATAATCGGTGCATTGGCGGTCATCACATTCTGGTTGGCCTCTAGCAGTGGCCCAATCCTCTGGTGCTGATCTGCATGTCTGAGAAATATTGTAAAAGCGATCCATCAACGCTCATGGCGCGAAAACAAAATAAAACGACGCATCTATGTAAATCGTATGTCCCTGTAATCACACCCTGGTCAGTCCCCGTCCGTGACGAGCCTGTGCTGACCCAACTCTAGCCGTAGCTCTCTCTCTGCCCGTGTAATCGTGGCAGCAAAAACCATAAACCAATATCGATGAGGATAGATCATGAATGAATATAATGCTGTGCAAGAAAATGTACATCCTAAGGCTTCTTAAGCGGAGTAGCGTATCGTAAGTATGCCGCGAAACATACACACTGTACGTCACTCTTCTTAAGTCACCTACTCCATCAACCAAGGTCAACCTACGCGACGAAAGTTTGGGTCTAATACCCCCTCGACCAAGTCTATGTTCCGTAAGGTCAAGCCTAGGTTCCGAATATATATAAACGCCCTAGACTCTGCATAGTCAAACATAGACTCGAACCAAGGTTAATCTAGTGCTTTGATACCAACTTTGTCACGACCCGAAAAGGCACGTGACTGGCACTTGAATCATATGAAGTCTATAGGACCCCATCTAATTCAAGTAAGCCAAAATCCCAGAAATCTAAACCATTTTAAAGAAGAAGTGAAGAAAAACTTTAGTTTAAAGCGAGTGGTTTTAATAACATAAGCCGAAGTACACATTTTTAAAATCTCAAGTCTTTTCTGAAAATTTCGGCAGGGTTTCCTTTGTAAATACTGGCTCCAAAAGGGTACAACATGCATAATATGAATAATGGCATCCCCAAGAGGGAGCTAGCTCTTCCTCAATTGATGGTCACAACCACGCAAGCAATATAATATACAACGCTAAGGGCGAGGATCAAAACTTAAAAGGAAACTCAAAAACATCAAGAAAATCATAATAATACAACGCGCGGCTCTAAGGTCGAAATAATATACAACTGGTTTTCTAAGTCTGAAATAAATGTACAAGTCTGGTTGATGGAGTTTACTAGATACAACTGAAATAAATACATGTACAATGGTGGTCACGATACAAGTGAGTCCACCTACCAAAGCAATCACCCGGAATGAAGCAGTGCGCCAGAAAGCCGCAATGAAACCTGTACGGCAAAACCTGCAAGAAACTGTGGCACAACGGGGGTGAGTTGCCAACTCGTGAGTAGAAAACATCACCGAGCAGAAATCGTATGTATGACTCAATCCTAGGTCAATACGATCAGTAAAATATAACCTCAAAATGATAAAGTCTGAAGCATGATAAGGTGGCAAGGGTAAACATCTATACATAAGTGTAATACCATGTGCTCGTGTCAGTGCCTCAGATAGCAACATATCATAAATATGAGGTATGAATGCAATATAATGAAAACAGAATGCATCATGAATGTGACAACTGTTTTCTTTATTTATTGAGATTTCTGTATATTTATAAATCGAGGTATCATCAATGAAATCAACATGAAATCAGTGTCAAGCATCGACACAAAACATAAATCTCAATATCTCAATAGTTCAAGCTCCGGCAATCCGGACTGGCCTGTAACCTCAAATCTCAATATCTAGTGGTCCGGCTATCCGGACTGGCCCATAACATCAAATCTCAAAACCTCAGGCTATCCGGACTGGCCTGTATTCCGATCGGTATCCTCCGGATATCCGTCAAGTCACAAAACAATCACCGGTCAGTAGTGCTCCCCTGTCACAGGCTCAACGCCATCATCTGTGACCTTCTCGCCCCGGGTACCGCACCGGGTCCACCATGCACCCACAGACGGTTCCTCCTCCTCCTCGAATCGGGTGTATGATATCGCTCAAGAGCCGAGAAAACTCATGGTGGACATATCTCAAATCATATCATGAGAAAACCACACTTTCTATCTTTTTTAAAAAGATGATAAGTTTATAAAATTTTTGCGGTTTCTCTAAATCCAGAAATCTCATGGAAATCCGAAATCATAAATCACGATGTAAATAAATAATGAGTACTAGGCTCCGGCAGTCTGGACTGACCCAAAATTATTGCATGGCAATGAATATATGAATATATATGCATGAGATAACGCAGTAAATAAATGCAATGTTTAAGCTATCATATAATGGCAGGCTCACTAGTATCATGTCGAAACTATCAGCTAACAAGCGACATCCATGAATTAATATTCTCTAAAGTGTACGTGACAAGGCAATTACTGATGATGATGTGTGTGAGCCGGCAAGCAGGTGTACGTGGAGCATACGCATCATCGGTAATAGTGCTGGTGTCCTGACAACATTATTTTAATAATCACAAATGAAAACACTATGTAAGCATGCAATGTGTCGGGACCCGGTTCTTGCTCACGGAGCAAAGTGCCACACGGAACAAAGTGTCACGTCAAGTGTCGTGTTAAGTGGGCGGGGGCTACCTCTTGAATCCGTGGGGGCCACCTCTTGAGTCCGTGGGACCCACTGTAGAACAATGGGGACTCTTCGGAATACATTGCGAAAGGGGGCAGATCTGTACTATAAATGGAATGATACCACTCTTCAATACAGAGGCGCCTTTTAAGTGAACCGGCACTACAGGAGCTTGAGAACTCCATAGTTAAGCGTGCTCGAGCCAGGGAAGTTCTGGGATGGGTGACCTCCTAGGAAGTGGCCCCTGGCCGGGTCCGGTTCGTCCCGAAGGACAAAACCGTGCGGCTTCGGCCAGAGCGGACAATACTCTCTGTACTGGGGGTGGGGCGTGACTGGTTTTGTTGGTGGCCCATACAGGTCAGAGCTGTATGAAACTCTATCAAGCAGTTCTGTTCTGCGTGAACAACCTAAGAAATATAACACAAGAACCAGCAACTAAAACATTTCTTACAATTCATATTCCTTGAATCCTACAATTTCATATTCCTTGAATCACGTACTTTGAATTTGTCCTAACCCAAATTTTTCTTCTAGGTTATGGATTCCCCGAACAACACCAGCACCAATGTCAACAACACACCTCCACCTCTACCACTCACACCTGCCGTCCTCCGATCAACGAGCAGACGGTTCTACTTGAGGCAATCCGAAGCCTCCTAGAGGGACAGCAGCAGCAGACTGCTCTTTTAATGAACCGTCCCGAGGCAGAAGCACCTGGGGTGAAGCAATTCAGGACTTTGCACCCCAAACAGTTCTCAGGAAAGGAGAACCCACTGGAAGCTGAGGAATGAGCTCAGAGTATCGAAGATGATCTGGCCGCAGCACAAGTGCCAGAAATAGCTTGGGTTCGTGTTGCAAAATTACAGCTCACGGACAATGCACGGGTCTGGTGGAAGGCGGAAGAAAGCCGTTTTGACCAACCTATTGAATGGAATACTTTCTGAGACATGTTCGACGCAAAGTACTTCCCTGAGACTGCCAGGTTTGACATGGAACAGCAGTTCATACATCTGCAACAAGGTTCAATGTGGACCAAGTCGGTAGATGAGTATGACGCTGAGTTTACCATGCTCAGCAGGTAAGACATGTCTCAGTGTTCGATTTAAATATCACATACTACATAGCTAACATAGGACCGTAACAGGTTTGTGGCCCATCTCATACCGACTGCTGAGATCAGGGCTAGAAGATTTTAGCAAGGGTTGGACCCAGAAATCCAAGCTGCTCTGGCTACAGGGGATTTCCCAACCCATGATTTGGCTTTGAAGGCTGCCCGAAGATATGAGGCCGTAGTAAAGAGGAAGGGCAGACCTCAATCTACCGGTTTGAAACGCCCTGCCACTCAAATGGTAGGAGGAGCCTCTTCCAGATCAACGTTCGAACCCAGGAGAACTAAAGAACCCAATAACCAGCCAAGACCACATTTCTGTTTCCATTGAAAGAGAGATGGACATTTGATAAAGGACTGTAGGCGTGCAAAATGCCTGTGCTTAGTTTGTGGCGCGTCCAATCACAGAATTGAGACCTGTCCATATAGATACAACTCAGCTCACACACCTACCAACTACCCGCAGCGGCCAGCTATCCCGGCTCCTGCAACTCGTCCTGCACTCCCAACACCACCTTCACATAGAACTCTTGCACAACTTACTCGTCAATTCCAACAGGCAATAAGGGACATGCCTCGAGGGCAGAGAAACAGGCCTCAAGGACAGAATGTGCCTCCAGCTAGAAGGAATGTACCACGGCGACAGACATTCACCTTAGCAGCCATAGAACCTGAGACTGTGAACCAAGGTAATTCAAGTAACTCCCTCACAACTTTGACCAAAATTTTTTACAATCTTTAGTTCTGTCACCAAGCTGTTACACTTTCCTTTTACAAATTTCGTGGACGAAATTTTTATAAGGAGGGTAGAATGTAACAACCCTAATTTTCCTATACAAATTTTTTTCAAATATTTTTTCAAAATCCAGAAAGGGGTATTTTAGCCTGAGAACAAGATATAAGTAATTAATTTGCTTTTTAATTACAAGTTAAAATAATGTAATAACTCCATTTTTAGTGTACAAAATTTGCTTAAAAATTAATGTATACTCGGGGTATTTACATTTACTGTTATTACTTTAAATAATTAATTAGCTCCATAATTACAAGAAGGAGCTTTTAGCTCATTGGTAATACCTTGCACTGCTGAACCAAGCCACCAGAGTTCAAATCCCATACCCCACAATATTTTTAATATTGATTTTTTTTAAAACCTTTAGAATACCAAGGGTTTACACGTGCATATCTCACAAAAACCCCACTACACCCAAAAATGTAACATTGCCAGAGGTTAGATGAACCGTCTGGGGGGATCCCGGCCTCCAGACTCGGCCGGGAATCGGCCAAATCAGCCTCGACTCGGCCGACTCAGTCCTCCGACCGAGTCACGGCCGAGTCGGCCGATTCCGGCGACGACCCCAACATGAAAATCGTGTCTTTTCAAATTTCCTATGCACCTGCAAAATTTTAGCCTCAGACCATTTCCAGAGCTCTTTTAAAACCCCAATTACTCCACTTTTAATACATTTTTAATACATTTTATCACATTTCTCATTTTAACCTTTCACCTACCCTAACCCTATAAATACCACCCCTACCCTCTATCCTCTCACCCCAAACTCTGAGCCAACTCTCTAGAATTTTCAAGAAACTTTTGTGTGCAATCGAATTGAGAGAAAGGCGAAGCTCCGGCGAATTCTTCGGCGGAATTTCCGGCAACAACCGTAGGAACTCCCGGAGACGAAACGACGCACCGACGACTCCTCCCGATCCACCTTCCTCTTATCTTTGATCGAAACCCATAAGTCCCCATTTCTACCTCTCTTTTCTTTTCTAAAAATATGGATTTACAAAACCCGACAGAATCGGAAAAAATCCGATTTCCGATTCGGTTTCTTTATAAAACTTCACTTCTCGTTAATACAGTTACGCTTAAACTCCCTCATGTTGACTATTAACACTACTAAAATAGGGGGTTGCCCCTACGGATAACGAAATCCGTAGGGGCAGATTTAGTTTGGCCCTACGGATTAGTCCGTAGGGCCAAAAGGTTGCCCCTACGGTCCTTAAATATTAATTTAAAAAATATTAAATCGTAAATTGTTGTTTGCCCCTACGGAGCCGCAAACCAAGAACCTAAGGACTTATCCGTAGGGGCATCTAAATAAAGATTTAATTAAAAAGGCACGGATCGATCCCTATGCTCATTACCTAAAAATTATTTTCCCATCGCGCGCGAACCCAAAATCCCCAAACCCTCGTTCCCGCCGATCGCCTGTGTTTCGTCGCCGTTCAGGCTGATTCATCGTCGCCACCACCTGGTTCTTCCTCATCTCCGATTTCGTCGTCGCCTCCTTTCGTCGTCGCCTCCGATCGATCGTCGACGCCTCCACTGCACAGGTTAGGAAATCTTAACTTAAACAATTTTTTGATTATTTTAGGGATAGGGTTCATGGTTTGGGTACCGATGAAGCATTCGTTGGGGTTAGCGTTAGGGTTAGGGTTGGGGTTGCGGTTGGGGCTGGGGCTGGGGTTGCGGTTCGGCAGGGGGTTGCGGTTCGGGAGGGGGTTGCGGTTAGGGTTGGGGTTGGGGTTAGGGTTAGGGTTGGATGTTTGGTGAAAAGACACCACATGCATGTGAAAAAGTCTTACAGTGTGAAAAAAGATCTGTAACTGAAAAACTTTTGTTGAATAATCTTTTTTCACACTGTAAGACTTTCCCCCCCTCTTATATGTAGTTTTGATGACACCAACTAGGAGAGGTTACGAATTGCAATGGAAAAGACTAGCAATGAAGCAATGGCGTTCAACTTTGGCTCCAGGCCAATTAACTGGATTGACTACTTCAGTAACATTCACGTCCCTGGTCTCCTGAAATATGTGTCTAAGAAATAAGCAACTCAATTAGAGAGCTATTCATGACTTCTTTAATAGTTAATACTATATTTATTTGCTTGTTTCTCATATATGATTGTTTCATATATTAGCTTGAAGGTGGTAGTAGGAGCAATGTTTGATTGCTTAGATTAGCTATGTTTGTGAATTTCTACAACTAGGAGTGCATGGAGATTGCTTGTGCATGTTATGGTTTTCTTGTGAGAGCTTGTGTAATTTGTTTCTTTGTGATCTGAAAAGGCTTGTAACAAGCACTAGGATGTTTCCATAGCATAAAGGTTATAATGTTTCATCACTTGCTTATATTGTTCATTCAAAATGTATGTATATGCTACCTGCCTTTATCTTAGCATATCTTACATGTTGTTTTTCCGTCGTTAATTGTAAGAATTGAATTAGGAATCTAGGATGATGCAACTTAAGTTGCTTTATCTACTTTTATCATATGATTTTGGAAATAAATTTGAACATAGGATTATGACATTCTTTCTTTTTCTTTTCGTTATAACCTTTAACTGATTTTAGCAATAAAATGTCCTTTAAACAAGAGAAGCCAGTGTCTTGTCAAGAAATTTGACTTTCTTAATTGTTTTAAGCTTATCTATTGATGTATGCTTGGTATTGGAGGCAGAACTTTACAGGGTAAGGAAAGCATTTGATAAAGCTGAGCCATTATATTTAGAAGCCATAACTATTCTGGAGGAAGTGTTTGGTTCTGATGACGTACGGTGTGTATATTATTTCAGTTGAAATTTATTTTATTTTCTAACCTTGTAGACATGTATGCTTAGTAAGTAACTAATGTTAAATCTAATAATTTGTATAAATAGTTATTAATGAAGTTCAGTGAAGGGTCTTTAAGCCTTTTTGACTTTTTTTTAATGATATATACTTACATTATATGTGTAGAACAGATATAGTAATTCTGTTTTTTAATATATGATTTTATGTATTTTTACCTTTTTAGTCACCTAAATTGGATGATGGACACACTTGTCATTCTTTAAGGTTTCTTGCTTTTGCAGAGTAGGGGCTGCTTTACACAACCTAGGGCAATTTTACCTTGTCCAGCGAAAACTTGAGCAGGCTCAGAAGTGCTATGAGGTATAAGTTCTTTCGAAGCACTTTTTTCTTTATGAATTTTTCTATTTTAATAATATTTTTTCCATGAACCATGATACTTGATATGATAGTTGTTAGTAATAAAGCATAAATTTCAAGGCAAGGTTCTCAGAACTCTAATGTTGTATTTCGATAGATTTATATCTAAGCTTTAAGGCAATCAACTTTCATCTTTTATGGGCTATTTCTCATCTCCTTCCCCCAAAAGAAAACCCCTATACTTCTATGTCTTCCCCTCCATTTCATATTTCCAGGTTCTCCCAAAAGAAATTATAATAACATGTCACATCTTCTTTAAGCAGCATAAGTTAATTGTTTATTTATCTATCAATTCCTATGTGATAATCTGTTCTATTGTCTTTCTGTTTCTTTTGGCAACGTGCTCTAAAGGTATGAAACAATGCTTGAATTCTCTGTCTTTCATCTCCGATATGGTGGTTCTTTTCCTTTTATTGCTATATGTTGTTTATGTTTTGCGTAGATAGAAGGACATGTTCTGGGCTATGGTGTGCTTATACAATGTATTATCTTAAGAAGGGTAATACCGTGTTTTTCTAATATGGATAATTTGTCATTGTTAATCCATCTTCCTGAAAACGGTTTATACGGAGGAAGTATATTTCATGGTACTTGAGAAAAATATATGTTGAAGTCAAAATTTATCAAGATTTAATTGCTCCACTTATAGTCTTCCAAGATATTTTATATTCCAAGGCAAGGTGACAATAATTGCATGCTTGTGCACGATTTGGTATGTAGATTCAAGGTTATGCATGGCTACGACCCTTTCTTATGGTTTCTTATCATAATTTTCTGTACACTTGTAGTTTATAAAGGCAGTTAGATCATATCACTATACGAAATATTGTATTGTATTCTATTGTGTATGGTGGATCACATACTAGAAAACCAAGACATTGCATGCCTGTGCACGTTTTGGTATATTCCTCGATACGTGAAACAAATTTGATTTAATAAGGGAAAACTTAAAATAACAACCTTTCACAAACAACAACAACAACTGAGCCTTTTATCCCAAGCATATGGGGTAGGCTACATGAACCAACATGAGAATCACACCGGGTCCAGCACATGAATCCTCTGTCTCCACTCACTTCTATCGAACAATATACTTTCATTGAGTCCTTTGGCAACCATATCGTTTCGTATCACCTCCATCCATGTTTTCTTCGGTCTCCCTTTTGCCCTTTTCCATTGCCCATATCGAGAGTATCTATTCGTCGAACCGGTGCTTCCATAGGTCTGCGCGCACATGACCAAACCATCTTAGCCGGTTTTCCCGCATCTTCTCCTCCACAGGTGCTACACCAACTTTTGCACGAATATCCTCATTTCGCACCTTATCTTTTCTAGTGTTACCGCACATCCAACGAAGCATGCACATCTCCGCTGTGTGCATCTTCTGTGTATGATGCTTCTTAGGAGCCCAGCATTCTGTACCATATAATAAGGCAGGCCGAATAGCGCTCCGATAAAACTTCCCTTTCAATTTTAACGGAAAGTTACGATCACAAAAAATCCCTGTTGCACTCCTCCATTTCAACCAACCAGTTTGGATCCTTTGATTAACATCACTATCGATCTTCCCATTCTTTTGGATGATGGAACCTAGATATCTAAACTGGTCGCTCGGTGATATCTCTTGCCCTTCCAATATTATACCAATATGGTTTTGACTTCTCTGGCTACTAAATTTGCAGTTCATATATACTGTCTTGGACCTGCTCAATCTGAATTCCCGAGATTCCAATGTTTGCCTCCATAATTCCAATTTGGCATTAACCCCTGCTTTCGTCTCATTTACTAGAACAATATCATCAGCGAATAGCATACACCAAGGTACCTCATCGTGGATAGTTCTAGTAAGCTCATCCATCACGATGGTAAACAGGAATGGACTTAATACAGATCCTTGATGTAAACCAATAGTAATCGAAAAATCACTCGTTAAGCCGTTGCAAGTTCTGACATTTGCCACTACTCCATCGTATATATCCTTGATTATGTCAATATACTTGACGGGGACCCCCTTCTTCATCATTGTCCCCCATAATACCTCTCTAGGTACCTTGTCGTACGCTTTTTCTAAATCAATAAATATCATATGCAAATCTCTTCTCCTCTCTCGAAAACGCTCGACAAGTTGACGAAGCAAATGAATAGCCTCTGTCGTCGATCGTCCAGGCATGAACCCAAACTAGTTCTCTGTTATCTTAATATCCTTCTTTAGCCTGTGTTCAATCACTCTCTCCTAAAGTTTCATAGTGTGACACATCGGTTTTATTCCACGGTAGTTTGAGAAACTTTGAATGTCACCCTTGTTCTTGTAGATAGGTACAAGGATACTTTTCCTCCATTCATTTGGCATCTTTTTTGTCTGCCAAATCTTATTAAACAGATCTGTCAGCCATTTAACGCCTATTTCTCCTAAGCATCTCCAAATCTCGATAGGAATCCCGTCAGGACCAACCGCTTTTCTTAAACCCATTCTGTTCAAAGCTTCTTTAACCTCATGAAGTCTTATTTAAGCATGAAATCATGGTTTATATCTTGAGATTGAATGACAAGTCCATCCAAATTCTTAGTAAAGCTCTCATTGATACATTCTAACATGGCCCATGAGTACGTCAGGGTTGAGGACCGGATGTATGTGAATTGGAAACAACGTATGCAACCTAAGTTTGTCACTGGAGTTTCTGCTTTCATTGAATTTGCACGCGCACATAATAAGAAGGAGAAGACAGTAATGTGGCAGAAGAAGAAGGAGAAGACAGTAATGTGGCAGAAGAAGAAGAAAATGACATTCCTTGTTCTCTATTTCAGCATCAATCTTCTGATATGAACTAATGATGGCTTTCACATTGGCTTTTCCTTTTAGAGACTTCTTAGTGTCCAATGGAAAGTATACATCAGATTTGTGCAGGTCAGGTTCTTCTATGACTTTCAAGAGTTTCAACTGATTCTGTAAATTACACCCTTGTTGGGTGATACTTTTACCACTTCTCACAGCAGGTGCGCTCTCTAATATCCATTTTGAATGTAATATTATAGATATTCATGCCTGTTTATGTCAAAATTACTTATATTGTCAATGTTTGATTGTCTAGTTGTTGGTGATGCGTCCATATCAGGGACAGAGGCCACTCCCGCTCCTCCAGGTATGTTTATATATCATATAGTGCATGTATATTGATTTAGAATGCTGTATCATAAATATACACACATTCCTTTTGCTCTTACTTAGATAGTAATTTTTATTATTGTCTAACTGTAGGTGGTGACAGTAGTTGACAATAAAATTTGTCATCCTAGAAACTATGATTTTTATATGTGTTCGCATGTGGGAATGATTGTAAGTCGTGGACCTGTACAATAAATTCTTATTTGGTATTTGTTTGAAATCAAATTGAATACTATATAATTGATAAGTTTGTTATATTTGTATTTAGTTTGGAATTAACACAATATTTATTCACGCAGCATGCACTTATGAGAAATAGGGCACCACGCGTCCAACCCATTATCATGTGCTGCTTGATGAGATTAGATTTGCGCCTGATGATCTACAAGAGCTTGTTCACTCCCTGTCTTATGTGTAAGCAGCGCTATATGCGAGTTCATCTTGTTAATATGTATGTACTGAAATTAATTAATATTATTCAAATTTTGATACATGCAGATACCAGAGGAGCACATCTGCTATCTCTGTAGGTAAGGCTTTGAATTTGGTTATTTTGGTATTTCTTGTCAATTTTATGGACCAGTATGTGCTAAATATAATATTCTGACAGTTGCTAGGGGGAAGGCAGCATTCCCCCTCATTTTTACCCTTGATTATCGCTATACCGGTCCTCATGCCGAGAGGTTCGGCCGGTATATGGGGGATGAGAGCCGGCTCGTGAAGAACTATCCACTTCTCATAGTAAAATATCATGTCATATTATAGATATCAACATATCCAATATTAGTACGTAGCCTGAGCTTATTTGGTTGTAGACTTAGGTTTGATTAATCATGCATACATATCTAATTAAAATAAACTACGGTTTTCCAAACTAGATATCCAAATGGGGTTTCAAAATAACTTGATAATGATAAGAATTCGAATAATACACAGTTCTTACACGCTTATTACACACGTTAGGTCCAGACGCGACGGGGTACATCGGCCGAGCCTCTACATGCATCTCCTTCGGCTGTGGCTCCGCAAGCCACTACATCGGCTGCGGTTCCGCAGACAGCTCCTATAGCTCCACTGCACGCTCAGACTCTCGTAGCCGCGGCTCCGCAAGCCACTACCTCGACGGCGGCTGCGCAGACCACATCGCCAGCTCCACAGCCCACTCAGACTCCCGCACGCGCCGAATTGCATGGTTTATTGACCGAAGAGCAGGCGCGCCAGATTCTTATTTTTTGAAACATGTATTTATTTATATGATACATATTGTACTACATTTTGAAACATTTTGGACGATATTGATATTGGTTTATATTTATATCATATTCAGTTTTTTGGTTTCTTTTGTATATTATATGCGTGAGATGTGATTATGAATACTGCGATATATGTTGTGTGATGATTAATTTTATATTTGATTGATGTATATATTATTTTGCACAGGGCGAGAAAAAATCAGGCATCCCTTTTTTTTTATAAAAAAAACAGATCATATGTACCTACGGATTAATCCGTAGGTACACATGTTGCCCCTTACGGCTTCAACCGTAGGGGCAAAATAGCAAAATTAACTGATATTATCCCCCCCCCCCGATCTCAGTTTCAGGGGGTTGGGTGTGCCCCTACGAATATATCCGTAGGTGTAAACAAATGCCCCTACGGCGCTATCCGTAGGGGCAAAATATCAGGATTTCTGATATTTTTCCCTTACGGATATGTACCTACGCATGTATCCGTAGGGGCTATTACTTGGCCCTACGGATTCATCTGTGGGTACAAGAAATCTATTTTAAAAAACCATAATTAAAATAATTTTTTTCCCCTACGGCCTAATCCGTAGGGGAAAAGGTACCTACGCATAACATCGTAGGGGCAAGTTTTAGTCCGTAGGGGCATGTTCAGGGCTTCGACTTGCACCTACGGCGTTTTCACCTACAGGTTATTTTTTCGCCCCTACGGATAGATCCGTAGGGGCAGTGGTTTGCCCCTACGGGTAAATCCGTAGGGGCAACCCTTATTTGTAGTAGTGTAAACACTAATCAACCAAATTGATCAAGTTTCATTTCATAAAATGATGGTTATTTCATTTTATCGTATTTTTCATTTAAATACCACATTATTTCAATTATACATTTAACTTCATTAAACTTGTTATACCCTTAAGTAGACCACGAGATAATGACCTACCTCCTCACACACTCATATGCAACATAACACGATACTCTCGAGAACATAGAATATGGGAAAACAAACATTTTCATTTAAAAACCATTTACTTAATAAAACCATTTCTAAAAGATTTAGTATTGATACATCTTCACAAATAAATAACTTTTGAGCTAATAATAAAAATATCTAGACTCGGCCAATTAAGGACTGTCGCACTCATTAGGACAGAGGAAGGTTGTGGGTATTCAGTCGTTTATCTAAACCTGACTTTGTGGTGTCTAGGCTAGACAAGTGAGAAAGGTAACTTTAAAAGGCCCGTCTTACGGTGATTCGTGAGCGGATCCCTCCTTTCTTCACTTGTATTTATCTGGCCACAATTGGCGGTGAAGAGGTGATTTGAGGGATATCTCACAACTTGTCGCTTTGGACCAGTTAGGAGCAGTCTAGTTGACTTAGGAGACCCTAGAACATAGAATACGGGAAATTGACATCTTTACAAATAAATACCATTTACTTAATAAAACCGTTTTCTAAAGGATTTAGTACTTATACAAATCTTTGCAAAGCGCCGCTACAACCCATTCAGGATGGTGCGGATTATCGCACATCTTCGGGCTTAGTAGTGCAAGATTCAGACCTCCGCAAGGAGCATTCGGTCTCGAAAGATTTAAAATACGATATCTTGAGGAAATGAGATTTTTAGAATATGAAATATATATTAAAATTATTTTTGTATAAATATATGCATATTTATCATTAAAATACCTATTTTTGTTATGATATAAATATTCCATTTTTCTAAAATATCATAAGAATCAATTTACCTTAAAATGCCATGAATTCCATACAAGTTTAATATTACACTTTAATACCATATATTATGAAAGTTAGGTTATTCTCATTAGAATTGTCACAAGTATAAAATCTATAATTACTATAACTTTAAAGACGATTAATAAATACTTGGGGTGTATTTTGAAAACTATACAAAAGTATTTTACATAAAACCCCCTCAAGTTCAATAAATTACAATAAGGACCCTAGTAAATATAGGTTTAAGCGGGACCAATCTCTTGAGCCTCGGGGAGCCGGAGAAGTGGGTGTTTGCCTATCTAAGGTAGATAACTTATCAATGGTGTTATCAAAAAGGTAATCGCCTTTGAAAAAGACACAAATCCTGTCGCCCATGTGCAGCGGTTACCGATAACATCAAAACAATCAGGACTTAAATTTACTTTGAGTTTCATTATAATCTGACTTGAACATGATTCAAGTACAATCTACAATCTACAATTTATAATCTACAATTTACAATCTACAATATTCTGATTCAACATGAATCCCTATATTCAATCTATTCAATACATTCAATCTACATTGACTAAACCGAACCATGGATATACATCCATTTACATGATTCTCCAGATATTCCATTTACATGATTATACAGTTACATCCGTTTACTGATATCATGGTATTGGTCAGTCATTCAACTATACAATCTATCCAATACAATACAACAATACAAACAAGACATCGCGGGGTTTAAGGGGTAGATTGGTACGGAAGGTGTTAAAAGTGGCACGAGACGGTAAGATTAAGACACCTAACCTATATTCCGTTTCTGTGGTACCGTGGCATAACGGTTCCTTGAGTTCCTGATACCTTAGTCTCTGGGGCAAGTGAGACTCCTCTCGTATACACTGGCATCCTTCTGTATCAAGCTACAAACAACAACGTTAACGCTAAATACAGCAATATAACAATATAATACAACTGTAAAAGCTACTCTCTCTCTCTCTCTTACTCTCTGTCTATTCTATTTCTCCTCTTATCTTTGGGACTTACCGAGCGATCTGATCGCTGACGACATTCTATTTCCTTCTTCTTTGAATGTCGTCGAGTGATTTGGATCCGTCAGAGATCGAGCCCTCTACTGAATACTTGGACCAGTTCATTGAAGACCCCGAGCTCTAGTCATTGTACACTTTCCATTCAGTACTTTCATTTCTGTTATGCCATTGTTTAGGCATTGCTTTTTATTCAGTTGTATTTACTTTTCATGCATTGTACCAAAGAATGTTAATAAATAAAGTTGATGTTATCTTATATTTTTTCTCTTGTGTATTTACTTTATATTGCTCAGATACGCTTAGCGTATTTACTTCACAGTAAATACGTAGCGGACCAGTCGCGTCCCCTTCGCCGTATACTGGGAAGCGGGGCGTGATAAATATCACTTATTATAAAAATAGGATAAGGTTGTGGGCATTTAGTCGTTTATCTAAACCTGATTTTGTGGTGTCTAGGCTAGACAAGTGAGAAAGGTAACTTTAAAAGGCCCGTCTCACGGTGAGTCGTGAGCGGATCCCTCCTTTCTTCACTTGTACTTACCTGGCCACAATTGGCGGTGAAGTGACGATTTGAGGTATCTCACAACTTATC
The DNA here is from genome assembly GCA_030015575.1 of Agapanthus africanus. Classification (NCBI taxonomy): domain Eukaryota; kingdom Viridiplantae; phylum Streptophyta; class Magnoliopsida; order Asparagales; family Amaryllidaceae; genus Agapanthus; species Agapanthus africanus. The sequence goes on from JASDDO010000010.1 coordinate 11,375,015, forward strand.
GCTTTGGACCAGTTAGGAGCAGTCTAGTTGACTTAGGAGACCCTAGAACATAGAATATGGGAAAACGATACTTTTTCATTTAAATACCATAATTAATAAAACCGTTTTCCTTAATGATTAGTATTTATACAAATCTTTGCAAACCGCCGCTACAACCCATTTGGGAAACCCGTTCAGGATGGTGCGGATTATCGCACACCCTCGGGCTTAGTAGTGCGAGATTCAGACCTCCGCAAGGAGCATTCGGTCTCGAAAGATTTAAAATACGACATCTTAAGAAAACGAGATTTCTAGAATATTATAGATATATACAAAAATTATTTTTATATAAATATATGTATATATAACATAAACATATCTATTTTTGAAGTATTATAAATATTCCACCTTTTCTACAATATCACAAGAATCAATTTTACACTAAAATACCATGAATTCCATACAAATCAATATTACAAATAAATACCTTTATTTCTGAAATTAGGATATTTTCACTAGAAATATCACAATATATAATCCACATTCATTACAACTCTAAAGCCGAATAATAAATGCTTGGGGTGTATTTTGAAAAGTATATAAAGGTATTTTTACATAAAACCCCCTCAATTTCTATAATTTACCATAAGGACCCAAGTAAATATAGATTTAAGCGGGACCAATCTCTTGGGCCTTAGGGAGCCGGAGAAGTGGGTGCTTGCCTACTTAAGGTAGATAACTTAATAATGGTGTTATCAATACGGTAATCGTCTTTGAAAAAGACACAAATCCTGCCGCCCATTTGCAGCAGTTACCGATAATATCAAAACACTCAGGACTTCAATTCACTTTTCTAATTGACTGACTCAAGTTTGAGTCTCATTATAATCTGACTTGAACATGATTCAAGTACAATCTACAATATTACAATCCAACACGAATCCATGAATCTATTATTCCATATATTCAATCTATCAATCTATACAACTTGACTGAACCGAACCATGGATATACATTCCATTTACATGGTTCTCCAGTTACTCCATTTACATGATTCTACGGTTACATCCGTTTACTGATATCATGGTTTCGGTCAGCCATCCAATTATACAATCAATACAATTTACAATAAAATACAATACAAACAAGACACTACGGGGTTTAAGGGGTAGATTGGTACGGAAGGTGTTAAAAGTGGCACGAGACTGTAAGACTTAATACACTTAACATGAATCCAGTTGTTGTTGTACCGTGGCATAAACGGTTCCTTGTACTATACTTGCCTCTAGTCTCTGGCATATAGAGACTCCTCTCGTATACACTGGCATTCTTCGGTACCAAGCTACAAACAACAACGTTAATACAACATTACTACAAGATAATACAACTTTAAAAGATACCATCTTATTCTGTCTATTCTACTTTCCCCTTATCTTTGAGACTTACCGAGCGACCTGTTCGCTGACGACATTCTCTTTCTTTCTTCTTTGAATGTCGTCAGGTAATTTGGACACGTCAGAGATCGAGCCTACTGCTGAAGACTTGGACCAGTTTGCTGAAGACCCAGCACTTTAGTTTCATTGTACACATTTCCTTTCAGTACTTTACATTCCTGTTATGCCATTGTTTAGGCATCGCTTTTATTTCAGTTGTATTTACTTTTCATGTATTGTACAAAAGAATGTTAATAAATAAAGTTGCTGTTTTATTATATCTTGTCTCTTGTGTATTTACTTTTATATTGCTTAGATACGCTTAGCGTATTTACTTCAGAGTAAATATATAGCGGACCAGTCCCGTCCTCTTCGCCGTATACCGGGAAGCGGGGCGTAGGCAAGTGAGAAAGGTAACTTTAAAAGGCTCGTCTCACGGTGATTTGTGAGCGGATCCCTCCTTTCTTCACTTGTCTAGCCTAGGCACCACAAAGTCAGGTTTAGATAAACGACTGAATGCCCACAACCTTCCTCTGTCCTAATGAGTGCGACAGTCCTTAATTGGCTGAGTCTAGATATTTTTATTATTAGCTCAAAGGTTATTTATTTATAAAAATGTATCAATACTAAATCTTTTAGAAATGGTTTTATTAAGTAAAGGGTTTTTAAATGAAAATGTTTGTTTTCCCGTATTCTAAATTCTCGAGGGTATCGTGTTATGTTGCATAGGAGTGTGTGAGGAGGTAGGTCATTACCTCGTAGTCTACTTAAAGGTATAGCAAGTTTAATGAAGTTAAATGTATAATTGAAACAATGTGGTATTTAAATGAAAAATACGATAAAGTGAAATAGCCATCATTTTAACCATTCACCTACCCTAACCCTAGCCTAACCCTATAAATATCATCCCTACCCTCTACTCTCTAACCCCAAAACTCTGAGCCAACTCTCTAAAATTCTCAAGAAATCTTGTGTACTTCGAAAACGAGCACGAAGCGAAACTACGGCGAAATTCACGGCGAACTTCCGGCAATCGTTCTAGGAACTCTCGGCGACTAATCGACGCACCGGCGATTCCACTTCTTCCATCTCACTCTCGTTATTGTCCAAAACCCGTAAGTCCCCATTTTCTATCTATCTCTTCTATCTAAAAATACGGATTTACAAAACCCGACGGAATCGGAACAAATCCGATTTCCGATTCGGTTTCTACATAAAACTTCACTTCTCGTTAATACAATTATTCTTAAACTCCCTCATGTTGACTATTAAACACTAATCAACAAAATTGATCAAGTTTCATTTCATAAAATGATGGCTATTTCACTTTATCGTATTTTTCATTTAAATACCACATTGTTTCAATTATACATTTAACTTCATTAAACTTGCTATACCTTTAAGTAGACCACGAGGTAATGACCTACCTCCTCACACACTCATATGCAATATAACATGATACCCTCAAGAACTTAGAATACGGGAAAACAAACATTTTCATTTAAAAACCCTTTACTTAATAAAACCATTTCTAAAAGATTTACTATTGATACATTTTTACAAATAAATAATCTTTGAGCTAATAATAAAAATATCTAGACTCAGCCAATTACGGACTGTCGCACTCATTAGGACAGAGGAAGGTTGTGGGCATTCAGTCATTTATCTAAACCTGACTTTGTGGTGCCTAGGCTAATGTAACAACCCTAATTTTCCTATACAAATTTTTTTCAAATATTTTTTTCAAAATCCATAAAGGGGTATTTTAGCCTGAGCACAAGTTATAAGTAATTATTTTTCTTTTTAATTACAAGTTAAAAGAATGTAACAACTCCATTTTTAGTGTACAAAAATTTGCTTGAAAATTAATGTATACTTAAGGTATTTACATTTTCTGTGACTACTTTAAGTAATTAATTAGCTTCATAATTACAAGAAGGAGCTTGTAGCTCATTGGTAATACCTTGCACTGCTGAACCAAGCCACCAGAGTTCAAATCCCATAGCCCACATTATTTTTAATATTGATTTTTTTTAAAACCTTTAGAATACCAAGGGTTTACACGTGCATATCTCACAAAAACCCCCCACTACACCCAAAAATGTAACATTGCCAGAGGATAGATGAACCGTCGGGGGGGATTCCGACCGCCGGACTCTGCCGGAAATCGGCCAACTCGTCCTCGACTCTGAAGTAAAGTGTTTAAAAATGTGAAAAACCTTTACTCTGAATCCCCCCCGACGGTTCATCTATCCTTTATTCCATTGTTTTTGTAAAAACCTTTACTCTGAAGAAAATACGCTAAGCGTATCTAAGCAATATAAAAGTAAAATCACAAGAGACAAGATATGAACTGAACAACAACTTTATTTATCAACATTCTTTCTGTACAATACATGGAAAGTAAATACAACTGATAAAAAGCAATGCCTAAACAATGGAATAACAGAAATGAAAAGTATTGATTGGAAAGTGTGCAATGAACTAGAGCTCGGGGTCTTCACTGAATTGGTCCAAGTCTTCAGCAGTGGGCTCGATGTCTGACGTGTCCAGCTCACCTGACGACATTCAAAGAAGAAAGAAATAAAATGTCGTCAGCGAACAGATCGTTCGGTAAGTCTCAAAGATAAGGGAGAAATAGAATAGACAGAGAGTAAGAGAGAGAGTAGCTTTTACAGTTGTATTATATTGTTATATTGTTGTATTTAGTGTTAACGCTGTTGTTTGTAACTTGGTACAGAAGGATGCCAGTGTATACGAGAGGAGTCTCACTTGCCCCGGAGACTAAGGTATCAGAAACTCAAGGAACCGTTGGGCCACAGTACAACAGCAACGGAATATAGATTAGGTGTCTTAATCTTACCGTCTCGTGCCACTTTTAACACCTTCCATACCAATCTATCCCTTAAACCCCGTAGTGTTTTGATTGTATTGTTTGTCTTGTATTGTAACTATATAGATTGTATAATTGGATGACTGACCGAAACCATGATATCAGTAAACGGATGTAACTGTATAATCATGTAAATGGAATATCTGGAGAATCATGTAAATGGATGTATATCCATGGTTCGGTTCAGTCAAGTTGATAGATTGAATATATGGAATAATAGATTTATGGATTCATATTGAATTGTAATATTGAAGATTGTAGATTATAGACCGTAGATTGTGGATTATAAATTGTAGATTATAGATTGTACTTGAATCATATTCAAGTCAGATTATAATGACACTCAAAGTAAATTGAAGTCCTGATTGTTTTGATGTTATCGGTAACCGTTGCACATGGGCGGCAGGATTTGTGTCTTTTTCAAAGACGATTGCCTTTTTGATAACACCATTGTTAAGTTGTCTACCTTAGATAGGAAAGCACCCACTTCTCCGGCTCCCTAAGGCTCAAGAGATTGGTCCCTCTTAAACCTATATTTACCAGGGTCCTTAGGGTAATTTATAGAACTTGAGGGGGTTTTATATAAAAATACTTTTATATACTTTTCAAAACACACCCCAAGTATTTATTATTCGTCTTTGGAGTTGTAATGAATGTAGATTTTATATTATGATATTTCTAGTGAAAATATCCTAATTTCATAAATAAAGGTATTTATTTGTAATATTGGTTTTGTATGGAATTCATGGTATTTTAGTGTAAAATTGATTCTTGTGATTTTTAGAAAATGTGGAATATTTATATCATAACAAAATAGGTATTTTTATGATAAATATACATATATTTATACACAAATAATTTTAATATATATTTTATATTCTAAAAATCTTATTTTCTTAAGATGTCGTATTTTAAATCTTTCGAGACCGAATGCTCCTTGCGGAGGTCTGAATCTCGCACTACTAAGCCCGAGGATGTGCGATAATCCGCACCATCCCGAACAGGTTCCCCAAAATGGGTTGTAGCGGCGCTTTGCAAAGATTGTATAAATACTAAATCTTTTAGAAAATAGTTTTATTAAGTAAATGGTATTTATTTGTAAAGATGTCAATTTCCCGTATTCTATGTTCTAGGGTCTCCTAAGTCAACTAGACTGCTCCTAATTGGTCCAAAGCGACAAGTTGTGAGATATCCCTCAAAGTGCCTCTTCACCGCCAATTGTGGCCAGGTAAGTACAAGTGAAGAAAGGAGGGATCCTCTCACGAATCACCGTGAGACGGGCTTTTTAAAGTTACCTTTCTCACTTGCCTAGCCTAGACCTGCATGGGCCACCAACAAAACCTGTCACGCCCCGCTTCCCGGTGTACAGCGAAGGGGACGCGATGAGGCCGCTACGTATTTACTGTGAAGTAAATACGCTAAGCATATCTAAGAAATATAAAAATAAAATCACAAGAGACAAGATATAATAAAATAGCAACTTTATTTATTCACATTATTTCTGTACAATACATGGAAGGTAAATACAACCGATAAAAAGTAATGCCTAAACAATGGCATAACAGAAATGAAAAGTACTGAATGGAAAGTGTACAATGAACTAGAGCTCGGGGTCTTCACTGAATTGGTCCAAGTCTTCAGCAGTGGGCTCGATCTCTGACGTGTCCAGATCACCTGACGACATTCAAAAAAGAAAGAAAGAGAATGTCGTCAGCGAACAGATCACTCGGTAAGTCCCAACGATAAGAGGAGAAATAGAATAGACAGAGAGTAAGAGAGAGAGTAGGTTTACAGTTGTATTATATTGTTATATTGTTGTATTTAGTGTTAACGCTGTTGTTTGTAGCTTGGTACAGAAGGATGCCAGTGTATACGAGAGGAGTCTCACTTGCCCTAGAGACTAAGGTATCAGGAACTCAAGGAACCGTTATGCCACGGTACAACAGCAACGAAATATAGGTTAGGTGTCTTATGGTTGCAGTCTCGTGCCACTTTTAACTCCTTCCGTACCAATCTACCCCTTAAACCCCGCGATGTCTTGTTTGTATTGTTGTATTGTGTTGGATAGATTATATAGTTGAATGACTGACCAAAACCATGATATCAGTAAACGGATGTAACTGTATAATCATGTAAATGGAATATCTGGAGAATCATGTAAATGGATGTATATCCATAGTTCGGTTCAGTCAATGTAGATTGAATGTATTGAATAGATTGAATATAGAGATTCATGTTGAATCAGAATATTGTAGATTGTAAATTGTAGATTATAGATTGTAGATTGTACTTGAATCATATTCAAGTCAGATTATAATGAAACTCAGAGTAAATTGAAGTCCTGATTGTTTTGATGTTATCGGTAACCGTTGCACATGGGCGGCAGGATTTGTGTCTTTTTCAAAGACGATTACCTTTTTGATAACACCATTTGTTAATTGTCTACCTTAGATAGGCAAGCGCCCACTTCTCCGGCTCCCTGAGGCTCAAGAGATTGGTCCCGCTTAAACCTGTGTTTACTAGGGTCCTTAGGGTAATTTATAGAACTTGAGGGGGTTTTATGTAAAAATACTTTGTATAGTTTTCAAAATACACCCCAAGTATTTATTATCGTCTTTAGAGTTGTAATGAATGTAGATTTTATATTATGATATTTCTAGTGAAAATATCCTAATTTCGTAAATAAAGGTATTTATTTGTAATATTGGTTTTGTATGGAATTCATCGTATTCTAGTGTAAAATTGATTCTTGTGAATTTTAGAAAAGGTGGAATATTTATATCATAACAAAATAGGTATTTTAATGATAAATATACATATATTTATACAAAAATATTTTTAATATATATTTTATATTCTAAAAATCTCATTTTCTTAAGATGTCGTATTTTAAATCTTTCGAGACCGAATGCTCCTTGCGGAGGTCTGAATCTCGCACTACTAAGCCCGAGCATGTGCAATAATCCGCACCATCCCGAACGGGTTCCAAAAAATGGGTTGTAGCGGCGCTTTGCAAAGATTGTATAAATACTAAATGTTTTAGAAAACGGTTTTATTAAGTAAATGGTATTTATTTGTAAAGATGTCAATTTCCCGTATTCTATGTTCTAGGGTCTCCTAAGTCAACTAGACTGCTCCTAACTGGTCCAAAGCGACAAGTTGTGAGATATCCCTCAAATCGCCTCTTCACCGCCAATTGTGGCCATGTAAGTACAAGTGAAGAAAGGAGGAATCCGCTCACGAATCACCGTGAGACGGGCCTTTTAAAGTTACCTTTCTCATTTGTCTAGCCTAGGCACCACAAAGTCAGGTTTAGATAAACGACTGAATGCCCACAACCTTCCTCTGTCCTAATGAGTGCGACGATCCTTAATTGGCTGAGTCTAGATATTTTTAATTATTCGCTCAAAGGTTATTTATTTGTAAAGATGTATCAATAATAAATCTTTTAGAAATGGTTTTATTAAATAAAGGGTTTTTAAATGAAAATTTTTGTTTTCCCGTATTCTAAGTTCTTGAGGGTATCGTGTTATGTTGCATATGAATGTGTGAGGAAGTAGGTCATTACCTCGTGGTCTACTTAAAGGTATAGCAAGTTTAATGAAGTTAAATGTATAATTGAAACAATGTGATATTTAAATGAAAAATACGATAAAGTGAAATAGCCATCATTTTATGAAATGAAACTTGATCAATTTGGTTAATTAGTGTTTAATAGTCAACATGAGGGAGTTTAAGCATAATTGTATTAACGAGAAGTGAAGTTTTATAAGAAAACCGAATAAGAAATCGGATTTGTTCCGATTCCGTCAGGTTTTGTAAATCCGTATTTTTAGAAAAGAAAAGAGAGGTAGAAATGGGGACTTACGGGTTTTGGACAACTAGAAGAGGGAGATGGTTCGGAAGGAGTCGGCGGTGTGTCGTTTCGTCGCCGGGAGTTCCTACGGACGTTGCCGGAAAATCCACCGAAGAATTCGCCGGAGCTTCGCCTTTCGCTCACTTCGATTGCACACAAAAGTTTATTGAAAATTCTAGAGAGTTGGCTCAAAGTTTGGGGTGAGAGGGTAGAGGGTAGGGGTGGTATTTATAGGGTTAGGCTAGAGTTAGGGTAGGTGAAAGGTTAAAATGAAAAATGTGATAAAATGTATTAAAAATGTATTAAAAATGGAGTAATTGGGGTTTTAAAAGAGCTCTGGAAATGGTCTGAGGCTAAAATTTTGTAGGTGCATAGGGAATGTGAAAAGACACAATTTTCATGTTGGGGTCATCGCCGGAATCGGCCGACTCGGGGGTGACTCGACCGTGACTCGGTCGGAGGACTGAGTCGGCCGAGTCGAGGCCGATTTGGCTGATTCCCGGCCGAGTCAGGTGGCCGGGATCCCCCTCGATGGTTCATCTAACCTCTGGCAATGCTACATTTTTGGGTGTAGTGGGGGTTTTTGTGAGATATGCACGTGTAAACTCTTGGTCTTCTAAAGGTTTTAAAAAAAAATCAATATTAAAAATAATGTGGGGTATGGGATTTGAACTCTGGTGGCTTGGTTCAGCAGTGCAAGGTATTACCAATGAGCTACAAGCTCTTTCTTGTAATTATGGAGCTAATTAATTACTTAAAATAATAACAGCAAATGTAAATACTCCGAGTATACATAAATTTTTAAGCAAATTTTTGTATACTAAAAATGGAGTTGTTACATTCTTTTAACCTGTAATTAAAAAGAAAAATAATTACTTATATCTTGTGCTCAGGCTAAAATACCCCTTTATGGATTTTGAAAAAAAATATTTGAAAAAAATTTGTATAGGAAGATTAGGGTTGTTATATTCTACCCTCCTTATAAAAATTTCGTCCTCGAAATTTGTAAAAGGAAAGTGTAACAGTTTGATGACAGAACTAAAGATTGTAAAAAAAATTGGTCAAAGTTGTGAGGGAGTTACTTGGGTTATCTTGGTTCACAGTCTCAGGTTCTATGGCTGCTAAGGTGAATATCTGTCGCCGTGGTACATTCCTTCTAGCTGGAGGCACTTTATGTCCTTGAGGCCTGTTTCTCTGCCCTCGAGGCATGTCCCTCATTGCCTGTTGGAATTGGCAAGTAGGCTATGCAGGAGTTCTATGTGGAGGTGGTGCTGGGAGTGCAGGACGAGTTGCAGGAGCCTAGATAGCTGGCCGCTGCGGGTAGTTGGTAGGTGTGTGAGCGAAGTTGTATCTATATGGACAGGTCTCAATTCTGTGATTGGACGCGCCACAAACTAGGCACAGGCCTTTTGCGTGCCTACAATCCTTTATCAAATGTCCATCTCTCTTGCAATGGAAACAGAAATGTGGTCTTGGCTGGTTATTGGGTTCTTCAGTTCTCCTGGGTTCGAACGTTGACCTGGAAGAGGCTCCTCCTGCCATTTGAGTGGCAGGGCGTTTCAAACCGGCAGATTGAGATCTGCCCTTCCTCTTTACTACTACATCATATCTTCGGGCAACCTTCAAAGCCAAATCATGGGTTGGGAAATCCCCTGTAGCCAGAGCAGCTTGGATTTCCGGGGTCCAACCCTTGCTGAAATCTTCTAGCCCTGATCTCAGCAGTCGGTATGAGATGGGCCGCAAACCTGTTACGGTCTTGTGTTAGCTGTGTAGTATGTGATATTAAAATCGAACACTGAGACATGTCTTACCTGCTGAGCATGGTAAACTCAGCGTCATACTCATCTACCGACTTGGTCCACATTGAACCTTGTTGCAGATGTATGAACTGCTGTTCCATGTCAAACCTGGCAGTCTCAGGGAAGTACTTTGCGTCGAACATGTCTCGGAAAGTCTTCCATTCGATAGGTTGGTCAAAACGGCTTTCTTCCGCCTTCCACCAGACTCGTGCATGGGCCACCAACAAAACCTGTCACGCCCCGCTTCCCAGTATACGGCGAAGGGGACGCGGCTGGTCCTCTACGTATTTACTGTGAAGTAAATACGCTAAGCGTACCTAAGAAATATAAAGTAAATACACAAGAGACAAAATATAAGATAACAACAACTTTATTTATTAACATTCTTTTGTACAATGCATGAAAAGTAAATGCAACTGAATAAAAAGCAATGCCTAAACAATGACATAACAGAAATGAAAGTACTGAATGGAAAATGTACAATGACTAGAGCTCGGGGTCTTCAATGAACTGGTCCAAGTCTTCAGTAGTGGGCTCGATCTCTGACGGGTCCAAATCACCTGACGACATTCAAAGAAGAAGGAAATAGAATGTCGTCAGCGAACAGATCGCTCGGTAAGTCCCAAAGTTAAGAGGAGAAATAGAATAGACAGAGAGTAAGAGAGAGAGAGAGTAGCTTTTACAGTTGTATTATATTGTTATATTGTTGTATTTAGTGTTAACGCTGTTGTTTGTAGCTTCGTACAGAAGGATGCCAGTGTATACGAGAGGAGTCTCACTTGTCCCGGAGACTAAGGTATCAGGAACTCAAGGAACCGTTATGCCACGGTACAACAGCAACGGAATATAGGTTAGGTATCTTAATCTTACCGTCTCGTGCCACTTTTAACACCATCCGTACCAATCTACCCCTTAAACCCCGCGATGTCTTGTTTGTATTGTTGTATTTTGTTGGATAAATTGTATAGTTGAATGACTGACCAAAACCATGATATCAGTAAATGGATGTAACTGTATAATCATGTAAATGGAATATCTGGAGAATCATGTAAATGGATGTATATCCATGGTTCGGTTCGGTCAATATATATTGAATGTATTGAATAGATTGAATATAGGGATTCATGTTGAATCAGAATATTGTAGATTGTAAATTGTAGATTATAGATTGTAGATTGTAGATCATATTCAAGTCAGATTATAATGAAACTCAAAGTAAATTGAAGTCCTGATTGTTTTGATGTTATCGGTAACCGCTGCACATGGGCGGCAGGATTTGTGTCTTTTTCAAAAAACGATTACCTTTTTGATATCACCATTGTTAAGTTGTCTACCTTAGATAGGCAAACACCCACTTCTCCGGCTCCCCGAGGCTCAAGAGATTGGTCCCGCTTAAACCTATATTTACTAGGGTCCTTATTGTAATTTATAGAACTTGAAGGGGTTTTATGTAAAATACTTTTGTATAGTTTTCAAAATACACCCCAAGTATTTATTAATCGTCTTTAAAGTTATAATAATTGTAGATTTTATACTTGTGACAATTCTAATGAGAATAACCTAACTTTGGTATTAAAGTGTAATATTAAACTTGTATGGAATTCATGGCATTTTAAGGTAAATTGATTCTTGTGATATTTTAGAAAAAAATGGAATATTTATATCATAAAAAAAATAGGTATTTTAATGATAAATATACATATATTTATACAAAAATAATTTTAATATATATTTCATATTCTAAAAATCTCATTTCCTCAAGATGTCATATTTTAAATCTTTCGAGACTGAATGCTCCTTGCGAAGGTCTGAATCTCGCACTACTAAGCCCGAGGATGTGCAATAATCCGCACCATTCCGAACGGGTTCCCCAAAATGGGTTGTAGCGGCGCTTTGCAAAGATTGTATAAATACTAAATCCTTTAGAAAACGGTTTTTATTAAGTAAATGGTATTTATTTGTAAAGATGTCAATTTCCCGTATTCTATGTTCTATGGTCTCCTAAGTCAACTAGATTGCTCCTAACAGGTTCAAAGCGACAAGTTGTGAGATATCTCAAATCGCCTCTTCACTGCCAATTGTGGCCATGTAAGTACAAGTGAAGAAAGAAGGGATCCGCTCACGAATCATCGTGAGACGGGCCTTTTAAAGTTACCTTTCTTACTTGTCTAGCCTAGGCACCACAAAGTCAGGTTTATATAAACGACTGAATGCCCACAACCTTCCTCTGTCTTAATGAGTGCGACAGTCCTTAATTGGCTGAGTCTAGATATTTTTATTATTAGCTTAAAGGTTATTTATTTGTAAAGATGTATCAATACTAAATCTTTTAGAAATGGTTTTATTAAGTAAAGGGTATTTAAATGAAAATGTTTGTTTTTCCGTATTCTAAGTTCTCGAGGGTATCGTGTTATGTTGTATATGAGTGTGTGAGGAGGTAGGTCGTTACCTCGTGATCTACTTAAAGGTATATCAAGTTTAATGGAGTTAAATGTAGAATTGAAACAATTTGGTATTTAAGTGAAAAATACGATAAATTGAAATAGCCATCATTTTATAAAATGAAACTTGATCAATTTGGTTGATTAGTGTTTAATAGTCAACATGAGAGAGTTTAAGTATAATTGTATTAATGAAAAGTGAAGTTTTATAAGAAACCGAATCGGAAATCGGATTTGTTCCGATTCTGTCGAGTTTTGTAAATCCGTATCTTTAGAATAGAAAAGAGAGATAGAAAATGGGACTTACGGGTTTTGGACAACTAGAAGAGGGAGATGGTTCGGAAGGAGTCGGCGGTGCGTCGTTTCGTCGCCGGGAGTTCCTACGGACGTTGCCGGAAAATCCGCCGAAGAATTCGCCGGAGCTTCGCCTTTCGCTCACTTCGATTGAACACAAACGTTTCTTGAAAATTCTAGAGAGTTGGCTCAGAGTTTGGGATGAGAGGGTAGAGAGTAGGGGTGGTATTTATAGGGTTAGGCTAGGGTTAGGGTAGGTGAAAGGTTAAAATGAAAAATGTGATAAAATGTATTAAAAATGTATAAAAAGTGGAGTAATTGGGGTTTTAAAAGAGTTCTGGAAATGGTCTGAGGCTAAAATTTTGCAGGTGCATAGGGAATGTGAAAAGACACAATTTTCATGTTGGGGTCGTCGCCGGAATCGGCCGACTCGGCCTCAACCGAGTCACGGCCGAGTCACCCCCCGAGTCTGCCGATTTCCGTCCGAGTCCGGCGGCCGGAATCCCCCCGATGGTTCATCTATCCTCTGGCAATGTTACATTTTTGGGTGTAGTGGGGGTTTTTGTGAGATATGCACGTGTAAACCCTTGGTATTCTAAAGCTTTTTAAAAAAATCAATATTAAAAATAATGTGGGGTATGGGATTTGAACTCCGGTGGCTTGGTTCAGCAGTGCAAGGTATTACCAATGAGCTACAAGCTCCTTCTTGTAATTATGGAGCTAATTAATTATTTAAAGTAATAACAGTAAATGTAAATACCCCAAGTATACATTAATTTTTAAGCAAATTTTGTACACTAAAAATGGAGTTATTACATTATTTTAACTTGTAATTAAAAAGCAAATTAATTACTTATATCTTGTGCTCAGACTAAAATACCCCTTTCTGGATTTTGAAAAAATATTTGAAAAAAAATTGTATAGGAAAATTAGGGTTGTTACACAATGCGATGCGAATAGCACGAATAAATGGAAAATGAATAGTAAATGCAACAATAATATGCGGAACATGAATAATAACGCAACAATAAGGAATCTGCATTTATATAAATATGAGTCATACAGATTTGCCATTTGAAATTACACGAATCGTGGTGTTTAATAAATAGGGACTATGGTGTTTTGAAGAAAAAGTACGTCCTTTGAAATATCCGTAGAATCCCTTGTCCCGTCTTTAAAATACGCACGATTCGTTAGTTTTGAAATATGTATGAATCGTGTCTAGTCTAACATCTACAAGTAAACTACAGGACTAAAGTAACAAGCTAATCGAAAAGGTAAGGAAACCACCTAAATCCGAGTCGATATATATAAATATAATAGTCGGTGATCCCGCCTCAATAGTATCACATACGATACAATATATAACATGACATCCTCGAGTCAAGAGTGCAGATCTATCATCAATATATAGCTCGTACGGTAAATCCATCGTACGGCATCCCAATCTGGGTACGGGTCAATATCACATTTATCTCATTATTCAACCGGTATCCTTATCATCATATCATGATTTGGGTACCGATCTAAAGTCTAGTACTTACTGATACCATCTACATATATGTATGCGTGTGTATGAAAACACATCGCCCAAGGACCCGCTATACTAATCATGTCGTATCTCATAATACGAACCATATCATATCACCGATCTTATGGCACCATGCCCAAACTCATCGACTCATCTCCAAGTACCATATACTATCCTCATAATCCATGTATATGTATACGTATACACACACACACACACACACACACATAGTCCCATACCCATGTGTGTATGTGTGTACATAGTCCCATACCCATGTGTGTGTGTGTGTGTATACATATCCCCATATACGCATAAGAAAATAAAATGTATATGAGTGTGTGTGGGTGGGTGTTATCTTATTCTAGGGTTTGCAACTAAGAAACTAACTACGACGCTATCAACCAAAGTCTTCTAAAGCAATCCTAGCTAAATATACACATCTTATAATACTATATAAGTATATATCTATATATAACATAACACATTCGCGTTCTATACTACGAACTGCGGGGGTGCTATACGCCATCCACATGACTTCCCCCGTAGATATATATCTACTCATCTTGATCCTCGCTTGCTAGAGTCGATGATGCTACACTCTCCTCGTCGTCTCGAAATCCACGTAGGGGTACCTACATATCACACATAGTATCGTAAACTGAAATCGCGAACGAAAACCAAAACGATACACGGAACATACATAGGTTAAAACCTATGGTCTAAGCATGCACGAATAACCAAACAACTCTCGACGATCGACGTATAACGTGAATCGACCGAGATAAAACACAAATATCAAATTCCAGTTCATTAAAAACCGCAAAACGAATTCAGAAACTTTGTAAAACACTTCCATATTTTACCCTAGGCCAAATTAGCCAATTTTGCATATAGGAAGGGTCTAGTTTACTGAAATAAAAGCCCCGGACCAAACACGGAGGCATTCTGCCGTAGCCTGGACGCAATTTGTGGCCAGGAAGAATAAAATTGCGGCCAAAGTGAGGGGGTTTGGGCTCGGGTCTCCGTGGTAGCTTCCTGGGTGCCTGCATGACTCACAGTGTTTGCAAAAAAATTTTCATGTCACCCGGATGTTAGAAGATCTCCAAAACACATCACAATTTCCATAATTTTCCGATATCGGGGTTTCTAGGTTTAGGGTTTGGGGTTTAATTCTCTGGTTTTGTCCAGAATACTATCACTAAGGGGTTGTATACCCTCTACTAACCTCAATTACACTTCACTTTTCAAGATTTCATCAAAACCCTAACATGGAATTTTCAAAGTTCACAAAACCGCATTAAAACACTTCTAAACTTATATGGGTGATAAAGAAATTGAAATACAATACTAATGGTGCAGAAATTACCTCATTTGGCAACCCAAGAATTTTCTTGAGTTGCCCCAAATGCTCAAAATCCGATTTTTCTTGGTCCAAAGTGTTGGTAGTGAGCTTGTGCGCATTTTTAATGAAGTGGGGATGATGTTTTGATGAGTTTTTAGTGGTGAAGTGAGGAGGTAGAGGGGAGAGGAGAATGGGGCTGCCATGGTTGAGGGAGGAGAGAAAAAGATGAAGAAATAATGAAGGGGAGAAATGCCAAGACTTAGGTTGACCCCTCACCCCCCCTCTCTCTCTCTCTTGCCAATACCTCATATTCTAATCTTTTCTTTGTTTTCTTTTCTCTGCTCTTTTCTCATCTAAAATCCAACCCAAAACAAAGAAAAGCCATGAAGGAAAATGTAACAAGCGTGAAAAAAACGACTTGGTGCATATCACATGCACAAAACCAGCTTAATGCACAATTAGCGATATTTAATCGCAATTAGCATTAAAATAGAGTATAATTAATTATAGAAATTTGTAATTTGCGTAAATCATATAAAACGCCCTCATCTCAGTAATTCCTATAATTTTCCAAATATTTTCCACTTTATCGGTATTTAATTATACCGCATTATCAAGTATTCACAATATTTATTATTTAATTTTATAAATTACCAAAAAATAATATTTTATTTTTCTGAAATGTTACAGAGCCGGGGGCAGTTCTCCGTATGGTCCTGTTTTAACCCCAATGGTGAATGTTGTTGTTCCAACCGGGAACAGTTTCAAGCTGTTGCGAAGGGTCAGACAAAATTCTCCCACTGCAATATTGAAGAAGTCTCCGCAGCCCATGGAGATCCTACGAGAGCAGAAACCAGTTCACTCCCTAAGACAACTTTCCCCATTTATATATAAGGTGTGGAATCAGGTGAAGGTCTCTATCGTTAACCGCAGATCTTCCCCTAAACGTCAGCCAAATTCTGACATATCCCCTTTAAAATACAAGGGGACTCATCCCAAGACGGATCCTGATACAGCGGTTCCTCCCAAAACCAAAGTATCTTTTCACAAAAAAAGAGAGGCCTAATAAACCTCAAGTGCCCGGAGAAAACTCCAAAGGCCAAAACTCCAAACACCCCAAACCTGGGGGCATGGTAGTTCACATAGTCTATGTAGTGAATTCCAAAGACGAAGTTCGAGCTTCTACTAGTCACCGACCTCAAACTCGGTCCCTGACAAAAGTTCTACTGCAACGTGAAAAGCTGCAAGAGATGGTCGCTTAGGCGGCAGCAAAAGCTAATCTATCGCCTAAGGAAAATCTCGAGGACGCACCCGAAGAAAGAGCAGAGAAGGAGTCGGATATTTATTTCCTAAAGTGCGCTCTGAAAAAGAGAGATGAAGAAGCGGCAGAAATATCCACTAAAATGAACCAGATGACCCTTCTGATTCAAAACATGGCTGGAATGATGGTTCAATCGGAACCACTGACAAATGAACCGCCGGTAGTCGGTCTTAAAGATAAGAATGACACTTCAAATCCTCTGCAAATCTCATCAACGGCTGAGGAGGAAATGATTCCTAAAAGAAAAGCTGGACACATATATTGCTCAGCGAATCAAAGCACACTACATCAGTAAAGCCGCAAATAGATCAATCAAGACTGGTCGACCATATCCGACGTGGTACGATCAAATACAGTACCCGCCAGAGTACACACTTCCAACGCTGCATATGTACAAAGGAAATGGGAATGCTCGCCAGCACATTGCGCGATTTAAATCCATGTGCAGAAATACTGGAGGAAATGACATACTACTCCTTTGACAGTTCGTCAGCGGTCTAGCGGGCATCACCTTCGAATGGTATGCGGAACTCCCAAATGATTTTGTGAAGAGCTTCGACGAAATGGATATGCTCTTCTGTCAGGGATTCACTGGTGAGAACAAACATACTACCGTGACGGCGCTGATCAACGAAAGGGTTAGAACGAATGAGACTTGGGTTCAATATGTTACCCGATGGCGAAATCTTTGGTCAAATGCGAGCAACGCATCGATGATATTGCAGCCATAGGAATGCTATCCACACTTGACCCAAATTCAAAGGCATTCCCGACCTTTTAAGAACTCATGGATAAAATAGCTTGATTGGATCAAATGGGTCAAGACTCTTTCTCATCCGATGATGACGAGTGAAAAGCGAAGGCAAGATGGCATTTTTCGCCTACGCTCAACAAAAATAATCGGCTCTGAAGCAACCTGTCGCCAAAATAGCGACGGCGTAGGTACTCGTTCCCCCCGAGATATACACAGGGGTCATATTTCTCACTGGCGGAAGAATCTCTATGTAGAATGGTCATTTCTTCTCAAAGGACAGGAAGGATATTAAGGGGCTTAAAAATAGGTCCTACAATCTAGTGGAATACCCCACTAAAAAAAACGGTACGTCCACAAGCAAAATGGGCACGAATGAAAACCGAAAGGGCGCCGTGAGTAAAAACAGCAGGACTGCCGGCGAGCTTGTGAAAACCCGGAAGGGTGCAATCTCGTTTAAAAAAACGGTATGTCCACAAGCAAGATGGGCACAGATGAAAACCCGAAAGGGCGCCGTGAGTAAAAACGGCATGACTGCCGGCGAGCTTATGAAAACCCGGAAGGGCTCAACTTCTTTAAAATAAATACACTTACGAGATCCTTCCGACTCGTGAGGAGAATCCCCCCTGTGAGACCCTCACGGCTCATAGGATTCAAAAGACTTAAGTTACAGAGATCTAGACCTGTTCTTAAGTCGTCATATCTCTCAAATTGCACTACAGGCGGTCCATATTGACCCTTGTATACAATCTATGGGAACGAATAAATATTTCTTTGCCAAGTTCTATAAATGGCAAGAAATGTCCCCATATGGTGAATAACAATTGTAGGTCCTCTCGACTTATAAGGAGAAAACACTCTTGGAAGATCCTTACGACTTACAAGAGAAGACATCACTTAGGAATCCCCACGATTCTTAAGGAGAAAATACGCCTACGAGATCCTCAAGGCTCGTAGGGAGAAAACCCTTTATGAGACTCTTACGGCTCATAAAGTCAAAAGTCTTAGTCGACAGAATCCTAACCCTGTCTACTAAGCCACCTTTGTCCAAATCGACAGAGGCAAATGATGATTCGCTTCTGGCACTATTCCAGTTGTAGCGTTGTTGATGCCTAAATCGGTATAAAATCCCGAGTCCTCTCAAGGCAAATGATGAGTCGCTCCTGGCAATATCCCAGTTGTAGCGATATAGATGCCTAAACAGGTGTCAAACTCCAAAGTCAACCTCTCCGGCAAATGACGTCCTTACAACCATCTAATGAAGAAGGGGACCCCATTCGTCTGGGATCAGAAATGCCAAAGTGCACGAGACAAAATCAAGCAATACCTGCAGAATCCGCTGGTACAGACCGCCCCGGTTAAGGGAAAACCCCTCACCCTGTACACAATAACCCTTGAGGGTTCTTTATGCGCGCTATGGGCACAAGAGAATGACCAAGGGAAGGAAAGAGCTCTTTACTATTTGAGTTGAGTTCTTCTGGGGGCAGAAAACAACTACTCCCCTATTGAAAAGCACTGCCTGGCACCGATCTTCACGAAAACGAAGCTCAGGCATTATGCCTTGGTGCATGAAGTCCATCTCATATAAAGGTGGACCCTCTCAAGTATTTGATATCAAGAGCCATATTAACAGGAAGGCTTGCTAAATGGGCCTTCCTCTTGATGGAGTTCTCGATAATATATCGACCCTTCAAGGCAATAAAAGGCCAGGCCATCGCCGAATTTCTCGCTGAGCATCCGATACCAGCTGATTCTCCCTTAAATTGCGAATTTCCAGATGAAAACACGTTCGACACAATCGACAGGGAGAAAGAAAGAAGTAATGCCCGATGGGAACTTTACTTTGATGGGGCATCTTCCATGAAGAAGCGAAAGCAGAGCACCCCCATAATCAAAGCTGGGGTGGGCCTTATCTTTATGACTCCACAGGGAGGGATAATGCGTTTTGCCCTTTCCTTAACGGAGTCAAGAACAAACAACGAAGCGGAATATGAAGCTTTGATAGCAGGTCTTGAGATCACTGTCGACATGGGGATCGAAAACCTCCTCATATATGGAGACTCCCAGCTAGTCGTTAGCTAAGTAAATGGCAACTATCAGACATGCAAACCAGAGATGGTAAAGTATGGCGAAAGGGTGCAGCAACTGCTGATTCGGATTCCCTCCTACATCCTGGAAAGCATATTGATCAGTCGAAAATACTGCATCTTTTAACCGGCAATTTCCCTATCATTTGCATTCATTTAGAAGTATACGGTATTCATATTTCACATATTAGCAAATCAGTCGTTAAATATCAGATTGCATGTGTTAGACTCTAAAACCGGCACTATAAAGGAAATTGACCGTATTTCATGGCATTGCATCATCCATGTATTGCGCAACACTTGTTTCGAAATTTGTGCAGGAGATTTCAGGGACCAAGCCAAAAATCATCAAAGAGCTGATCAAACTTGCGCCAACTCCAAGACCTGAGAACTGGTAGCAATACAGAAGACCAAATGAAATTCAACACATCAAAACAAGGACCAAATATTATAGAGGGAATTACCAGAAAAGATCAAAGCCCAAGGCCCACAAAGAGCCGCGGATCCGCGGCGGTTCCAAGGCTTCAGCTCCCAAAATTTTGTGCAAAATTCATAACTCTGGGCCCACATTCCTTTTATATACTTCAATCTCCAGAAAACCCTCGAAGCTTCTGCCAGATCAGCAAAAGATCATTAAGCAAAGCTAATCTTACTTAAGCTCCTAACAAACTATTTCTAGAAGCTCCCCCCTAACTAATCACATCTAGAAGCTTCTCCTCTAACTAACTTTTGGAAGGAAATTCAAATATCCTCAACAAACTTTTGGAGGGAAACTTAAAATTCAAATCCTAGATCTAGGGTTTGGTTGTCTATAAATAGGAACCTAGATCTAAGGGTTGAGGTTGCTCTCCCATTCCTAAATCTCTAATTCTTCATCTTCTTCCACAAGTCTAGTGACAAGGCTTGTGCGAAACCCTAACCCTAATTTCAATCAATAGTCAAGATCCCGAGTACCAAATCAAGCGAGAAGCCCTTCAACCTTTTAGGAGTGGAGCCGATCTCCAATCGAGCAAGTGATCCAAGACGATCCGCGACTCACGGAGCCGAGCGAAGCCAAATCGACGATCGAGTTCTTCCACTTGTAGTTCTTGAGCGATTGTAATGAAATTGTTGATATAAATAAAAGGTGAAATTCTTTAATCTTGCTTTCTTTAAATTCCTGCATCATGATTCGATCTCAATTTGTAATTGTAGTTCTTGTTGTGATGTTTGAGTAAAACTCCGCTCGTAAAGGAGTCGAGACGATCAATAAAATGATGATGTAACAAATCTTACTAGATTCTTAAGTCCTACGGGTTTTGTAAACTCTAGCAAGTTCAAGAATCGATGACCTAGTTTCGTTGCGATGCTTTCTTGATTGTGATCGCTCGAAATTAGGGTTCTACGATCGTTTCTTGAATTTACTAGAGGCTAGAATGTGAATGATATCGACGAATGAACAAGGGATAAATGATGAAACCCTAGTTTCACTAGAAATCCCTAATTCTCGTCGATCATCATCGATCTAGTATCAATCCATCGAAGGATGAGAATACGTCATCTTGAGATTGCATCACATCTATAGATCCGATCGATTCCTACGAGCCTCATTTCGATTCTTGAGATTTGGTTGGAAAAATCATCAAACTATCAATTCTTGATTCTATCTTTTTTTTGTTATTAGATCTAGATTTTCTAATTCTTGAAATTCAAATATAAATCATGAATTGTTTTCTTTTCTTTTCTTTAAAGTTTCAATTCATCTAATTCGAAAGACGAACTATTACACTGTCCCTGTGGACGATCCGCACTCACTTACAATCTACATCCGACACCGTAGTTGATTGCGGTCAAATAATTTTTGGTTGTGATTTCTATACAATTTCCAACTACACAAACAAGAATTCTTTACAATCAAATGGCGCCGTTGTCGGGGATCGAACCCGGGTCACCCACGTGACAGGCAGGAATACTCACCACTATACTACAATGACAATCAATTCAATCAAATGGCGTCGTTGCCGAGAATAGTGCGCTAATTGTTCGTATTTTGAAATTTGAGTTGAAAAATTTATTCCATTATAATCTTTAGATCAAAATTCGCGCAAACACTAATACGGGTTGTTGTGATTTGTTGCGAGGAAATCTGGAACTTGTGGAGCTGTGGAAAATTTTTTCTGCAAACTCTAGAGAGCTGTGTAAGTGAACAGGAGCTTATGCACAAAATTTTGTGCAGTGATCCCACTACACCACCGCGATTCCGCGGCAAACACCCCCTTCCTGCGGCGGTTCCACGGCAATCTTGCTGCTTCACTGTACCAATTTTGCTATGTAAGTTTCTATCTTTCTTATCTTCTCCAAAATCTGCTCCAATTAATATTTTGTGCAGGTTTCATTGCAAATAAATCGCAGCGCGCAAAATGCAAAATTAAATTGTGCGTGTTTTGATCTTTGTGGTTGTTTGCATAATTAATACGGACATTAAGGGGCAAAGACCAAATCCACATTAGATGGGGAGTTTATTACCCTTCCTAAGCCCCGAAAACCGCAAACTTGCATCCGCATTTACCCTCATTAATTAAAAAATATTTAGAGATGACTCTAAGGACCGCCGCGCTCACTTAGGACAAGAGAAGGCCGTGGGTAATTCATTGCTTATCCGCGTTTTCTTATGGTGTCTAAGGCAAGTGTGTCGAAGGCTAGTGGTTATTAATTAGGCCCACTACTTACGTTGTGGAGTACCTTCCCACTTACCTGGCACTTACCTGGCCATATGGGGACAAAGAGGCAGTGGATGATTTATCTTGCGACTTGTCTTTTGGCAGTTAGGAGCGGTCTAGAGTTTGACCTAGGTGACCACTAGATTTTAGGGTTTTGCTTGTTGCATTTGTTGTGATTGCATCATTTTTTCAAAAATCCGTATCATTTTTTCAAAACAAACACCAACACTTCATTTCCTCTAATTATACCAACGCTGCCACTTGTGCTACAACCATTTAGCACAATGTTAGGCTGGACACGGGATTCCATTTCCCGTCTTGTCCGCGTTTCTTTTATCGACCCCAGAGTCGGTAATTCTTCGTCTTCTCCCCCACCACCCACCACAACCGCGATGGACCCAAATCCATCAAACTTTAACACTACTCTGCCACCGCCCGCAGGTGCGCAGAATCTTCCACGCATTTCTCTCCAAGAGAGATGCTATCATACACGTGTTACCCTTCCCACCTGTCTTTCTATACCACCTGCCAACGGGAAAATTTTTGAAATCAACCCCCAATTCATCAAACTGTTACCCAAATTTCATGGTCTTGATTCTGAAAACGCATACGTGTTTATTTCCAAATTTGAAAACGTATGTGCTTTGATGGGAAATTCACAACTGTCTTTGGATGCTCTGCGTTTACGTCTTCTCCCATTCACTTTGTGCGATTTAGCCGAGAAGTGTCTTTACATCACACCCGCACATTCTATTTCAACATGGGACGAATTCGTTGCAGCATTCCTTAAGAAATTTTATCCCAATCACAAGACCGCCCATGTTCGGAGCGAAATCTCTAAATTTACCCAACTTCCCAATGAACCATTTTGGAAATGCTTTGAACGGTTCAAGGATCTTCTTATCCAATGCCCTCATCACGGAATCTCCAGATGGGATTTGTGTCGAATTATCTATGAGGGTATTGATCTCACTACTAGACAGATGCTTGAAACCATGTGTCATTGCCAATTCCTATCTAAAGATGATGGTGAAGCTTGGAAATACCTAGAAGATTTAGCTCAAAACACATCACAATGGGAAAGTGTTAGACCACTACCGCCTAGGGAAGATGTCAATCAGCTCGATGTTTCCGTCACCATGAAAGCCGAAATGGCCGCAATACAAAGGAAACTCGACGCTGTAGAAAACAAAATCTCTTCAGCCTCCCTAAACCAATCCACACTTCCCAAAACCGTGTGTGGCTGCTGTTCAAACCCTTCACATTTGACGGAAGAATGTCCTTTGAATGTACCGTTTCAAGGTCACACTAATGCTGCACTTCAGCAAAGACCTGGAAACTATCCCTCTTCTTCCTCATATAATCAAGATTGGAGGAATCACCCGAACTTTGCTTGGAACCAATCACAATCTCAAAACACAGTTCCAACCCTAAATAATTTTCAAAGGGTCCCTCCACCACAACAGCAACCACCACTTCAATTGAGTCAGCACCCCTTCCAACCGCAAAATTTTCAAAATCCTGCCAACACTTTTGCACTACATGAAAATTCTTTGCAATTGGCCGGTACTGATAATACCTCTGCACTGGTGAAAACCTTGGTTACTTTCATGAAACAATCCATCCAAGAGTCGGCAAGTTTTCAATCTTCCATCGATAATATGATTAAGATCATTCTCACTCAAAATGAGAATATCAAATCAATGGAAGCACAAATTGAACGAATAACAGCCGAAATAAGTGCTAGAGAAGAAGGGAATCTTCTATCTCAACCCGTACCTGATACTGGACCTTCACATTGCACTAATGTGGATGCTTTTACAACGTTGAGATCTAGAAGAGTGCTAGACAATCATTCGGGTGAACAAATTGATAATGATGAATTGATCATTAACACCCCGGCTTCCACTTCCACTTCCTCTCACAGTTCTACTTCTCACCCTATTTCGTCTAACTTACCTTCTTCTTCCGAGCCTATTCTCCGTTTTCCCAAAGGCTCGAACCCTCCACCCACCTCATCTTTTCCACCCCCACAAACTTCTCCACAAATGTTGGACCCAACACTTATTGATAGAGCTCCATTTCCAAATAGGTTGAGGCCCAAGAAACATGATGCCCAAATGGAGAAGATTGTGGACATGTTTAAGGATGTTAACATCAACATCCCTCTCCTAGATGCTATTCAACAAGTTACGTCCTATGCAAAAATTCTTTAGAACTTGTGCACTAGGAAGAGGAAGACTCAAGTGCCTAAAAAAATCTTCATGTCGAGTACTGTAGACACGGCTTTCCCCCAACAATTACCACGGAAACGTAAGGACCCTGGCTGTCCTACTATTTCCATTTCTATTGGGGAGAAACACATCAACCGTGGTTTACTTGACCTTGGCGCTAGTGTTAACTTGCTTCCTTACTCGGTATACGAGCAACTAGGTATCGGAGTGTTAAAGCTTTCGAACATAACTCTTCAGATGGCTGACCGATCAATCACCAAACCTAGGGGTGAACTGGAGGATGTGTTAATAAAAATCGGGGAATTTGTATTCCCTGTGGATTTTATTGTACTTGATACACAGCCTGTAGCGAACCCACGGAATCAAATTCCGGTGATTTTAGGTCGCCCCTTTTTGGCCACTTCCAATGCTATTATCAACTGTCGGAACGGTTCTATGACCCTATCCTTCGAGGATAGGTCAATAGAGCTGAACATTTACAGGTTGGGAAGTGTACCCTCCGAACCTACTGCTCAGGTCTGTTCTGTCGACTTAATGGATGTCGACAGCAGCGAATTTGATGACCCTCCTGATACTGATCTTGACTCTTTTCATACGTTATTGTTTGACCAAACTATGTATCATATACATACAGACTCTTCCACCGAGATGTCCGGGTCAACAATTAACACTGATTTTGAACTGCTTTTAGAGTCTGAAGATCACCCCGTACTTTGTGACGACATTATTCATCGGGGTATTGATGGAACTTTTGAGGAAATCTTCGCTGATGAACTCGCATTTTTGAATGACACGGGTGTTGAGATGAATCATGTCCTACTCAATGAAATTGAACCTCCACCCCTTCTTTTGACTTGTAAAAAGAATGCGAGTAATCCATCACATTCACTGCATCGTCTCTCCAAAATGAGACGCACACACATTCTATTCCACCACTTAACATTTCCCCACTTCTTCTTCCACCAACCAGAGCACTGCATTGATAAAATTTTCGAATGGTTGGTGTTAACTTTCGGTCTTTGCAAAGCTTGGCATCGACCAATGATTTTTGACCCCCTCATGTGATTTTCAAAGATTAAAATTGCTTAACTCAAGTTTGGGGGGGGGGCATTTTTTCTGGCTCATGAAAAGAAAATTTTTACAAAATTTTGAGCCAAAAATAAGTTTGGGGGAGGTTCTTCACTTAAATATTTTGCCCCCACTAATAAATTCCTCCCAAGCTTACAGGTTTTTCGAGATTTAGCTGAAGGCAACAGTGAGGACACTGTTGAAAACAAGTTTGGGGGAGGTTTGTGCTTATTTTCGCATCATTTGCATCATACTTTGCATAAGCACAAAACATTTTTGAAAACCTATAAAAATTTAAAAATTTTCAAAAATAAAAAATAAAACTATTTTTTGTACATAAATAAGATAATAAAAGATTAGATAGTGAAAAATTACATCCATGAGATTAGAAAAATTTAAGAAAACCAAGAAAATTAGAAGTTTTCTTATACGAACTAGTAATAAGTAGTTATGAACCGTTGTCCCAAGGGTTAGTAAGATGAAGAAAGTCACTAATCTAAGGATAAAAATAAGTCTGAAAAATAGTTTCTATTCTGGAAGCCAAACATTTTGAACGTTGATACCCTGCTATTCGCACTTACACACGTCTTAAAGCCTGGGATAGTAGAGGATACCTAGAAATGCTCTTGTCTTTAAGCCAAAAGTATGAAGGAAATAAAAAAAAATGAAGAAAATATAAAGTGGTGAGAAAAATGAACACTGGTTTTTGTTATCACCGAGGGCAATAAAAAAATGTATAGCGAGGGTTCCTTTTCACCTAGTGCCCTAAGGCCAACTGGTCTGGGAGTCACTGCTATGCCTGAGGTGGTGCAAGACGAGGAAAATACACCAAGTAAGAAAGCACAGGAGTAATCGGTTGGTTAGTACCTCAAGAAGTATTAACGGTCGCATGAAAGTGTGTGAGCAATCTCATCTAAATATTCATTAATTAAAAAGTACTGAGGCTGATGGGCAAGAGTATGATAGCTTGAATTGAATTCTCCGGGTGTAAGGACGTCTTTACACACACGCAGGGTTATATGATCGATGTTTGGATGAAAGATAGGAATGAAAAATAAGACGATGTTTTATTGAGGGAGGACGTGATTTCCGACATCTTTTCATGACCATTAAGATAGGACTCATGACAACCGAAAAGCCAGCTTAGTTGGAAAACCTAATTTTTGAAAGTTTTTCTTTTACAATTCTTTTCTTTAAATGTAATATTCAAGATCTTTCTTTTATTATTAGATTTTGTGGGTGCAATCCGCTGAAAACCCTCAGGAGACAACACTCCTCCTACTAGGGACACCTAGAGGTTTAAAGGCTTGTTGCACGTGCTCAGTGCAATCGTGTTGCCTACGAAAGTGTGCTAGTTAGTTTTTCTCTTTCTTTATTTTCTCCTTTTTTTTAATAAACAGTTCGCTCGAGGCGATCGAAATTAAGTTTGGGGGAATTTGATCAGTCGAAAATACTGCATCTTTTAACCGGCAATTTCCCTATCATTTGCATTCATTTAGAAGTATACGGCATTCATATTTCACATATTAGAAAATCAGTCGTTAAATATCAGATTGCATGTGTTAGACTCTAAAACCGGCACTATAAAGGAAATTGACCGCATTTCATGGCATTGCATCATCCCTGTATTGCGCAACACTTGTTTCGAAATTTGTGCAGGAGATTTCAGGGACCAAGCCAAAAATCATCAAAGAGCTGATCAAAATTGCGCCAACTCCAAGACCTGAGAACTGGTAGCAATACAGAAGGCCAAATGAAATTCAACACATCAAAACAAGGCCCAAATATTATAGAGGGAATTACCAGAAAAGATCAAAGCCCAAGGCCCACAAAGAGCCGTGGATCCGCGGCAGGAGCCTGCTTGCGCCGCGGATCCGCGGCGGTTCCAAGGCTTCAGCTCCCAAAATTTTGTGCAAAATTCATAACTCTGGGCCCACATTCCTTTTATATACTTCAATCTGCAGAAAACCCTCGAAGCTTCTGCCAGATCAGCAAAAGATCATTAAGCAAAGCTAATCTTACTTAAGCTCCTAACAAACTATTTCTAGAAGCTCCCTCCTAACTAATCACATCTAGAAGCTTCTCCTCTAACTAACTTTTGGAGGGAAATTCAAATCTCCTCAACAAACTTTTGAAGGGAAACTTAAAATTCAAATCCTAGATCTAGGGTTTGGTTGTCTATAAATAGGAACCTAGATCTAAGGGTTGAGGTTGCTCTCCCATTCCTAAATCTCTAATTCTTCATCTTCTTCCACAAGTCTAGTGACAAGGCTTGTGTGAAACCCTAACCCTAATTCCAATCAATAGTCAAGATCCCGAGTACCAAATCAAGCGAGAAGCCCTTCAACCTTTTAGGAGCGGAGCCGATCTCCAATCGAGCAAGTGATCCAAGCCGATCCGCGACTTACGGAGCCGAGCGAAGCCAAATCGACGATCGAGTTCTTCCTCTTGTAGTTCTTGAGCGATTGTAATGAAATTGTTGATATAAATAAAAGGTGAAATTCTTTAATCTTGCTTTCTTTAAATTCTTGCATCATGATTCGATCTCAATTTGTAATTGTAGTTCTTGTTGTGATGTTTGAGTAAAACTCCGCTCGTAAAGGAGTCGAGACGATCAATAGAATGATGATGTAACAAATCTTACTATGATTCTTAAGTCCTACGGGTTTTGTAAACCCTAGAAAGTTCAAGAATCGATGACCTAGTTTCGTTGCGATGCTTTCTTGATTGTGATCGCTCGAAATTAGGGTTCTACGATCGTTTCTTGAATTTACTAGAGGCTAGAATGTGAATGATATCGACGAATGAACAAGGGATAAATGATGAAACCCTAGTTTCACTAGAAATCCCTAATTCTCGTCGATCATCATCGATCTAGTATCAATACATCGAAGGATGAGAATACGTCATCTTGAGATTGCATCACATCTATAGATCCGATCGATTCCTACGAGCCTCATTTCGATTCTTGAGATTTGGTTGGAAAAATCATCAAACTATCAATTCTTGATTCTATCTTTTTCTTGTTATTAGATCTAGATTTTCTAATTCTTGAACTTCAAATATAAATCATGAATTGTTTTCTTTTCTTTTCTTTAAAGTTTCAATTCATCTAATTCGAAAGACGAACTATTACACTATCCCTGTGGACGATCCGCAATCACTTACAATCTACATCCGACACCGTAGTTGATTGCGGTCAAATAATTTTTGGTTGTGATTTCTATACAATTTCCAACTACACAAACAAGAATTCTTTACAATCAAATGGCGCCGTTGCAGGGGATCATTTGATTTGATTTACACAACAAGAATTCTTTACAATCAAATGGAGCCGTTGTCGGGGATCGAACCCGGGTCACCCGCATGACAGGCAGGAATACTCACCACTATACTACAACGACAATCAATTCAATCAAATGGCGCCGTTGCCGGGGATAGTGCGCTAATTGTTCGTATTTTGAAATTTGAGTTGAAAAATTTATTCCATTATAATCTTTAGATTAAAATTTGCGCAAACACTAATACGGGTTGTTTGATTTGTTGCGAGGAAATCTGGAACTTGTGGAGCTGTGGAAAAATTTTTCTGCAAACTCCAGAGAGCTGTGTAAGTGAACAGGAGCTTGTGCACAAAATTTTGTGCAGTGATCCCACTACACCACCGCGATTCCGCGGCAAACACCCCCTTCCTGCGGCGGTTCCACGGCAATCTTGCTGCTTCACTGTACCAATTTTGCTATGTAAGTTTCTATCTTTCTTATCTTCTCCAAAATCTGCTCCAATTAATATTTTGTGCAGGTTTCTTTGCAAATAAATCGCAGCACGCAAAAAGCAAAATTAAATTGTGCGTGTTTTGATCTTTGTGGTTGTTTGCATAATTAATACGGACATTAAGGGGCAAAGACCAAATCCAGATTAGGTGGGGAGTTTATTACCCTTCCTAAGCCCCGAAAACCGCAAACTTGCATCCGCATTTACCCTCATTAATTAAAAAATATTTAGAGATGACTCTAAGGACCGCCGCGCTCACTTAGGACAAGAGAAGGCCGTGGGTAATTCATTGCTTATCCGCGTTTTCTTATGGTGTCTAAGGCAACTGTGTCGAAGGCTAGTGGTTATTAATTAGGCCCACTACTTACGTAGTGGAGTACCTTCCCACTTACCTGGCACTTACCTGGCCACAGGGGGACAAAGAGGCAGTGGATGATTTATCTTGCGACTTTTCTTTTGGCAGTTAGGAGCGGTCTAGAGTTTGACCTAGGTGACCACTAGATTTTAGGGTTTTGCTTGTTGCATTTGTTGTGATTGCATCATTTTTTCAAAAATCCGTATCATTTTTTCAAAACAAACACCAACACTTCATTTCCTCTAATTATACCAACGCTGCCACTTGTGCTACAACCATTTAGCACAATGTTAGGCTGGACACGGGATTCCATTTCCCGTCTTGTCCGCGTTTCTTTTATCAACCCCAGAGTCGGTAATTCTTCGTCTTCTCCCCCACCACCCACCACAACCGCGATGGACCCAAATCCATCAAACTTTAACACTACTCTGCCACCGCCCGCAGGTGCGCAGAATCTTCCACGCATTTCTCTCCAAGAGAGATGCTATCATACACGTGTTACCCTTCCCACCTGTCTTTCTATACCACCTGCCAACGGGAAAATTTTTGAAATCAACCCCCAATTCATCAAACTGTTACCCAAATTTCATGGTCTTGATTCTGAAAACGCATACGTGTTTATTTCCAAATTTGAAAACGTATGTGCTTTGATGGGAAATTCACAACTGTCTTTGGATGCTCTGCGTTTACGTCTTCTCCCATTCACTTTGTGCGATTTAGCCGAGAAGTGTCTTTACATCACACCCGCACATTCTATTTCAACATGGGACGAATTCGTTGCAGCATTCCTTAAGAAATTTTATCCCAATCACAAGACCGCCCATGTTCGGAGCGAAATCTCTAAATTTACCCAACTTCCCAATGAACCATTTTGGAAATGCTTTGAACGGTTCAAGGATCTTCTTATCCAATGCCCTCATCACGGAATCTCCAGATGGGATTTGTGTCGAATTATCTATGAGGGTATTGATCTCACTACTAGACAGATGCTTGAAACCATGTGTCATTGCCAATTCCTATCTAAAGATGATGGTGAAGCTTGGAAATACCTAGAAGATTTAGCTCAAAACACATCACAATGGGAAAGTGTTAGACCACTACCGCCTAGGGAAGATGTCAATCAGCTCGATGTTTCCGTCACCATGAAAGCCGAAATGGCCGCAATACAAAGGAAACTCGACGCTGTAGAAAACAAAATCTCTTCAGCCTCCCTAAACCAATCCACACTTCCCAAAACCGTGTGTGGCTGCTGTTCAAACCCTTCACATTTGACGGAAGAATGTCCTTTGAATGTACCGTTTCAAGGTCACACTAATGCTGCACTTCAGCAAAGACCTGGAAACTATCCCTCTTCTTCCTCATATAATCAAGATTGGAGGAATCACCCGAACTTTGCTTGGAACCAATCACAATCTCAAAACACAGTTCCAACCCTAAATAATTTTCAAAGGGTCCCTCCACCACAACAGCAACCACCACTTCAATTGAGTCAGCACCCCTTCCAACCGCAAAATTTTCAAAATCCTGCCAACACTTTTGCACTACATGAAAATTCTTTGCAATTGGCCGGTACTGATAATACCTCTGCACTGGTGAAAACCTTGGTTACTTTCATGAAACAATCCATCCAAGAGTCGGCAAGTTTTCAATCTTCCATCGATAATATGATTAAGATCATTCTCACTCAAAATGAGAATATCAAATCAATGGAAGCACAAATTGAACGAATAACAGCCGAAATAAGTGCTAGAGAAGAAGGGAATCTTCTATCTCAACCCGTACCTGATACTGGACCTTCACATTGCACTAATGTGGATGCTTTTACAACGTTGAGATCTAGAAGAGTGCTAGACAATCATTCGGGTGAACAAATTGATAATGATGAATTGATCATTAACACCCCGGCTTCCACTTCCACTTCCTCTCACAGTTCTACTTCTCACCCTATTTCGTCTAACTTACCTTCTTCTTCCGAGCCTATTCTCCGTTTTCCCAAAGGCTCGAACCCTCCACCCACCTCATCTTTTCCACCCCCACAAACTTCTCCACAAATGTTGGACCCAACACTTATTGATAGAGCTCCATTTCCAAATAGGTTGAGGCCCAAGAAACATGATGCCCAAATGGAGAAGATTGTGGACATGTTTAAGGATGTTAACATCAACATCCCTCTCCTAGATGCTATTCAACAAGTTACGTCCTATGCAAAAATTCTTTAGAACTTGTGCACTAGGAAGAGGAAGACTCAAGTGCCTAAAAAAATCTTCATGTCGAGTACTGTAGACACGGCTTTTCCCCAACAATTACCACGGAAACGTAAGGACCCTGGCTGTCCTACTATTTCCATTTCTATTGGGGAGAAACACATCAACCGTGGTTTACTTGACCTTGGCGCTAGTGTTAACTTGCTTCCTTACTCGGTATACGAGCAACTAGGTATCGGAGTGTTAAAGCTTTCGAACATAACTCTTCAGATGGCTGACCGATCAATCACCAAACCTAGGGGTGAACTGGAGGATGTGTTAATAAAAATCGGGGAATTTGTATTCCCTGTGGATTTTATTGTACTTGATACACAGCCTGTAGCGAACCCACGGAATCAAATTCCGGTGATTTTAGGTCGCCCCTTTTTGGCCACTTCCAATGCTATTATCAACTGTCGGAACGGTTCTATGACCCTATCCTTCGAGGATAGGTCAATAGAGCTGAACATTTACAGGTTGGGAAGTGTACCCTCCGAACCTACTGCTCAGGTCTGTTCTGTCGACTTAATGGATGTCGACAGCAGCGAATTTGATGACCCTCCTGATACTGATCTTGACTCTTTTCATACGTTATTGTTTGACCAAACTATGTATCATATACATACAGACTCTTCCACCGAGATGTCCGGGTCAACAATTAACACTGATTTTGAACTGCTTTTAGAGTCTGAAGATCACCCCGTACTTTGTGACGACATTATTCATCGGGGTATTGATGGAACTTTTGAGGAAATCTTCGCTGATGAACTCGCATTTTTGAATGACACGGGTGTTGAGATGAATCATGTCCTACTCAATGAAATTGAACCTCCACCCCTTCTTTTGACTTGTAAAAAGAATGCGAGTAATCCATCACATTCACTGCATCGTCTCTCCAAAATGAGACGCACACACATTCTATTCCACCACTTAACATTTCCCCACTTCTTCTTCCACCAACCAGAGCACTGCATTAATAAAATTTTTGAATGGTTGGTGTTAACTTTCGGTCTTTGCAAAGCTTGGCATCGACCAATGATTTTTGACCCCCTCATGTGATTTTCAAAGATTAAAATTGCTTAACTCAAGTTTGGGGGGGGCATTTTTTCTGGCTCATGAAAAGAAAATTTTTACAAAATTTTGAGCCAAAAATAAGTTTGGGGGAGGTTCTTCACTTAAATATTTTGCCCCCACTAATAAATTCCTCCCAAGCTTACAGGTTTTTCGAGATTTAGCTGAAGGCAACAGTGAGGACACTGTTGAAAACAAGTTTGGGGGAGGTTTGTGCTTATTTTCGCATCATTTGCATCATACTTTGCATAAGCACAAAACATTTTTGAAAACCTATAAAAATTTAAAAATTTTCAAAAATAAAAAATAAAAATATTTTTTGTACATAAATAAGATAATAAAAGATTAGATAGTGAAAAATTACATCCATGAGATTAGAAAAATTTAAGAAAACCAAGAAAATTAGAAGTTTTCTTATACGAACTAGTAATAAGTAGTTATGAACCGTTGTCCCAAGGGTTAGTAAGATGAAGAAAGTCACTAATCTAAGGATAAAAATAAGTCTGAAAAATAGTTTCTATTCTGGAAGCCAAACATTTTGAACGTTGATACCCTGCTATTCGCACTTACACACGTCTTAAAGCCTGGGATAGTAGAGGATACCTAGAAATGCTCTTGTCTTTAAGCCAAAAGTATGAAGGAAATAAAAAAAAATGAAGAAAATATAAAGTGGTGAGAAAAATGAACACTGGTTTTTGTTATCACCGAGGGCAATAAAAAAATGTATAGCGAGGGTTCCTTTTCACCTAGTGCCCTAAGGCCAACTGGTCTGGGAGTCACTGCTATGCCTGAGGTGGTGCAAGACGAGGAAAATACACCAAGTAAGAAAGCACAGGAGTAATCGGTTGGTTAGTACCTCAAGAAGTATTAACGGTCGCATGAAAGTGTGTGAGCAATCTCATCTAAATATTCATTAATTAAAAAGTACTGAGGCTGATGGGCAAGAGTATGATAGCTTGAATTGAATTCTCCGGGTGTAAGGACGTCTTTACACACACGCAGGGTTATATGATCGATGTTTGGATGAAAGATAGGAATGAAAAATAAGACGATGTTTTATTGAGG
Organism: Agapanthus africanus; assembly: GCA_030015575.1. Lineage (NCBI taxonomy): Eukaryota > Viridiplantae > Streptophyta > Magnoliopsida > Asparagales > Amaryllidaceae > Agapanthus > Agapanthus africanus. Next base: position 11,409,248 of record JASDDO010000010.1, read on the forward strand.
GAGGACGTGATTTCCGACATCTTTTCATGACCATTAAGATAGGACTCATGACAACCGAAAAGCCAGCTTAGTTGGAAAACCTAATTTTTGAAAGTTTTTCTTTTACAATTCTTTTCTTTAAATGTAATATTCAAGATCTTTCTTTTATTATTAGATTTTGTGGGTGCAATCCGCTGAAAACCCTCAGGAGACAACACTCCTCCTACTAGGGACACCTAGAGGTTTAAAGGCTTGTTGCACGTGCTCAGTGCAATCGTGTTGCCTACGAAAGTGTGCTAGTTAGTTTTTCTCTTTCTTTATTTTCTCCTTTTTTTTAATAAACAGTTCGCTCGAGGCGATCGAAATTAAGTTTGGGGGAATTTGATCAGTCGAAAATACTGCATCTTTTAACCGGCAATTTCCCTATCATTTGCATTCATTTAGAAGTATACGGCATTCATATTTCACATATTAGCAAATCAGTCGTTAAATATCAGATTGCATGTGTTAGACTCTAAAACCGGCACTATAAAGGAAATTGACCGCATTTCATGGCATTGCATCATCCCTGTATTGCGCAACACTTGTTTCGAAATTTGTGCAGGAGATTTCAGGGACCAAGCCAAAAATCATCAAAGAGCTGATCAAAATTGCGCCAACTCCAAGACCTGAGAACTGGTAGCAATACAGAAGGCCAAATGAAATTCAACACATCAAAACAAGGCCCAAATATTATAGAGGGAATTACCAGAAAAGATCAAAGCCCAAGGCCCACAAAGAGCCGCGGATCCGCGGCAGGAGCCTGCTTGCGCCGCGGATCCGCGGCGGTTCCAAGGCTTCAGCTCCCAAAATTTTGTGCAAAATTCATAACTCTGGGCCCACATTCCTTTTATATACTTCAATCTGCAGAAAACCCTCGAAGCTTCTGCCAGATCAGCAAAAGATCATTAAGCAAAGCTAATCTTACTTAAGCTCCTAACAAACTATTTCTAGAAGCTCCCTCCTAACTAATCACATCTAGAAGCTTCTCCTCTAACTAACTTTTGGAGGGAAATTCAAATCTCCTCAACAAACTTTTGAAGGGAAACTTAAAATTCAAATCCTAGATCTAGGGTTTGGTTGTCTATAAATAGGAACCTAGATCTAAGGGTTGAGGTTGCTCTCCCATTCCTAAATCTCTAATTCTTCATCTTCTTCCACAAGTCTAGTGACAAGGCTTGTGTGAAACCCTAACCCTAATTCCAATCAATAGTCAAGATCCCGAGTACCAAATCAAGCGAGAAGCCCTTCAACCTTTTAGGAGCGGAGCCGATCTCCAATCGAGCAAGTGATCCAAGCCGATCCGCGACTTACGGAGCCGAGCGAAGCCAAATCGACGATCGAGTTCTTCCTCTTGTAGTTCTTGAGCGATTGTAATGAAATTGTTGATATAAATAAAAGGTGAAATTCTTTAATCTTGCTTTCTTTAAATTCTTGCATCATGATTCGATCTCAATTTGTAATTGTAGTTCTTGTTGTGATGTTTGAGTAAAACTCCGCTCGTAAAGGAGTCGAGACGATCAATAGAATGATGATGTAACAAATCTTACTATGATTCTTAAGTCCTACGGGTTTTGTAAACCCTAGAAAGTTCAAGAATCGATGACCTAGTTTCGTTGCGATGCTTTCTTGATTGTGATCGCTCGAAATTAGGGTTCTACGATCGTTTCTTGAATTTACTAGAGGCTAGAATGTGAATGATATCGACGAATGAACAAGGGATAAATGATGAAACCCTAGTTTCACTAGAAATCCCTAATTCTCGTCGATCATCATCGATCTAGTATCAATACATCGAAGGATGAGAATACGTCATCTTGAGATTGCATCACATCTATAGATCTGATCGATTCCTACGAGCCTCATTTCGATTCTTGAGATTTGGTTGGAAAAATCATCAAACTATCAATTCTTGATTCTATCTTTTTCTTGTTATTAGATCTAGATTTTCTAATTCTTGAACTTCAAATATAAATCATGAATTGTTTTCTTTTCTTTTCTTTAAAGTTTCAATTCATCTAATTCGAAAGACGAACTATTACACTATCCCTGTGGACGATCCGCAATCACTTACAATCTACATCCGACACCGTAGTTGATTGCGGTCAAATAATTTTTGGTTGTGATTTCTATACAATTTCCAACTACACAAACAAGAATTCTTTACAATCAAATGGCGCCGTTGCCGGGGATCATTTGATTTGATTTACACAACAAGAATTCTTTACAATCAAATGGAGCCGTTGTCGGGGATCGAACCCGGGTCACCCGCATGACAGGCAGGAATACTCACCACTATACTACAACGACAATCAATTCAATCAAATGGCGCCGTTGCCGGGGATAGTGCGCTAATTGTTCGTATTTTGAAATTTGAGTTGAAAAATTTATTCCATTATAATCTTTAGATTAAAATTTGCGCAAACACTAATACGGGTTGTTTGATTTGTTGCGAGGAAATCTGGAACTTGTGGAGCTGTGGAAAAATTTTTCTGCAAACTCCAGAGAGCTGTGTAAGTGAACAGGAGCTTGTGCACAAAATTTTGTGCAGTGATCCCACTACACCACCGCGATTCCGCGGCAAACACCCCCTTCCTGCGGCGGTTCCACGGCAATCTTGCTGCTTCACTGTACCAATTTTGCTATGTAAGTTTCTATCTTTCTTATCTTCTCCAAAATCTGCTCCAATTAATATTTTGTGCAGGTTTCTTTGCAAATAAATCGCAGCACGCAAAAAGCAAAATTAAATTGTGCGTGTTTTGATCTTTGTGGTTGTTTGCATAATTAATACGGACATTAAGGGGCAAAGGCCAAATCCAGATTAGGTGGGGAGTTTATTACCCTTCCTAAGCCCCGAAAACCGCAAACTTGCATCCGCATTTACCCTCATTAATTAAAAAATATTTAGAGATGACTCTAAAGACCGCCGCGCTCACTTAGGACAAGAGAAGGCCGTGGGTAATTCATTGCTTATCCGCGTTTTCTTATGGTGTCTAAGGCAACTGTGTCGAAGGCTAGTGGTTATTAATTAGGCCCACTACTTACGTAGTGGAGTACCTTCCCACTTACCTGGCACTTACCTGGCCACAGGGGGACAAAGAGGCAGTGGATGATTTATCTTGCGACTTTTCTTTTGGCAGTTAGGAGCGGTCTAGAGTTTGACCTAGGTGACCACTAGATTTTAGGGTTTTGCTTGTTGCATTTGTTGTGATTGCATCATTTTTTCAAAAATCCGTATCATTTTTTCAAAACAAACACCAACACTTCATTTCCTCTAATTATACCAACGCTGCCACTTGTGCTACAACCATTTAGCACAATGTTAGGCTGGACACGGGATTCCATTTCCCGTCTTGTCCGCGTTTCTTTTATCGACCCCAGAGTCGGTAATTCTTCGTCTTCTCCCCCACCACCCACCACAACCGCGATGGACCCAAATCCATCAAACTTTAACACTACTCTGCCACCGCCCGCAGGTGCGCAGAATCTTCCACGCATTTCTCTCCAAGAGAGATGCTATCATACACGTGTTACCCTTCCCACCTGTCTTTCTATACCACCTGCCAACGGGAAAATTTTTGAAATCAACCCCCAATTCATCAAACTGTTACCCAAATTTCATGGTCTTGATTCTGAAAACGCATACGTGTTTATTTCCAAATTTGAAAACGTATGTGCTTTGATGGGAAATTCACAACTGTCTTTGGATGCTCTGCGTTTACGTCTTCTCCCATTCACTTTGTGCGATTTAGCCGAGAAGTGTCTTTACATCACACCCGCACATTCTATTTCAACATGGAACGAATTCGTTGCAGCATTCCTTAAGAAATTTTATCCCAATCACAAGACCGCCCATGTTCGGAGCGAAATCTCTAAATTTACCCAACTTCCCAATGAACCATTTTGGAAATGCTTTGAACGGTTCAAGGATCTTCTTATCCAATGCCCTCATCACGGAATCTCCAGATGGGATTTGTGTCGAATTATCTATGAGGGTATTGATCTCACTACTAGACAGATGCTTGAAACCATGTGTCATTGCCAATTCCTATCTAAAGATGATGGTGAAGCTTGGAAATACCTAGAAGATTTAGCTCAAAACACATCACAATGGGAAAGTGTTAGACCACTACCGCCTAGGGAAGATGTCAATCAGCTCGATGTTTCCGTCACCATGAAAGCCGAAATGGCCGCAATACAAAGGAAACTCGACGCTGTAGAAAACAAAATCTCTTCAGCCTCCCTAAACCAATCCACACTTCCCAAAACCGTGTGTGGCTGCTGTTCAAACCCTTCACATTTGACGGAAGAATGTCCTTTGAATGTACCGTTTCAAGGTCACACTAATGCTGCACTTCAGCAAAGACCTGGAAACTATCCCTCTTCTTCCTCATATAATCAAGATTGGAGGAATCACCCGAACTTTGCTTGGAACCAATCACAATCTCAAAACACAGTTCCAACCCTAAATAATTTTCAAAGGGTCCCTCCACCACAACAGCAACCACCACTTCAATTGAGTCAGCACCCCTTCCAACCGCAAAATTTTCAAAATCCTGCCAACACTTTTGCACTACATGAAAATTCTTTGCAATTGGCCGGTACTGATAATACCTCTGCACTGGTGAAAACCTTGGTTACTTTCATGAAACAATCCATCCAAGAGTCGGCAAGTTTTCAATCTTCCATCGATAATATGATTAAGATCATTCTCACTCAAAATGAGAATATCAAATCAATGGAAGCACAAATTGAACGAATAACAGCCGAAATAAGTGCTAGAGAAGAAGGGAATCTTCTATCTCAACCCGTACCTGATACTGGACCTTCACATTGCACTAATGTGGATGCTTTTACAACGTTGAGATCTAGAAGAGTGCTAGACAATCATTCGGGTGAACAAATTGATAATGATGAATTGATCATTAACACCCCGGCTTCCACTTCCACTTCCTCTCACAGTTCTACTTCTCACCCTATTTCGTCTAACTTACCTTCTTCTTCCGAGCCTATTCTCCGTTTTCCCAAAGGCTCGAACCCTCCACCCACCTCATCTTTTCCACCCCCACAAACTTCTCCACAAATGTTGGACCCAACACTTATTGATAGAGCTCCATTTCCAAATAGGTTGAGGCCCAAGAAACATGATGCCCAAATGGAGAAGATTGTGGACATGTTTAAGGATGTTAACATCAACATCCCTCTCCTAGATGCTATTCAACAAGTTACGTCCTATGCAAAAATTCTTTAGAACTTGTGCACTAGGAAGAGGAAGACTCAAGTGCCTAAAAAAATCTTCATGTCGAGTACTGTAGACACGGCTTTTCCCCAACAATTACCACGGAAACGTAAGGACCCTGGCTGTCCTACTATTTCCATTTCTATTGGGGAGAAACACATCAACCGTGGTTTACTTGACCTTGGCGCTAGTGTTAACTTGCTTCCTTACTCGGTATACGAGCAACTAGGTATCGGAGTGTTAAAGCTTTCGAACATAACTCTTCAGATGGCTGACCGATCAATCACCAAACCTAGGGGTGAACTGGAGGATGTGTTAATAAAAATCGGGGAATTTGTATTCCCTGTGGATTTTATTGTACTTGATACACAGCCTGTAGCGAACCCACGGAATCAAATTCCGGTGATTTTAGGTCGCCCCTTTTTGGCCACTTCCAATGCTATTATCAACTGTCGGAACGGTTCTATGACCCTATCCTTCGAGGATAGGTCAATAGAGCTGAACATTTACAGGTTGGGAAGTGTACCCTCCGAACCTACTGCTCAGGTCTGTTCTGTCGACTTAATGGATGTCGACAGCAGCGAATTTGATGACCCTCCTGATACTGATCTTGACTCTTTTCATACGTTATTGTTTGACCAAACTATGTATCATATACATACAGACTCTTCCACCGAGATGTCCGGGTCAACAATTAACACTGATTTTGAACTGCTTTTAGAGTCTGAAGATCACCCCGTACTTTGTGACGACATTATTCATCGGGGTATTGATGGAACTTTTGAGGAAATCTTCGCTGATGAACTCGCATTTTTGAATGACACGGGTGTTGAGATGAATCATGTCCTACTCAATGAAATTGAACCTCCACCCCTTCTTTTGACTTGTAAAAAGAATGCGAGTAATCCATCACATTCACTGCATCGTCTCTCCAAAATGAGACGCACACACATTCTATTCCACCACTTAACATTTCCCCACTTCTTCTTCCACCAACCAGAGCACTGCATTGATAAAATTTTCGAATGGTTGGTGTTAACTTTCGGTCTTTGCAAAGCTTGGCATCGACCAATGATTTTTGACCCCCTCATGTGATTTTCAAAGATTAAAATTGCTTAACTCAAGTTTGGGGGGGGGGCATTTTTTCTGGTTCATGAAAAGAAAATTTTTACAAAATTTTGAGCCAAAAATAAGTTTGGGGGAGGTTCTTCACTTAAATATTTTGCCCCCACTAATAAATTCCTCCCAAGCTTACAGGTTTTTCGAGATTTAGCTGAAGGCAACAGTGAGGACACTGTTGAAAACAAGTTTGGGGGAGGTTTGTGCTTATTTTCGCATCATTTGCATCATACTTTGCATAAGCACAAAACATTTTTGAAAACCTATAAAAATTTAAAAATTTTCAAAAATAAAAAATAAAAATATTTTTTGTACATAAATAAGATAATAAAAGATTAGATAGTGAAAAATTACATCCATGAGATTAGAAAAATTTAAGAAAACCAAGAAAATTAGAAGTTTTCTTATACGAACTAGTAATAAGTAGTTATGAACCGTTGTCCCAAGGGTTAGTAAGATGAAGAAAGTCACTAATCTAAGGATAAAAATAAGTCTGAAAAATAGTTTCTATTCTGGAAGCCAAACATTTTGAACGTTGATACCCTGCTATTCGCACTTACACACGTCTTAAAGCCTGGGATAGTAGAGGATACCTAGAAATGCTCTTGTCTTTAAGCCAAAAGTATGAAGGAAATAAAAAAAAATGAAGAAAATATAAAGTGGTGAGAAAAATGAACACTGGTTTTTGTTATCACCGAGGGCAATAAAAAAATGTATAGCGAGGGTTCCTTTTCACCTAGTGCCCTAAGGCCAACTGGTCTGGGAGTCACTGCTATGCCTGAGGTGGTGCAAGACGAGGAAAATACACCAAGTAAGAAAGCACAGGAGTAATCGGTTGGTTAGTACCTCAAGAAGTATTAACGGTCGCATGAAAGTGTGTGAGCAATCTCATCTAAATATTCATTAATTAAAAAGTACTGAGGCTGATGGGCAAGAGTATGATAGCTTGAATTGAATTCTCCGGGTGTAGGGATGTCTTTACACACACGCAGGGTTATATGATCGATATTTGGATGAAAGATAGGAAAGAAAAATAATACGATGTTTTATTGAGGGAGGACGTGATTTCCGACATCTTTTCATGACCATTAAGATAGGACTCATGACAACCGAAAAGCTAGCTTAGTTGGAAACCCTAATTTTTGAATGTTTTTCTTTTACAATTCTTTTCTTTAAATGTAATATTCATGATCTTTCTTTTATTATTAGATTTTTTGGGTGCAATCCGCTGAAAACCCTCAGGAGACAACACTCCTCCTACTAGGGACACCTAGAGGTTTAAAGGCTTGTTGCACGTGCTCAGTGCAATCGTGTTGCCTACGAAAGTGTGCTAGTTAGTTTTTCTCTTTCTTTATTTTCTCCTTCTTTTTAATAAACAGTTCGCTCGAGACGATCGAAATTAAGTTTGGGGGAATTTGATCAGTCGAAAATACTGCATCTTTTAACCGGCAATTTCCCTATCATTTGCATTCATTTAGAAGTATACGGTATTCATATTTCACATATTAGCAAATCAGTCGTTAAATATCAGATTGCATGTGTTAGACTCTAAAACCGGCACTATAAAGGAAATTGACCGCATTTCATGGCATTGCATCATCCCTGTATTGCGCAATACTTGTTTCGAAATTTGTGCAGGAGATTTCAGGGACCAAGCCAAAAATCATCAAAGAGCTGATCAAAATTGCGCCAACTCAAAGACCTGAGAACTGGTAGCAATACAGAAGGCCAAATGAAATTCAACACATCAAAACAAGGCCCAAATATTATAGAGGGAATTACCAGAAAAGATCAAAGCCCAAGGCCCACAAAGAGCCGCGGATCCGCGGCAGGAGCCTGCTTGAGCCGCGGATCCGCGGCGGTTCCAAGGCTTCAGCTCCCAAAATTTTGTGCAAAATTCATAATTCTGGGCCCACATTCCTTTTATATACTTCAATCTCTAGAAAACCCTCGAAGCTTCTGCCAGATCAGCAAAAGATCATTAAGCAAAGCTAATCTTACTTAAGCTCCTAACAAACTATTTCTAGAAGCTCCCTCCTAACTAATCACATCTAGAAGCTTCTCCTCTAACTAACTTTTGGAGGGAAATTCAAATCTCCTCAACAAACTTTTGGAGGGAAACTTAAAATTCAAATCCTAGATCTAGGGTTTGGTTGTCTATAAATAGGAACCTAGATCTAAGGGTTGAGGTTGCTCTTCCATTCCTAAATCTCTAATTCTTCATCTTCTTCCACAAGTCTAGTGACAAGGCTTGTGCGAAACCCTAACCCTAATTCCAATCAATAGTCAAGATCCCGAGTACCAAATCAAGCGAGAAGCCCTTCAACCTTTTAGGAGCGGAGCCGATCTCCAATCGAGCAAGTGATCCAAGCCGATCCGCGACTCACGGAGCCGAGCGAAGCCAAATCGACGATCGAGTTCTTCCTCTTGTAGTTCTTGAGCGATTGTAATGAAATTGTTGATATAAATAAAAGGTGAAATTCTTTAATCTTGCTTTCTTTAAATTCTTGCATCATGATTCGATCTCAATTTGTAATTGTAGATCTTGTTGTGATGTTTGAGTAAAACTCCGCTCGTAAAGGAGTCGAGACGATCAATAGAATGATGATGTAACAAATCTTACTACGATTCTTAAGTCCTACGGGTTTTGTAAACCCTAGCAAGTTCAAGAATCGATGACCTAGTTTCGTTGCGATGCTTTCTTGATTGTGATCGCTCGAAATTAGGGTTCTACGATCGTTTCTTGAATTTACTAGAGGCTAGAATGTGAATGATATCGACGAATGAACAAGGGATAAATGATGAAACCCTAGTTTCACTAGAAATCCCTAATTCTCGTCGATCATCATCGATCTAGTATCAATCCATCGAAGGATGAGAATAAGTCATCTTGAGATTGCATCACATCTATAGATCCGATCGATTCCTACGAGCCTCATTTCGATTCTTGAGATTTGGTTGGAAAAATCATCAAACTATCAATTCTTGATTCTATCTTTTTCTTGTTATTAGATCTAGATTTTCTAATTCTTGAACTTCAAATATAAATCATGAATTGTTTTCTTTTCTTTTCTTTAAAGCTTCAATTCATCTAATTCGAAAGACGAACTATTACACTGTCCCTGTGGACGATCCGCACTCACTTACAATCTACATCCGACACCGTAGTTGATTGCGGTCAAATAATTTTTGGTTGTGATTTCTATACAATTTCCAACTACACAAACAAGAATTCTTTACATTCAAATGGCGCCGTTGCCAGGGATCATTTGATTTGATTTACACAACAAGAATTCTTTACAATCACATACCGCGGGCGGAAAATAGCAAGGCAGATGCATTAGCCAAGCTTGCTAAGGAACTAGCCGACGAAAGCCTCGATGACGTAAGAATCATTGTGCAAAACTGCCGGATTCTCGCGCCGGCAGAAATACCTCCAGAGACATCTGAAGAAGAGGAAGCAATCAAACAAGCGGCCTTCCAAATAGAGGACGAAGAACAGGCTAAGGATTGAAGAGAAGTCTTCATACACTACTTCAAATTCCATCGAACACCCGAAGACGCGTCGTTAATACATCAGCTCATGTAGCGAGCCCTGTCTTTCTGTCATGACCCATAATTTAGCACGTGGCCGGCACTTAAATTACGCAACGTCTAAAGGCGTGACGTAAATCAAGTAAGCCGAAGCCCAGAAAAATCTAAACCTTTTTGCGGAAAATAGTGGGGGTGCAGTTTTGAAATAAGGTATAATGAATTATGTTCCGTCTTTTAAAATTTGGGCAGCACCTCCCTTGTATATTTTGATCCAAAAACTTATATACAACAATATATAGGCATCCCCAAGCGGGAGCTAGCTCTTCACCAACTGGCGGAATCACAACCATGCAATAACATATATACGACGCCCAACGGCGAAGAATCAACCCAGAAAGAACCAATAAGGAAGCAAGACATCAAAACTCAAGAAAGCGATCAAAACCCATCGCTCTAAGTGTCGCACAAAACCCAAGTCTCACTAGGTTAACCAATATACAAATTCTAGTCCTGATCTGATCTAATGTGATGGAGTTTATCTAGATACAACGGAATATAACAGTACGAGAGTGGGCACGATCCAATATGTATCCCACCTACCAAAACAAAACACCCTGGATGAAGCTATGTGCCAGCGATGCCGCAATTGATCCCAAGTGGTCAAACCTGCAAGAACTGTGGCACAACGGGGGTGAGTTGCCAACTCGTGAGTAGAAAATATCAGCAAGTAGAAATCGAATAAAACAATGATTTCCTAGGTCACTATATCCTGAAGGTAATACTATGATATCTCTATATCCTAAAGGTAATGCTATGATATCTAGGGTGACCAAGTATGCCTATATGTCAACAATCGATAAATGCAATGACATATATAAATAAACATCCGACATCATATGCATGTATGCCTGTGGATATCATCCACGTGTCCATCGACACAAAACAATATCATGGAACATGAGTGTCCCACACCGACACTCGAACATCATGAAAACATAAGCATATATATATATATATATATATATATATATATATGAGGATATAAACCATGTGTGTCCATTAATGACACATCAAAATTATGGAACCTGACTGTCCAACACCGATACTCGAAACATCATGAAACCCGTGTCCAGCATCGACACGTAAATCCTCATATCTCAGGCGCCGCATCCTCAGATCAGTCCTTATATCCATCTCATATCATAACTCCAAAACGGTATCCTCCGGATATCCGCCGAGCTCTATTCAATCATCGGTAGGTAGTGCTCCCCTGCCAGGATCACCGCCTAACAATACGAGTCTTCTTGCCCCGGGGTACCTCACCGGGTCCACCATGTACCCGCAGACGGTGCCTACTGCTCCTCGAATCGGGTATACTCACTGCTCAGAACCGAGAAAACTCATGGTGGACACCTCGAAATATCATATCAAGAGAAACCGTATTTTTAAAACAATACACAATTTCCTTTGAAATTAAACCGTAGTTCTCAAATCCAGAGATCTCATAAAAACAGCATCTCAATGCATATAACCATAAAGTACGATGCATGCAATATAGAGTAGTAATATGAGCATATCGAGTGTATCATGCAAGCATATAACCATAAGGGATGATGTATGCAATATAGAGTAGTAATATGAGCATATCGGGTATATCATGCAAGCATGTCAAGTGATAGTACTGAACAATGAATGTACTTTTACTTTTAAGATTTATATCATGATAGGGCAGTTCTCCTGTGTAAATGGCACGATAATTCTACTGTGTAAGTGACATGCAATTACCGATGACGAATGTGCGTGAGCCGGCAAATCTGTGTATGTGCATCATGCGCATCAACGGTAATTGTGCAGGTGTACTAGCAATAATATCATATAGCATTAAATACCGGCACGTGGCATGTACATCACGAGGGTAATATCCTACACAGCATGAACAATAATGGGTATATCTATCTACACACGAATCATACGGTCACTTTTAAACGATACACATCGTCATTTTTAAAATAGGTATGGTTCAGGTGGCAATCTTTATATCGGCGATCCCGCCTCATAACATCCGATATGACAATACTCATCGATCAACATTCTCAAATCACCAGCATGGATCAATCATCCGGCAAAACACCTCTCGTACGGCAATCCATCGTACGGTGACATCAACAGAATATGGAATCTATCATCCTATATAGCAATGAGGGTACGGATCTAAAGTCTCGTACGGCATATCACTCATTATTCTCATAATATAGATATATCATACACATATTTCTCAAATCACTTTGTATCAATCTCAAATAATGATACCTTGCATATACGTCATATTATATAAATCCCAAGTCGCATCGATCTCGATCTCATATCAAGTCACTATCAACTCATACTTGTCTTTTCTCAATCAAAATATCACGTCTCACATTCATAAATATATATATATCATGTCATTACTATAATAGTTTCACTATATCTTGTAATGAGCGTATCATTTCCTTATCAATTCTTGATCATATCCAATATTTCATACTTAGGTTTCTACAACTATAATATGTATATCGATTTTCATTTATAATTGCGAGGGTGCTATACGCCATCCACCCGACTTCCCCCGTAGATATAAATCTACTCACCAGCAATTCTCCTCGCTTAGCCGAAGTCGATGTGCTTCGTCGTCTCGGAAGTCCACGAGAAGTACCTACAATTCAACACACAATCGCAATGCAATTAAAACCAATCCGAAAAACCGATACGGCACATGGTTCGGTTGTAGGTATTGAAAGTCGACCTTGGAACCGTCAAGGGGTTCAAGAGGCATCAAGCATGCCAAATTTTAATTTTTCTAGGTGCTAAGCTAGACTAACAAGATCACTACTAGAATTTTAGGATTTTCCTTTGTGATGTGATTAACTCAAGAGAAATTTTAAAACCATACAAGCTTTGTAGTTCGTGTCCTTCTCTTCTAAAGCTCCGGGATGAAGTCCACGCGACTCTTCAAGGCTCCTCTCCGGGTTGAACGAACCTCCTTTGTGATCTTCGCGCCAAAGACGATCCACCCGAAGTCCACAAGCACAAGCTTTTCACTACACTAAACACTTTTAGTGTAGGAAACACACCACACCAAATTGCTAGTTTGGTGTGGGATGATGAAGTAAGGGATAAGTAAAGCTCACTAAGGTCCCACAAGCTCAATGATTCACATCTTATGTGAGGGTTTTGAGGTTGGAGGTGAGGTGAAGAAAATTGTAGAGAGCAAGAGAAGAAAGAGCTCAAGAAAAATGGCTAAGGCATGAACCATGAAGCAAGTATAGAATGAATCATATGAATCATCTCTTTCCTCACTCATTCAAGCATGGAATAAAAATGCAATTAAAATTGCAACCATGCTTGAATAGTGAGTCAAGAGTAATATAAAATCATATAAACCCATGCCTTGAACTATACCACAAATATCTCCACAATTTACACCTCATTTTTCTTTTTTCTAAAAAATAGAAAAACATGCCATGCTTCATATAATAATAATATATATTTATATATATATCAAATATACATTAATATATATATATATATAAATAAAGTAATTAGTGAGCTAATGATATTAGTTAAGATATAATTATATCACATATAATATATATCACATTATTAAATCAACACTTGATCTAATAATCCGGTTATATCACATATAACCAACTAATATCATTAATCTGAATATCACATTATCAAACCAACATTTGCTTCGATAATCCGGTTATATCACATATAACCTGACTGATAACAGATAACTGCCAGATTACAATACGGTATCACATACTCGTATTTAATCAGGCCCACACACATATCACATGTGTGTCCTACTTCGTTTCGCTTGAACCAGGAAACTTTGTGTGGGACTCTAAAGACTCGTCAATACGCCAGCAGTAGGTGATGATCACATCAGTCACCTACAAGCCGTTAACGGTACTAGCTGGACGTAACGGCTACCCGGGTATTGAGCGATATGAAGATCAACAAGTAAGATCGTCCATACTCTCCATGAATCATATCAATAACACTACCGTACAGTCCGGTCTCTTCGTCTGATATGTCGCATATCATGTCTAGGGGTGGAAATCGTCAGACCCCAGTAACGTGATAAGTCATGCCGATGTCTGGCCTATAACGGTTTGAGAAACTACTGATAACACTTATCAGTAAATCTCGGCAGCAGCCCTGGCCAGGGACTTCCAGTTATAGCCAATCGAGCATTGCGCAACATCAACCCCCAAAACTGGGAGAGACGAAACCCCTCCTATCGCTCATTGCCTCCATGTGACTCGGGACTGTACCCAAAATCCACCTGTTTGCACGACTCCTTTGAGCCATGGTAGGGAAGAAATCAAAGCACAGTGGGAGACACACAAGACTCTATGACGATCTCGGGTCTACAGACTAACCTGTACCAGTGTCACCAGAGGACTGCTATCTGACGATAGGTATACTACCACATAGGAGTCCTCGGCGAGTCCTGTTCAGTGTACCCAGTCTCTACTGAGCACAGGTATACCATCTTTGATGTCAAACACCAATAGATGTGGGATCATCCATCGCCCATCATATGGGTCAAGAAGCGTATACGCTAGTCTACTCTGGAATATTGATGCCCTAGTCTCGATATTCCTACGACTAGGAACTGATTAAAGGATGTACTTATGGACCACCCTGACCCCACTAATATGATCTCATCATAGTCCTGGTAGTCAAGTACATATCCTAAGGGCTTTATCAACATGTAAGAGACAGACAATATAAATACTAGTCTATATGTTAAGATAAAGGTAACCTGATAGCATACTATCATGTCGAGCAAGAAATTCCTCTATATATATGTCCAAGCATCCACTATATCATCAATAATGGCCTCTAGGGCATACATATTACTAACAATCTCCCACTTGCACTAAGGCCATTTGTCGTAGTATCTCATACCCAACGTCCCAAAAAGTCTTTCGAATAGCATCTGGGGGATGACCTCGGTGAGTGGATCCGCTGTGTTATCCTCTGTGTCAACTCTCCTGACCTTGATCTCCCAGAGATACAACTGTCTCCCTGATCAGGTGATACTGTCCAAGAATATGTCTGGATCGCTGACGGGACGGGGGTTCCGTGGCCAAAGCCACAACTCCATTGTCATCACAATACACAGGTATTGGATGCCAAATGGTAGGAACCTAGTTCATCTCATGAACTCTATTCATCCAGACAACCTCTTTGGTAGTATCGTTGGTAGCGATATAATTAGCCTCTATCAATGAGTCTGCTATGATATATAGCTTGGAACCCTTCCAACATATCATCCCTCCACTAAGAGTGAAGACAAAACCTGAGACTGACTTTCAGTCGTCCTTATCACTCTGGAAGCTCGAATCGGTAAAGGACTCCATCTGGAGTTCACCGTTACCATACACCAATAACATCTCTTTAGTCCTTCGCAAGCACTTTAAGAATGTTCTTCAGCTGTCCAGTGGTTTTCCCAAAGATCTTTTCGATACTTATTCACTACACCAAGTGAGTAAGCTACATCTTGTGTGGTACATAACATCGTATACATGATTGACCCGTCTGCCAAAGCATAGGGTATCTCTTGTATGCGAGCCCTCTCCAAATCAGTTTCGAGAGACATCTCTTTGGAGAGAGTGATTCCTGAACAAGCGGGTACATTACCACGCTTAGAATCATCCATACTAAAACCCTTTTAGCATGGTGTCTATGTACCCGGATTGGGACAATCCCAAATCTATTTCTATAGATCTATAACCCCAGAATGTAGGAGGCATCAGTTAGATCATTCATGGAGAACCTGTGTGATAAGAGGTGCTTGACCGAGTGTAGCATAGGAACACCTTTTCCTATCAAGAGTATCTTATCCGTGTATAATACGAGGAATACAACCATACTCTTTACAACCTCCTTATTTATACATGGTTCATCTATCTTTTTGCTGAAGTCAAACTCTTTGACAGCTTCATTAAATAGATGTTCCATCTCCGCGATACCTGTTTTAACCCGTAGATGGGTTTAAGCAGCTTGCACATGCTTCCGTTGCTCCCACTGTTTACGAAGCCCTCTGGCGGTGTCATATACATGCTCTCTTCTAAATCACCATTTAGAAAAGAGGTTTTGACGTGCAGTCTGCCAGATTTCGTAGTCATGGTATGCGGCAATGGCAAGTAGGATCCTGATGGACTTAGGCTTAGCGACAAGCCTAGCTTTGAAAGTCTCAACTTTTCCATCTACACCAATTTATCTTTCTCAAAGATCCTCTTGCTCCCGATGGGTTTTACCCCTTCAGGAGAAACATGAAAAGACAACACTTTGCTGATGTATATCGATTCCATCTTAGATCGGATATCATCCAGCCATTTAACATAGTCTCCACTTGTGATGGTTTGCTCGAAACTAGTTGGGTCATCATCTCCATGATGCAATCCTCGCTCCCATCGTCTACAAGAAAACTGTAGCATCTCTCTGGTGGTTGAGGAACCCAACTAGATCTGCGGAGTGGCTTTGGTTCGTCAGGGACTATTGAATCCTTCAGTTCCACCAAATCGTCAGTTATAGTTTACTTTGCTGGAACTACTTCCAGTTCTACCTCATCGCCACTAATTTCTTCCACAAGAAATTCCTTTTCTAAAAAGGTGGCATGTTAAAAAACAAAATAACTTTTGTTCCGGGTGTGGTAGAAGATATACCCTCACGAATGGTTAGGATATCTTACAAACTTGCACAGAACCGACCTTGCCTTGAGCTTGTCCGGATTTTTCTTTCCAACATAGGCCGGACAACCCCATATCTTAACTCATTTAAGAGACGGTCTCTTCCTATTCCATATCTCATATGGAGTGGTAGGCAACAGATTTGATCGGAACTCTATTCAATAGGTATGCAGCTTCTCAAGTGCATGTCCCTGAAAGGAAATAGGCAACTCATCGGTACTCATCATAGAGCGCACCATATCTCATAGGGTGTGATTCCTCTACCCCGATATACCATTGTACTGTGGTTTATACGGAGGAGTAAGCTGAGAGAGAATCCCATTCTCTTTTAGATAGTCACGGAATTCCGTGCTCAAGTATTCTTCTCCCCGATCAGATCGAAGGATTTTAATACTTTTACCCGTCTGGTTCTCAACTTCATGCTTATATTCTTTGAATTTCTCAAAAGCTTCAGACTTGTGTTTCAATAGGAACACATGACCGAAGCTTGAGAGATCGTCAGTGAATGTAATGAAGTACGAGGAACCATCCCTGGCATGTGTAGACATAGGACCGCATACATCACCATGTATTTGTCTAAGAGTTTAGTAGCTCTTTCTCTGTTTCCAGTAAACGGAGATTTGGTCACTTAGTCTTTGAGACATGACTGGAAAGTTTCATAAGATGTAAATTCGAATGGATTCAAATATGCATCCTTATGGAACTTTAGCTAGTCTTGTGTCATCGATATGACCCGGTTTACAATGCCACAAGAAGACTTCGTTCATTTCTGAACTGTTCCTATACGTTTTAGAACTGTAGTTTGATTCAGAATGTGTACACTGTTATACAACATACGTTACCCAATCAACACTTGATTTACGAAAATATTCACAATATTTGTTGGTATGAAATAACAGTCACTAAGAATCAATGTATTACCAGTTGGTAACACTAGGTGATATTTGCCAACTGCTTTGGCTGCAACAATTGCACCATCTCTACTACTAGAGATATATCACCCTTTCCCAGTTCTCCACCTGTCTATAGCCCATGTAACAAATTACATGTGTGGGATCCTGATCCGGTAACCAATACCAAGGACATAGAGGTAAACTGAGAAACAGTTCTTGGTAACGAACACACCCGAAGACAATGTATCAACATGCCTTTTCTTCGTTTGGGTGGCGTGGGAATCCGAATATTCCCTTATTCCTTACTCAGACTTATGACAATCATAAGATAGAGCGGAATCTAACCCAGTATAATAAGTAGGTTTGGTCAGTACATCCATATTATTATCTTGATTAAGGCATGTCATTGGTTGCTACCAGGAGAGAGAGAAGGATAATCACTTTGAGTGCGCTCTTTGCAAGATTAGATTGGTTATTTTTATTTAATCATGATGGCTCCCACTGTTTTTATCAAATCTTCCTTCAAACCCTAAAAGGTAAGAATGGCCGGGATTAATTACACCTTACAAGTTCGCCAATCTTTCAAGCAGACCAGTGTTAGTACTTTGAGGGAGGTTCCCCGTGCTTTCGCACGAACCTAATTAAAATAAACCTCGTTTTCCCAGAGGCATAACCCCGTTAACACCTTTTTAGACACCTACTTGATCGGCTAATTGTGATGTGTGAAATTCTACCAGGAGTAACTCTTACTCGCAGTGGGTATCGGGATCCAACTATCTTATAGAAGGTATGCAATCTCATTGCGAATTTCAACACTTGAAATTCCCGATAATACTTTTGCTCCTAACCTCCCATGACCTTGACAAAGGCCAACAAACTATAGGATGCTAGTCAAGTTCAACCTGTCATTTCATGATTGAATTAAACCCACCCGCACGACCCTTGACAAAGGCCAACAAGGTCGGTCGCACGACTACCCTAATCCAATCGCATAATATGCTTAAGGAGATGAGCACTAGTTAGCTACCGCACACTACGTCTTGACAAAGGCCAACAAACGCAGCACGAATACTAAATAGTACTTATCTGATGTGGCCACAATTTGCGGCCACAATGAATTAATTTGCGGCCAGAACGAATGGAAATAGACTCCGATTTCTAGGGTAGCTTCTAGGTTTCTTGCTCGTCTCTCTGTGTTTGCTAAATAATTCTCAGGTCCTCTGGGTTAGAGCAGATCTCAGTATATCATCATAAAATCAACAAAATACGATATCGGCCGATTTCAAAGTTCGTGTTTTGGGTTATAGTCTCAGGTCTTGGCCAGTAAAACACTCTCTAAGGTCTTGTGAACACTCACTACACCTCAATTAACATCTTAACAGCATCTTATAATTTTCTATGATCACAAACCTAACACAAATACTTAACTAAAAGTGTATGGATATACATCATTAGCAACTAAAGAAAAATCTTGAGTTTCCTAATGTCTTCAAAATCCAAACTTGAAGGGTTCCGAGGGATTAGAATGAGTTTGTACATATTTTATTTGAAGGTTGCATAGGGTTTTGAGAATGGATTGGAGGTGATGCATGGAGGTAGTGAAGGTTGAAGGAGATAGAGAAAACATGAAGAAACAATGGAGGAGGAGGGAAAGGGGGAAGCCAAGTCTTCCCTTAAACTCACTCTCTCACTCTAAATATCTTCCATACACTCACCCTCTCTCACAAATATCCCATTTTGTTTCATATCCATTAATCCTTTTCACACACAACTCAATTCTTTTCTTTCTTCCTTTTCTTTTCTTTTTTCTCATTCTCAACTCATTTAAATCTCACAAGTCACAAACAAAATAACAATATGCACATGACATGGTGCAATAGCCACGGAAAAATGTAAAAATACGGATTTGGCCAAAAATCCGATAAATATCATTAAAATAAATAAATCATTTTAATCTCCGATTAATTTCCAAATATTGGTATATACTTATACTATTTTACGAAAAATCCATATTCGCAAATCGAATAGTTTTCGCGAAATATATTATTTTAATATTAAATTTCCAAAAAATAATATTTTATATTTTCTGAAATGTTACAGTCTTCCCCCCTTAAAGAAATTCGGTCCCCGAATTTAAAATTTAACTCCCCAAATACAAAAACATTTCAATAATCAGCTCAAATCAACGGGGTTCCGAAATCATGGAAGACATAGAAATACCACAGCGCATCGTGTGCGCCTGAAAATAGGTACGAAACTCAAAATCAAACTCCGTCAAGAATCACGCAATTATCGGAGTTAAAAATGGAAATACGAATCTCGAATTCCACCACCGGAATTCAAATGCACAATAGTCAGATTATAATACATATATAGAACGCATCTTTGTAAAACCATTTTAAAAACTGAATAAAACACATGCAAAATCCTTCCCAAATCTCCGTGCTATGCGTAGCTCACAGCACAAGTAGCAGATGATCATTTGTAAAGTAGTAAATATATACTTATATATGTTTTTGCTCAACTATACGTCCCGCTATTTTGAAATATCCCAGAAGGTTCTATTTATAAAATTTCGTGTCACTCGCGGACACGTACGAAATAGTAAGACTATAGCTCCTTTTTGAAAACCTCTTGGTAACTTTTTATGCATGCAAAAGTACTCAGGCAATGTCCTCAGACCAGTCCTGCTCGGCTACTATACAATATAGTATTCATCATTAAAATGCAATACTTATAATAAAATCAGCCTCAAAAGGTGTATCCAACATCACATGCGTCTGGTGCGCACGGAAAACCAAATCCAATACAAGTGCTACGAATATGCACAAAAGCAAAACTAAGTACAACGGGTGTGCATGAAAGCATCTGTCCAGTGCAACGGATGTGCACGACAACAATATCAAATGCATCTATAGTGCAAGAAAATCTCAACCCAGTGCAACTAATATGCACAAATGAAAATCCCAATCAAGTGCATCCAACATGCACGAATATAAATCTCAATTAAGTGCACCCGGCGTGCACAAAATCTCATGTCATGCGCCCAACATGTGCGAAAATCCAAATCAAGTGCGTCCGGTCCGTATAAAACATCCAGTGCAATAGTATGCACGATAACGAACATCAAGTGCAGACGCTCACGAAAACATAAATCTGGTGCAACAAATGCACAAAATACAAATCTGGTGCAACTAATGCACTAAAACTCATCAATATCTCAAATGATCACAAAAACAACGCCGGGCATGCCAAGGTGTATAAGATCATAAACGTGTGTAACCGCGTGCACAAAACATGAATCAATGCACTGCAATAACATATAAGCTATACCGAGTGCATAAGTAAAGGCAAGTGCGTATGACATGCACGAAATCGAAATAGACAGTATCGAATCCATGAAACCATAAATATGTGCAACGAAGGCACAAATCGATACCAAGTGCAATAAATATGCACAAATCATAAACCAATGTAGCGGTATATAAAACATAAATCAAGTGCAATAACTGTGCATAATATAAATCTCCAGTAGGTGCAGTCATGGCGCACAAAAACATAAATCACGAAACCCAATCATCGAAAGTCATGTCCAAGCGATATATATGTAATACTCGGATCACAAAACACAAATTGCAATAACTGACATTGAGGTATACCTCCTACAATGTCGAAAAAAATATGTCGGTGCGCCCAAACTGGCAGAGCAAGATCATCTACTTGCCTTCTGCTCACGGTTTGGCATCTCCGGTCTCTAGTTTACCTATTCCTCTCTGGATTACCAATCTCGCAATCCTTCTGCTCGTCGGCCCGGTCAGGTGTACTAACGGAACAGTCCGCTGTGGAACTCCTCTGATCACCGTCTGGCTAATCAACATGACCACTCTCAAACGGCACATTACTGACGGCGGCATCTGGCCCTCTGAATACGCACGCTATAACTGACCCTGGGTGCAAATCTCTATCGCTGTGGTGTCCTGGAAAGAACCTGCTCACGGCTTCTTCCGATCTTACCCATGTCAAACTATACGAAAGTTGGCACCCTTGCGTAACTCTTTTCTCATAACCGGACAGCTGTGTCCTCAACATGGCTTTCATATGAAATTTGGCTGTATCTAACGCCTCTGCATACATATCAATCCTCTGGCATCAACGGAGAGTAACAACCGCTCGTTAACATCTTGCACAAACCTCTTGTTCCACTCGTCTTTATTATCGTCTACTTCGACGCCATCTCTTGTTGTCTGTATATTGCAATTCATCATCGGCTACGGTCAATATGGAGTCTCTCACACGGACTCGACATTAAGAACTCGGTATCTTCACCACTCTGTAGAAGATATCTAACCGAACACGTCCTCAGGAACTCGTCCAAATCATCGGAGGAATACACCTTATTCGTCTGTTCTCGATCAACTCATAACGCATCTGGTGAGGTCCTTCTATCTGAAACTGGTCAACTTACCGATCTCACATCGGAGCATCCAACGAACAACGTCCTCTCTTGATCGATCTACTCTAGATCTGAGTAAGATCCTTCAACTGGAATTCTTCAAGTCAACTGAGCCTGCATCGGCACATAAAATATGACGAATCATATCAGTCGCTCAACTCGAGATAGACTACCTATCTCCTGTCACATCTCTGTCTGAAAGCTCAAGCGGTTTCAGCTCATAACTCTGGAAACGACATCCCATCAATCTCAGCAACAGCTGGGCCATCTGTCTACACAGTAGACAACATCATGATCTCTGAGGTATGTTGTGTAAGTCTACGCTAGCGCCCCGGCCGTCTACAGACGCCAAATGCGGAACAAAAAACTTTTTAACTGGCGCTATCGTATACTTTAACCCGGATCTGCCATTATTGCTAAACTAACAAACTGTAAAGTGTGTAGAATGGTTATACCGAACGATCCGAGTCCTTCGTTCTTCAACCATCATCCCACACTCCGTTGCGGCTGCTCCGATCTCGTCGATCTCCGATCTCCTCGTCGAGGTGGCACCACATGATCGGTTCTTTAAACGGGCTCCCGCCTCTGACTCGAGGCAACTCGATCGTCAAGTTTGCTAAAAGAGACGACCAAGATTGATGTAGAGAATGAGTGGATGACTTTGTCTCACTTCGTCCAAATCCGTGGACGATCGGTTAATGAAGTTGCCGTGGAAATCGGGTGATGGAATGAAATGAACTGTAAAATTCCATACACCCCGAATACTATCATAATCTTTTCTAACCAAAATGAAACATCAAGTGAGAGTGTGTGAGAGAGAGGGGGGCCGGCCTCTTTATATGATGGAGGGAGGTGACCGTAGGAGGAGGGAGGTGACCACAACAAGAAGCTTATCATGAACAAATATCTTAACCAATCCAAAACCATTAATAACAAAGCATGAGTCATTAAACACATCATCATGCATTAATGAACCATTAAATGCATCCAATGAAAACTCAACACCATATAATCCTAGTCACCTCATCTAGAAACTTCTAGAAGAATCCACACTCATCTCAAGAAAAGATAAATTCGTCTTTAACCGAATGTTAAAAGACGGCTGATAGAAAACTGGAAACTGGCAACTTCCAAAAGTGATCCTGAAACGACTTTCAGGATAACCCCGAAACTGTATAAATATACCCGCATTTGTATTACGACCGAATACAAATGCAACCGAGACAAAGATATTATACCTACTCAATATAATACTCGGATCCGGCTTAAACCAAAGCCGACCAGTATCATCTGCCCGAAAACTGACACGTGCGTAAACGCACGTGCATTTTCCGAACCCTGCCATAAAACCATACGGCCTCTACAACGTTTCTCCCGAACTTGGGAAACTGTCTGTGGGGGACTCTAATGACTCGTCAGTACCCTGGCAGTGGGTTTAACCACAAACCGTCAGCGGCACTAGCTATGCGTAACGGCCGCCCATGGACTGACCTCAAGGGTGGCCGAGGAGCGAACTCAAGGGAGACCGATGAGCGAACTCCTCCGAAAACCCTACTGAGCCTAACAGTGACAATGTATATACAGTCCGGTCCGTTCGTCAATGAGTATCGCATATCTGCCTAGGGGGCTAGTAACGTCAGACCCCCAATAGCAGTATAAGTCGTGTCGGAGTGAAGCCCAATACACCCTGAGATACTACTGGAGTACCTACCAGTAAATCTCCTACCATGGCCATGGATTTATGTAATGGCTCTCCTAGACACAGCACGACCTCGCCCCCAATACCGGGAGAGACGAATCCCCTGCCGATCCGCTCACGTGCCTCCATATGGCTCGGGACTGTATCCAAAAGCTACCTGTTTGCACGACTCCTTTGAGCCGTGGTAGGGTAGAAATCAAAGCACAGTGGGAACTCACACGAGACAAATGACGACCTCAGGTCGATGAACTAACCTATACACATGTCA
This sequence comes from Agapanthus africanus, assembly GCA_030015575.1. Classification (NCBI taxonomy): domain Eukaryota; kingdom Viridiplantae; phylum Streptophyta; class Magnoliopsida; order Asparagales; family Amaryllidaceae; genus Agapanthus; species Agapanthus africanus. Next base: position 11,433,223 of record JASDDO010000010.1, read on the forward strand.
CCAGGGAACTGCTATCCGACGATAGGTATAGTACTAACTAGCAGATTCCCGGCGAGTCCTGTCCGGTGTACTCATAACCCAATGAGCACCTGTATACATCTTAGGTGATCCAACTGACACCAGTGGCTTGTGAGACCGGCCACCGCCCCTCGTCGGGGTCTCGACTGTACACACTAGTCTACTCCGGAGTATCGATGCCCTGTCTCGAAACTCCCACGACTAGGGACCACAATTAAGGATATGCATATAAACTACCCAACTCTCACGTATATGATCACCATCATACTGTTGGTAGTAAAGCAAGATCCTAAGGGCTCTATCAAAGTGTAACATGCAATCAGTCACCTGAACATGTACACGACTGATAAAGGCAAACCAGATAGCATACTATCATCTCGAGTAAGACTGTCCTACCGGGATAGGTCCTCCACAATCATTGCAATCACGTACCTGCGATCCAATAATTGACTATGAGGGCACTATCTCCAACAATCTCCCACTTGCACTCAAGGCTAATATTGCGATGTCGACTACTCACAGCCCGTGTGAAACCGAACATCCAACTCCTCTACTAATCAGTTTCACAAAGCCCGTTTGTAAAACTATTGTGTTCGAGAAATAGCCTCAGTGAGTGGATCCGCCTAGAAGTATCTTTCTATGTCTCTCTTAATCTCAAGTTCGCGGAGAAAACCATCTCCCGAATTGAGTAGTACCTGTCTTAGAATATGTCTGGATATCTGATGGGACCTTAGTTCATAAATGAACTCCATATCCAAACTTCTTAGACTGTATGGATCACTGAACCTAATCAGTATCCGGCACCATGCCACCCACAGTATCCTCTGGAACCACCTGTCCATAATACTGTCCCTCGTCAGAGGGAAAACTAAAAACTCTGACAATCACTCTGTCATCCATGTCACCTTTGAAGCCTGGAATGATAACCGTCTCCCGAAAGAGGCTGCCGTTATCAAATCCGTAGAACATGTACCAATGTTCTAAAACTGCTTCCTTATATTTCTCCAGGATTGGATTAATACAAACTCATTGCATCTTGTGCAAAAACAACATCTGGTGTGGTACTTGACATCTCATGATTGACTCAATTGCCTAAGCAAGTGATCTGCCAATCATGCGCATCCCTCTCCCCTTTAGTCTGTAAGACACCTTTAGAGAGGGTGACTCCATCACCTGCAGGTACACCACCATGCTAGGAGTCAACTATTCTAAAAACCATTAGAATATCTGTCAAAGTACCCACATTGGGAAACTACCCAAATCCAGATCTAAAACCATAGATCTAGGAACCAGAATATCAAATATTATATCCATATCCTGTCTGGAGAAACAACTGTGTGACGACCACAGTTCAACCGATCGTAGTATAGGAATTTTACCTCCTACTCTGTGTATGTCATCCAGATACCATGACATCACACCCTACTACCCTCTTAATTGATCCATCCTCTATTCTGATTGAAGTCAAACCCATGACTGTCACATCAAAATTAGATGATCTATCTCCGCTATAACTGCTCAAGTCTATAAATAGATATAAGCTACTTGCCCACTATGCTTCCGCTGCTCCCACTGACTACGACAACCCTCCTACCGGGTCTCATATCCTGGAACAACAGTAGTGTCAAGTCTTGGTAGATAAGAACCTCCCTGTCACCGTCTCTGAGGCTACCGAAGTACCTCTCGGGCGTCTGAGGTTACCTACCATACCTGCGGAGTGGCTATTGGAATGTCAAACCTGATTGAATATATAGGTCCTATTAAATTTTCCGTAATCGTTCGCGGTTCTGGAATCACTTCCAGTTCTACCATACTCCCACTACTGTTTTCTGAAAAAGATCCATTTTACTAAAACTGTGGCGAGTCAAGAACAATATCACTATTGATCTTCCAAATGGTAGAATATCAACCCTCGTCATAACCAGGGTCAACCCACAAACAGCCATTACAGAAACGTGCCCTGAGTTATCCAGTGTCTGGTTTTAATCATAAGCTGGACAACTCCCCGTACCTTAATATCTTTTAAGGTACGATCCATTCTATATCCAATACAGAAACTTTGGCACTAATTTAATTGGAACCATATTCAAACCATGCAGCTGTCTCCAGTGCATATCAACTTAATGGAAAGAGGCTAATCAGCATTACTCAACTTAGGAATCCATCCAATTATGAGTAACCTGAAAGAGAAACACGTTTCTCAAAACCATCACTATCATCTGAATACCAATCACAAGAATCTACATCTTCGATCTCTTTGAAGAATCCCGATACTTGTGATACCTGGTTCTCTACTTTATTCTTATACCCACAACTTCTCAAAACTTAGACCTTGTATTTCTACGAAACACTCGTCTAAATACTAGAGAAGTTATAAGTAAACAGAACATAGTACGAGGACCTACCCCTTTGTCCTGATAGACACTGGACAACATACAATACTCTGTATAAGTCCGCTGAGTTAAACAACTCAAAACCTGTGCGTTGTAGGTGGAAAACTGTACCCTGGCGATTTCCTCAAATATCACCAATTACAACGAATTCCGATATAATGAGGATGATCACCCAATTCCCAATATCTTACTCCCACTCATCATCTGTAAAACCATACAGATATGAGAATGAAACCTGGTAAATACATACCCTTGGAGTAAGTGTCTAATCGGGAAAACAGTTTTTCCTTTAACAATGCACTGAAACATGAAAATGTTTCGTAGGGGTATCCTGGTATTCATAGCAATGCCTCTTTCATAATCCAATTCATGACTTCAACCGTATATCTCTTTGCCATCTCTCCAAATCCCCTTTATTTGTCTTTAGTCGTTACCTTCTGTACACCATCGTTAGGCTAACTGGTTTTCTTCCTTCCCTACCGTTCGGCACCAGCCTATGGTTTGGAAGAAGACTATCCAGTAAGCATAATAGGTGTACCCTCCTAAACCAAGGAGTACTCGCATCTCGAGAGAAGGTGATGATAAAAGACAACTGAATAATACCTTATTCTTTTAAAGATGAAATAGGAGTGGCGATGAAGTACGCGGTTTTGGTCGTGAATGATGTCAGTCGCAATTTACTTTGCCCTCTTTCTAATCCCTTTATTTTGTCTTTACATATTACCTTCTGCACACCCTACTTAGGCTAATTGGTTTTCTTCATTCCCTACCTTTCGGCACCAGCCTATGGTTTGGAATAAGACTATCCAATAAGCGTAATAGGTGTACTCTCCTAAACTAAGGAGCTCTCGCAACCTGAGAGAAGGTGATAATAAAAGACAACTGAATAAACCAATTCTATTTCTCCTGAACCTGGATCCATCTCCGAAGAAGTCCCTTCGAGTTCGTATATAACCATACGATGGCTCTATCCAATGGAAGTGGATATCCGTAGTAATACGGGTGTTCTGAGAAATGCAAAGGGTAAAAGAAGGAGTGGCAATGACTTATGCAACTCAGACAATCCAAAAGCCAGTATTTTAAGAAGGTTCGGTCAACCTGGTCACTGAGTCATAGTCTAGGGTCGGTCAAAGGTCGCTGCCAAAGAGAGAGAGAGAAAAGAAACACTCTGCGTGCACTCTAACCTAGATCAGAATGGTCATCATTTTATCTAATCCGGAAACCTCCCACTGTCCTGTCAAATTCTCCTCCAAACCTAAAGAAGAATCAATCGGGATCACCCGAAGCGTAAACCAACTCATCAGTGGGAATCAGGATCCAACTCTCATCGCATGATAACGTGATGGAATGCATCCACGTTACTCATACTCCAGAAGGTATGCGCATACTCGGCAAGTTTCAGTTTCTTTAGAAAACTCCTGATATTATTTTTTGCCCCATGCTCTTATAACCTTGGCGTTGGTCAAAATGTCATAAGTCACATGCCAAGTTCTACCCGTCACTATCTTGCCAATTTGAACCCACCCGCACATGCCCTTGACGTTGGCCAAAATGGCAGAACGACTGTCCCAAACTAACTCATCTATCTATGCAACAATTGAATACCCAGCAGCTACCAAACACTATGCCTTGGCGTTGGTCAAAATACGTAGCTTGAATACTACTGAATACCCAAAAGAAGTGACGGAGGGCTACGACTGGTTTTTGGCGAAAAACCTTTAGCGTAGTGAACTTGATATCGCTGAAGGAACCTGATTGCTTTTTAAAATATAGTGGCGAAAACCTTTTGCTAAAGAGGTCACTCCCGGTAAAGGGATCACGGCTCTTTCCTCGTGGAATGAGATGCAGGATATTCCACTGAATACCGCTATGCAAAGCAACTTGTAATCGACTATAGTGAAGTTATTACCCTGACGCAAACTTCTGTCCAAGGGGTCGGTCCCGGTGAAGGGATATCGGCCCTTGCCCCGTCGAATGAGGTGCAGGATATTCCACTGAATACCGCTATGCATAACAAAAGAAAACGTCTTTGCAATAACACTTTTTAAATTGTTCCAACAAATGTATACAGGTTTGTTTTACTTTGCGTTGATTAGAATCAACGCAGTCCCATCATTCAATCACACCAGAAAAGAACGAAAATAAAATGTACGTATATGCCATCCGCATTCGTTACTGGGTCCTGTCATCACTCGTTAGGTTACTTAACTAACGACAGAGCGGGGACTGCACTAGCGCGGGTGTAAAACATATACAACATCTAATAGTATATAAACCAATATACAATAATCGCTCCAGGCGTGATAGTATGCAACATTACAGAAAAGTAATAAGCATCACAGAACAATACAGATATCTGGGATCCCCGGGTTTCACAGAGCCGCTGCTGAAACCCGACGTTCCCCTGTCGTGTGGATGGCCTGTGCAATGAAACCTAGACCCCTACGGGTGCGGCAAGTTACCCGCCAAAACCTGAAGCGAGGTAGTCCCCACAGCATAGTGAATGGAACACCCGGCACTTTACGGAATCCGGTAAATTGAGCACCCCTCCTTGGGTCAACCTGTACCCCCTACGAGTGCGGCGAATAGTCTGCCAATTCTAGAGTGGGGACCCTCTGCCTCTCAAAGCCATGAAATACGGACCCGTTGCCCTCCCGAACCCGGCTATCCGTGCACTCCGTCTCGGGGTAAAACCTAGTACAGTAATGAAAAATAGTACAATAGGTACATCGACCGCAACCTGGTCGTGCCCCAAAAAGAATATTATACAACAGGCAGTGACGGCAGTCCACAAGTTGGACGCTCGCCCCGCAATATCAAATGTACAAATAAACTCAAACTGTACTACCATTGCACACTGCTATCCACCACGACAAATCCGCAACATCACAGCACAACACAGAACATCAACGCGAATGTCACGTTCGCAAACCCGTCTAAAAGAACTATAGCAATCAGACGCGGTTTACCGATCAAATGACATTCCCGGTCGGAGATATAATGTAAGCACTGTAATCTAACATGTTTAAATTTCGATCGACCAAAGACCAAATATAAAAAAGTGGGCCCCATAGCTTACTGGTGAACAGTAACAAAATCTGGGCGCAAATGATATATTCCAAAAACCCCAAAATCCATCACAGAACCCACTGACCAAATTTGGGAGCACGTGCTCCCCACGTGGCCGCGGAAGCGCGGCCAAACCATGGGTTTGGCCGCCTTTCCGCGGCAGCTTGGAGGAGTCACGACCCCAAATTTTGTCGTGGCTCTTAGAAACGCCTGCACAGTATTCTGAGATGTGTAGAATAATTTTATCAGACCGTTTAAAAACAACAGAAACTGTCAAGCTAAGATTTTATGATTTTTGATTTCCGGTCGGATCGATGTTTTAAACGCGTTAGCACAAGTTAGCATAGCAAAATGGTTAGGCTCTGATACCACTGTAAGTCTACGCTAGCGCCCCGGCCGTCTACAGACGCCAAATGCGGAACAAAAAACTTTTTAACTGGCGCTATCGTATACTTTAACCCGGATCTGCCATTATTGCTAAACTAACAAACTGTAAAGAGTGTAGAATGGTTATACCGAACGATCCGAGTCCTTCATTCTTCAACCATCATCCCACGCTCCGTTGCGGCTGCTCCGATCTCGTCGATCTCCGATCTCCTCGTCGAGGTGGCACCACATGATCGGTTCTTTAAACGGGCTCCCGCCTCTGACTCGAGGCAACTCGATCGTCAAGTTTGCTAAAAGAGACGACCAAGATTGATGTAGAGAATGAGTAGATGACTTTGTCTCACTTCGTCCAAATCCGTGGACGATCGGTTAATGAAGTTGCCGTGGAAATCGGGTGATGGAATGAAATGAACTGTAAAATTCCATACACCCCGAATACTATCATAATCTTTTCTAACCAAAATGAAACATCAAGTGAGAGTGTGTGAGAGAGAGAGGGGGCCGGCCTCTTTATATGATGGAGGGAGGTGACCGTAGGAGGAGGGAGGTGACCACAACAAGAAGCTTATCATGAACAAATATCTTAACCAATCCAAAACCATTAATAACAAAGCATAAGTCATTAAACACATCATCATGCATTAATGAACCATTAAATGCATCCAATGAAAACTCAACACCATATAATCCTAGTCACCTCATCTAGAAACTTCTAGAAGAATCCACACTCATCTCAAGAAAAGATAAATCCTTCTTTAACCGAATGTTAAAAGACGGCTGATAGAAAACTGGAAACTGGCAACTTCCAAAAGTGATCCTGAAACGACTTTCAGGATAACCCCGAAACTGTATAAATATACCCGCATTTGTATTACGACCGAATACAAATGCAACTGAGACAAAGATATTATACCTACTCAATATAATACTCGGATCCGGCTTAAACCAAAGCCGACCAGTATCATCTGCCCGAAAACTGACACGTGCGTAAGCGCACGTGCATTTTCCGAACCCTGCCATAAAACCATACGGCCTCTACAACGTTTCGCCCGAACTTGGGAAACTGTCTGTGGGGGACTCTAATGACTCGTCAGTACCCTGGCAGTGGGTTTAACCACAAACCGTCAGCGGCACTAGCTATGCGTAACGGCCGCCCATGGACTGACCTCAAGGGTGGCCGAGGAGCGAACTCAAGGGAGACCGATGAGCGAACTCCTCCGAAAACCCTACTGAGCCTAACAGTGACAATGTATATACAGTCCGGTCCGTTCGTCAATGAGTATCGCATATCTGCCTAGGGGGCTAGTAACGTCAGACCCCCAATAGCAGTATAAGTCGTGTCGGAGTGAAGCCCAATACACCCTGAGATACTACTGGAGTACCTACCAGTAAATCTCCTACCATGGCCATGGATTTGTGTAATGGCTCTCCTAGACACAGCACGACCTCGCCCCCAATACCGGGAGAGACGAATCCCCTGCCGATCCGCTCACGTGCCTCCATATGGCTCGGGACTGTATCCAAAAGCTACCTGTTTGCACGACTCCTTTGAGCCGTGGTAGGGTAGAAATCAAAGCACAGTGGGAACTCACACGAGACAAATGACGACCTCAGGTCGATGAACTAACCTGTACACATGTCACCAGGGAACTGCTATCTGACGATAGGTATAGTACTAACTAGCAGATTCCCGGCGAGTCCTGTCCGGTGTACTCATAACCCAATGAGCACCTGTATACATCTTAGGTGATCCAACTGACACCAGTGGCTTGTGAGACCGGCCACCGCCCCTCGTCGGGGTCTCGACTGTACACACTAGTCTACTCCGGAGTATCGATGCCCTGTCTCGAAACTCCCATGACTAGGGACCACAATTAAGGATATGCATATAAACTACCCAACTCTCACGTATATGATCGCCATCATACTGTTGGTAGTAAAGCAAGATCCTAAGGGCTCTATCAAAGTGTAACATGCAATCAGTCACCTGAACATGTACACGACTGATAAAGGCAAACCAGATAGCATACTATCATCTCGAGTAAGACTGTCCTACCGGGATAGGTCCTCCGCAATCATTGCAATCACGTACCTGCGATCCAATAATTGACTATGAGGGCACTATCTCCAACATGTTGTACATAAACAGTCCTCTCAATCCGGCAGCCTCTACCAATGGCCCGATCATCCGGTGCAAAACCGAACACTCGCCTCAAACGAGAGATCACAACACAACACTATACCTACACGTTCCCGTGTCACCAGAAAACAACATCATGGTCAGTCCTCGTCCGTGACGAGCTCGCCTTGACCGCAACACTAGCAGCAGCTCAATCTGCGCTCAAACCATGGTGACAGGAACCTCAAGCAGGTATCGATAAAGATAGATCAATGAACAAAAGAAATCAATATATCCCAAATGTATATATGATCATAGGAACAAATAGTATCATTGATCTTTAAGATAAGTACATCCTAAGGTTTCTTAAGTGGAGTATCGTATCGTAAATATGCCGTGGAACATACATACGGTACGTCACTCTACTCAAGCTACCCACTCCATCAATCAAGGTCAACCTATGAAACGAAAGTTCGGGTCTAATACCCCCCGTCAAGTCTAAGTTCCGTAAGGTCAAGCCTAGGTTCCGAAATATATACACCCTAGACTCCGCATAGTCAAACCCAGACTCAAACTAAGGTTAAACCTAATGCTCTGATACCAACTTTGTCACGATCCGTAATTTAGCACGTGACCAGCACTTAAATTACACAACGTATAAAGGTGTGACGTAAATCAAGTAAGCCGAAGCCCAGAAATATCAAAACTTTTTTGCGGAAAATAGTAGGGGTACAGTTTTGAAATAAGGTATAATGAATCATGTTTCGTCTTTTAAAATTTGGGCAGCACCTCCTTTGTATATTTTGATCCAAAAATATATATACAACAATATATAGGCATCCCCAAGCGAGAGGTAGCTCTTCACCAACTGGCGGAATCACAATCACGCAATAACATATATACGACGCCCAACGGCGAAGAATCAGCCCAGAATGAACTAATAAGGAAGCAAGACATCAAAACTCTAGAAAGCGATCAAAAACCCATCGCTCTAAGTCTCGCACAAAACCCAAGTCTAACTAGGTTAACCAATATACAAATTCTAGTCCTGATCTGATTTGATGTGATGGAGTTTATCTAGATACAACGGAATAAAACAGTATGAAAGTGAGCACGATCCAACATGTGTCCCACCTACCAAAGCAAAACACGCTGGATGAAGCTGTGTGCCAGCGATACCGCAACTGATCCCAAACGGTCAAACCGGCAAGAACTGTGGCACAACGGGGGTGAGTTGCCAACTCATGAGTAGAAAACATCAGCAAGTAGAAATCGAATAAAACAACGATTTCTTAGGTCACTATATCCTGAAGGTAATACTATAATATCTCTATATCCTGAAGTTAATACTATGATATCTAGAGTGACCAAGTACGCCTATATGTCAACAATCGATAAATGCAATGACATATATAAATAAACATCCGACATCATATGCCTGTAGATATCATCCACGTGTCCATCGACACAAAAAAACATTATGGAACATGAGTGTCTAACACCGACACTCGAACATCATGAAAATATAAGCATGTGTGTGTGTGTGTGTGTATGAGGATATAAACCACGTGTGTCCATCAATGATACATCAAAATCATGGAACCTGAGTGTCCAACACCGACACTCGAAACATCATGAAACCCGTGTCCAGCATCGACACGTAAATCCTCATATCTCAGGCGCCGCATCCTCAGATCGGTCATCATATCCATCTCATATCATAACTCCAAGACGGTATCCTCCGGATATCCGTCGAGCTCTATACAATCACCGGTAAGTAGTGCTCCCCTGCCAGGCTCACCACCTAACAATACGCGTCTTCTTGCCCCGGGATACCTCACCGGGTCCACCATGTACCCGCAGACGGTGCCTACCGCTCCTCGAATCGGGTATACTCACTGCTCAGAAAACCGAGACAACTCATGGTGGACACCTCGAAATATCATATCAAGAGAAACCGCATTTTTAAAACAATACACAATTTCCTTTGAAATTAAATTGTGGTTCTCAAATCCAGAGATCTCATAAAAACAGCATCTCAATGTATATAACCATAAAGTACGATGTATGCAACATAGAGTAGTAATATGAGCATATCGAGTCTATCATGACAGCATATATCCATAAGGTACGATGTATGCAACATAGAGTAGTAATATGAGCATATCGGATATATCATGCAAGCATGTCAAGTGATAGTACTGAACAATGAATGTACTTTTAGTTTTAAGATTTATATCATGATAGGGCAGTTCTCCTGTGTAAATGGCACGGCAATTCTACTGTATAAGTGACATGGCAATTCTAATCTGTAAGTGACATGGCAATGACCGATGAAGAATGTGCGTGAGCCGGCAAATCTGTGTATGTGTATCATGCGCATCAACGGTAATTGTGCAGGTGTACTAGAAATAATATCATATAGCATTAAATACCGGCACATGGCATGTACATCATGAGGGTAATATCCTACACAGCATGAACAATAAATGGGTATATCTATCTACACACGAATTATACAGTCACTTTTAAACGATACACATCGTCATTTTTAAAATAGGAATGGTTCAGGTGGCAATCTTTATATCGAAGATCCCGCCTCATAACATCCGATATGACAATACTCATCGATCAACATTCTCAAATCACCAGCACGGATCAATCATCCGGCAAAACACCTCTCGTACGGCAATCCATCGTACGGTGACATCAACAGAATAGGGAATCCATCATCCTATATAACAATGAGGGTACGGATCTAAAGTCTCGTACGGCATATCACTCATTATTCTCACAATATAGATATATCATACACATATATCTCAAATCACTTTGTATCGATCTCATATAATGATACCTTGCATATACGTCATATCGTATAAATCCCAAGTCGCATCGATCTCGATCTCATATCAAGCCACTATCTACTCATACTTGTCCTTTCTCAATCACAATATCACGTCTCACATTCATAAATATATATATATATATATATATATATCATGTCATTACTATAATAGTTTCACTATATCTTATAATGAGCGTATCATTTCCTTATCAATTCTTGATCATATCCAATATTTCATACTTAGGTTTCTACAACTATAATATGTATATCGGTTTTCATTTATAATTGCAGGGGTTCTATACGCCATCCACCCGACTTTCCCCGTAGATATAAATCTACTCACCAGCAATTCTCCTCGCTTAGCCGAAGTCGATGTGCTTCGTCGTCTCGGAAGTCCACGCGAAGTACCTACAATTCAACACACAATCACAATGCAATTAAAACCAATCCGAAAAACCGATACGGCACACGGTTCGCTTGTAGGTTTAAACCTATTACTTCGTATGCAAAACACAACCAAATAACCCTTATCCGTTGAAGTTCAAACGCCAAACGACGGAATCCAAATCAAATATAAAAACCAAGTTTCACAAATCGCATCACATCAAATCAGCAACTAAGGAATTCTATCCCAGATTTTACCCTAGGTCAAACTAGCAAATTTTGCATATCAGGTTGCTCTAGATATAGGATAAGAAAGCCACAGAAAAAAAATCACCAGGTTCCACTCTAATATGGCTGCAATTTGCGGCCACAATGAATTAATTTGTGGCCAGAACGAAGGGAAATGGGCTCCGGTTTCTAGGGTAGCTTCTAGGTTGCCTGCTCGTCTCTCTGTATTTGCTAAATAATTCTCAGGTCCTCCGGGTTAGAGCAGATCCCAGTATAGCATCACAAAATTCATAAAATACGATATCGGCTGATTTCAAAGTTCGTGTTTTGGGTTCTAGTCTCAGGTCTTGGCCTGTAAAACACTCTCTAAGGTCTTGTAAACACTCACTACACCTCAATTAACCTCTTAACAATATCTTATAATTTTCTAAGATCACAAACCTAACTAAATCAATATCTAAACTAGAATAGGATATATTAACACAAATACTTAACTAAAAGTGTATGGATATACCTCATTAGCAACTAAAGAAAAATCTTGGGTTGCCCATAGTCTTCAAAATCCAAACTTGAAGGGTTCCAAGGGATTAGAATGGGTTTGTGCATGTTTTATGTGAAGGTTGCATAGGGTTTTGAGAATGGATTGGAGGTGATGCATGGAGGTAGTGGGGGTTGAAGGAGATTGAGAAAACATGAAGAAACAATGGAGGAGGAGGGAAAGGGGACAGCCAAGTCTTCCCTTAAACTCACTCTCTCACTTTAAATATCTTCCCTACACTCACTCTCTCTCACAAATATCCCATTTTGTTTCATATCCATTAATTCTTTTCACACACAACTCAATTCTTTTCTTTCTTCCTTTGCTTTGCTTTTCTTTTCTTTTCTTTTCTTTTCTCATTCTCAACTCATTTAAATCTCACAGGTCACAAACAAAATAACAATATGCACATGACATCGTGCACTAGCCACGGAAAAAATGTAAAAATAAGGATTTGGCCAAAATCCGATAAATATCATTAAAATAAATAAATCATTTTAATCTTCGATTAATTTCCAAATATTGGTATATACTTATACCATTTTACGAAAAATCCTTATTCGCAAATCGAATAGTTTTCGTGAAATATATTATTTTAATATTAAATTTCCAAAAATAATATTTTATATTTTCTGAAATGTTACACTTTCACCTTCGTCAATGATACTCTTTATAAGAGATCATTCGACTGTCTGTGGCTGAGATGCCTGGGACCAGAAGAAGCAACAAGGGTCGTCTAAGAAACTCATGACGGACTCTGTAGTTCCCATCAAGTTAGGCCCAAGATGAAGCTGAAGATCAAGAGAATGGGTTACTATTGGCCCATGATGATTCAGGACTGCCTCGAATATGTGAATCAGTGTCACTCGTGCTAGATTCACGGGGACTTCATCCACCAGCATCCAAATTCGCTACACTCGACGTTGGCTAATTGGCCGTTCGAAATTTGGGGAACCGATATAATCGGGCCTATCGAACCAGCGTCATCTAAAGGACATCGGTTCATATTGGCAACAACCGATTACTTCTTTAAGTGGGAAGAAGCAGTACCGCTAAGGGAAGTGAAGACGGAGAACATCCTCCAAGCAGCCTCCATCTTTGCAATGCCAGAAGATCAATGGCTTCTAAGTGTACATGCAACAGCAACTTTCGCTCTACCCCAAATGGAAGAGTGACTTATGGTCCCCAAGCGGCCTTCATCTTTGCAATGCTAGTGGAGCAGGTGACTTAAGCCACCACTGGACTGTTCTTTAGGACCATGGTCCCGCCAGCATGCTTCAGTGCCCCAGTGCCACCACAAGAAGCTCCCAAGAAGTCGGTCTTCGATCGACTTGTAACATCCACGACCCCTCTCAACGGGTCGTCCAATTCTGACATGTCGGTCTTCAACAGGCTGAGCCACAGTTCAAGTGGGCCCACAAAGAGGCTTGCGATACCTGAAGGGGTTATCCCGAAACGGATAGCCGTTCCAGCTCCGGCGGGAGAAGTCGTCGACAGGGCTTCTCCTGCTAAAGGATCGGTCTTCATAAGATTAGTCGTTCCAACTCCTGCTTCTGGCGAAGTCATCAAGACTGCCTCTATTGAAAGGTCATCCTTTGAAAGATTGACTGTCCCCTCTCAACAGATGTCAGTCTTCAACAGGCTGGCACCAGTAGTATCCCTTCATCAGAGCAGTGGGCATGACGAAGCCACTCCCACAACTGAGGCATTCCCATCTGCAAGGCATGCTCGACGTCGCCACTGGCGCCGAGTGAGGAAAGCCGGGGGAAACTCCCCCTCTGTACTTACTCCACCAGCTCCAATGGTGGAAGTTGACGATGCTGTTCCAACCGGGAACAACTTTGATCTGCTCAGGAGGGTGCGAAAGAACTCCCCAAGCGCCGTATTGAAGAAGTCTCCTTCGCCTGCTGAAAGCATGATGCAGGAAAAGCCGGAGCAACCCCCTTAGCGGTTGTCTTCCAAAATCCACAGAGTCTGGCGGAAGGTCCAAGATTCTGTGATCGATAAAGACTACTCTTGCCGACTAAAGAAAACGAATGCTCGGCAAAAGGAGGAACATCCCTCCGTCATACCACGGAAGGCATCATCTACATATGTGCCTGTTACAACGGTCCCTCCGACTTCAACCTCCCACAAAAGGAGAAGGCCGGAGAAAACGCCGCTGCATGTGGCAAATTCCAAAGGTGATGGACCCAAACACCCTAAGTCTGGGGGCATGGTTGTACATACTGTCTATATGGCTTCCGGAAAATAGGATAGTCGTGCTTCCGTGAGTCATCGACCACAAACTAGGTCTTTGACGAAAGTTCAGGAGCAGCAACAAAAGCTCCAAGAAATGTTGATAAAGATGTCAGCATTCACCGGGCAGAAAGAAAGCCTGGAATTAACGTCTGAGCAGCGCCAGGAACAAGAGATCGATACCGAGTTCCTGAGGAGGGTGATAGAAAGGAAGGATAAGGAGGCTACGGAACATGCTGCTAATATAAAGCAGATGGCACTTCTGTTCCAAGACATGGTTGGGATGATGATCCAGCCAGAACCTCCAGCCGAAGACCCTTCGATAATCATCGAAGACTACAGAGGGCAAATGTCAAACCCTCCTCTGGCTGTCTCAGCAGCCCAGGAAGAGACAATCTCTAAGGATACCCTTGATGACTACATAGCTCAACAAATACAAGCTCATCAAGCAAGTGAAGCGGCTGGCCAAGTCGTCAGAACTGGGCGACTTTATCCAGGCTGGTACGATCAAATCAAGTACCCGCCAGGATATACGATCCCTAAGTTCCATGTGTATAAGGGGACGGGCAATCCACACCAGCACGTTGCTCAATTCAGAGATTTGTGCGGTAATACTGGAGGCGACGACAAACTGCTGCTTTGCTCGTTGGCAGCCTGTTCGAGACGGCGTTTGAATGGTACTCGGATCTCACAAACGACTCTGTCAAAACATTCACGGAGATGGAATTACTATTCATACAGCGGTTCACAAGCGCAAGAAAGCGCACCCCGATCACGACATTAATCCATGCCAAGGTGAAGCCAGGAGAGACATGGGTTCAATACGCCATTCAGTGGTGGAACCTATGGTCAAAATGCGAACAACGCATAGAAGAAGCTCCTGCCGTGGGCATGTTCGTAGGGACCCTTGATCCTCAGATGACTATATCCCAATTTATGATGTTCTTCAAGCCGACCACCTTCCAGGCCTTGATCGACAAGCTGGCCCAAATGGACCATACGCCGTACTCTTCAAAAACAGATCCCCGGAATGAAAAGGGCAAAAGGAAAGCGACCTTCGTTGCCAACACTCAACAGCAACCAATTGACCCGAAACCGGTTGCTCGGCAAAGCGACACACGCCCGCGCCGATCCCTCGAAAAGAAGTTAGGACATCCTTACTCGTTTCCTCGGGATAAAACGAGGAGACTGTTCGAACTGGAAGTGCGCAACAGACTTATCACTCTGCCGGATCCGAGACATCCACTACAGCCTAGTGATGTCAATAGTCCCAACTACTTCTCCTACCACAGAGTATTGGGCCACCCAATTGAGGATTACTACGTCTTCAAAAATTGGGTCGAGGACCAGTACCAACAAGACAAGTTTGCGCTTTTCGAAAACTGGAGGGTGAACCCGCTGTTAGTGATGTATGCCCTAGATGCCATTATTGTATCATACTGGTTTGTATATTACTTAATGGAAGCTTGAGATATTCACAGTTGTATTGACAGTCTTTCTCAAAATGGTAGTATGCTACTTAGTTTGTTTCTACTTCAATATGTGCATGTGTTTCTTTTAGCATATTGCTTATACATATTAGTAGAGCCCTTAGGATCTTTGCTTGATTACCAGCGTTGTGATGGTAGTCATACTAGTGGGGGATGGGTAATCTACAAGCACATCCTTATACAGGTCCCTAGTCATAGGATTATCGAGACGGGGCATCGATACTCCGGAGTAGACTAGTGTATACGCTTCTCATCCCAGCAGGGGAGATGGTCTGTCCCACAGCCATTAGTACGTCGTATTGGAGATAGTATGCAGGTGCTCATTAGGTTACGAGTACACTGGACATGACTCGTCGGGAACTGTTGGTTGGTATTATACATATCGTCGGCTAGCAGTTCCCAGGTGACATGAGTACAGCTTAGTCTGTCGACTTGACACTGCTACTTCGCCTCGAGTGTGTTCCCACTGTACTTTGATTACTACCCTACCATGGCTCAAAGAAGTCGTGCAAACAGGTAGTAGTTGGGTGCAGTCCCGAAGCACTTGGAGGCAGTGGCGGTTAGATAGGATTCGTCTCTCCCGGTATTGAGGGTTGATATTGTGCTGTGTTCGGAGAGCCATTACACAAATTCCCTGGCCAGGGCAAGCGAGATTTACTGGTAGGTATTCCAGTAGTTTCTCAGGGTGTTTTGGGCTACACTCCGGCACGACTTGTTGCGCTATTAGGGGTCTGACGATTACCGTCCCCTAGGCCCGATATGCGATACTCTTAGACGAACAACCGGACAGTACAAAGATTGTCACATTCAGGATCAATAGGAGTTCGGATGGGTTTCCTTATCGGCCTTCTTATCGACAGATACCTGGGTAGCCGTTACGTGCAACTAGTACCGCATGCGGCTTATCGTTAAACCCACTGCCAGCGTACTGTTGAGTCTTTAGAGTCCCACACAAAGAGTTTCCCTGCATCGAGCGAAATTTGTAGAGGCCGTGTGGTTTTATGGCAGGGCTTCAATTACGTACGTGCACTTGTGCACGTATGATGTTCGAGCGGATAATACTAGTGGGCTATGGTTTAAGCCGGATCCTAGTATTATATTGATGGATCAGTTTCGTCTCTTTGTATTTGTGTTTCTCGGAACACGGATGCGGGTATGTATATACGGATGAGAGGGGCATAGAAGGAGACACCTCATTAGTGTTTTGACCATTGACTTGATTAAAACAATTATGAGGTGGAGGAAAGTATTTGTTATTTTTGTAAATGATAATTGAGGCATGGCTACTTGTTTTGACCACTTAACTTGGTTTGACTCTTTGACTTAGATATTACTTGTGAGATATTTTGTGACACTAGATATTTTGTGTGAGATATTTTCTTGCCATGCTTATAGTCAAATAAAGTGAGCCGTCTCATTTTTATCGTATTATCAAAAAACCTTTTCTCTTTCCTCAAGAAAGCTCTCTTCTTCTTCCTCTCAACTTTCAACCCTTAAGGTCTCATGAGTTGAGTAAACTAGGGTTCCAAGAGATAAATAAATCCATCTTCATTCTCTATATCACCTAGGCCATCTAGTTTATCAAGCTAGTTACCCTAGTTACCTTGGATTTGAGGTTGGAGCTCGAACTATAGACTCTCGGGTGGATCGTCTTTTACTCGAGGAAGTCGACGAGGAAGCTACGATCCGGATCGATCCTCGGAGCTTACGATGGTGAGGAGGACAGCGGAGAAGACCCGAAGGACTTGTATCATGAGGTATAACATTCTTTCCGAGTAGTTAAATCTCATGTAGTTTGCTAGCTAGGGTTTATGGTCGATCCTTGGTTCTAGTCGGTGTTGCGAAGCTCATAAAAATTATTTTTTGCAAATTCTGCCTCCCCGCAAACACGTGGGGTGCGCGACATCGACTTACAGTGGTATCATAGCCTCTCATAAACCTTATATAGCTTATAGCGACGTTAGAAATCCGTCATTTTTGTCGCGCAAAAACTGCCGAAAAAACAGTTTCCAAAATTGATGTTTTGAGTTATTTGCACACCCCGCGGGATCACGGTTTGAACCGAGAACCCGCGGGGTGGAGAGTGTACACCCCAAGGACCCTCCAGGGGGCCAAATGTCTGGGCCCACTCCCCAAGACCACCACAATGTAGTCTTGGCGGTGGGGACCCGAAACTGCCCCACCTTGGGCAGTTTCGGGTCTACCTCACCCCCTGGCCACTTCGTGGTGGACTCGAGGGTGTGGTACCCCCTTTAGGCCCCCCCGAATTGAATTTAATTTCATTCTCTAACTTCCCGCGAAGGTTCAGGCGCGTTTCATTTTGATTCGGACTTCTGAATTGGCTTAAAACGATCGTTTTTGGAACTTTAGCTCACTGGATTTTCAAGTTTTGGAAAATTGGTTAAGTTTGCTAATTGCATGCGGAATTCTAATGTCGCGGTTACTTTACAAGCTTTGTGATGTGTATAAGTGTTTAGAAACGTCGACTAATTACTATACGTCGATTAGTCGGGGTTTAACATATCTGTGATGTTGTTATGTTGGTTTGTGTATATGAACTTGTTGGATCGTCGTGGATGAATAGCCGGGGATGTGAGATGAGAGTTTTCATTCGTTCATTCGATCTAAATTTGTAAAATGATGTAATATTATTTTGCGGGGCACATCCGGGTTGAGCTTGTAGCCACCGTTGTATTATTTCTTTTACCGTTTTCTGCTCCTAGGATAGACACAAGTTGAGGTGCACAAACTACCGGGTTCTTGAAGTGCCGGGTGGCCTACTCACTTTGTTGAGAGATCTTGCTTTACTTCAGGAATTTGGCGGATAGTTTTCCGCACTCGTAGGGGTCTAGGTGGGGTTTGGCTATTCATCACGACCGTTGAATTCGTCTTTCGTTATAGGCTCAAACGAAATGCGGAATTCCTAGTATATCCAATGCGTTCATCTGTGATCTAGAATGCCTATCATTGCGTCTGACGAATGTATATTATATATATATATATATATATATATATATTATATAATAGACATTGCTTATGTTTTGCATCCGCGCTAGTCCAGCCCCCGCTCTGTCGTTAGTTAAGTAACCTAACGGATGATGACGGGGCCCCGTGGCGAATGCGGATGGCATAAGCGTACGTTGTATTTTTGTTGTTTTCTGCAATGGTAGGTTAATTGATGGGACTGCATTAAATTAATGCAAAGCAAACAAACTAAAGCTGAATCGTTGGAACAAATTTTAAAACCACTCGGTTATTTTAAAACAGGAGACTTTTAAATGCGGAGTTTAAACCACTCCTTTTAAAAGCTATCAGGTTCCATCGATTATATCAAGTTCACTACGTTCACGGTTTCGCCAAAACCATTCGTAGCCCTCCGTCATTTCATATGAATATTCAATAGTATTCAAGCTATGTTTGTTGGCCTTAGTCAAGGCATAGTGATTGGTAGCTGCTGAGTATTCATATGTTGCATAGATAGATGCGTTGGTTTGGGACAGTCGTACTACTTTGTTGACCTTAGTCAAGGATATGTACGGGTGGGTTCAAATTAATATGGACAATGACGGGTAGAACTTGACATGTGACTTATAATTTGTTGGCCTTAGTCAAGGCCATAAGAGCATGGGGCAAAAATCCACATCGGGGGTTTCTAAGGAAATTGAAACTTGCTAGTGTTGCATACCATTTGGAGTGTGATAATATTGGAAGGATTCCTTCAGCATTATCACACAATGATATTTGGATCCCGATCCTACTGTGAGTATATGCTACTGCTCGGGAGATTTTTCACTTAACGATCAATGCTATAAACCAAGTAGGTGTCTAGAACAGTGTTAGCGGGGCTACGCCTTCAGGGGAAAAAGGTTATTTAATTAAGGAACTTCGCGAAAGCGTCGTAAAACCTCCCTCGAAGTACCGACACTAGCCTGGCTGAACGGTTAAGCAATAATTGTACGGTGAGATTAATCCTGACTAATTCTTCTTTTATAGTTTGAGGAAGGATTTGAGGAACAGTGGGAGCCATCCTGTTTAGATAAATTAAAAACCAATCTAAACTTGCAAGAGAATCATGCTAAGTGTTTTCTTTTCTCTCTCTGAATTGCAGCGACCCCGTGACCAGACATAGGTTACATCTAGATAATAAAATGACTGAATCTGACTATAATGACTGGTAATGGTCTGTCCAGATGTCCATTGCCTATGACAAGCTGGGAAACCTCGTTACTACTCAAGCCCCTGTCGTCCTAAGTCCAGTTTCCACCATCGCGGATATTGATATCCGTAAGACATCGGAAAAAGACTGTGGGAATGCCAAGTGCCTCGTGTTGGCCTCAGTGGATGGTATAAACCAGAGGCAGCACGAGAAGATGGACTTAGCTTCCATCTTCCTCCATAACTAAGATTTATATGGAGAGCAATCTCGTATCGCAAGATATAAGATCTCGAAGGAATTGCTTCAAGCGAGGTTGGCTGTCGGGTCATCTGTAGGGGACAACGTCCATACGATGACTAGCTATATTGATGAGCTTACGGACCTGGAGACCACGTTGGGAAACGGGTCATATGCTGATTTGTTTCTACAGTCCCTACCATCTACTTTTGCCCAGGGGAAGAAAGTTATACTTCCAGTTGAGGGCACCCTGAAGGAAACCAGGATGACACCCACTCAACTTATTGGGGAATCTTCCTCTTCTGCATCCAAGGCGAAAGCAAAGGGTGAGAAGAAGATCTCCACAAAGACGATATGCGGTGTCAGTAAGGTAGAAGAACAGGGAAGGGCAAAATTTTCTGGGCTAATAGTAGAGAAGGAGGGATGTTCCTATTGTCATGGGAAAGGGCATTGGCAGAGGGATTATAGGGCTTTGAAAGCCAGAATCCAGGATCCGAAGCATGTTGTGGCTTCGACTTCGGGTGTGTTTGTAATAGAAAACTGTATGTCAATTAACTCTAATTCATGGGTACTAGATACCGGATCAGGATCTCATATCTGTAATTCATTATAGGCTTTAAGAAACCGTAGAGTTATCAAGGTAGGTGATATGACTCTCAGGGTTGCTAACGGAATGAGCGTGGACGCTGAATCCGTAGGGGAATATCACCTTAGATTGACAAGTGGGCAGATATTGATTCTACGTAACTGTTTGTATGTACCTAGTCTAGCTTGTAATATCATATCTGTATCCTTACTTTCTAAGGAAGAATATGATTTTTCATTTGTAAGCGATGTGGTCCACATCCACCTAAATCAAGTTTTGATTGAGTCAGGTACATTAGATAACGGTATATACGTATTAAATCAAGCTCAGGTTTTCAGTGTCCAGAACACACTTAAAAGAAAGTCTCCGTAATTAAATCAGGCTTTCTTATGATATTGTAGACTGGGTCACATCAATGAAACACGGTTGACGAAGTTACATAGAGAGGGATATTTGGATCCGTTCGAATATCAGTCTTATGCAACTTGTCAATCTTGTCTCATGGGAAAGATAACAAAGACTCTGTTCACTGGACACGGATTAAGAGCGAGCGAGCTCTTAGGACTCATACACAGCGATGTGTGTGGTCTAATGTCTACACATGCGCGAAGTGGTTATTCTTACATCATTACTTTTACGGATGATTTCTCTAGGTATGGACATGTCTTCTTGATGAAGCATAAATCCGAGGCCTTTGAGAAATTCCGGGAATATAAGAATGAAGTGGGAAAAAAAACAGGGAAAAGTATAAAGACACTAAGATCTGATTGAGGTGGTGAATACTTGAGTGCCGAGTTCCTGGATTACCTAAAAGAGAATGGAATTCTCTCTCAGCTTACTCCTCCATACACGCCACAACACAATGGTGTATCGGAAAGGCGGAACAGAACCCTATTGGATATGGTTCGTTCAATGATGAGTAAGGCAGAGTTGCCACGATCCTTCTGGGGATATGCACTAGAATCAGCTGCATATCCTTTGAACCAGGATCCTACTAAGTCAGTGCCTACCACACCATATCAGATGTGGAGTGGGAAGAAACCCTGTCTTAAACACTTTAAGACATGGGGATGTCCATCTTTTGTCAAAAAGCAGCATGCGGACAAGCTCGAAGCACGCTCAGTACAGTGTAAGTTTGTGGGATACCCAAAGAACTCCAAAGGGTATCTTTTCTATTACGCATAGGAGCAAAAGGTCTTTGTTTCTCGTCATGCCTACTTCTTGGAAACTGAAATTTTAGAAAATCAGATAAGTGGGAGCGCAAAAGAACTGGAAGAAATTCCAGAACCACAAGTTATTACTGAAAGTGTCACGCCCCGCTTCCCAGTATACGGGCAAAGGACGCGATGAGGCCGCTACGTATTTACTCTGAAGTAAACACGCTAAGCGTATCTAAGTAATATAAGTAAAATGCACAAGAGACAGGATGTAAATAAACAACAACTTTATTTATTAACATTCTTTTTACAATACATCTGAGGCATGGCTACTAGTTTTGACCACTTGACTTGGTTTGACTCTTTGACTTAGATATTTCTTGTGAGATATTTTGTGGCACTAGATATTTTGGGTGAGATATTTTCTTGCCATGCTTGTAGTCAAATCAAGTGAGCCATCTCATTTTTTTCATATTATCAAAAAACCATTTCTCTTTCCTCAAGAAAGCTTTCTTCTTCTTCCTCTCAACTTTCAACCCTTAAGGTCTCATGAGTTGAGTAAACTAGGGTTCCAAGAGACAAATAAATCAATCTTCATTCTCTACATCACCTAGGCCATCTAGTTTAGCAATCTAGTTGCCCTAGTTACCTCGGATTTGAGGTTGGAGCTCGGACTATAGACTCTCGGGTAGATCGTCTTTTACTCGAGGAAGCCGACGAGGAGCCACGATCCGGATCGATCCTCGGAGCCTATGATGACGAAGAGGACAATGAAGAAGACCCGAAGGACTTGTATCATGAGTTATAACATTCTTTCCGAGTAGTTAAATCTCATGTAGTTTGCTAGCTAGGGTTTATGGTCGATCCTTGGTTCTAGTCGGTGTTGCAAAGCCCGTAAACATCATTTTTTGCAAATTCCGCCTCCCCGCGAACACGTGGGGCGCGACATCGACTTACACCTGCCACAGAAGCACGCTCCTAAAAAGGTGGACACGCCAGGGGCATCATGCTCGTTTGTAGAAGAAGCTCCGTGGGAAGTTGTCTTTTCAGCTAAAACTAAAAGAATGCTGAAGGATCTTCAATCTTAAACGGCAATGAAATGGAAAAGCCCGTTGGAGCCCGAGATCATTGAGGGGATGCTTAAACCGCGCCCAACACCGAAAACTGGTAACGATGGGCAAGTCCTCCAGGCCAAGCCTTCGAAGTCTTCGAAGAAAAAGAAGAAGACCAAGAAGCCTATGCAGCCTGCCGAGTACGACGAAAAGTGCTTGGACCTACAAAAATACATCGACGCGCTTGAAGAGTACAACCAGAAGGTGCGGACCCCAGTCACTCTTGAAGAGTTTCTCAACAATATCCTTGAGAACGGAGACAGTGACATTGATGAGAGAAATGACTCGTCAGAAGAACCCGAGGATTATGTAGCGAGTTGCCACATGGTTTCTCACTCGTCGTTAAAAGATGAAGAAATTCCCCCGGTGTCGGAGAGCAACGTGAAGAAACTGGGGGCAAGATCGGTGCCAAGATCCCTGGAACCATCAGACGACCTGATTGACAGGCTGCTGAACGAAGCCCTTCAAAAGAGCAAAGCTAACCGAGAGCGTGAAACGACCATATATGAAAAGGCCAAGCGTCGGTGTCAAAATGAAGAAGCCGCGGTAAGAATGAGTCAAAAAGTACTCCGACCAAGCCAAAACACACCTACTACAAACAAGAGCAGGATCAAAGCGGAGAAGCGATTCGGCAAAGCCTTGTTAATGGGAATGAAGCTACCCCCTCTCATGGAAAACACTCCCGGGAGTAAGGGGCTCGACGAAGCAGATGTACGTCCGAACTACTGCTTATACCATCGGAGGATCACACACCCCACTGAAGAGTGCAATTCCTTCAAGAAGTGGTGGCAAGGATACGTTGCTCACCGGCAACACTTCAAGCGGATGAAGCGCAAAACCCATTGGCAACAAAGAAGCGCGACAGACGAGCGTGAAGGAACGAATGGCAACTGTCATATGGTTGATACCAGTTTGACAAAAAGAAAATCTCAAGTTCTCACATTCGGGAGCGATTCTGAGGAAGAAATAACCCTCGGCGCTCTCTTCAAAGAATTCACCTCTGGAAAAGAAGACGAGGAGAAGAATTGCGAGAACATTCAGCTGCGTAACCGTACGCCGCCTGAAAAGAACCTCGGGCCTACAAACAAAGGTTCGAGCTAAAGAGACAAGGGGAAGGAAAAAGTCTCTGAGAAAATTGCCCTCGATGATAGAGTCACCAAAGAGATCGCAGCCAAGGATCTACCTAAGAAAAACAAGGTGGATTACAATGTCCTGGCACATCTGAGGAAGATACCCTCACAACTGAGCATACTGGATGCTCTCCTCCTGTCCAAAGAGGCACGAGATTTTCTGATCAAGGCATTGCAAGAGCCTGATCAGTTCTAAGGTTTCTTTGCGAAAGAAAAGATGAAGGATGAGCTAACAAAGGTTCATACAGCTGACATCACATTCGGCGATGAAGATCTCCTCCTCGAAATGTGTGAGCACAACCATCCTTTATATGTCACCGGGTACTGCAATGATATTAAGATAGGGAAGATCCTGGTCGACAATAGGTCCTCTGTCAACCTTCTCAACATGAAGGTGCTGAAGGAGATCTGCATGAACGTTCAGCACCTGGCCCGAGACAAAATTTCCATCTCCGGCTTCAACTCGCAGTCATCACGGACGCTGGGGTCCGTAATATTGACATTACTCTTTGGGATGCTCTTCACCAATATCAAATTTCATGTCATCGACGCCAAGACTTGCTACAACGCTCTGCTCGGCCGGCCATGGTTACATGAGTACAATATCATCCCCTCTACACAACATCAGTATTTGAAATACTTCAAAGGCGGCCCCGAGTACACAGTTACAGGGGAGCTAAACCCATTCTCCGTAAATGAAATCCGCAAATATGAAGATGCCGAGTACTTCCTTCCAGACTTTGAAGACACGGAAAGATGTCATAAACCAGAGGATAAACAAAAAGCCGTCGCCACTATCTCGATCTTTGGGAGCGATACCGAGGAGGATGAAGAGATAGTCTTCTCGGGGCAACCCCAAGGCAGCAGCCCAGGACCATCTACTCCTATTTTGGTCTTTGGCAGTGACTCTGAGGACGATGCCAATGCAGTGTTCTTCGTCCGCCCGTCAGCACAAACCTTCACTGGAGCTGATCAGAATTTACAAATCAACATGGTTCCACAGCAGCATTACAAGGAACTTGATGCGCTCGATACATACGGCGTGCAAGAGCTGCAAACCTTCTATGTTCCTCCTAGACGAAGAGGTGAAAAGTCAATCCTCTTCTACCAATCTACGAAGACTAAAGCGGAAAAAGAAGTTTGGCATGGTGCCGATTTTACGCTTGACAGGCTTCAACCGATCCGGCTACCCAGATATTACGCAGAGGGATTGAAAAAGCTATTAAGATGCCAAGGCGTACCCTTCAAACAAACCGCTCAACAAGACCAGTTCTACAACAAGAACTTGGACGTTCCCGGGACTCAGCGAAAAATGCCCAACGAAAGGATGGAGACGACAGGGCATGGATATGTTCGTTCCAAGAAACGGGAGCGATTCCATGGCTGCCATGTCATAAATAACTCCGGTGGAGAAGCGAATGCATTTCCAGATAGCGCTGATATCGAACCAGAGCAAGATCCCGCCGTAAGAATACCAAGTCCGTCATTCGAAGAACAAATTGACAAGCTAATGAGAGAAGCCGTTCAGAAGGTTCGGGATGACCACGGCCGCGAAATAGCCATTTACGAGAAGGCCAGGACGCAGCGTCTAACTCAGTAGTCTGCGGAAAAAGAAGACTACAATGTCCTTCACCCTCAGCCCGCTGTGCGCTTACGTGGCAATGGAAGAGTCCGACGAAGAGGCAAAAACAAGGTGAAGAACGGGAATGAAATTCAAAAACAGCGAAGCGGATCCAAGAAGCCACGCGATCGAGAAAAAGTCAGCTGGAATCCGTCTTTTATGAATAAGATGGGTCGGGAATACTCTTTACCCCGAGACAAGACAAGGAAAATATTTAACCTTGTCATCAAGCATCAAATGATGATGCTCCCGGAGTTTCGGCACCCCAAGCAAATAAACGAGGTCCATCATCCGGCTTATTGCTCCTTCCACCGAGCAGTAGGACATCTTCTTGAAGACTGCTTCACCTTCAAAGACTGGGTCGAAGACCGGTATCAGTAAGGTAGGTTTGCTCTATCCAACAGTTGGAGGGTAGCCCCACCACGAAAGCATGAGCCAAAAGAAACCTACACTGCGAGGGAAAGTCTAGATCAACATCGAGCTTGGAAACGAACTCGTACCTGCCACGTGATAACACTATCAAAAGAATGAGAGCACGAGAATATGGAAGACCTCTCCCGGTGCTTCACAAATGAGGATGAGGACGAGGTGGTTTTAGAATTTCCACCGGCGCCAAAAGAGCTGGAAGATGGGATACACACCACAGCGGACAACTTGAGAAAAATCGACTTGGGGATGGAAAATGAGCCGAGGCCAACGTTCGTCAGTGAGCTGTTGTCTGAAAAGCAGGCGGCCATGCTAAAGGACATTCTTATGCAGTATAAAGACTGATTCGCATGGAACTATTCCGAGATGCCGGGACTAGATCCAGAAATAGCTGTGCATAAACTGGCGAATCACCGAACGTCAAGCCAGTCAAACAGGCGCCAAGAAGAATGCGGCTCGAACTTGAGATGATCATCAATACCGAAGTCAAGAAACTAATCGACTCCGGCTTCATCCAAGAAGTTCAATATCCTGACTGGATCGCCAACATTGTCCTAGTGATGAAGAAAAATGAGACAGTACGCATCTGCGTGGACTTTCGGGATCTCAACAAAGCTTGTCCGAAGGATGAATTCCCCATACCGGTTACCGAGCTGATGATCGATAACACATCCACCCATGAAGTCTTCTCCTTCATGGATAGATCTCCAGGCTATAATCAAATAAAGATGCACCCCGAAGACCAAAAGCATACCGCCTTCCGGACTCCGCTGGGCATATTTTGCTATAAAGTGATGCCCTTCGGTCTGAAGAACGCTGGCGCTACCTACTAGAGGGCCATGACGAAGATCTTCTATGACATCATACACGAGATTGTCGAATTTTATATCAACGACCTCGTGGTGAAAAGCAAATCGTACGAGGAGCACTGGGAGCATTTGAAAATAGTGTTCCAGTGTCTTCGGAAATATAATCTGAAGATGAACCCTCTGAAATGCGCGTTGGAGTCTTCTCGGGCAAATTCCTAGGATTCATTGTACGGCACCGAGGCATCGAAATAGACCCATCAAAGATCAGAGCGATTATGGAAATGCCCATGCCAAGAACTCTCAAACAAATGTGGTCTCTCCAAGGAAAGCTCGCGTATATCCGACGGTTCATAGCTAACCTCTCTGGCAAATGCCGCCCCTACAGCCATCTAATGAAGAAGGGGACCCCATTCGTTTGGGATCGTAGATGCTAAAATGCACTGGACGAAATCAATCAATACCTGCAGAACCCGCTGGTACTGACCGCTCCGGTCCAGGGAAAGCCCCTCGTCCTGTACACGACAACCCTTGAAGGTTCTCTAGGCGCGCTATGGGCATAGGAGAATGATCAGGGAAAGGAGAGAGCTCTCTACTATTTGAGTCGAGTTCTCCTGGGGGTAGAAAACAACTACTCCCCCATTGAAAAGTATTGCCTGGCACTGATCTTCGCGATAACGAAGCTTCGACATTATGCCTTGGCACATGAGGTCCATCTTATATCAAAGATGGATCCTCTCAAATATTTGATGTCAAGAGCCATACTAACAGGAAGGCTTGTCAAATGGGCCCTCCTCTTAATGGAGTTCTCGATAATCTATCGACCCCTCAGGGCAGTGAAGGGCTAGGCCATCGCCGACTTCCTCGCTGAACATCCAATACCAGCCGACTCTCCCTTAAACTGCGAATTGCCAGATGAACACTCGTTCGACGCAATTGACAGGGAGGAGGAAGGAAGTAATGCCCAATGGGAACTCTACTTCGATGGGGCATCTTCCATGAAGAATCGAAAGCACAATACCCTTATAATCAAAGCCGGGGTAGGCCTTATCTTTGTGACTCCGCAAGGAGGGATAATGTGTTTCACCCTTTCATTAACAGATCCGAGAACAAACAATGAGGCTGAGTACGAAGCTTTGATATCAGGTCTTTGTAAGTCTATGCTACCTCTCCCGGTACTTACGAGCTTGCGGAAACGATGAAAAACGATTTTTCAAGAGATGGTAACATGGACTAAAAATACGGATCTTTGTTAAACAATTATCTAACAAACCTAACTAAGAGTTTTACCTACTCGGTTAGGGGGTTATACCTTTCTTGAACTCCTTCGTCTTCAACTCTTTGCGGTGTACGGATCGGCCTCACTTCGTCGTCTCCTCGCGCCGAAGATGGATCCACCTGAAAGTTTCTACCTTTTGGCTTCTACTTCGAACTTGAAGAAACTAGAACACTTGGTTTGCTAAACCTTGTGAACTAGGATGAGTAGAGAAGTGATATGGGTTTTCTTTTATCTCTAAGGCAATGTTTCTCAACTCATGAGAGGGAGTTGCCTTGAGCTAGAGAGAGAGCAAGAGGAAGAGGGAGAGAGCTTAAGCAAGAGAGAGAAAGCAAAAATGAGAGAATGAGCAACTCTTTTGCCATCCAAGCTCTCATAATCCAAAATCATCATAACAAATAATAGTAATCAAGTATTATGTGATGGTTCAAGTCAAAATGGCCATATCATTTCATGCACTCATTTTGCAAAAAGAAACAAGCAAGCAAAAGTCTTTGCCATGAAATGATAGCCATTGTAATGATGATGGTCAACTAGTCCAACCTAGTCATCCGGTCAACAAAGTCAACAAGTAAACAAAGTCAACCTCTCAACAACCATGTCACTATAATACTTAATTAATATTACTGTTAATCATATTTCTTATTCTCATTAGGGTTTAGCAAAAAGTCAATAGTCAACAGTCAACAACCCCAATGAGAATCCTCTACCTCTGTCTCTCTGTCAACTGTGCATACACACCCGCATCCGCGTTCCGAGGAACACGAATACAAACGAGATAAAACCAATCCCAAAACGTACACTAGGATCTGGCTTAAACCAAAGCCCGCTAGTGTTAACTGTCCGAACACTAAACGTGCACAAGTGCATGGATGTGACCGAACCCTGTCGCAAAACCATGCGACCTGTCGCAAAACCATGCGACCTCTACTCTTTTGCCTAAAGGAGAATAGCTTTCTGTGTGGGACTCTAAAGACTCGACACTACGCTGGCAGTGGGTTTAACCACAGACCGCAAGCGGCACTAGCTGTGCGTAACGGTCCCCAGGTAGATGCCGATAAGAAGACGGACGAGGTGAAACCCATCTGAACTCCTACTGAGCCTGGATGTGACAATCTCCGTACAGTCCGGTCTGTTCGTCTGATCATATCGCATGGCGGGCCTAGGGGGTGGTAAACGTCAGTCCCCTAATAGCGGTACAAGTTGTGTCGGAGTGTAGCCCAGAACACCCTGAGATAATACTGGAAACCTACCAGTATATCTCGCTTGCCCTGGCCAGGGACTACTTATATAATGGCTCTCCTAGACACAGCGCGATATCAACCCCCAATACCGGGAGAGACGAATCCTATCTAACCGTCACTGCCTCTAAGTGCTTCGGGACTGCACCCAACTACTACCTGTTTGCACGACTCCTTTGAGCTGTGGTAGGGTAGTAATCAAAGTACAGTGGGAACACACTCGAGGCGAAGTGACAGTGTCAAGTCAGCGGACTAAGCTGTACTCATGTCACCTGGGAACTGATAACTGACGATAGGTATAATACCAACCAACAGTTCCCGACGAGTCCTGTCCAGTGTACTCGTAACCTAACGAGCACCCGCATACTATCTCAAGTACGACGTACTGACGGCTGTGGGACAGACCGTCTCCCCTGCTGGGATGAGAAGCGCATACGCTAGTCTACTCCGGAGTAACGATGCTCTGTCTCGATAGTCCTACGACTAGGGACCTGCATAAGGATGTGCTTGTGGATTACCCAGCCCCCACTAGTGTGACTGCCATCACAACGCTGGTAATCAAGCAAAGATCCTAAGGGCTCCACTAATGTGTATAGGTAATATACTAAAATAAACACATGTACACATTAAAGCAGAAACAAACCAAGTAGCATACTACTATATTGAGCAAGATTGTCTATACAAGGTGAATATCCCAAGCTTCTATTAAGTAATATACAAACTAGTATGATACAGTAATGGCCTCTAGGGCATATACACTAACAATCTCCCACTTGCACTAAGGCCATGTACTGGCGTATCGAAGACCTATCATCTCGATCAGCCGCTCGAACTGAGTCTGGGGTAAAGCCTTTGTGGGTGGATCAGCACTGTTATCTTCCGTAAAAACTCTCCGAACCTCGATCTCCTGGCGACCCACGATCTCCCTGATCAGGTGATACCGCCTCAAGATGTGTCTAGACTTCTGATGGGACCTGGGTTCCTTCGCTAAAGCTATAGCCCCATTGTTGTTGCAATACAGCGGTATTAGATCAACAATGGACGGAACCACCTGAAGTTCCGTTAAGAACTTCCTTATCCAGACGGCTTCTTTTGCGGCATCTGCAGCAGCGATATATTCCGCTTCCATCGTCGAGTCAGCAACGGTTTCCTGTTTGGAACTCTTCCAACACACCGCCCCTCCATTGAGGGTAAAGACATAACCCGACATGGACTTGGAAACATCCTTGTCACTCTGGAAGCTGGAGTCAGCAAAGGCCTCGATCTGGAGGTCTTTTCCGCCATACACCAAGAACATCTCCTTAGTCCTTCTCAGGTACTTGAGAATGTTCTTTACCGCTATCCAGTGCTTCTCCCCAGGGTTTGACTGATACCGGCTTACCACACTCAGTGCATAAGCTACATCTGGTCTGGTACACAACATCGCATACATTATAGAGCCTACTGCAGAAGCGTAGGGTATAATAGACATGAGATCCCTTTCCAAATCAGTCTTGGGAGACATCTCTTTGGAGAGGGTGATCCCATGACAAGCCGGTAGATTACCGCGCTTGGAATCTTCCATACTGAATCTTTTCAGTATGGTGTTGATGTACCTGGACTGTGAAAGTCCTAATATCCTCTTGGAGCTGTCACGAAAGATCCGGATCCCCAGAATGTACGAGGCATCACCCAGGTCTTTCATGGAGAACCTGTGTGACAAGAATCCCTTGACAAATTGTAGCATAGGAATGTCATTTCCTATCAATAGAATGTCGTCCACGTACAATACGAGGAATACGACAGTTTTTGCTACAAATCTACTATAGATGCATGGTTCATCTGGATTTTTGATAAAGCCAAATTCTTTGACCGTCTCATCAAAACAGATGTTCCAACTCCGCGATGCCTGCTTTAGTCCATAGATGGACTTAAGCAACTTGCACACCTTTTCGCTGCTCCCACTCTGAATGAAACCCTCTGGCTGGTCCATATAA
Organism: Agapanthus africanus; assembly: GCA_030015575.1. NCBI lineage: Eukaryota > Viridiplantae > Streptophyta > Magnoliopsida > Asparagales > Amaryllidaceae > Agapanthus > Agapanthus africanus. Next base: position 11,464,659 of record JASDDO010000010.1, read on the forward strand.
ACACACTCCTCTAAATTTCCATTTAGAAAAGTGGTCTTTATGTCCATCTGCCAAATCTCATAATCGTGGAAGGCAGCAATGGCAAGAAGGATCCGAATGGATTTCAGCATAGCCACTGGAGAAAAGGTCTCGTCATAGTCCAAACCAGGTCTTTGATGAAAACCCTTTGCAACAAGTCTAGCTTTATAGGTCTCAACCTGTCCATCTACACTAATCTTCCTTTTGAAGATCCACTTGCATCCTACGGGTTTTACCCCATCTGGAGCAATGTCCAACATCCATACTTTGTTGATGTACATGGACTCCATTTCGGTCCGCATTGCATCCAGCCATTTTACCGAGTCAACGCTCTGAATGGCCTGCTGGAAGCTAGTCGGCTCATCACCATCAATGATGCAATCCTCTCTATCCCCGTCTATGAGAAAACCGTAGTATCTCTTGGGCGGATGAGACTGCCTACTACTTCTGCGGAGCGGCGTAGGAATGTCCTGATCTTTCGAACCCTCTGGTTCTACTAAGCTTTCAGTAATAGCTCATGGTTCTGGAATTTCTTCCAGTTCTATTGCGCTCCCAGTTATCTGATTCTCCAAAAAATGAGTTTCCAAGAAGTGGGCATGCCGAGAAACAAAAACCTTTTGTTCCTCTTCGCAATAGAAGAAATATCCCTTGGAGTTCTTTGGATATCCCACAAACTTGCACTGTACTGAGCGTGCCTCGAGCTTGTCCGCATGCTGATTTTTGACAAAAGCTAGACATCCCCATGTCTTAATATGATTAAGATAGGGTCTCTTCCCACACCACAACTGATATGGTGTAGTAGGCACAGTCTTAGTTGGAACTCGGTTCAAAAGATATGCAGCTGATTCTAGTGCATATCCCCAGAATGATCGCGGTAACTCAGCGTTACTCATCATGGACCGTACCATATCCAATAGGGTTCGGTTCCGTCTCTCCGATACACCGTTATGTTGCGGAGTGTATGGAGGAGTAAGCTGAGAGAGAATTCCATTCTCTTTTAAGTAATCCAGGAACTCGGCACTCAAGTATTCACCACCTCGATCAGATCTTAGCGTCTTGATACTTTTGCCGGTTTGTTTTTCTACTTCATTCTTATATTGCTGGAATTTTCCAAAGGCTTCGGATTTATGTTTCATTAAGAAGACATATCCGTACCTTGAAAAGTCATCTGTAAAAGTAATGAAGTAAGAATAACCGCTTCGTGCATGCGTAGACATTGGACCGCACACGTCGCTGTGTACGAGTCCCAAGAGCTCGCTCGCTCTTACTCCGTGTCCAGTGAACGGAGTCTTTGTCATCTTTCCTTTGAGATAGGATTGACAAGTTGCATATGATTGATATTCGAACGGATCCAAATATCCTTCTGTATGTAACTTCGTCAACCTTTTCTCATTGATGTGACCCAGTCTACAATGCCATAAGAAAGCCTGATTTGTTTCCGGAGACTTTCTTTTGTGTGTATTCTGGACATTGAAAATCTGTGGTTGGTTTAATACGTATATACCATTGCTTAATGTACCTGACCCAATCAGAACTTGATTAAGGTGAATGTTTACAACATTACTTACAAATGCAAATTCATAACCTTCTTTAGATATTAAAGATACATAAATCATATTACAAGTTGCATTGGGTACAAAAAAGCAATTACGTAAAACCAAAACATGTCCATCTGACATTCCCAGGTGATAGTCCCCCACGGCCTTAGCATCCATGCTAGCTCCGTTTGCAACTTTGAGGGTCATGTCACCTGCCTTTAATAACCTACGCTTTCTCAACGCCTACAAAGAATTACAGATATGAGATCCTGATCCGGTATCCAATACCCAGGAAGTAGAGTTTATTGATATAAAGTTTTCAATAACATACACACCTGAAGCTGAAGCCGCAACTTGCTTCAGATCCTGTGTTCTGGCCTTCCAAGCCCTGCAATCTTTCTTCCAGTGTCCACTCTTGTGACAGTAAAAGCACTCTTCCTTCCCCACAAGCTTCCCCGCTACCTTTGTTGCTTTTGCCTTTCCCTTCGTATCCACTTTACTAACACCGCCCCTTGGTTTGGCGGGGGCTTTTTTCTTCTTTCCCTTGGCTTTCGCCTTGGACCTAGAAGAGGAAGATCCTCCTACAAACAAAGTGGATGTTTCCCTACCTTTCTGTAGGGTGCCCTCTGCACTCCTCAGCATGTTGAGGAGTTCTGAAAGTTCAACTTCCTTTTCTTGCAAGTTGAAGTTCAGGATAAACTGGGCGTAAGTGGAAGGAAGGGACTGGAGAATCAAGTCCGTGTAGAGCTCGTTCTCTAACGTGGTCCCTAGGTCCGCGAGCTCCTCAATGAAGCCAATCATTTTAAGCATGTGTTCCGCTACCGATGATCCGACGGCCAATCTTGCCGAAAACAACTTCTTCGACACTTCGTATCTGGCGATACGAGATTTCTCTCCATACAGTTCTTTTGTATGGAGAAATATGGATTCAAGGTCCATATTCTCGTGCCTCCTCTGATGTTCGTTGTCCATAGAGGCAAGCACGAGGCACTTGGCCTTCGCGCAGTCGATTTCCCAGGTCTTACGGATTTCCCTATCCGCGACGCTGGTTTTGGGACCTAGGACAGGGGGAGCTTTGGTGGTACGAAGATACCCCAACTTGTAATAAGTGATTGCCATTTTGACATTCCTGAGCCAATCTTTGTAGTTTGGCCCTGTCAGTATGTTTTTATCTACTAGTAACTTAAGTTCAGTCATGATATTTGGTCGCTGCAAATAGGAGAGAGAGAAGAAACACTTTAGCATGATGCTCTTGCAATTTTATAGTGGTTTTTAATTTGTCTAAACAGGATGGCTCCCACTGTCTCTCGAATCCCTCCTCAAACCAAAAAGGAAGAATTAGTCAGGATCAATCTCACCATACAATACTTGCTTAACCGTTCAGCCAGGCTAGTGTCGGTACTTCGAGGGAGGTTTTCCAACGCTTTCACGAAGTTCCTTAATTAAATAACCTCTTTTCCCTGGGGGCGTAGCCCCGCTAACACCTTTCTAGACACCTACTTGGTTTATAGCATTGATCGTTAAGTGAGAAATTTCCCGAGGAGTAGCATATACTCACAATAGGATCGGGATCCAAATATCATTGTGTGACGAAACTGAAGGAATCCTACCAGAATCATCACACTCCAAATGGTATGCAGTGCTAGCAAGTTTCAGTTCTTTTGAAACTCCCGATGTGGATTTTTGCCCCATGCTCTTATGACCTTGACTTTGGCCAAAATATCATAAGTCACATGTCAAGTTCTACCCGTCATTCTCCAGGTTAATTTGAACCCACCCGTACCTACCCTTGACATTGGCCAACATGGCAGTACGACTGTCCCAAACCAACACATCTATCTATGCTGCACATCAATACCTAATAGCTACCAATCACTATGCCTTGACTTTGGCCAACATACATAGCTTGAATACTTATTGACCATTCATGTGAAACGACGGAGGGCTACGAATGGTTTTGGCGAAACCGTGAACGTAGTGAACTTGATATAATCGAAGGAACGAGATAGCTTTCAAAAAGGAGTGGTTCATGCTCCGCATTTAAAATTTGGTTTTGAAAAGAACCGAGTGGTTTTGAAAGTGTTCCAACGACTTTTACTTGGTTTATTTTTCTTGCATTAATTTTAATGCGTCCCATCATTTAATCCTACCATTGCAGAAAACAACCAAAATATGACGTATGCTTATGCCATCCGCATTCGCCACGGGGCCCCGTTATTACCCGTTAGGTTACTTAACTAACGACAGAGCGGGGGCTGGACTAGCGCGGATGCAAAACATAAGCAACGCCTAAATAATATCATATATAGATATATAGTAATGATATCCATTCCAGATCACAGATGAACACATTGGATATACTAGGAACCCGCAATTCGTACGAGCCTGTAACGAAAATCGGATTACACGGTCGCGATGAATAGCCAAAACCCCACCCTAGACCCCTACGGGTGCGGCAAACTACCCGCCAAATATCCGAAGCGGAGCAACCTCCCTCAACGACATGAGTAAACCACTCGGCACTTCGAGATACCCGGTAGTTTGTGCACCCCACCTTGGGTCTATCCTAAGAGCAAAAACAGTAAAAGAAATTATACAATGATGACTACAACCCCATCCCAGTTGTGCGGCCATATAAATAATATTACATCAATTACAAATTTACATGAATTGAAAGTAAAAGAAAACTCTCATCTCACAACCCCCCGGCTATTCATCCGCGACAATCCAATGAATTCATATACACATACCATCAACATTACAGATCACAGATATGTATAACCCCCACTAATCGACGTATAGCGATTAGCAGACGTTCAATACATATAACACATCACAGATATATACCCGTCAGCTTAAGTCTTTAGAAACTCGATCAAAATACGGTTTTTTAAGCCCCAAAAACAAATTTTGCTTTCTGTAAAATCTGGGCTGAAAAAACATACTCCAAAAATCCCAAAATACCCCATAAAGTATACTGCAGTGAAACCGATCCACGGCCGAGTCAACTCGGCCGCGGATCCGCGGCAAGAAGCTGTTCTTGCCGCGGAACCGCGGTGAGTTGGTCGGTTCTGTGGATCGTTTTTCTGCAGTATACTATAAAAACCCTGAGTCAATTTTTGGTATATGTCAAATAATTTTTACAGCAGTTTAAAAATCGACAGAAAGTTTGTGTTCCGGGCGTATTTCGCGACTTTTTCTCCGATCGAATTTCTAGTTACTTTGCTAACATGTTAGATAGTGTTTAACTAGGCTCTGATACCACTGTAAGTCCATGCTACCTCTCCCGGTACTTACGGGCTTGCGGAAACGATGAAAAACGATTTTTCAAGAGGTGGTAACATGGACTCAAAATACGGATCTTTGTTAAACAATTATCTAACAAACCTAACTAAGAGTTTTACCTACTCGGTTAGGGGGTTATACCTTTCTTGAACTCCTTCATCTTCAACTCTTTGCGGTGTACGGATCGGCCTCACTTCGTCGTCTCCTCGCGCCGAAGATGGATCCACCCGAAAGCTTCTACCTTTTGGCTTCTACTTCGAACTTGAAGAAACTAGAACACTTGGTTTGCTAAACCTTGTGAACTAGGATGAGTAGAGAAGTGATATGGGTTATCTTTTATCTCTAAGGCAATGTTTCTCAACTCATGAGAGGGAGTTGCCTTACGCTAGAGAGAGAGCAAGAGGAAGAGGGAGATAGCTTAAGCAAGAGAGAGAAAGAAAAAATGAGAGAATGAGCAACTCTTTTGCCATCCAAGCTCTCATAATCCAAAATCATCATAACAAATAATAGTAATCAAGTATTATGTGATGGTTCAAGTCAAAATGGCCATATCATTTCATGCACTCATTTTGCAAAAAGAAACAAGCAAGCAAAAATCTTTGCCATGAAATGATAGCCATTGTAATGATGATGGTCAACTAGTCCAACCTAGTCAACCGGTCAACAAAGTCAACAAGTCAACAAAGTCAACCCCTCAACAACCATGTCACTATAATACTTAATTAATATTATTGTTAATCATATTTCTTATTCTCATTAGGGTTTAGCAAAAAGTCAATAGTCAACAGTCAACAGTCAACAACCCCAATGAGAATTCTCTGCCTCTGTCTCTCTGTCAACTGTGCATACACACCCGCATCCGCGTTTCGAGGAACACGAACACAAACGAGATAAAACCAATCCCAAAACGTACACTAGGATCTGGCTTAAACCAAAGCCCGCTAGTGTTAACTGTCCGAACACTAAACGTGCACAAGTGCATGGATGTGACCGAACCCTGTCGCAAAACCATGCGACCTCTACTCTTTTGCCTAAAGGCGAATAGCTTTCTGTGTGGGACTCTAAAGACTCGACACTACGCTGGCAGTGGGTTTAACCACAGACCGCAAGCGGCACTAGCTGTGCGTAACGGTCCCCAGGTAGATGACGATAATAAGACGGACGAGGTGAAACCCATCTGAACTCCTACTGAGCCTGGATGTGACAATCTCCGTACAGTCTGGTCTGTTCGTCTGATCATATCGCATGGCGGGCCTAGGGGGTGGTAAACGTCAGTCCCCTAATAGCGGTACAAGTCGTGTCGGAGTGTAGCCCAGAACACCCTGAGATAACACTGGAAACCTACCAGTATATCTCGCTTGCCCTGGCCAGGGACTACTTGTGTAATGGCTCTCCTAGACACAGCGCGATATCAACCCACAATACCGGGAGAGACGAATCCTATCTAACCGTCACTTCCTCCAAGTGCTTCGGGACTGCACCCAACTACTACCTGTTTGCACGACTCCTTTGAGCCATGGTAGGGTAGTAATCAAAGTACAGTGGGAACACACTCGAGGCGAAGTGACAGTGTCAAGTCAGCGGACTAAGCTGTACTCATGTCACCTGGGAACTGATAACTGACGATAGGTATAATACCAACCAACAGTTCCCGACGAGTCATGTCCAGTGTACTCGTAACCTAACGAGCACCCGCATACTATCTCAAGTACGACGTACTGACGGCTGTGGGACAGACCGTCTCCCCTGCTGGGATGAGAAGCGCATACGCTAGTCTACTCCGGAGTATCGATGCCCTGTCTCGATAGTCCTACGACTAGGGACCTGCATAAGGATGTGCTTGTGGATTACCCAGCCCCCACTAGTATGACTGCCATCACAACGCTGGTAATCAAGCAAAGATCCTAAGGGCTCCACTAATGTGTATAGGTAATATACTAAAATAAACACATGTACACATTAAAGCAGAAACAAACCAAGTAGCATACTACTATATTGAGCAAGATTGTCTATATAAGGTGAATATCCCAAGCTTCCATTAAGTAATATACAAACTAGTATGATACAGTAATGGCCTCTAGGGCATATACACTAACAGTCTTGAGATTGCTGTCGACATGGGAATCGAAAACCTCTTCATATATGGAGATTCCCAGCTAGTCGTTAGCCAAGTAAATGACGACTATCAGACATGCAAACCAAAGTTGGTAAAGTATGGCGAAAGAGTGCAGCAACTGCTGACTCAAATTCCCTCCTACATCCTGGAAAGCATACCGTATGCGGAAAATAGCAAGACGGATGCGTTAGCTAAGCTCGCTAAAGAACTGGTCGACGAAAACCTCGATGACGTAAGAATCATTGTGCAAAGCCGCCGGATTCTCGCGCCAGCAGAAATATCTCCGGAGCCGTCTGAAGGAAAGGAAGCGACCAAACAAGCAACCTGCCGAATAAAAAGCGAAGAAAAGGCTAAGGATTGGAGAGAAGTCTTCATAGACTACTTCAAATCCCATCAAACGCCCAAAGACGCGTCTGCAAAACATCAGCTCATGAAACGAGCTCTGTCTTTTGCCTTCTTCAATGATACTCTATATAAGAGATCGTTCGACAGTTTGTGGCTAAGATGCTTAGGGCCGGAGGAAGCAAGGAGGGTAGTCCAAGAAACTCACGATGGACTCCGCGGTTCTCATCAAGCCGGGCCAAAGATGAAGCTGAAGATCAAGAGAATGGGCTACTACTGTCCTACGATGATTCTGGATTGCCTCGAATATGCGAAGCAGTGTCACTCGTGCCAAATTCACGGGGACTTCATTCACAAACACCCAAATCCGCTATACCCAACGGTGGCCAGCTGGCCGTTCGAAATGTAAGGAACCGATATAATTGGGCCCATCGAACCAGCATCATCCGAAGGACATCGGTTTATATTGGCAACAACCGATTACTTATCTAAGTGGGCAGAGGCAATACCGCTAAGGGAAGTGAAGACGGAGAACATCCTCCATTTCTTCAGAACACATGTCATTTATCGATTCGGCACTCCACGATGAATCATCTTAGATAATGGGCCGGCCTACAGGAGCCATTAGATCAGCCACTTCACACAGCAACATAATATAGATTGGAGATACTCTTCAGTCTATAATCCCCGAGCTAACGGTCTAGCTGAGGCTTTCAATAAGACCTTGACGAAGATCATAAAGAAAATGGTGTCCGGAAATAAAAAGGACTGGCACGAGAGACTGCATGAAGCTCTCCGGGCTTATCAAACCACGTTCAAAACGACCACAAATACAACGCCATTCGCGTTAGTATTCGGTACGGAAGTGGTACTTCCTTTGGAGATAGAGCTACCCTCTCTACGAGTGGCAGTTCGATACGAGCTGACGAATGAAGAAAATGCCCATCTTCGGCTTGAGGAGCTCGATGCCCTTGATGAAACTCGTCTCATGGCCCAGCAAAACCTGGAAGCTTACAAAGCAAGGATGACACGCTCATATGAAAGATTAACCAGGCCGAGAACATTCCGCCAAAGCGAACTCGTGCTAGTCGTAAAAAGACCTATGATCCCTAACCGTGCAAAGCGGGGGAAATTCGAGCTAAACTATGAGGTTCCGTACATCATAGACAAGGTCTACCAAGGTGGGGCCTACTTGCTCATGGATATCCATGGCGAAAGACCCTTCCGACCAATAAACGGTCGGTTCCTTAAGAAATACTACGCTTGACAAGTAAAAACTCAGGTTAATGATAGATGACGACGCTCGTGTTCGCTCGCGGTCTTCCTGAGTCAAGACTCTATAAGTAGTATCCGGCAAAACTTCGCCTCGAAACTAACAATGGACCGAGATGTCCCTAAACTAACAATGGACCGAGATGTCCCTAAACTAAATGCGTCGCCTCAAACACGACGATGGTGGAATTCAAGTCCATAATTCCCAGCGGCGAGGACTGCAAATTAAGTGTCGCTGGCCGCGCAGCTGCCCCTGTGGCGAAGTCCCTCCTAAGTGCCATTGGCTAACAGAGGGGTAAAAAAAAGGTACGTCAACAAGCGAAATGGGCATGGATGAAAACCCGAAAGGGCGCCGTGAGTAAAAACAACAGGGCTACCGGCAAGCTTGTGAAAACCTGAAAGGGCGCAATCTCGTTGTAAGAAAAAAAACGGTACGTCCATAAGCGAAATGGGCATGGATGAAAACCCGAAAGGGCGCCGTGAGTAAAAACAGCAGGGCTACCGGCGAGCTTGTAAAAACCCGAAAGGATGCAATCTCGTAAATCTTTCACTTACGAGATTCTCTCGACTCGTAAGGAGAACTCCCCCTGTGAGACCCTCATGGCTCATAGGATTCAAAGTCTTAAGTTACAGAGATCCAAACCTGTCCTTAAGCCGTCATACTCCCCAAGTTGCCCTACAGGCGGTACAATTATGGCCTTTGTATACAATCCACAGGCAAAAATAAACGTTTCCCCCACCAGATTCCACCAATCACGAGGAATGTCCTCGTATGGTGAACAACACTTGTATGTCCTCTCAACTTATAAGGAGAAAATACTCTTATGAGATCTTTATGACTTATAAGAGGACACACACTTAGGAATCCTCACGATTCCTAAGGAGAAAACGCACTTACGAGATCCTCTCGACTTGTAGGGAGAAAATCTTTTATGAGACCCTTACGGCTCATAAAGTCAAAAGCCTTAGTCGACAAGACCCTAACCCTGTTTACTAAGCCACCTTTGTTCAGATCAACAAGGGCAAACGATGATTTGCTCATGGCAATACTCCAGTCGCAGCAGTGTTGATACTAAGATTGGTATCAGATCTCAAGTCCCATACTCGCAACAAAAATCAGCGAGCAAAAAAAATGCATATGAAATGGCCGAAATGATGGGGCAACTCGCAATAAAAATCAGCGAGCAAAATATATGCATATAAAAATAGCCAAATTGTTTGGGCAACTCGCAATAAAAATAAGTGAGTAAAAAGAAAAGAATAGCCGAAATGATTGGGCACCGCGATAAAAAACCGAAATGATTGGGCAATCGCGACTTTCACGATATAAAAAGCTGAAATGATAGAGCATCGCGGAAAGAAATAAAAAAAATTATGAAACTTTTGCCCTGCAGAGGAGTCCACATTAAGCTCTGTATACAATCCATGGGTATAAACGAAATGGGAACCACATTTCCCCACCAGGACTCTGTCAAAAGAAGAACCAAATCTCGACGGTTCACAGACAACCTAGATATCAACAACGGTGTTTCTTCTCACTCCAACAGATGCAGACACGACGTCAACAAAATGGAGCCATGGCAAAGTCCCTAGTTCCAAATCTCAACGGTTCACAAACAGCCTAGAGATTAATAACGGCATTTCTTCTCACTCCAGCAGAATGCGGACGCAACGTCAACAAAACGAGGCCATGGCAAAGTCCCTAGTTCCAAATCTCGATGGTTCACAGACAACCTAGAGACTACATCGGAACCATGGCAAAGTCCCTACTTCCAAATCTTGATAGTTCACAGACAGCCTAGAGATCACCCCGGCATTCCTTCTCCACTCCAACAGGATGCAGACGCTACGTCAACAAAACGGAGCCATGGCAAAGTCCCTAGTTCCAAATCTCGACGGTTCACAGACAGCCTAAAGATCAACAACGGCGTTTCTTCTCACTCCAGCAGGATGCAGACGCGACGTTAACAAACGACCCCAGGGTCAAAACAACGGAGCCACGGCAAAGTCCCTAGTTCCAAGCCTCGACAGTTCACCAACAACCTAGAGACTACCTCGGAGCCACGGCAAAGTCCCTAGTTCCAAGCATCGACGTTTCACAGGCAACCTAGAGACAACCTCGACATTCGTCTCGTTACAGCAGACGCAATGCCAGCAAACGAAGCAAAGGAAAATCCCTGGGTTCAGGGTCTTGACGGTAGCTCAAATAAAACCTGAAAGACTATCGGAGATCATCCCACACCAGCGCTGAGTGGTTATGACTCATCGAGGCTCCCAAATTGAGCCTAACCTCAAGTAAAAAGCGGCATGGAAAATCCCTAACGCTTGCCCTTCCGACGGTAATATGACCTGGGAGATTACTTGAAGACGTCTTGTCCAGCCCCCGAAGGGACCGGAAACACGACAGTCACGGGGCTACTCGAACAGAAAGATTGCATATCGAGGAATGCATCAGCCAACGCGATGGTACAACGGATAAAACCCTAGTACCATAGACCCTAACGGACCTCTGTCGTAAAGAGCAAGGGTTAACTGTGACGTTAGGATCAGTTTGCCTACAAGCCCAAGTGAGGTAAACTAAACAAGCTCCGAAATGAGTTCATAAACTAGAGACTCCGGGATGAGTGAATAAACTACAAGCTCCGAAATGAGTTCATAAACTAGAGACTCCGGGATGAGTGAATAAACTACAAGCTTCGAAATGAGTTTATAAACTAGAGACTCCGGGATGACTGAATAAACTACAAACTCTGAAATGAGTATATAAACTACTTCACGTCAAGTCAAGACAGAAAGGCGCAACCCATGAGCACCAACCGTGTACTATGCAAGACAGTAAAGAGAGTATTTGATTCACAACCTACTAAGCGTTCATTCACAACTGCATACCTACTTAAATGGAAATAGTGTTCAAAGCATGCTGATGTGTGAGAAGGATTAGCGCATGACACAACAATGGCGCTCACACTTAGCAAAAATTCCTAAGGGTAAAGTATAAAGCTCATGCACAGAGGTGAGATACACATACGGATATATGATGAAGAGGAAACATTCAACAGTCAACAATAAGAGAAGTACATTGAAATAAACATACTACTCTACAGGGAAGAGATCACCAAATATGGGATCAAAGATACAGGGGTTAACAAAATAATAAACAAAGTTCTCCAATTCCTTCTTCACCCTCTCTACCATGTCGAAGCGGCGGTCTTCGTGAGGAGTTGCTCCCCATCGATTAGCGTCGTGCTCATCAGCGAAGGCAGACATGATAGCCCGCTGAGCCCGTATCCGGCTTAGCAATTGAACCGAACGGTCCCTCAAAGACTGGGTAATCAAACGTGCCTCATGAAAGCACTCGATCTTTTCCTCTGCCGCATCGAGAATCGCTGGAGTCATCTCTGCCGGATGAGAGGGGATGTCGGCAAGCACGGATAGGAAAATCATCCGGAGCAAAATGGAGCCTATAGGAATAGGAGAGCCCCTATGAGTCAGGAGCTCATACATCACTGCATCACATTGAGAGTCGGTGAGAAGAGGATCTACTAGCCGCGCAACAAAGTGAGGAATAGTCTCCTCGATGGGCACCTCCCATTGTTGCCGACAAGCATGAGGATGATCGCAAGCTATAGCTCTTGGTTTTTTCCTTTGAAAAATGGTTTTAGAAATGGGTTTCTCTTTGAGAAGAAGGAGGAAGACAAAGCTTCGGGTTATAAAGAGAAGCATTCAAATCTAGGCATGGAAAATTCTTTGCATGGTGGAACTATTTCCAAGGCCGGAAAAAAGGGGCATGGGGAAAGAAGATAGTTGACCCATAGGAATCAGAGAAAAAAGGTGAACCGATCCCAACACTTCACGAATGGTGGAAAAGGTGTCGTCGCCGCACTCACGTGTGGGCCACGTAAGCACGGCGGTAGGGGCATTTGTTTCCCCAATAAAAGAGCAAAGCTCTATTCAAAACTCAAGTGGTAGCACCTCACGTGTTTGCCATGAAGGCGCCGACGCCAGAGTTAAAAACTCTTAAAAGAGAAAAGCTCTGTTCAAAACTCAAGAGGCAGCGCCTCACGTGTTTGCCACGAGGGCGCCAGCGCCAGAGTTAAAAACTCTTAGAAGAGCAAAGCTCTGTTTAAAACTCAAGAGGCAACGCCTCACGTGTTTGCTACGAGGGCGCCAGCGCCAGAGTTAAAAACTCTTAAAAGAGCAAAGCTCTGTTCAAAACTTAAGAGGCAACGCCTCATGTGTTTGCCATGAGGGCGCCAGCGCCAGAATTAAAAACTCTTATTAGGTGCCGCACATGCACAGCACGTGAGCGCCGACGCCTGCTAGAATTAAATTCTACTCTCTATTAAACAGAGCCGTTGGATCGAAAATCCAACGGAGATGATAAATCATCAGAATGCAGAATTAAATTCTGTTGAGAAAATATTTCTTAAATCTTTCTAAACAAGAAAGATTACTCTCTGTAAAACAGAGTACCGTTGAATTAAAAATCTAATGGTGATTAAAGAATCACCGATCTACAGAATAAATTCTGTGTGGGAAAATATTTCCCTAATCTTGTTAAAAATAAGAAAAATATCTTCTGTAAAATAAAAGTTCTTGAATCAAAGATCCAACGGTGGGTAAAATCCCCAAATCAATTAGGATCTCTAAATGAGAGATTTCTTCACTAATCAACAGATTTGCCTCTACTATATAAAGGACCCAAGACTTCAAGTCTAAAAGAGAGGAAACCCCCCCCCCCAATAAACTTCAAAAAAAAAAAGCTTTGAAGGAGCAGAGAATTAAATTCTCGAGGAAGAAAAACTCTCTTCTTGGAAATTTTAGGTAAATAAAGATTAGATAAAGATCCTGTGGATCATTCAAAAAAAGAAGAAGAAGAGAGAACTCAAGAGTGCTTAGCACTCAGTGGCTGGCGCTCAGCGCCTAGCACCCCATGTGCCCTTCACGTGGGCGCCATAAAATAAAGAGTGCTTAGGACTCAGTGGCTAGCGCCCAGCGCCTCATGTGCCCATCACGTGGGCGCTACAAAATAAAGGAGTGCTTAGCACTCAGTGAGCGACGCCTAGCGTCCAGCGCCTCACGTGACCGTCACATGGACGCCACAAAACATAAGGGTGATTAACACTCATCATTCAGCACCTGGTGCCTAGTTCCTCGTGTGCTTTGCACGTGGGCGCTTTAAAGAGTGCTCAAACACTCCACATAAAGAGACAAAAAGGCAAAGTGCAAAGTGTCCAACACTTATTGGGAAAATCCCCATGACTGAAAACCACACATGGTTAAGTGTGAGCGTCAGAACTCACATAAGTGATCAGCACTTTTTGCAAGAAAAGGGAACTGAGCCCAAACCGGTGCTTAGCACTTCTAAATAAAAGAAAACTGAGTGGGTCAACCCTAAGATGGCTAGGTATCTAATTCAGATCAACTGAGCCCATGGACTCATCGTTTCCCAAACATGACTCGTGACATTAAAAAAAAAACAACCGAGCCCCCAACTGCTCGTCTACATTTAAGTCGATCTTGATCTTAAAAAAAATTAACGATCCTTAAATCAACCCAAATCCAAATATAAGAATATACGGATTTGGACTAATCCACGCCCTACGGGAGACAACATAAATTAGTCTCCGTATACAATCCACAGGCAACCAAAAATAAAACAAACACACACGATACGAAGTGAACTTCTGGAGCCGGAGAAAATGGTTATCGTGACGCGGTAACGTAATTAACTGCAGGGGCTTGCGCTTGCTGAGAAGAGCATCCCCACAATAAAAAAAAAACCCTTCGCAAACGAGGGGGAATCTGACGAAGTCTATTACAATGGCCGCATCTGTCCAAACCTCCGATACACAGTGCCATAAATCAACTTGGCATCTTCGGAGATGTGGACGGATAAATCCAAATAGTATCTGCCCCCAAATTCAGGCAAGACGACCTACGCGGTTTCGTCTCTGTTTTCGGCGGTAAACAGATGCCTGAGGATCAAGAGTCCCTACGAACATGCCCACGGCAGGAGCTTCTTCTATACTTTGTTCGCATTTTGACCATAGGTTCCGCCACCGAATTGCGTATTAAACCCAGGTCTTTCCTGGCTTCATCCTGACATTGATTAATGCCGTGATCGGGGTGCGCTCGCTCGCTCTTGCGAACCGCTGTGTGAATAGTAATTCCATCTCTGTGAATGTTTTGAAAAAATCATTTGGGAGCTCGGAGTACCATTCAAATGCCGTCTCCGACAAGCTGCCAATAAACTGGCGAAGCAGCAGTTTGTCGTCGCCTCCAGTATTACCGCACAAAGCTCTGAATTGAGCAACGTGCTGGTGTAGATTGCCTGTCCCCTTATACACATGGAACTCAGGGATCGTATATCCTGGCGAGTACTTGATTTGATCGTACCAGCCTGGATAAGGTCACCCAGTTCTGACAACTTGGCCAGCCGCTTCACTCGCTTGATGAGCTCGTATTTGTTGAGCTATGTAATCATCAAGGGCTGCCATGGAGATCGTTTCTTCCTTGGCTGCTGAGAAAGCCGGAGGAGGGTTTGACGTTTCCTCTCTGTCGTCTTCGATGATTATCGGAGGGTCTTTGGCTAGAGGTTCCGGCTGGATCATCATCCCAACCATGTCTTGGAACGGGAGCGCCATCTGTTTTATATTAGGCGCTTGTTCTGCGGCCTCCTTATCCTTTCTTTCTAGCACCCTCCACAGGAACTCAATGTCGGTCTCTTGTTCCTGGCGCTGCTCAGACGTTGATTCCAGGCTTTCTTTCTGCCCGGTAAGTGCTGACATTTTCATCAGCATTTCTTGGAGCTTTTGTTGCTGCTCCTAAGCTTTTGTCAACGACCGAGTGAGTGGTCTATGACCTACGAAAGCACGGCTTTCCTTTTTCCCGAAAGCCATGTACACCGTGTGCACAATCATGTCCCCGGGCTTGGGGCGTTTGGGTCCAGTGCCTTTGGAATTCGCCGCAGGCAGCGGGGTTTTCTCCGGCCTTCTCCTTTTGTGGGAGGTTGAAGTCGAAGGGGTCGTTGTAACAGGAACCCATGTAGATGATGCCTTCCATGGTATGACGGAGGTATGTTACTCCTCTTGCCGAGCATTCGTTTTCTTCAATCGGCGAGAGTAGTCAGAATCTTGGACCTTCCGCCAGACTCTATGGATTTTGGAAAACAGACGCTGAGGGGGTTGCTCCGTCTTTGCCTGCATCATGTTTTTAGCAGGCGGGGGAGACTTCTTCAATACGGTGCTTTGGGAGTTCTTTTGCACCCTCCTGAGCGGATCGAAGTTGTTCCCAGTTGGAATAGCAACATCAATTTCCACCATTGGAGCTGGTGGGGTAAGTCCAGAGGGGGAGTTGCCCCAAGCTTTCCTCACTCGGCGCCAGTGGCGACGTCGAGCATACCTTGCAAATGGGATTGCCTCAGTTATGGGAGTGGCTTCGTCATGCCCCCTGCTTTGATGAAGGGCTAATGCTGGTGCCAGCCTGTTGAAGACTGACGTCCGTTGAGAGGGGACGGTCAATCTTTCGAAGGCCGACCTTTTGGTAGAGGAAGTAGTCTTGATCACTTCACCAGAAGCAGGAATTGACATGGCCAGTCTTGCGAAGACCGATCCTTTAGCAGGAGAAGCCCTGTCGACGACTTTATCCGCCGAAGCTAGAACGGTTATCCATTTTAGGATAACCCCCTCAGGTATTGCGAGCCTCTTTGCGGGCCCACTTGAGATGTGGCTCAGCCTATTGAAGACTGGGGTGTTAGAACTGGACGACCCGTTGAGAGGGGCCGTGGAGATTTCAAGTCGATCGAAGACCGACTTCTTGGGAGCTTCTTGTAGTGGCACTTGGGCGCTGAAGCTTGCTGGCGGGAGCATAGTACCAAAGAACAGTCCAGTGGTGGCTTGAGTCACCTGCTCCACTGGCATTGCATAGATGGAGGCCGCTTGGGGCCCATAAGTCACTCCTCCATTTGGGGTGGAGCGAGAGTTGTTGTTGCAGGTGCAGTTAGAAGCCATCGATTTCTCTTCTCTTCTGCATAGGAGGAAGACACCAAATCTTAGTACCTTGATTCTAGAGGAAACCATAGCAAACTGCGATTTGTTTACGAACACGACACATGAAGTGTGGAGTGGAAAGAGGAAAAGGTCCCACCGGGCATGCCAAAATCTATTCACCGTCGAAGATGGGGACGGATCCGGGATGAATCGACTTGCCTGAATTTGGGGGCAGATGCTATTTGGATTTATCCGTCCACCTCTCTGAAGATGCCAAGTTGATTTATGGCGTCGTGTATCAGAGGTTTGGACGGATGCGGCCGTTGTAGCAGACTTCATCAGATTCCCCCTCGCTTGCGAGGTTTTTTTTTTTATTGTGGGGACGCTCTTCCCTGCAGGCGCAAGCCCCTGCAGTTAATTACGTTACCGCATCACGATAACCACTTTCTCTGGCTCCAGAAGTTCACTTCATGTCGTGCGTGTTTGTTTTATTTTTAGTTGCCCGTGAATTGTATACGGGGACTAATTTGCGCCGTCGCCCGTAGGGCGTGGATTAGTCCAAATCCGTATATTCTTAAATTTGGGTTTGGTTTGATTTAAGGATCGTTAATCTCGTTTGAGATTACGATCAATTTAAATGTTTGTTTAAGGATACGTTAGTCCAATTTTAGACTAAGATCTACTTAACAAGGTTTTAGGATCATTCAGATCCAACAAAAGAGCATTTGGGCTCTATTGTTTTAGTTTAAGGACGTTGCGGTCCGTAGCTAGTTTAAGGACGTTGTGGTCCATTGTAGTTTAAGGACGTTGCAGTCCGTATTGGGATGTGCTCATCGGTTTGGGAGTGCACCAAAGAATTGTTGGTTGTCGGGGCCCGCCATCTCTCTGAAGACGTTGAAGAATTACAACGACATATATCAGAGGTGTAGAGAGATGCACCTTTGAACCAATTTCCAGATTGAGGGGAGAATGTCGAGCCCAGAAATCATTAGTCGTATTTTGAGAATAAGATTAGTTTGGGAAGTCATGAGCATAGAGGCTCGGTCTATTTGGAGATTGGAGATATTTTAATCTCAAGAAGACTTAGCCAACTTGAGGCTGGAGTTGATTTCCCATAGTGTTAAACACTAGTATGCGTTCAGCACTCACGTGTTCCCATGTGAGGCTCTAAAGCAGTGTTAAACACTGGATTCCAGGGGCGCTCACGTGTGGCATGTGAGGCGCCTCAAAGTTGGCTCTGTACATTGGGTTCAAGTCCCGGTTTATATATAAGTGTTAAACACTTAATTCTTGTGGCACTCACGTGTGAGCACGTGAGGCGCCCCAAAATTGGTACTGCCTTTTTGGGTTTTATTTCCCTCTTCTTTTATAAGTGCTAAGCACTCGGCTCACGTGTGAGCACATGAGGCGCCCGAAATAGGAACTGTTCTATGGATTTTATTTCTCTTTCCTTTATAAGTGCTAAGCACTTGGACCCTGTGGTGCTCACGTGCGAACACGTGAGGCGCCTTCAAAATGTGAGTGCTGTTTTTGAGTCTATTCCCTTTTTCATATAAGTGCTAAGCACTTGATTGGGGGTCGTGTGAAAAATACGTGACTGCCCTAGGACGCACTTTTTGTTCTTCTTTTGGGCGCTTGCGTGGGGAACACGTGACTCGGTCTCATCCATTCTTTTTTGTTCATAAGAGATGCTCACGTGGGAAACACGTGAGGTTTCGTTATAGCGTTGAGCACTAATGAATCGCCAGTCTTTCTTTCTATGTGCATGAAGATCTTGATCTCATATTAACGATGCTGGGATCTGAGTTTAGAGAATTTCAAGTCTCTTGTTTTATAAGAATTAAATTCTTTACAGGGTTAAACCCTAGTATTATCAGTGGAATTAAATCCCTATATACTTTTGTACGAATTAAATTCTTTGAACTTAGTTCTTTCTCCTAAGTTTTGAATCTGCATAACAGAATCTCCTCCGATGAGAATTAAATTCTCAACTTGTGGGGAGATCTGCTTCTGCACATATCAACCAGAGGAAGAACTAAGTTCTTGTACGTAAGGTTAAACGCTTAAAGAGGCAAAGAAAGGATAGGATAATCTCTGTATTTTCTTCTTACCTAGTTTTTTATTTAAGAAGAGGATTTTCTTCTTTTAGAGAATTGAACTCTCTTTCTTTATTTTATATGTTTCTCTTTTTGTTCTCTTTTTTCTATTTTTTGTATGTTTCACTCTCTGTTCTCTCCTCTCTTTTTTTTAACTTGAAGTCTTGGGTTCTTTATATAGTGGAGAGAAGTTTGTTAATTAGTTTTAGGAAATCTCTCATTGAGAGACTTCAATTGATTTGGGGGTTTTACCCACTGTTGGATCTTTGATCCAAGGGTTCTGTCTCACAGAACATATTTTCTTGTTTCTCAAACATGATTAGGAAATTCCTGTACATAATCTATTCTGTAGATTGGTGATTTTTAATCACCGTTGGATTTTTAATCCAAGGGTGCTTGGTTTAACGGAGCATAATTTTTCTTTGTTTTAAAGAGAGATGAAAAATATTTTCCAACTCATGGGATCTTTGATTCGCCAACTTTCTGTTTAACAAAAAATATCATTTCCCATTTAAAAGTTCAATAGGATTTAATTCTATCATCATTGGATCTTTGATCCAACGGTTCCTTATTGAGTAGAATTTAATTCTACGTAGGGAAGTGCCCTCACGTGTTTTAGTGAGTAACTTTCCCTCATCCCTTTTTTATAAGGGAACAGTGTCAGTTCACAGAAGAAAAAGAGATCTCTATTCTCTGCTGATGTCGTATTCGGCCAGGAGCCCTATGCTCCTTACAATGAGGGCTTGTGCGAATATGGCACCAATAAGGGTTTGTTTGACACGCCTGCAACTGATACTGATCTTCAGGTTGCCCTCGCAGCTTCCAAGTGACTGGATCGCGAGGAAGCAGCGTTGGTCTCTATTGCGGAGTCGGGTATACTTCATTTACATTCTTCTACATCTATCCCTTCTCCCCATATTATGCTTTATTAACGCTCTCTTCTTTAACATGTATTTCTACCGAAGAGGCTCTTGCGGCTTCCCTCAAGACGTTTGAGGAGGAAGAGAGGCTTCGCGCCACCTTGGGTCTTGGTATAATTTGCTTCACTACACCTTTGCTCTTTTAGTTCCTTCTATTCATGGTCTGACTCTTTTCTTTATCTTGCTGCAGGGACTACCAAAACCCAGGTTGTTCCAAGTGGAATTCCAATTCTAGGTGGTGACGCAGAAAAGCTTCCAGAGCCATCGACTACGGCCGAAGCCATCCTAAAGCCACCACAGGAAGCATTGCTAAAGCAGCCGATGATGGACGCCGTAGCGGCTCCGAAGGCAGAGCTCGGTTCGGACGATGACGTCCCCTTGTCAGAAGTTTTAACGAGGTCGGTTCTCACGGTTCAGGATGAGAGGAAGTGCAGAAAGCATGCGGCAAGGGAACGCGACGGTGTCTTGGCCGCGGGTGCAGGCTCGAGCAATGTTCCGCCTGCTGACATTTCTTCGGTGGACGTTCCTTCTGCCCTGTCTACTGCCCATAGACAGGTTGTGCATATAGCTCGTGAAGAGAGTGAACGACTACTTCAAGGTAGAACAACGCACGGTCCTTAATAACAGCTCCTCCCCCCTTTCTATTTATTTAACATACGCATTTTTATTTACAAGACCAAATTTGGATGACGGCATGATAGGTGAAGCGCCGGCAACTAAAGAGCATGAAGCGTCCAATCTTTCTCTGGACTCTGAGACCATTCCAACTGCCGCTCTTTCCCCCTGTGGATCATTGATATCGGCGGGTGATGCAAGCATTACGACAGCCCTTGTCGAATCAGGGGATGAAGCTGTGGGCGTCGAATCTGCTCTCCCAATGGAAACCGAAGAAGCCGTCACAGCTGGTGATGTTTCGGGCACGGTTTCGGTTTTTGACCTGTCAGGTATTCCTTGGGTTATTATCTTTGAGTTTTTTAATCCTGCTAAGCGTCTCTGATGATATTTCCTTTGTCTTAAGCATAGGCGCAATAAACCCTGAAATTGTACTGGCCGAAGAATTACCGCCGGCCGCTGCCTTGACTGTCATGGTTGGTTCTGTGCCTCCCCGAGTTTTGGAAGGTAAGGGTTTCTCATTTAGTTGCTTTATTATAGATACCAATTTTTCTTTGCCTTAACCATATATCATCGCAACCTTTTAGGAGTGCTCTTTGACCACTTATACCAAGTGCTACACCCGCATTTCTCCTTCCAATCGGAAGTCGTTCCCTCTTCCAGCAGTGGTCAGTATATTCTTTGTTTAGTGTTTCCCCTTTTCGTGAGTAAACTTTCTGCTAATAAGCCTTCCTTATATTGACCCCAGTATCACAGTTCAAGAGAGGGAGCGAAGGAATAGCCAAGCCTCCAGAGCTCCCTATTTTGCCACCTTCAACAGCTGGTACGGTAGATTTCGTCCGTCAGGTGTCTTCTTTGTCTTTCAAGTTGAAATATTACCGTAATTTATTTTGCAGCGATTACACCTGCTTTATCTCCTTTTGAGTCTCGCATTCCCATGCCCACGGGGCCCTTCGCTAAACGTCCATCTTCCAGGGGCGCGGTGACTAGCCGGCGAATGTTAAGCGAGTTTATCGAGGATTTTGATGCCGAGGCTCTCACTTCTGCTACGGATTTTGCCGACGAAGTCAATCCAATACTGGTGACGCTCGTGAATTTCCATATTGAAGACCTCGTCGGTTTATGAGTTGATTATTGCAGGAAGATCGAGGCTTGTTTGCATGAGATTGAGCTTAAGCGCCTCGCTCCTGAGCTATTAGCTTTGAAATCTCATCAAACTACGTGGATCGAGCAGAGTATCGCTTTCATTCGATATTTTGAACAAGAGGTGACTCTGAGGCAAAAGGCGCATGAGACGGGTTTCAGCGAATCCGTCCAATTGCGCGCCCAAATTGAAGTGAATGTCGCGCAGCTGAAAGCTATTTTTTAAAACCTCCAACGATGTATTTCTGACGGGTTGGCGCGAAGGCAAAAGCTTGACTTCACTAAGCGGGTCACGCAAAGTTCCGAAGCTGCCAAACGGGAAATTGCTGAGAAGCTTTCATCCTGCTTGCAACAACGAGCTCAAAACGAAGCGGAGCTGGCCGCTGTAGCTGAACGCGAGGTGGAATTGTACGGAGCGCGTGAGTGGGTCGTCAGTTTGTTGAAAGCGCCTCCTTCGTAATCATTGTAATTGTATTCTCCTTTTTGCATTGGTTGTATCTCTTAAACATTTTGATTCATGAATAAGAACATACATTCTCTTTTATGCGCTTATCCATGTTTTGATGCCTTAATGTAGCGGTAATTAGTTTACTTACTCGTTTCGGAGCCTGTAGTTTATGCTCTCGTTTCAGGGCCTGTAGTTTATTCACTCATTTCGGAACTTCTAGTTTATGGACTCATTTCGGAGTTTGTTGTTTGTTCACTCATTCCGGAGTCTCTAGTTTATGGACTCATTTCAGAGTTTATTTAGTTTACCTCCCTTGGGCTTATAGGCAAACTTGTCCTAACGTTATAGTTAACCCCTTTCTCTTTACTGTTGGATATAGTGCCCTCAGAGTCAATTATTGGATCACAGGCACGTGATTGCAATGATTGAGGGAGGACCTATGCCGGTAGGACAGCCTTACTCGAGATGATAGTATGCTATCGGGTTTATCTTTATCATCGTGTACAGCTTTAGGTGACCTTACAGGTCACTGTTGCACGTTGATAGAGCCCTTAGGATTCTTGCTTGACGGCCAGCAGTATGATGGCGATCATATACGTGGGAGCTGGGGTCTATAAGCACATCCTTAAAGTGTCCCTAGTCGTGAGAGTTTTGAGACTGGGCATCGATACTCTATTAGTAGACTAGTGTATACAGTCGAGACCCCGACGAGGGGCGGTGGCCGGTCTCACAAGCCATTGGTGTCAGTTGGTTCACCTAAGATGTATACAGGTGCTCATTGGGTTATGAGTACACCGAACAGGACTCGCCGGGAACTTACTAGTTGGTATTATACCTGACGTCAGATAGCAGTTCCCTGGTGACATGTGTACAGGTTAGTTCATCGACCTGAGATCGTCATTTGTCTCGTGTGAGTTCCTACTGTGCTTTGATTACTACCCTACCACGGCTCAAAGGAGTCGTGCAAACAGGTTTTAGTTGGGTACAGTCCCGAGCCACATGGAGGTAGGGAGCGGATCGGCAAGGGATTCGTCTCTCCTGGTATTGGGGGTGAGATCACGCTGTGTCTAGGAGAGCCATTACACAAAGCCCTCGGCCGAGGCAGGAGATTTACTGGTAGGTATTCCAGTAGTATCTCAGGGTGTTCTGGGCTACACTCCGACACGACTTGTACCGCTTTGGGGGGTCTGACTTTTACCAACCCCGTAGGCCCGCCATGCGATGCTCATAGACGAACGGACCGGGCTGTACGGATATTGTCACTGACAGGCTCAGTAGGGTGTTAGGATGAGTTCGCTCATCGACCTCCCTTTTAGTCAATACTTGGTAGCCCGTTACGTACGGCTAATACCTCTGACGTGCTAGTGGTTAAATCCACAGCCAAAGTATTGACGAGTCTTTAGAGTCCCCCACAGACAGTTTCTCAAGTTTCGGGCGAAACGTTGTAGAGGCCGTATGCTATATGGCAGGGTTCGATCTTATACGTGCGGTATTGCATGGATCTTGATCGAACGGATCATACTAGTGGGCTTTGTTTTAAGCCGGATCCTAGTATTAGATTTGTTGGATTACTTTAGTCTCATCGCATTCGCATTCAGTCGGAATGCGGGTGCAGGTATGTATATACAGGTGAGGGGTATCCTTGTGATCCGTCATGAGTTTACTTTAGATGTTGCCGTATCTTTTTATTGTTGCAAACATTTGGATTAATGTTTGTTTATGGAAATAATGAGCTAGATTTCATCATGACATGCATTAAATATGACATAGACATAATTAGTGACTCATGGTCTCTTTTTATGTGCTAATGTCACATTATATGATGGATTGGTGTTGATTTGATAAGAGGAAAGAGAAAGGGGCTGCCTTATGCAAGCTTGGTCTTGTGTTATTGTTGACACTCTCTCATTCTATTCATAACATCACAAGATAAGAAAAAGAAAAGAGAGCCTCCTTCTTCTTCTTCTTCTTCTTCTTCCTCTAGCACATTAACTCCATTAATGGCAACACCTTCAACCTCCATCCAAGCAATGGATGCAAGAGGCAAAGTGATCATAAACATTCTCTATAACACCTTGGACGCGTCAGCTAGCACACTTCGCGCCCGAGTTGCTTTGGATGAAGCGGGAGCTCGTAAAAACAATCGATGATGTGGTGCCCTTTCCGACGAGGAGATCGAGACCGGAGATTCCGCGAGGAGATCGGGATGATGGCCGAAGACCGAAGGACACGGATCGATCGGTATAGCCCTCTATCCTTTCTCTATATAGCTAGTTGTAGGTTAATGGTTCGATCCGGGTTTTAAGCATACGATAGCGCCGGTTTTCAAGTTAAGAAAAAATTTCGTTTCCGCATTTTGGCCTCGGAATGACGGCCGGGGCGCTACCGTAGTCTTACATGGTATCAGAGCCACGCCATTAACTTAGTCTAGCTTGCTCTAACGTGTTTACAAGTTCGATCGAACGGATTTTCCAAAAACCCCATTTTCAAGTCCAGGTTTCTGTCGAATTTTTTCTGTGCTCAAAAAATTATTTGGTACATTGAAAAAATACGTACAGGGTTTTATTAGAATTCTATGAAAATTTGGTCGGCTGAAGTTACTGTAGCGCGGCGGATCAGCGGCCAAAACCACGTTTTAGACGCGGATCCACCGCCGAATTGTGGCCAAACTGCACCAAATTTCTACAGTGGGTTTCTGACATGGAAATAGGGTTTCTGGTACATTCTTTTTGGGCCCAGATTTATTTGAGTGCTGCTGTTGTGCTTGGGGCCCACTTCAGGAAATTTAGTCGATCAAAAATTTTAAACATGTTAGTTCACAGTATTTACATTATATCTGTGACCGTGAATGTCACTTGATCGGTAAATCCTGTCTAACTGCTATAGCCCTTTTAGACGGATTTGCGAACGTGGCATTCACGTTGATGTTCTGTGTTGTGCTGTGATGTTACGGATTTGTCGTGGTGGATAGCCTGGATGCAATGGTAGTACAGTTTGGTTGTATATGTACATTTGATATTGCGGGGCGAGCGTCCGACATGTGGACTGCCGTCACTGCCTGTTTGTATATTATTCTTTTGGGGCACGACCGGGCTGAGGTCGATGTACCCGTTGTATATTTTATCTTTCTGTACTAGGATTACCTCGCGGAGGGGTGCACGGATAGCCGGGTTCTAGAGGGAAACGGGCCCGCATCTCATGGCTTTGAGACGGAGGGGGCTTCACTCTAGAATTGGCGGGCTATTCGCCGCACTCGTAGGGGGTACAGGTTGTCCCAAGGAGGGGTGCTCAAGTTGTCGGATTCCGTGAAGTGCTGCGTGGTCCATTCACGTTGTTGAAGGGGGCTGCCTCGCTTCAGGTTTTGGCGGGTAACTTGTCGCGCCCATAGGGGTCTAGGTTTTCATTGCGCAGGCTATCCACACAACCAGGGGAACGTCGGGTTTCAGTAGCGGCTCTATAAAACCCGGGGATCCCAGATTATCTGTATTGTTCTGTGATGCTTATTACTTTCTGTGATGTTTCATTTTATCACGCCTTGAGCGATTATTATATATTGATATATGTTGTATATATTTTACACTCGCGCTAGTCCAGTCCCCGCTCTGTCGTTAGTTAAGTAACCTAACGGGTGATAACGGGACCCAGTGGCGAATGCGGGTGGCATATACGTACATCGTAGTTTCGTTCTTTATTGGTGTGATCAATTGATGGGACTGCATTGATTCGGATCAATGCAAGCTAAACAAACCTATTCTGATGTTGTTGGAACATTTTTCAAAAAAAGCTGTTATTGCAAGGACGTTCTCTTTTGTTTTGCACAGTGGTATTCAGTTGGAATATCCTGCACCTCAGTCGACGAGGCAAAGGCCGAGATCCCTTCACCGGGAGTGACCCCTTGGACAGAAGTTTGCGTCAGGGTAATAACTTCACTATAGCCGATTACTTTTTGCTTTGCATCGTGGTATTCAGTTGGAATATCCTGCACCTCATTCTACGGGGAAAGAGCCGAGATCCCTTCACCGGGAGTAACCTCTTTAGCAAAGGTTTTCGCCACTATATTTTTATAAAAAGCTATGCAGTTCCTTCAACGATATCAAGTTCATTACGTTTAAAGTTTTTCGCCAAAAACTAGACGTAGCCCTCCGTCATTTCTTACAAGTATTACTTAGTATCCGTGCTGCGTTTGTTGACTGTGTCAAGGCGTAGTGTACGGTAGCTAAGTAGTGTTTGTTTGTGGCATATTAATGGGATTGGTTAGGACAGTCGTGCCGCCTTGTTAACTATGTCAAGGGCTCGTACGGGTGGGTTTAATGCAATCCAGAATAATGACGGGTTGAACTTGACTAGGACTCTTTGATTTGTTGACTGTGTCAAGGTCACTTGGGTCCTATGGGTAAAAATTATATCGGGAGTTTCTAAAGAAACTGAAACTTTTCAGGCATGCCTTCTGGAGTGTGATAACGTGAGTGGATTCCGTCACGTTATCATGCGATGATAGTTGGATCCCGATTCCCACTGATGAGTTGGTCTACTCCTCGGGTGATCCCGACTAATCTTTTTTCAGGTTTGGAGGAGAATTTGAGGTTACAGTGGGAGGTTTCCTGATTAGATAAATTGGTAACCATTCTGATCTAGGTTAGATTGCACGCTGAGTATTTCTTTTCTCTCTCTCTTTGGCAGCGACCATGGTCCGACCCTTGACTATGACTCAGTGACCAAAATTGACCGAACCTTCTTAAAACACTGGTTTTTGGATTGTCTGAGTTGCATACCTCATTGCCACTCCTACTTTTACCCTTTTCTCCAGAACACCCCGTATTACTACGAACGTCCACTTCCATTGGATAAAACCATCGTATGGTTATATACGAACTCGAAGGAACTTGTTCCAGATTCGAGGATGGTTTCCGGTTCTAGAGAAAACGAATAGGACTATTCAGTTATCTTTTCCTTTTTCCTTCTCTCATGTTGTGAGTGCTCCTTGGATTAAGGGATAGTACACATATTACGCTAATTGGATAGTCTTCTTCCAAACCTTAGGCAGGTGCCGAACGGTGGGGAATGAGGAAAACCAATTAGCCTAACGATGGTGTACAGAAGGTATTAAGTAAAGACAAATAAAAGGATTAGAAGGAGGGCAAAGTAAATTGTGACTGCTATTCACGACCAAAAACAAGTATTTCATTACCACTCCCACTTCATCTTTGTATTTCTCCAGAACACTCCGTATCACTACGAAGATCCACGGTTATTTGGATACTCCATCGTATGGTTATATACGAACTCGAAAGGAACTCGTTCCAGTTCGGAGATGGATTCTGGTTCAGGAGATATAGGAATAAGGTTTATTCATGTGTCTTTTATCTTTACCTTCTCTCGTGTTGCGAGTGCTCCTAGGATTAGGACAGTACACCCATTATGCTTATTGGATAGTCTTCTTCCAAACCATAGGCTGGTGCCGAACGGTAGGGAAGGAAGAAAACCATTAGGCCTAAAGGGGTGTGCAGAAGGTAACGACTAAAGACAAATAAAGGGATTTGGAGAGGTGGCAATGAAATATACGGTTACAGTTGTGAATCTGGATAATGGAAGAGGCATTACTAGGAATACCCGGATACCCCTTCGAAACATTTACATGTTTCAGTTCCACTGTGTACTGTTAAAAGAAAACTGATTTCCCAATTAGACACTTGCTCCAGGTATGTAGTTACCGGGTATGATTCTCACATCTGTATGGTTTTTCAGATGATGAGTGGGAGTAAGTTATTGGGAATTTGGTGATCATCCTCATTATATCGGGATTCGTTGCAATTGGTGATATTTGAGGAAGTCACCCGGGTTGTTTGCCGGATGGCAAATGTTTGGTTTTGAATATCCGTTGTTATGCACCAATTTCAAATTGATATATCTGTACGTCTATTTTTATAGAGTGAGATATACCTTTTTGAAATTATGTCCATGACATTTACCTATATCAGTGGATGGTTAGGTAAGGAGCATTAAACAGCGGTGTAATTCTTCTTAACCATAAGTACAATTTTCAACCTACGACACACAAGGAGTGAGTTATTAGACTCAAGGGACTTATACAGAGTATTGTATGTTGTCCAGTGTCCATTAGAACAGAGGGGTTGGTCCTCATACTATATTCTGTTTACTTATGACTTCTCTAGTTCTTAGACAAGTGTTTCGTAGAAATACAAGGTCCAAGTTTTGAGAAGTTATAGGTATATGAATAAAGTAGAGAACCAGGTATTGAAAGTATCAGGATTCTTCAAGGTGATCGAAGATGTGGATACTTGTGTATGGTATAATAATGATAGTAATGATTATGAGAAATTGCTTCTCTTTCAGGTTACTCATATCTGGATATATTCCTAAGTTGAAAAACGCTGATCGGCCTCCTTCCATTTAGTTGACATGCACTGGAGACAGCTGCATGATTTGAATCTGGTTCCAATTAAATCAGTGCCTCTGTTTCTATATTGGATATACAATAGTTCGTATCTTAACAATGTTAAGGTACGGGGAGTTGTCCGGCTTATGCTTAAAACCAGACTCTGGATAACTCAAGGCATGTTTATGTAATGGTTGTTTGTGGGTTGACCCGGGCTATGACGAGGGTTGACTTTCTACCATCTGGAAGATCAATAGTGATATTGTTCTTGACTCGCCACAGTTTTAGTAAAATGGATTTTTTCAGAAAACAGTAGTGGGAGTATGGTGGAACTGGAAGTGATTCCAGAACCGCAAACGATTACTGAAAATTTGATAAGAACCTAAAGATTCAATCTGGTTTGACATTCCATCGGCCACTCCGCAGATAAGGTGGGTAACCTCAGGCACTCGAGAGGTACTTCAATATGCTCAAAGACGGTGACAGGGAGGTTCTTGCTTACCCAGACTTGACACTACTGTTGTTCCAGGCTATGAGACCCGGCATGAGGATGAGTATAGCGTCGTTCTAAATTAGCTTTAGAAGTGTACGTGTATATGACACTGCCAGAGGGTTGTCGTAGTCAGTGGGAGCAGCGGAAGCATAGTGGACAAGTGGCTTATGTCTATTTATAGACTAAAGCACATATAGCGGAGATAGATCATCTATTTCTGATGTGACAGTCATAGGTTTGACTTCATCAGAATAGGGGATAGATCTGTTAAGAAGGTAGTAGGGTGTGATGTCCTGGTATTTGGATGACATACACAGAGTAGGAAGTGAAATTCCTATACTACGATCGGTTATACTTTGGTTGTCACACAGTGGTTTCTCCACAAAGGATATATATATAATATCAGACATTCTGGTTACTAGATCTATGGTTTTAGATCTAGATTTGGGTAGTTTCCCAATCATGATACTTAGACAGCATTCTAAAGGTATTTAGAATGGACGACTCCGGGCATGGTAGTGTACCTGCAGGTGATGGAGTCACCCTCTCTAAAGGTGTCTTACAGACTAAAGGGGAGAGGGATGTACATGATTGGCAGATCACTTGCTTAGGCAATTGAGTTGATCATGAGATGTCAAGTACCACACCAGATGTTGTTTTTGCAGTAGATGCAATAAGTTGATATTAATCCAATTCTGGAGAAACGGTCGGAAGCAGTTTTAGAAAATAAGTGGATATTCTGGGGATTTGATAACGGTAGCCTTCTTCGGGAGACGGTTATCATTCCAAGCTTCCAAGGTGACCTGGATGACAGAGTGACTGTCATAGTTATAGTTTTTCCCTCTGACGAGGGGCAGTATTTTGGACAGGTGGTCCAAGCGGATACTGAGGGAGGCATGGCGCAGGATACTGATTGGTTTCAGTTGACAATACAGTCTAAGAAGTTTGGATTTGGAGTTCATTTATGAACTAGGTCCCATCAGATATCCAGGCATATTCTAAGACAGGTATTGCTCATTTCAGGAGATAGCTTTCTCCGCGAGCTTGAGATAAAGAGAGACATAGAAAGAAACATCAGGGCGGATCCACTCACTGAGGCTAATCCTCGAACGCATTAGTTTCGCAAACGGGTTTTGTGAAACTGATTAGTAGAGGAGTTGGGTGTTCGGTATCACACGGGCTGTGAGTATGCGACATCGCAATAATTAGCCTTGAGTGCAAGTGGGAGATTGTTGGATATAGTGCCCTCAGAGTCAATTATTGGATCACAGGCACGTGATTGCAATGATTGAGGGAGGACCTATGCCGGTAGGACAGCCTTACTCGAGATGATAGTATGCTATCTGGTTTGTCTTTATCATCGTGTACAGCTTTAGGTGACCTTACAGGTCACTATTGCACGTTGATAGAGCCCTTAGGATTCTTGCTTGACGGCCAGCAGTATGATGGCGATCATATACGTGGGAGCTGGGGTCTATAAGCACATCCTTAAAGTGTCCCTAGTCATGGGAGTTTCGAGACTGGGCATCGATACTCCATTAGTAAACTAGTGTATACAGTCGAGACCCCGACAAGGGGTGGTGGCCGGTCTCACAAGCCATTGGTGTCTGTTGGTTCACCTATGATGTATACAGGTGCTCATTGGGTTATGAGTACACCGGACAGGACTCGCCGGGAACATGCTAGTTGGTATTATACCTGATATCAGATAGCAGTTCCGTGGTGACATGTGTACAGGTTAGTTCATCGACCTGAGATCGTCATTTGTCTCGTGTGAGTTCCCACTGTGCTTTGATTACTACCCTACCACGGCTCAAAGGAGTTGTGCAAACAGGCTTTAGTTGGGTACAGTCCTGAGCCACATGGAGGCAGTGAGCGGATCGGCAGGGGATTCGTCTCTCTCGGTATTGGGGGTGAGATCGCGCTGTGTCTAGGAGAGCCATTACACAAAGCCCTCAGCCGAGACAGGAGATTTACTGGTAGGTATTCCAGTAGTATCTCAGGGTGTTCTGGGCTACACTCCGACACGACTTGTACCGCTTTTGGGGGTCTGACTTTTACCAACCCCCTAGGCCCGCCATGCGATGCTCATAGACGAACGGACCGGACTGTATGGATATTGTCACTGACAGGCTCAGTAGGGTGTCAGGATGAGTTCGCTCATCGACCTCCCTTTTAGTCAATACTTGGTAGCCCGTTACGTACGGCTAATACCTCTGACGTGCTAGTGGTTAAATCCACAGCCAAAGTATTGACGAGTCTTTAGAGTCCCCCACAGACAGTTTCTCAAGTTTCGGGCGAAACGTTGTAGAGGCCGTATGCTATATGGCAGGGTTCGATCTTATACGTGCGGTATTGCACGGATCTTGATCGAACGGATCATACTAGTGGGCTTTGTTTTAAGCCGGATCCTAGTATTAGATTTGTTGGATTACTTTAGTCTCATCGCATTCGCATTCAGTCGGAATGCGGGTGCAGGTATGTATATACAGGTGAGGGGTATCCTTGTGATCCGTCACGAGTTTACTTTAGATGTTGCCGTATCTTTTTATTGTTGCAAACATTTGGATTAATGTTTGTTTATGGAAATAATGAGCTAGATTTCATCATGACATGCATTAAATATGACATAGACATAATTAGTGACTCATGGTCTCTTTTTATGTGCTAATGTCACATTATATGATGGATTGGTGTTGATTTGATAAGAGGAAAGAGAAAGCGGCTGCCTTATGCAAGCTTGGTCTTGTGTTATTGTTGACACTCTCTCATTCTATTCATAACATCACAAGATAAGAAAAAGAAAAGAGAGCCTCCTTCTTCTTCTTCTTCCTCTAGCTCATTAACTCCATTAATGGAAACACCTTCAACCTCCATCCAAGCAATGGATGCAAGAGGCAAAGTGATCAAAAACATTCTCTACAACACCTTGGACGAGTCGGCTAGCACACTTCGCGCCCGAGTTGCTTCGGATGAAACGGGAGCCCGTAAAAAGAATCGATGATGTGGTGCCCTTTCCGACGAGGAGATCGAGACCGGAGATTCCGCGAGGAGATCGAGATGATGGTCGAAGACCGAAGGACACGGATCGATCGATATAGCCCTCTATCCCTTCTCTATATAGCTAGTTGTAGGTTAATGGTTCGATCCGGGTTTTAAGCATACGATAGCGCCGGTTTTCAAGTTAAGAAAAATTTTCGTTTCCGCATTTTGGCCTCGGAAAGACTGCCGGGACGCTACCGTAGTCTTACATTTACAACAGAGGTCCGTTAGGTTTTATGGTACTAGGGTTTTAGTCCGTGGTACCGTCACGTTGGCTGATGCATTTCGCGACATGCAGATTTTACGCTGATGTTCGAGTAGCCCTGCGAATGTCATGTCTCTGATCCTTTCGGGGGCTGCACAAGACGTCTTTAAGTAATCTTCTTCGGTGGTTTGACCGTCAGAAGTGCAAGCGTTAGGAATTTTGCCATGTCGCTTTTTACTTGTGTCACGCCCCGCTTCCCAGAGTGCGCTAAGATAGGTACGTGACATAGCCAACCATGCTACATGTGGATAGGAAAAATCTTTCCACAGTCACATTACGCCTGTAGAGATATCAAGAACATGAAAGTAAACTAAATTATCTAGTACATGTCCATGAGCCAGAATAAACGAGTCAAGAAATAATATAATATGCGGAAGCAAAGATAAATAAGCACCTGGAAAGTAAAACTGGATACCAACGTGATCCACACTGCTCGGTCTAGCAGCGGCAGTACTCCTAATCAGCCTGCAACAAAGGTAGAGGATCTGGGCCATGCAAAACCCAGACGTCAGAGCGTCGTAACATCAAGCAATAACATAAACCGGGTAGCAAGACATACAGGTATGAGTATAAATGATAAAACAAGAATAACAGTGATATAAGTAAGGACAGTGGGGTAATGTGTAGTGGGTAACCTAAACGGGTCTATTGGGCAAACTACTCTCAAGTCTTTGAAATCAATTTGATGAATCGTCAGTGTAACTCGATAGTATCCCGTACGTGCCCGGGATCACGGTCTAAGACTCTCGGCTGAAACCGAGACGTGCCGCAAGGCAGTAAAGGGTGGATAGTATCCCGTGCATACCCGGGATCACGGTCAAAGACTCTCGGCTGAAACCGAGACGTGCCGCAAGGCAGTAAAAGCGTGGTAGGTAGTGACGAGTAATGTCCGTAGCATCACTCCGAGGCTGGCTTAGCCCGTAAGACTGATCAGAACAGGTATAGAACTGTCGAGTTACAAGTCAGGTTTCATCATTGATTTCCCCATACCCCCAAGTCAAAAGTATTCAAGTCAGGTATTAAATAATCTGGAGCTAATGCCAACACAGGATCAGGCAGGTACAGGTTTGTCTGGATATACAACAGGAACGGTCCGTAAGGAAAACAGGTCAGTTTTGTTGGCATTAGACACAAGATCAGGTAACAGGTAAAACTATGGTACATCAGGTCAAGTCAGGTAGTATATAGATATCATGTCATGTCAAGAGATGCACGGTACCATGTCGTGTTAAGTAGTAGGTGTAACAAATCATGTCAGGGTGTACAAGACGTCATGTGGGTGCTCATAATCAAACTAGCATAAGCATGGGTATACAAAACAAGCATGGGTACTAAAAGAACAATAAAACGGAACATGTAATATGATATGCGAATAGGTACAGATTAAACTATATGGATGTACGGTTAACGATCAGAGCTAGGGTTATGGTTCCAACATTAAGTATCATACACTTAAATGAATATGGAAATATTAAAAAATCACATTAACATGTATTAAATGGCTTAGGGATGCAATTATATATAAAACAGGTTAGATGGATGCAAACGGGAGTTTAACAGTTATACACTATTTAAAGAGTACTATGGCCATGCGACCAAGAACTATGTTATAAATATAGGCATGGGCATACAATATTGTAATCTAACATGCAACCGGGTGTGTTTTCACAATTAACTCAAAATGATATAAACGGACATCGGATGGTAAAATGTGATATAGGGCACCAAATTCAAACTTCATGGTTAATACATATATATGAAATTAAATATTGAATATTGTAAATAGTATGTAGCAAGTTTCACTTGCCTTGGCCGGATCACGAAGCGGTATACGGAACGTCACGCGTCGGCGGGAAAATTCGCGACGCGCGCACGGTACACGGAATGAACCCAAACCACGCACAAGGGGATCACACGGGTCAAGTACGCTCGCTGGGTCGTCAGGATTGTCGTCGGCACGACCGTATTCTGGCGGGCTACAAGGACAAAATACATAAAGAAAGAGCACAAGGGAAAGAAAGAAGAAGGAAGGGAAAGAAAAGAGGAGAATGAGATTGGGGAAGAAGGGAACTACTCACCGGGCACACTGGAGTCGGGAGACGAGAACGAGATCGACGACGGCGATCAACTCCGGCGATATGAGAATGTGCAGGGCTCGGTTTATGGGTTCAGGTGTGCATGTGTGCGAGATTCTTGGTGGCTGGAGTCGCTGGCAAAGGAGGAGAGGAAAGGGAGAGGGTTGTGAACTCAGCGACGAGGTCGTCGGAGCTCCGGCGGCGATGGTGCAGCGAGGGTGCAGGGTCGAGTTTGGGTGCAGGGAAGGTGCACGGGGTAGGCTAGAATAGTGGTGGTGGCGTTGGAATTTGAGAGAGAGGTGATTGGACAGAGGGGAACATGACGGCGAGGCCGTCAGTGATGGGTGTCGGCAAGGTCGTGGGTTGCGGGTTTGCAGTTGGGTTGCAGGTGGCGGGGATGGAGAAGGCTGCTGGGTTGCGGTTGAGGAGGATGTAGGGGAGACGACGACGAGGTGGCGGAGGCGGCGACGGCGAGGCAACGGCGATGGAGAGGAAGCGGCGGTTAGGGTTTTCTCGTTCATGGGTTTTGTTTAAAAGAAAAAGGAAGAAGAATATTATTGGGAGAGAGAGAGAGAAACTCTGAGGGAGAGAGAGAGAGAGTTTGCGAGATGAGAGAGAGAGAAGAGAGAGATCGAGAGGTGAGAGAGAAGGAGAGATAAATAGGGAGGAGAGAGAAGTTTGTTTTATTTGGGGAGAGAGAAAGAGATAGCGGTGAGGGAGAGAGAGAAAGAGAAGGGGAAAGAGGAGAGAGAGAAACGTGGGGTGTATAGTTTTTTTGTGGGGAACTGGGGAAAAGGAGGAATAAAGAGAGAGAGAGATTTGTTTGTTTTAAAAAAAATATATTTAGTTGAAACGAAATGTTACAGTTAAAATTAAAGGAAATATTATATTATTTAAAGAAATGTTGATGAATAAGGAATATATTATAATATTATAATATTAGTCCGTTTGAGATTTTGGCAAATACAAATTTACTCCAAAACATACCCGGGTCGGGTCTAAAATTTAGATTTAAAAATATGAAAAATATATGCGACGTCCAAATTTTAAAATGAATGCCCGGTTAAAGAAAATGCATACCCCCAAGAACGGATGCACGTACGCGCGCGTAGCCATCCAAATTCGTCCGTTTCACTGAACGGGGCGAGAACAAGATGCGCGGACGCTACCACGGGGTTAGGGGTATCATGCAGGCTATGAAATGCAATTTTAATTTATTTTCCGTGACCTAAAATGTTATATGATAAAGGATACAATACCAGGTAAATTGCATGTATGAACTAATCATGCGATTCACGTGTCCATGCAACAAGTCAATGCAATCTATAAATAAGACTCTAACAGGTTCAAGCAAGCGGGTCGGGTCGAATGCAATATAAAGTGTAAAATACCATTCGCACCCAAGATACGTTAAATCAAGAAATATCACGAATAAAGAAATACGAGAACTGGAATTGGTATAAATGAACTCGGGTGTTACAACTTGAGCTTAGGCTCGATTTGGGGAGCCCCAATGAGTCATAACCACTCCGCACTGGTATGGGATGATCTCCGATAGCCTTTCGGGTTTTATTTGAGTTGCCGTCAAGACCCTGAAGGTAGGAATTTGGGTTTTGCTTCCTTTTGATTTGGCTATTTTGGAGCCTTTGTTGACATTGCGTCTGCTGTAACGAGAAGAATGTCAAAGTAGTCTTTAGGTTGTTTTGTGAACTGTCAAGACTTGGAGCTAGGAATTTTGCCATGGCTCCGTTTTGTTTCGATCATGGGGTCCTTTGTTGACGTCGCGTCTGCATCCTGCTGGAGTGAGAAGGAATGCCGTTGTTGACATTGCGTCTGCTGTAACGAGAAGCATGTAGAGATAGTCTTTATGTTGTTTTGTGAACCATCAAGACTTGGCTCTCCCTTTGACGGAGCCTGGTGGGAAAATATGGTTCCCTTTTCGTTTGTGTCTATGGATTGTATACAGGGGTTGATGTGGACTCACCTGTAGGGCAAAAGTTTCATTTCATTTTATTTCATTCCACGATGCTCTATCATTTCAAATTTTTATATCGCGAAAGTCACGATTGCCCAATCATTTCGGCTTTTTATCGTGGTGCTCAATCATTTCGGCTATTTTTATATTTTTACTCGCTGCTTCTTATTGCGAGTTGCCCAAACATTTCGGCTATTTCATATGCATATATTTTTTGCTCGCTGATTTTTATTGCGAGTTGCCCCATCATTTCGGATATTTTTATATGCATTTTCTGTTCGCTGATTTTTTTATCGCGAGTATGGAACTTAAGATCTGATACCAATCTTGGCATCAGCATCGCTGCGACTGGAACATTGCCAAGGGCGAATCATCATTTGCCTTGAAAGGACTTGGAATTTGATACATGTTCAGGCATCAGCATCGCTGTGACTGGAATATTGTCAGGAGCGCATCATCATCTTCCTATGCTGATTTGAACAAATATGGTTTAGTACACAGGGTTAGGATCCTGTCGACTAAGACTTTTCGACTTTATGAGCCGTAAGGGTCTCATAAAGTTATTTCTCCCCACGAGTCGTGAGGATCTCGTAGGTGTATTTTCTCCTTAGGAATCATGGGGATTCCTAAGTGTGTGTTCTCTTATAAGTCGTAAAGATCTTACGAGAGTGTTTTCTCCTTATAAGTCGAAAGGTATTACAAGTGTCGTTCACCATTTGAGGACATTCTTCATCATTGGTGGAACTTGGTGGGGGAAATCATTAATTTGTGCCCGTGTATTGTATACAAGGGCCGATATTGGACCGCCTGTAGGGAAACTTGGGGAATACGACGGCTTAAGGATAGGTTTGGGTCCCTGTAACTTAAGACTTTGAATCCTATGAGCCGTGAGGGTCTCATAAGGGGAGTTCTCCTTACGAGTCGAGAATTTCTCGTAAGTGAAAATTTTATAAGATTGCGCGCTTTCAGGTTTTCACAAGCTCGCCGGTAGCCCTGCTACTTTTACTCACGGCGCCCTTTCGGGTTTTCATCCATGCCCATTTTGTTTGTGGACGTACCGTTTTATTTTAACAACGAGATTGCGCCCTTTCGGGTTTTCACAAACTCGCCGGTTGCCCTGCTGTTTTTACTCACGGCGCCCTTTCGGGTTTCCATCCGTGCCCATTTTTCTTGTGGACATACCATTTTTTTTGTTTTTTTAACAATGGGATTTCAGTTGCAGTCTTCGTCGTTGGAGCTTTGATTGCAATATAGATCCCAAGAGAAGATATCGCCGTATTTGGGGCGATACGCCATGTTTGAGGTGGAGTACTAGGTTATGGACATTTCGGTCCATTGCCAGTTTAAGGACGCAGTGGTCCATTATCACCATTTTCGGGATGGAACTTTAGTTTAAGGATATTACGGTCCGTTGCTAGTTTAAGGACGTAGTGGTCCATTATCACCATTTTTGGGGTGAATTTTTTCTGAATACCACTTAGAGTTTTGACTCAGGAAGATAGCTAGCGGACACGAGCGTCGTCATCTATCATTGACCTAAGTCGTTACTCGTCAAGCGTGGTATTTCTTGAGGAATCGGTCGTTTATTGGCCGGAAGGGTCTTTCGCCATGCATATCCATGAGCAAATAGGCCCCACCTTGGTAGACCTTGTCTATGATGTACGGGCCTTTATAGTTTGGCTCGAATTTCCCCCGTTTTGCACGATTGGGGACCATAGGTCTTTTGACGACTAGCACAAGTTCGCCTTGGCGGAATGTTCTCGGCGTAGTCAGTGTTTCGTATGACCGTGTCATCCTTGCCTTGTAAGCTTCTAGCTTTTGCTGCGCCATGAGGCGAGTTTTATCGAGGGCGTCGAGCTCCCCAAGCCAAAGATGGGAATTCTCGTCATCTTTTATCTCGTATCAAACCACTACTCGGAGAGAAGGGAGTTCCATTTCCAAAGGAAGAACTGCTTCAGTGCCGAATACCAATGCGTATGGTGTTGTACTTGTAGCCATTTTGAATGTCGTTCGGTACACCCAGAGAGCTTCATGCAATCTCTCATGCCAGTCCTTTTTGTTTTTGGACACCGTTTTCTTTATAATCTAGGTCAAGGTCTTGTTGAAAGCTTCAGCTAGTCCATTAGCTCGGGGATTATAAACGGAAGAGTATCTTCAGTCTATTTTGTACTGTTCTGCGAAGCGGCTAATTTTATGGCTCCTGTAGGCTGGCCCATTATCCGAGATTATCCGTCGTGGAGTGCCGAACCAGTAGATGACATGTGTCTTGAAGAAATGGAGGATGTTCTCCGTCTTCACTTCCCTTAGTGATACTGCTTCTACCCACTTAGAGAAGTAATCGGTCATTGCCAGTATGAACCGATGTCATTTGGATGACGCTGGTTTAATAGGGCCAATTATATCGGTTCCCCACATTTCAAAAGGCCAGCTAGATACTGTTGGGTGTAGCGGATTTGGATGCTGGTAGATGAATTCCCCGTGAATTTGGCACGAGTGACACTGTTTCGCATTGGTTGAAGTACTTTGTGACTCTTCCTCGCCGCATCTTCTTCATCCTGACGCTAATGCTTAGCCTTTTCGTATATGGTCGTTTCATGTTCTCGGTGAGCTCTGCTCTTTTGAAAAGCTTCGTTTAGCAACCTGTCAATTGGGTCTTCTGGTAGCTCCGGGGATTTTGGCACCAATCCTGCCCCCAGTTCCTCTGTGTTGCTTTCCAACGTCGAGGGAGTTTCTTCGTTATTTAACGACGAATGAGAAACCATGTAGCCACTTGCTACATAATCTTCGGTTTCTCCCGACGAGCCATTTCCCTCATCATTGTCACTATCTCCGTTCTTAAGTATATGGTTGAGAAACTCTTCGAGGGTGACTGGTGTCCGCGCTTTCTGGTTGTATTCTTCCAGCGCGTCGATATACTTTTGCAGGTCTGTGCGCTTGTCGTCAGGCTGCACGGGCTTCTTGGTCTTCTTCTTTCCCTTCGAAGACTTTGAAGGCTTGACCTGGGTGTTTTGCCCATCGTTAGCAGTTCTCGATATGGGAAGCGGTTTCAGCATCCCTTCAATGATCTCGGGCTCCAGCGAGCTTTTCCACCTGATCGCCGGACATGCTTGAAAATCCTTCAGCATTCTTTTGGTTTTAGCTGAAAGGACAACTTCCCACAGAGCTTCTTCCACAAACGAACATGATTCCCCCGGCGTATACACCTTTTTAGGAGCGTGCCTCTGTGGCGGGTTCACCCTCCAGTTCTCGGACATCGCAAATTTCCCTTGGCGGTACTGGTCCTCGACCCAGTTCTTGAAGACATAGCAATCCTCAATGGGGTGGCTCACCATTCGGTGATAGGAGCAGTAATTGGGATTGTTGACGTCACTGGGCTGCGGTGGACGTTTTGGGCCCGACAGAGTGATGAGTTGGTTGTGCACTGCCAGTTCGAACAGTCTCCTTGTTTTATCACGGGAAAATGAGTAAGCACGTCCTAGCTTCTCTTCCAGGGATTGGCATGGGTGCGCGTTGTTTTGGCGAGCAACCGGTTTCGGGTCACTCGGTTGCTGTTGAGTGTTGGCAACGAAGACCGCTTTCCCTTTACTCTTTGCATTCCGAGAGTCCAGTTTTGAAGAGGAAGGTCCATGGCCCATCTGGTCTATTTGGGCCAACTTGTCGATCAGAGCCTGAAACTTGGTCGACTTAAAGAACGTCATAAACTGGGACACATTCGCCTGAGGATCCAGAGTCCCTATGAACATGCCCACGGCAGGAGCTTCTGTAACACCTTAGGATAAGGGTTAGTGAATAATTATAATTAAATAATGATTTTTAATAAAAAGTTTACCAAATTGTGTTTTAAATATTTTTTCTAATTTAATAAACATTTTTCCAAAATTTTCCTAAGCTTGCACACACATGTGCATGTAAACTAGGGTTTTTAAATTAAGTAAATACAATAATTATTAACCATGGTGGGTTAATTGTAGGATTAATTCTTTTGGGTTATAAGCAAGTTTAATTAATTAGTTAAATTGAAAGATTACTTTAATTTGAATGGTGAGGGTGTTGACTTGTGAGAAAGAGAGAGAGAGAGGGCATCATGGCTTAGCCCATGCTTGCCATTAATAATGAGAGAGAGAGAGGGTTGACAATTGGGAGCTAATTATTCCTCTCATTTCTTTGCTTTATTCTCTCAAACCTCACACACACAACACTTACCTCTTCACACCCCTCCCCAGCTCCAGAAGCAGCAGCAG
Organism: Agapanthus africanus; assembly: GCA_030015575.1. Lineage (NCBI taxonomy): Eukaryota > Viridiplantae > Streptophyta > Magnoliopsida > Asparagales > Amaryllidaceae > Agapanthus > Agapanthus africanus. The sequence continues at coordinate 11,504,928 of JASDDO010000010.1, forward strand.
GCACAGCAACAGCAGAAGCAACTGAAGCAGCAGCAGAAGCAAAAGCAGCAGCAGCAACCTTCAGCAACAGCAACCCCAGTTCCTAGTGCAGCCTCTTCCTTTCATTCCTCCACCTTCCAGCAGCTTCCTAGGGTTAAGTATGAGGTATATTTCCTAATTTAGTCCCTAGTTAGCTTGGTTAGTGTCGATTTGCATCGGTTAATGGATATTGGTGCGTTTTAGTGCGATATGGGATGTTTAGTGGGAACTTTGTGCATTTGGGGTATGTTTTGGTTTCAGTAGGATGATTGAGGTCTGTTGAGGCCCTTGTAACCTAGCCCAACCCCTATTACGCTAAAATACCACCAGTTTTCACATTGGATGCAAATATCGTATTTGTGCAAAAATTGAGTTTTCTGGATCTGCTTTTGACCCTGTAAGTTCAGATTGATTTTGAGTGGACTGTGGCATAGTGGAGTGGAGGTGATACACTAGATGAAACCCGACCCCCTAACTCCCCTTCCCGGCCGCCAAAACCACCATTCTGGCCGCAAATTGCGGCCAGACAGGGGGTGTTTTGGTAATTTTTGGTTTCTGTATGTGTGTTTTTGTGTGTAGGGTATTTTGGTATATATATATTTTTAATATCAATTCTGTAGGAAAATCTGGGACCAAATACCTGTTTTGCCGTTTTTCTAAACCTTCGCGACACGCGTGATACGTGAGTAGGTTTGGGTTCTGCGTATCGCAGCGCGTCGGGGTAGTTTCGTGGCGCGTGAGTACACGTTTTAGCGTATCGCGCACACGCGCGATTGGGTTGCGACACAGGTTTCTTGTTGGTTTATAATGTCACGTTTTGTGACTTAAGCTTATGTGTGATATGTGTATGTGATTCTAGGTTCGCAGGCCAGTGAGACGGACGCTGCGAAGAAGGGCAAGCAAGTGGTTGGATACACCTAGCGCGAGACACGGTGAGTAGATTTCACATCTACGGGGATATCGCCCGCATGGCGTTATGCGTCAGGGCTGATAGGACTTTGTTATTATATATTTCATGCACCCCATAGACTGTCATTGCATATTGCATTCCTTGCTATACATATATACATATTGTTTAGAACTGATAGAACTGCCATGATCATACTATTGTATATTGTTGTAACTCATCTATATTTGATATCTATATCACGGTGGATCATTGCATGGTAGTTCTTTCTCATGTGACATGACTTGATATACACATTGATGCACCTATCACATCGCAGTTACTTGTATTATTGTTGGGATTTCATATGATTTGTGGATTTGGGAACCGTGGCCTTTTCAAATAAGTAACCATTTAAAAACCCGGTTCCCTTGATATGATAATTTGGGGCGTCGCCCCGTGTTTTCTCGGTGCTTGAGGCACGGATTGATATAGGGCTGACCCGGACTGACGGATGCCCGATGGGTTGATATAGGGCTGACCCGGACTGACGGATGCCCGATGGATTGATATAGGGCTGACCCGGACTGACGGATGCCCGATGGGTTGATATAGGGCTGAACCGGACTGACGGATGCCCGATGGATTGATTGAGGGCTGACCCGGACTGACGGATGCCCGATATATATTGAGAGAGGGATGACCCGGACTGATGGATTCCCGGTACATACTTCAGAGAGGGCTGACCCGGATTGACGGAGCCCCATACAGGATGTTTTGCGTGTCGATGCTAGACACGAGTATTTATGATATTTGGGTGCCGATGTTGGGCACTCGGGATTTTCAGGGATATACAGGATATGAGGGCCGATGGAGTACCGGCGTTTGAGATGTTAGGATTTGTGGTGCATACATACTGTAGGGTTCCTAGGCACTCTTGTGAAGGTTCAAAAGGCATCAAACATGCCCGGATTAAATTTTAGACGTGCCGAACAACCCAAAGCCGGGATCTTTGCTAGATAATTAGGGTTTAACATGTAAATAGATAACATTTATCTAAGTGTGAGGGATTACAACCTTTGTAGTCCGCTCCTTCACTTCACAAGCTCCGAGTAGAAGTCCCTTTGCCGCGATCCACGATCTCCCGGACTCATGAGAGGCTCCACGACTCGAACGATCCATTCTAGCTCGTCGTAATCCAAATCTCCGATGATCTACGTCGAGGTTTCGAAGAACTCAAGCTATCTCACTCTAAAGAGAAGAACACCCTAATCCCAAGGGCTAGATGAGATGAGGATGAGAGAGTAGTGATTTTGCTTTCTTTCTATATCATTTTCTCATATTTTATCATCACTTAAGAAAATCAAGAGAGCTTCTTCACTTGAGAAGAAGAAGAAGATGATAATGGAAAAAGAATAATGATAATTCATTTTCTTTTGTGATGAATAGAAATAAAAACATATGATTTAATTATAAACCATGGTCAAGGATGAATGGATAAGAATGTGTAGAGAAACAACTAGGGTTAGGGTTTGGTTAAGTTAAAAAAAGTGTCATCCAAAATATCTTTACAAATGACAAAAGAAAATTGCTTCTAGAAAGAACTTGAAGCAACTAAACCCAATCAAACCCTAACCTCAATTAATCATCCTTAAACATGTTTAACAATTAATCATATCATGTCACAATAATATATATCACATATATATTATATATTTGCAACAAAAGAAAATAATACAATTAACATATATCGTATATATATCAATGTATCATCCACTGAGAAAATGAAATAATAAAGTAAGCCAATATTAGTTAATATAATAATATATCATATATATTATTATATATTAAATCATCGAATCAACACTTGATCCGACGATCCGGCTATATCGAATATAACCGGCTAATATATCATGTACCGATTCATCGAATCAACACTTGATCCGATGACCCGATTCATATCCATAAATCGCGAGAATCTAATACGGTATCCCATATCGCATTATTCTCGCTCCTGCGCATATCACATATGTGCCACTACTCTGTTTCGCCTGAGCCAAGAAACCTCTGTGTAGGACTCTAAAGAATCGTCAATACGCCGGTAGCAGGTGATGATCATATCAAACACCCACAAGCTGCAAGCGGTCAGCTAAACGTAACAGCCACCCAGGTATTGAGCGATCAGAAGATCAACAAGCTAGCCTGTGCGTTCTCCTGTGAATCCGATCAGTAACACTCCCGTACAGTCCGGTCTGTTCGTCTGATATGTCGCATATCAAGTCTAGGGGTGGTATACGTCAGACCCCAGTAACCGATAAGTCGTGTCGATGTATGGCTCATAACGGGTCGAGAAACTACTAGTAACACTTACCAGTAAATCTCTATATCAGCCCTGGCCAGGGACTTCCAGTTATAGCCAATCGAACACAGCACAACATCAACTCCCTATACCGGGAGAGACGAATCCCCTCCTATCGCTCATTGCCTCCATGTGATTCGGGACTGTACCCAAAAGCCACCGTTTTGCACGCCCTCTTGGACGTGGTAAGGTGGAAATCAAAGCACAGTGGGAATCACACAAGACTCTATGACGATCTCGGGTCTTCAGACTACCCTGTACCTGTGTCACCGGAGAACTGCCATCTGACGTGTGGTATATCACCATCTGGGAGTTCTCGGCGAGTCCGTCCAGTGTACCCAGTCTCCACTGAGCACCCGTACACCATCTCTGATGTCTAACACCGATGGATATGGGATCATCCATCGCCCATCATATGGGTCAAGATGCGTATACGCTAGTCTACTCTGGTGTATCGATGCCCTGTCTCGATATACCCTCGACTAGGAACAGTTATAGGATGTACTCATTGACTACCGCGGCCCCACTAGTATGATCTCATCATAGTCCCAGTAGTCGAGTACAAGTCCTAAGGGCTTTATCAACATGTGAGAGTAAAACAGTAAACCAGTACAAGTCAACATGTTAAGATAAAGTGAAACCAAATAGCATACTATCATGACGAGCAAGAAAGTCTTCTCTATATATAACCAAGCATCCATTATAATATACATCATATGTACAACAATGGCCTCTAGGGCATATACATAACTAACAATCTCCCACTTGCACTAAGGCCAGCTGCTGTAGTATCTCATACCTAGCATCCCGAATAATCTCTCAAACTGTATCTGGGGAATAGCCTTCGTGAATGGATCCGCAGTGTTATCCTTCGTATCTACTCTCCTGACCTCGATCTCCCGGCGATCAACTATCTCCCTGATCAGGTGATACCGCCTCAGAATATGTCTGGACTTCTGATGGGACCTGGGTTCCTTGGCCAAAGCCACAGCTCCATTGTTATCGCAATACAGAGGTATTGGATGCTCAATGGATGGAACCACACCAAGTTCACTAATGAACTTCTTGATCCAGACAGCCTCTTTGGCAGCATCGTTGGCAGCGATGTATTCAGCCTCCATCGTTGAGTCTGCAACGGTATCCTGTTTGGAACTCTTCCAACATACCGCCCCTCCATTGAGGGTGAAGACAAAACCCGAATGCGACTTAGAGTCGTCCTTATCACTTTGGAAGCTGGAATCAGTAAAGGACTCCACCTGGAGTTCTCCGTTACCATACACCAAGAACATCTCCTTAGTCCTTCGTAAGTACTTGAGAATGTTCTTCACTGCTGTCCAATGACTCTCTCCAGGATCTGCTTGATACCGACTCACTACACTTAGTGAGTATGCTACATCGGGTCTGGTACATAGCATCGCATACATGATAGAGCCTACTGCCGAAGCATAGGGTATCCCTTGCATGCGAGCTCTCTCCAAATCAGTCTTGGGAGACATCTCTTTGGAGAGAGTGAGTCCAGATATCGTGGGCTGATTCCCACGTTTGGATTCTTCCATACTAAACCTCTTTAGTATGGTGTCAATGTACCTGGATTGGGACAATCCCAGTATCCGTTTAGATCTATCTCTATAGATCATGATTCCCAATATGCAGGAGGCATCACCTAGATCTTTCATTGAGAATCTCTGTGATAAGAAGAGCTTGACTGATTGCAGCATAGGAATATCATTTCCTATCAAGAGTATGTCATCCACGTACAATACGAGGAAGACTACCTTACCCTCTGCTACCTTCTTATAGATACAAGGTTCATCTATATTTTTGATGAAGTCAAACTCTTTGACTACAACATAAAAACAGATGTTCCAACTCCGCGATGCTTGCTTTAACCCATAAATGGATTTAAGCAGCTTGCACACTTTTCCGCTGCTCCCACTATCTACGAAGCCCTCTGGCTGAGTCATGTATACGCACTCTTCTAAATCACCATTTAGAAAGGCGGTCTTAACATCCATTTGCCAGATTTCGTAGTCATGGTATGCAGCAATGGCAAGTAAGATCCGGATGGACTTAAGCATAGCCACTGGAGAAAAGGTTTCGTCATAATCCACACCTGGACGTTGACGAAAACCCTTTGCTACAAGTCTAGCTTTGAAAGTCTCAACTTTTCCATCTACACCAAATTTCTTTTTAAAAATCCACTTGCTCCCAATGGGTTTTACCCCTTCAGGAGCATTTTCTAAAATCCATACTTTATTGGTGTACATGGATTCCATCTCAGATCGCATTGCATCCAGCCATTTCACAGAGTCAACACTCGTGATGGCCTGCTCGAAACTAGTCGGTTCATCATCATCCATGATGCAATCCTCGCTTCCACCATCAATGAGAAAACCGTAGTATCTCTCAGGTGGATGAGAAACCCTACTAGATCTGCGGAGAGGCTGGGGTTCGTCGGGTACTACTGAATCCTCTGGTTCCACTAAATCATCTGTTGTAGTTTGTTCTGCTGGAACTTCTTCCAGTTCTACCTCAGAGCCACTAATCTCTTTTGCAAGAAATTCCTTTTCTAAAAAGGTGGCGTGTTGAGCAACAAACACTCTTTGTTCCTCACTGTGGTAGAAAATATACCCTCGCGAATGCTTGGGATATCCAATAAACTTACATAAAACAGATCTTGCCTCGAGTTTGTCCGGGTTCCGTCTTTTGACATATGCCGGGCAACCCCATATCTTAACAAAATTAAGATATGGTCTCTTCCCTTCCCATATCTCATATGGGGTGGTAGGCACAGATTTGGTAGGAACTTTATTCAGTATGTATGCTGCTGTCTCAAGCGCATACCCCCAGAAGGAAATAGGTAACTCAGCCTCGCTCATCATAGAGCGCACCATATCTAATAGGGTGCGATTCCTCCGCTCGGATACACCGTTGTGCTGTGGTGTATAAGGAGGAGTAAGCTGAGAGAGAATCCCATTCTCTTTTAGATAATCTAGGAACTCACCACTTAAGTATTCACCTCCTCGATCAGATCGAAGAATCTTAATACTTTTGCCCGTTTGGTTCTCTACTTCGTGCTTATATTCTCTGAATTTCTCAAAAGCTTCAGATTTGTGTTTCATCAGGAATACATATCCGAATCTTGAGAGATCGTCAGTGAATGTAATGAAGTAGGAAGAACCGTTCCTGGCATGCGTAGACATGGGACCGCATACATCACTATGTACCAGTCCTAAGAGTTCGGTAACTCTTTCTCCGTGTCCACTAAACGGAGCTTTGGTCATTTTTCCTTTGAGACATGAATGGCAAGTATCATAAGATGATAATTCGAACGGATTCAAATAACCATCTCTATGTAACTTAGCCAGTCGTGTCGCATTGATATGACCAAGTCTACAATACCACAAGTAGGATTCGTTCACATCTGAACTTTTCCTCTTGTGTGTGTTTTGTATATTCAGGACTGTATTCTGATTTAGAATGAATATGCCATTATGTAACGAGCCTGATGCAATCAACTTTTGATCTAGGAATATGTTCATAACATTATCCTGTACTACAAAATTATATCCCTCTTTACTCAATAAAGAAACTGATATAATGTTGCACATCATGTTCGGTATATAATAGCATTCATTTAGAATCAGTGTATTACGACTTGGTAATACAAGGTGATATTCGCCAACTGCTTTGGCTACAATACTTGCACCGTTCCCTACTTGAACGGAATGATCACCTTTTCCCAGTTCTCTACCTTTACGTAGCCCATGTAACTGTTTACATATGTGGGATCCTGATCCGGTATCTAATACCCAGGACGTAGGGTGAACTGAGAAACAGTTCTCAATAACTAACACACCTGAAGAAGATGCATCAATATGCATGTTCTTTTGGGCGGCGTGAGAATCCAGATATTCTCCTGTTTCCTGTTCAGTCTTATAACTCTTATAAGAAAGAACGGGTTTGACGTTCCTTTGCTCAGTACAATAATCAGGTTCAGTCAATACATCCATATTATTATCTTGATTATGGCCTGAAATGGTCGCTACCTGGAGAGAGAGAGAAGAAAACACTTTAGCGTATGCTCTTGCAAGATTAGATTGGTTATTATCTTATCTAATCAGGATGTCTCCCACTGTTTTTATCAAATCTACCTTCAAACCATAAAAGGTAAGATTAGCCGGGATTAATTACACCCTACAATTTCGTCAATCTTTCAGCCAGATCAGTGTCGGTACTTTGAGGGAGGTTCCCCGTGCTTTCGCACGGACCTAATTAGTAAACCTCGTTTTCCCAGAGGCGTAACCTCGTTAACACTTTTCTAGACACCTACTTGAATGACTAATTGTCCTGTGTAAAACTCTCCCAGGAGTAACTCTTACTCGCAGTGGGTATCGGGATCCAACTATCTCATAGGAGGTATGCAATCTCATTGCAAATTTCAACACTTGAAACTCCCGATAATGCTTTTGCCCCTAGTGTCCTATGACCTTGACGGAGGTCAACAAACCATAGGCTACTAGTCAAGTTCAACCTGTCATTTCTTGATTGAATTAAACCCACCCGCACGACCCTTGACGGAGGTCAACAAGGCCGTACGACTACCCTAATCCAATCTGCATCATATGCATAAGCAGGTAAATACTAATCAGCTACCGCACACTACGCCTTGACGGAGGTCAACAAACGTAGCACGAATACTAGCTAGTCTTTATCTGAAATGACGGAGGGCTACGCAGGTTTTTCAGAAAACCCTGAGCGTAATGAACTTGATATCGTCGTAGAATCGAATAATTTTGAAAAGGAGTGTTTTGAGGCTTTTCTTAGTTTCGCTAAAGGGGTCACTCCCGGTGAAGGGATCGTCGGCCCTTTCCTCATCGAATAAGGTGCAGGATATATCATATATACCGCTATGCAAAGCAAAACACTTAAAGCAATCAAAAGACAAACCGCGTTTTGTAGCATCTGCCAGTTTCGCTAAAGGAGTCACTCCCGGTGAAGGGATCTCGGTCCTTTCCTCATCGAATAAGGTGCAGGATATATCGTATATATCACTGTGCAAAGCAAAACTGTAGCTACCCTTTTTATAAAATTTTGATTCTACAACATCTTTAGGTTTCTTTTCTTTTATTAATCTCATTAATAAAAATCCCATCAGCTTATGCTTCCTAAGCATCACAGAAGAAACGAAAGCAATAATATTTATATATCAGCATATATATAGTATAAGCATTCGTCTCAGGCAGTAATATGATCTCATCACAGAACATTGCAGCAGAAGAACATATATGAAATATTGGATATACTAGGACGTCCGTGTTTTCAATACGAGCCTCTATAAAACACGGATTCCACGGTCGCGACGAATAGCCAAACCCACATCCCAAGACCCCTACGAGAGCGGCAAGTAACACTGCCAATTCTAGGGTTAGGAGACCCGGTCTCGACTCCTCGAGATGGCCTCCCACTGGACCCTAGAACCCGGTTACTTATGCTCCCCTCCTTGGGTCTACCTAATGCGGAAAAGTAAATAATATACACTGGTGACAGCAACCGCAACCAGGAAGTGCCCCAAATCAAAGGATATTACATTACAAATGAATTTTACATGAATGAAAATAAAAACCCTCATCTCACATAAAACCCCCCGGCTATTCTGATCGCGACGATCCAATATAACATATCACAGCAACACATAATATCTCATATCATCAACGTAAGCAAGTATGCGTATCCCGATTGTCGTTGATGTATAGCAACGAAGCCGGCGATACACCACATACTACGCTTACGGTCACAGAAAAGAAAGTGTAAAACTACAATATTTGGAATCCACAATCACTTTAGACATCGTAAATCTGAAATATCACATACTTCGTATTGCATGCCTAACTCTATGAATTCCACATATTGTATCACATTCCAGATAAATATACGGTATTAAACTATTTGAACAGATAATCAAACACCCAAAATTTCCCGAAGTGCTCAACTCTTGAGCGGAGTTCAAATAATCCCAGAATATGTCACAGTACCGGTGATCCAGCCGTAGAAGGGTCAAGCCAACGCCTCACATGTGGCACGCCGTACTGCCTCAAACCCGAAGGTTCAAAAGGCAGTTCAAGACGGTCACATAATCGAGTTAAGGTTTGTTGTCTTCTAGAGGGTCCACCGCTTAACTTGTACAATTTTCCGAAAGATTTAAACCCAATAAAAATTCAACGCTTGAAAGTTTGCCGTGCCGGAATAAAGTGGGTTAATGATATCCGTTCAACCAGTTTAACAGTTTCTAAATATCCGGAAAGAAATTCGAATTTAAAATTTCCGATCGAGTCTACTATTACAAAACAAACCCCAGAATTTTAAACACCTGGAACAGAATAAAAATATCCAGAAGCCTCAGCAAGCAACTACGGGAATTACCATGAAGCCACGTGTCCTGATTTCACTGTTCCGCCGCGGAAGCGCCGCTCAAGCCATGCTTGCGCCGCGCTTCCGCCGCCGTTTGGTCGAATTAGGGGCTCGGGTTTTATGGTAATTCTTATATTTCCCTGCTGATTTTTTTACATATTTTTAATTCAGAAAAATCCCAATTTTTAAAAAATTTCCAGAGAGTGGGTTTTGTTTCGTCGTTTCGCGTTCGATCGGAGTTTTAACTTCGTAAACACATCGCCTAATGCTCTAGCTAGGCTCTGATACCACTGTAGGGTTCCTAGGCACTCTTGTGAAGGTTCAAAAGGCATCAAACATGCCCGGATTAAATTTTAGACGTGCCGAACAACCCAAAGCCGGGATCTTTGCTAGATAATTAGGGTTTAACATGTAAATAGATAACATTTATCTAAGTGTGAGGGATTACAACCTTTGTAGTCCGCTCCTTCACTTCACAAGCTCCGAGTAGAAGTCCCTTTGCCGCGATCCACGATCTCCCGGACTCATGAGAGGCTCCACGACTCGAACGATCCATTCTAGCTCGTCGTAATCCAAATCTCCGATGATCTACGTCGAGGTTTCGAAGAACTCAAGCTATCTCACTCTAAAGAGAAGAACACCCTAATCCCAAGGGCTAGATGAGATGAGGATGAGAGAGTAGTGATTTTGCTTTCTTTCTATATCATTTTCTCATATTTTATCATCACTTAAGAAAATCAAGAGAGCTTCTTCACTTGAGAAGAAGAAGAAGATGATAATGGAAAAAGAATAATGATAATTCATTTTCTTTTGTGATGAATAGAAATAAAAACATATGATTTAATTATAAACCATGGTCAAGGATGAATGGATAAGAATGTGTAGAGAAACAACTAGGGTTAGGGTTTGGTTAAGTTAAAAAAAGTGTCATCCAAAATATCTTTACAAATGACAAAAGAAAATTGCTTCTAGAAAGAACTTGAAGCAACTAAACCCAATCAAACCCTAACCTCAATTAATCATCCTTAAACATGTTTAACAATTAATCATATCATGTCACAATAATATATATCACATATATATTATATATTTGCAACAAAAGAAAATAATACAATTAACATATATCGTATATATATCAATGTATCATCCACTGAGAAAATGAAATAATAAAGTAAGCCAATATTAGTTAATATAATAATATATCATATATATTATTATATATTAAATCATCGAATCAACACTTGATCCGACGATCCGGCTATATCGAATATAACCGGCTAATATATCATGTACCGATTCATCGAATCAACACTTGATCCGATGACCCGATTCATATCCATAAATCGCGAGAATCTAATACGGTATCCCATATCGCATTATTCTCGCTCCTGCGCATATCACATATGTGCCACTACTCTGTTTCGCCTGAGCCAAGAAACCTCTGTGTAGGACTCTAAAGAATCGTCAATACGCCGGTAGCAGGTGATGATCATATCAAACACCCACAAGCTGCAAGCGGTCAGCTAAACGTAACAGCCACCCAGGTATTGAGCGATCAGAAGATCAACAAGCTAGCCTGTGCGTTCTCCTGTGAATCCGATCAGTAACACTCCCGTACAGTCCGGTCTGTTCGTCTGATATGTCGCATATCAAGTCTAGGGGTGGTATACGTCAGACCCCAGTAACCGATAAGTCGTGTCGATGTATGGCTCATAACGGGTCGAGAAACTACTAGTAACACTTACCAGTAAATCTCTATATCAGCCCTGGCCAGGGACTTCCAGTTATAGCCAATCGAACACAGCACAACATCAACTCCCTATACCGGGAGAGACGAATCCCCTCCTATCGCTCATTGCCTCCATGTGATTCGGGACTGTACCCAAAAGCCACCGTTTTGCACGCCCTCTTGGACGTGGTAAGGTGGAAATCAAAGCACAGTGGGAATCACACAAGACTCTATGACGATCTCGGGTCTTCAGACTACCCTGTACCTGTGTCACCGGAGAACTGCCATCTGACGTGTGGTATATCACCATCTGGGAGTTCTCGGCGAGTCCGTCCAGTGTACCCAGTCTCCACTGAGCACCCGTACACCATCTCTGATGTCTAACACCGATGGATATGGGATCATCCATCGCCCATCATATGGGTCAAGATGCGTATACGCTAGTCTACTCTGGTGTATCGATGCCCTGTCTCGATATACCCTCGACTAGGAACAGTTATAGGATGTACTCATTGACTACCGCGGCCCCACTAGTATGATCTCATCATAGTCCCAGTAGTCGAGTACAAGTCCTAAGGGCTTTATCAACATGTGAGAGTAAAACAGTAAACCAGTACAAGTCAACATGTTAAGATAAAGTGAAACCAAATAGCATACTATCATGACGAGCAAGAAAGTCTTCTCTATATATAACCAAGCATCCATTATAATATACATCATATGTACAACAATGGCCTCTAGGGCATATACATAACTAACACATACTTATGTAGTCCACCTCGATACTTCATGTAGATACTATATCCCCATGCTCAGCATTCATTATCACATCTCACCCTGTAGTATATCACCTGATAGAGGACTGGCATTATTTTATGCATACTGCCACATCGCATTGATATTATCTGCTGGCATTTAGTAGAGCCACGCTACATGTGCATGCTTGCGATTACCTTTATATGTTATCTCTATTCACGAGTTGGCAACTCACCCCCGTTGTGCCACAGTGCTTGCAGGTTGCCCTGGGGAGTAGTCACGGCTGGCTGTTACCGCATCTTTTGGCACAGATACCCCCTTTTGAGCTGAGTTAGCCCTTTTGCTGTTTAGGTGGGTTTTGTACGGTATCTGTTATCTTACTGTTGTACATTGATGTATCTAGTATTCTCCATCTACTTTTCTGTATTGACTTAGAGACAGTTGTGAGGACGATATGTATGATTTTATATTCTGGTGTCGAGCTCGCATGTGAGCCGACTTTGCTTTATGCAGTCTTATCTTTATGATATTGTCCTTGTTTTACTGTGTATTCTTCGCTACGGCGTCGTATATCATTTTGTGATGCTTCATTCTTGTCACTTGTTATTTCTGCTACACCTTATTTTTACCCGACTTTCGGGGCTAATGTTTTAAAAAGGGGAATGTTACCAAAATTATAAAACTTATAACTTTTGAACTTAAAAGGGTTTTCTACTAAATAAATGGAAGTTTTTCGGACATGTACGATTGTTTTACAAAATGTTTTAAATTCACTCTATATTTATTGGTTTTGATTTCTGGGTTCGGCTTACTTAGCCGTGTTGCGCCTGTAGACGTTGCGTGGTTAAGTGCCGGTCACGAGTCGAATTCTCGGGTCGTGACAAAGTTGGTATCAGAGCGTAGGTTTTACCTTCGGAGTGTAGGATGACCCTGGTATGATGGAGTAGGTAGCTGCAGCAGGGTAGCGTAGCGTGCGTATGTTCCGCGGCATACTCACGACACGGTACTCCGCTTACGCGACCTTAGGGCTTGTTGATTTGATTCCTCCTTATATTCTTGTGATTCGATTTCCGTGTTCTTATCGAATACAAATTTCCTTTCAGCCAATATGCCGCCTAAGACTACGAGGGAACAGAGAGCGGCCGCGAGGGCAGAGATTCGAGTTGACTCGTCCGAGACGAGGACTGATCCGGGCAGTGCACCCGTTGTACCCGAGCAGGCTGTTCCTGCCGTGACAGAGCAGATCGCCACGTTAGGGGCTGGTATGCAGGAGATGCGCCAGACGGTGGGATCTAGCATGCAGGAGATGCGCCAGATGATAGGATCGCTTGTTGAGACGCTTCGAGCGCAGCGGCCAGAGGTAGCTCCACCAGTTCCAGAGACCGCTATGGTACCTACCGCACAGCCAGTTGCTCCTGCAGCCACGGAGGTGATTACAGTGTCGCTATCAGAGTTCATGAGGCTGAAGCCTCCGGTTTTCACAGGCACCGATACAGCCGAGGACCCACAGTCTTTCATCGACAGGATGGCCAGGATATGCCGTTCCCTCAGACGCGCAGATGCGAGATGGGTCGAGTTCGCGAGCTTTCGCCTGGAAGGTCTTGCGCAGAAGTGGTGTGATTCCGTGGAGAAGGGCAGAGCAGCAGGTCTTCCTCCTATGACCTGGGCGGAGTTCGTGACTATATTTTTAGCCCGTTTCCTTCCCCGGAGTGTTAGAGATGCCCGAGCACGCAGGTTTGAGTCTTTGCGCCAGACGCCAGGGATGACAGTGGCAGAGTATGACGTACTGTTTACAGAGCTAGCAGTCTACGCCCCACATTTAGTGGCCACCGAGGAGTTGCGAGTCCGGAGATTTGTTCGAGGTTTGATTTCACCAGTGTTCCTCGCGATCAGCGCGCAGCACTACAAGACCTACGCAGCAGCGGTAGACGCAGCCCTAGTGGTCGAGGAGCACCTTGTTGAGACTTCGGCACTCCCAGAGCCGAAGAGAGCTCGTGCGGATACTTCAGCACAGAGACAGCCTTTTCGGCGCCGTGATAGACGTATTGCAGGCAGCAGAGATTCAGGGCGGGGCCGGTTATTCAGTTCTTATTCCCAGGATGGTCAGCGGCCGTCGTCGGGATGTTTTCGATGTGGGAGCTCTTACCACCGTGTACGGGATTGTCCTGAGTTACCCCGGACAGAGGCGACAGCACCGCATGTTACATTACCACTTTCACCACCCCAGAGGGCGTTGCCTATCGTACCTACCGTTGCTCCGCGCCAGACTCATACACAGCGAGGTCGTGGGCGTGGAGGAGTTGCTCAGAGAGGGCGAGGTGACCGAGGCAGAGGGCAGCCAGCCGCAGGTGGTGGACAGGCGAGGGTTTTTGCTTTGACACATCAGGACGCGCAGGCGTCCAATGCAGTGGTTTCAGGTATCCTCCCTGTATGTTCAGTTGACGCACATGTACTGTTCGACCCCGGATCCACACACTCGTACGTATCCACGTACTTTGTGCCGAGTTTGGGTAGAGAGTCCGGCTTGCTTGATCAGCCGCTTGTGGTGACTACTCCTGTGGGAGAGTCGTTTGTTGCTAGGCACGTGTTCCGATCCTGTATCGTCTGTATTGGCGAGAGAGAGTTGCCTGTCGACTTGATCCTTCTGGATATGTTGGACTTCGACGTTCTTTTGGGCATGGATTGGTTAGCCACGTGCTATGCTTCTGTGGACTGCCGCGAGAAGACAGTTAGATTCTGTTTCCCCGGCGAGTCGGTTTTTGTTGTGTTGGGGGACCGTAGTGCCGCCCCTCACAGTGTGATTTCTTCTTTTCGCGCTGGACAGCTTTTGAGGAAGGGATGTCAGGGATTTCTCGCTTATGTTCGCGATGCTCGCGCTACAGAGGTTCCATTGGATCAGGTTCCGGTTGTTAGCGAGTTTCCTGATGTGTTCCCTGACGAGCTTCCTGGGTTGCCGCCCGAGCGCGACATTTCTTTCTGTATTGATTTGGTTCCTGGTTCGGGGCCTATTTCTATACCGCCCTATCGGATGGCCCCGGCAGAACTTCGTGAGCTGAAGGGTCAGTTACAGGATTTGCTGGACAAGGGACTTATTCGACCCAGTGTTTCTCCTTGGGGTGCTCCAGTCCTGTTCGTCAGGAAGAAGGACGGCAGCTTACGTCTTTGTATCGACTACCGCCAGCTGAACAGGATGACAGTGCGGAACAGGTATCCTTTGCCGCGTATCGACGATTTGTTCGACCAGCTTCAGGGGGCAGGGTACTTTTCGAGGATCGATTTACGATCGGGCTATCATCAGCTGCAGGTTCGACAGGAGGACATTCCTCGGACAGCCTTCCGTACGCGCTACGGCCATTACGAGTTTTTGGTGATGTCGTTCGGACTCACCAATGCGCCAGCAGCCTTCATGGATTTGATGAACCGTATTTTTCGGCCTTACTTGGATCTGTTCATTATAGTCTTCATTGACGATATCTTGGTATATTCCCAGAGTAGTGAGGAGCACGAGCAGCACCTGCGGGTTACATTGCAGACATTGAGAGAGCACCAGCTCTATGCGAAATTCTCCAAGTGTGCTTTTTGGTTAGACAGCGTGGACTTCTTGGGTCACGTGATTTCACGAGACGGTATATGTGTTGACCCGAGGAAGATCGAGGCCATTCAGCGTTGGCCCAGACCCACATCAGTGACGGAGATTCGCAGCTTTTTGGGATTGGCCGGTTACTACAGGCGTTTTGTGCAGGACTTCTCACGTATTGCTACACCGTTGACCGGGTTGACCCGGAAGGGAGTTCCTTTCATTTGGACGGAGGAGTGTGAGCACAGCTTTCAGCAGTTACGGACTCAGCTGACGACGGCACCGGTGTTATCTTTACCTTCCGGATCGGGCGGATTTGTGGTCTTTTGTGATGCTTCTCGAGTGGGATTGGGATGCGTTCTGATGCAGCATGATAGGGTGATCGCGTATGCCTCGCGACAATTGAAGAAGCACGAGCAGAACTACCCCACTCATGATTTGGAGATGGCAGCAGTGGTCTTCGCACTTAAGATCTGGCGACATTACCTGTACGGCGAGTCGTGCCAGATATTTACGGATCACAAGAGTCTGAAATACATATTCCAGCAGCGGGACCTGAACCTTCGGCAGCGTCGATGGATGGAGTTAGTGAAAGATTATGACTGCGAGATCTTATATCACCCGGGCAAGGCAAATGTGGTAGCGGATGCTTTGAGCAGGAGGCCCGGAAGTAGTTTATCATGTTTGAGCGCAGTGCAGGAGCAGTCATCCGCAGATTGGCAGATATTATGCGACAGTCGAGTACAGTTCGAGTTCACGCCGATTGGAGGACAGATAGCGCATGTCCGTGCACGCCCACAGTTGATTGATCGTATACGTAAGGCACAGCTCAGTGATGACCGATGTTCAGAGATCATGGCACAGATGGGACAGGACAGATTTTCCGAGTTCATGATCGATGATCAGGGGATACTACGGTTTGGAGTCAGACTGTGCGTACCTGATGCTGAGGGACTGAGGCGTGAGATTCTTGAAGAGGCACATCGATCGGTGTATAGCGTCCATCCCGGTTCCACCAAGATGTATCATGATATGAGAGGTGTTTACTGGTGGGACGGAATGAAGAGGGACATCGCAGATTTTGTATCGAGATGCCTGACTTGTCAGCAAGTCAAGGCTGAGCACCAGAGGCCCGCGGGAGAGCTACAGCCGTTACCCATTCCGGAGTGGAAATGGGAACAGATTTCGATGGACTTCGTGGTGGGTCTACCCAGGACTAGTCGGGGGTATGACTCCATCTGGGTGATCGTGGATCGTTTGACGAAAGCGGCTCACTTCTTACCGGTGAAGACGACTTTCGGATTTACTCAGTACGCTCAGATCTATATTGACGAGATAGTGCGACTACACGGAGTCCCGACGTGCATTGTGTCCGACAGAGGCACCCAGTTTACTAGTAGACTATGGCAGAGGCTTCAGGAGGCTTTGGGCACTCGCTTGAGTTTCAGCACGGCTTTTCATCCGCAGACCGACGGACAGTCAGAGCGGACCATTCAGACTCTCGAGGACATGCTCAGAGCTTGTGTACTAGATTTTGGAGGTAGCTGGGATCATCATTTGCCCTTAGTAGAGTTTTCCTACAATAACAGCTACCAGGAGACCATTCAGATGGCACCGTTTGAGGCTCTTTACGGGAGGAGATGCAGGTCACCTACTTGTTGGACAGAGCTCAGTAAGAGCAGTATCTTAGGGCCACAGATCGTTGAGGAGACGACCGCGAAGATCCAGTTGATTCGCGATAGGATGAGAGCAGCGCAGAGTAGGCAGAGGGCTTATGCAGACCGTCGACGACGCAGACTTGAGTTTTCTGTTGGTGATCATGTTTTCTTGAGGGTCTTCCCAATGAAAGGTGTGATGAGGTTTGGGAAGAAGGGGAAGCTTAGCCCCCGGTATGTGGGCCCCTTCGAGATCCTCGAGCGTGTTGGGGCAGTAGCTTACCGATTAGCCCTTCCGCCCAGCTTTCCAGACGTGCATCCCGTATTCCATGTCTCGATGCTCCGCAGATATCTTCATGATCCTTCGCATGCGATTCAGCATCCGGCGATCCAGCTTGAGAGCGATCTTTCCTATGCAGAGCACCCGGTGATGATCTTGGATCGACAAGTGAAGAAATTGAGATCGAAGGAGATTCCATCAGTTAAAGTACTTTGGCGTGGTCAGAACCGTGAAGAGGTCACTTGGGAGACCGAGAGTGAGATGATGAAGACGTATCCCCATCTTTTTGAAGGTAACCTTAGTTAGATTTTTGAAATTCGGGGACGAATTTCTTTAAGGGGGAGAGATTGTAACACCTTAGGATAAGGGTTAGTGAATAATTATAATTAAATAATGATTTTTAATAAAAAGTTTACCAAATTGTGTTTTAAATATTTTTCCTAATTTAATAAACATTTTTCCAAAATTTTCCTAAGCTTGCACACACATGTGCATGTAAACTAGGGTTTTTAAATTAAGTAAATACAATAATTATTAACCATGGTGGGTTAATTGTAGGATTAATTCTTTTGGGTTATAAGCAAGTTTAATTAATTAGTTAAATTGAAAGATTACTTTAATTTGAATGGTGAGGGTGTTGACTTGTGAGAAAGAGAGAGAGAGAGGGCATCATGGCTTAGCCCATGCTTGCCATTAATAATGAGAGAGAGAGAGGGTTGACAATTGGGAGCTAATTATTCCTCTCATTTCTTTGCTTTATTCTCTCAAACCTCACACACACAACACTTACCTCTTCACACACACCCCCCCCAGCTCCAGAAGCAGCAGCAGGCACAGCAACAGCAGAAGCAACTGAAGCAGCAGCAGAAGCAAAAGCAGCAGCAGCAACCTTCAGCAACAGCAACCCCAGTTCCTAGTGCAGCCTCTTCCTTTCATTCCTCCACCTTCCTGCAGCTTCCTAGGGTTAAGTATGAGGTATATTTCCTAATTTAGTCCTTAGTTAGCTTGGTTAGTGTCGATTTGCATCGGTTAATGGATATTGGTGCGTTTTAGTGCGATATGGGATGTTTAGTGGGAACTTTGTGCATTTGGGGTATGTTTTGGTTTCAGTAGGATGATTGAGGTCTGTTGAGGCCCTTGTAACCTAGCCCAACCCCTATTACACTAAAATACCACCAGTTTTCACATTGGATGCAAATATCGTATTTGTGCAAAAATTGAGTTTTCTGGATCTGCTTTTGACCCTGTAAGTTCAGATTGATTTTGAGTGGACTGTGGCATAGTGGAGTGGAGGTGATACACTAGATGAAACCCGACCCCCTAACTCCCCTTCCCGGCCGCCAAAACCACCATTCTGGCCGCAAATTGCGGCCAGACAGGGGGTGTTTTGGTAATTTTTGGTTTCTGTATGTGTGTTTTTGTGTGTAGGGTATTTTGGTATATATATATTTTTAATATCAATTCTGTAGGAAAATCTGGGACCAAATACCTGTTTTGCCGTTTTTCTAAACCTTCGCGACACGCGTGATACGTGAGTAGGTTTGGGTTCTGCGTATCGCAGCGCGTCGGGGTAGTTTCGTGGCGCGTGAGTACACGTTTTAGCGTATCGCGCACACGCGCGATTGGGTTGCGACACAGGTTTCTTGTTGGTTTATAATGTCGCGTTTTGTGACTTAAGCTTATGTGTGATATGTGTATGTGATTCTAGGTTCGCAGGCCAGTGAGACGGACGCTGCGAAGAAGGGCAAGCAAGTGGTTGGATATACCTAGCGCGAGACACGGTGAGTAGATTTCACATCTACGGGGATATCGCCCGCATGGCGTTATGCGTCAGGGCTGATAGGACTTTGTTATTATATATTTCATGCACCCCATAGACTGTCATTGCATATTGCATTCCTTGCTATACATATATACATATTGTTTAGAACTGATAGAACTGCCATGATCATACTATTGTATATTGTTGTAACTCATCTATATTTAATATCTATATCACGGTGGATCATTGCATGGTAGTTCTTTCTCATGTGACATGACTTGATATACACATTGATGCACCTATCACATCGCAGTTACTTGTATTATTGTTGGGATTTCATATGATTTGTGGATTTGGGAACCGTGGCCTTTTCAAATAAGTAACCATTTAAAAACCCGGTTCCCTTGATATGATAATTTGGGGCGTCGCCCCGTGTTTTCTCGGTGCTTGAGGCACGGATTGATATAGGGCTGACCCGGACTGACGGATGCCCGATGGGTTGATATAGGGCTGACCCGGACTGACGGATGCCCGATGGATTGATATAGGGCTGACCCGGACTGACGGATGCCCGATGGGTTGATATAGGGCTGAACCGGACTGACGGATGCCCGATGGATTGATTGAGGGCTGACCCGGACTGACGGATGCCCGATATATATTGAGAGAGGGATGACCCGGACTGATGGATTCCCGGTACATACTTCAGAGAGGGCTGACCCGGATTGAAGGAGCCCGATACAGGATGTTTTGCGTGTCGATGCTAGACACGAGTATTTATGATATTTGGGTGCCGATGTTGGGCACTCGGGATTTTCAGGGATATACAGGATATGAGGGCCGATGGAGTACCGGCGTTTGAGATGTTAGGATTTGTGGTGCATACATACTTATGTAGTCCACCTCGATACTTCATGTAGATACTATATCCCCATGCTCAGCATTCATTATCACATCTCACCCTGTAGTATATCACCTGATAGAGGACTGGCATTATTTTATGCATACTGCCACATCGCATTGATATTATCTGCTGGCATTTAGTAGAGCCACGCTACATGTGCATGCTTGCGATTACCTTTATATGTTATCTCTACTCACGAGTTGGCAACTCACCCCCGTTGTGCCACAGTGCTTGCAGGTTGCCCTGGGGAGTAGTCACGGCTGGCTGTTACCGCATCTTTTGGCACAGATACCCCCTTTTGAGCTGAGTTAGCCCTTTTGCTGTTTAGGTGGGTTTTGTACGGTATCTGTTATCTTACTGTTGTACATTGATGTATCTAGTATTCTCCATCTACTTTTCTGTATTGACTTAGAGACAGTTGTGAGGACGATATGTATGATTTTATATTCTGGTGTCGAGCTCGCATGTGAGCCGACTTTGCTTTATGCAGTCTTATCTTTATGATATTGTCCTTGTTTTACTGTGTATTCTTCGCTACGGCGTCGTATATCATTTTGTGATGCTTCATTCTTGTCACTTGTTATTTCTGCTACACCTTATTTTTACCCGACTTTCGGGGCTAATGTTTTAAAATGGGGAATGTTACCAAAATTATAAAACTTATAACTTTTGAACTTAAAAGGGTTTTCTACTAAATAAATGGAAGTTTTTCGGACATGTACGATTGTTTTACAAAATGTTTTAAATTCACTCTATATTTATTGGTTTTGATTTCTGGGTTCGGCTTACTTAGCCGCGTTGCGCCTGTAGACGTTGCGTGGTTAAGTGCCGGTCACGAGTCGAATTCTCGGGTCGTGACAGCTTCTTCGATGCGTTGTTCGCATTTTGACCAGAGGTCCCGCCATCGGATCGCGTATTGAACCCAGGTCTCTCCTGGCTTCACACTGCCATTGATTAATGCCGTGATCGGGGTGCGCTCGCTTGCGCTGGCGAACCGCTCCATGAACGGCAATTCCATCTCTGTGAATATTATGACGAAGTCATTTGGGAGCTCCGAGTACCATTCGAATGCAGTTTCCGACAGGCTGCCAACGAACTGGCGAAGCAGCAATTTTTCGTCACCTCCAGTATTGCCGCACAAAGCTCTTAACTGAGCAACGTGCTATTGATGATTGCTTGTCCCCTTGTACACATGGAACTTGGAGATTGTATATTCTGGCGGGTACTTGATTTGATCGTATCAGCCTGGGTACGGTCGCCCGGTTCTGACGACTTGGCCAGCCGCTTCGTTGGCTTGATGAGTTCGTATTTGTTGAGCTATGTAATCGTCAAGGGAAGCTTCGGAGATTGTTTCCTCCCTGGCCACTGATAGAGCCGGAAGAGGGTTCGATGTTTCTCCTCTGTCGTCCTCGATAATTATCGGCGGGTCTTCAGCTGGAGGTTCTGGCTGGATCATCATTCCAACCATGTCCTAGAACAGAAGCACCATCTGCTTTATATTAGCAGCTTGTTCCACGGCCTCCTTATCTTTTCTTTCTAGCACCCTTCGCAGGAACTCTGTATTGGTCTCCTAGTCCCGGCGTTGTTCAGACGCTGCTTTCGGGCTTTCTTTTTGCCCGGTGAGTGCTGCCATTTTTGTCAGCATCTCCCGGAGCTTTTGTTGTTGCTCCTGAGCTTTTATCAACGACCGAATTTGTGGACGATGACCTACGGAAGCACGGCTTTCCTCTTTTCCGGAATCCATGTAAACCGTGTGCACGATGATGCCCCCAGACTTAGGGCATTTGGATCCATCACCTTTAGGATTTGCCGCAGGTGGTGGTATTTTCGTCTCCCTCGTCCTTTTGTGGGAGGTTGAAGTTGTAGGAGCCGTTGTAGCACGCGCATGTATGAAAGAAGTCCCTCTCTATATGGTGGAGGGATGACTTTCCTCTTGTCGAACCTTCATTTTCTCCTGTTGACGAGAGTAGTTCTTGTTGATCACAGAATTTTGGACTTTCCACCAGACCTGTGGATTTGGGAGGGCAGCCACTGAGGAGGCTGCTTCGGCTTTGCTTGCGTCACATTTTCAGCAGGAAGTGGAGATTTCTTCAACTCCGTGGTTGGGGAGTTCTTCCGCACCCTCCTAAGCGGTTCAAAGTTGTTCTCAGTTGGAACAGCAGCGTTAACTTCCACCTTTGGAGCCGGTGGAGTAAGTCCAGAGGGGGAGTTTCCCCCAGCTCTTCTCACCAGGCGCTAGTGGCGACGTCGAGTGTGTCTTGCAGACGGGACCACCTCAGTTGTGGAAGCGGCTCCGTCATTCCCTCGGCTTTGATGAGGGGCTACTTTTGGTGCGAGCCTGTCGAAGACTGACGTCCTTTACGAGAGAATGGACAATCTTTCGAAGGTCGATTTTCAGGTAGGGGAAGCATCTTTGACGACTTCACCCGCAGCAGGAGTTGGAAGGACTATTTATTTTGGGACAGCCCCTTCGGGTATCACGAGCCTCTTTCCGAGCCCACTTGAGCTTCGACTCGGCCTGTTGAAGACTGAGGTGGCAGACTTGGACGACCCGTTGAGAGGGGCCGTAGTAGTTGCAAGTCGATCGAAGGCCGACTTCTTTGAAGCTTCCTATGGTGGCACTGGGGCGCTGAAACTCGCTGGCGGGAGCATGATCCTGAAGAACAATTCAGTGGTGGCTTGAGTCACCTGCCCAACCGGCATTGAAAAGATGGAGGCCGCATTGGGCCCGTATGTCACTCCTCCAGTCGGGACGGAGTAGGAGTTACTATTGCAGTTTGTGCAGCTGGAAGACATTGATGTTCACTTCTTCTTTCTGCACAGGAGCAAGACACCAAATCTTAATACCTTGAATTCAAGGGCAACCTTAGCAAATCGCAATTTTGTTCGCGAACACGATACACGAAGTGTGGAGTGGAAAGAGGAAAAGGTCCCACCGCGCGTGCCAGAATCTGTTCACCGCCGAAAGACGCGACCAGAACGTTAGGACGTCTGGCCTGAATTCTGGGGGCAGCTGCTATTTGGATTTATCCATCCACCTCTTCGAAGATGCCAAGTTGATTTATGGAACCGTATATCAGAGGTTTGGACGGATGCGGCCGTTGTAGCAGACTTCGTCAGATTCCCCCTCGTTTATGAGGGGTTTTTGATTGTGGGGACGCTCTTCCCTACAGGCACAAGCCCTTCCAGTTAATTACGTTACCGCATCGCAATAACAACTTTCTCATGCTCCGGAAGTTCACTTCGTGTCGTTTGTGTTTGTTTTATTTTTGGTTGCCCGTGGATTGTATATGGAGACTAATTTATGTTGTCGCCCGTAGGGCGTGGATTAGTCCAAATCCGTATATCTTAAATTGGGGTTTGTTTTATTTAAGGATCGTTAATCTGGTTTGAGATTAAGATCGACTTAAATGTATGCGAGCAGTTGAGGCTCGGTTAGTCTTTTGTTAAGGATACGTTAGTCCAATTTGAGACTAAGATCTACTTAACAAGGTTTTAGGATCATTTTTGTTTCAGATCCAACAAGAGAGCATTTGGGCTCTGTTGTCTTAGTTTAGGGACATTTCGGTCCATTATCGCCATTTTGGAGGCGAAGTTTTAGTTTGAGGATATTTCGGTCTGTTGATCACCATTTTGGAGGTGAGGTTTTAGTTTAAGAACGTTACGGTCTGTTGTTCATATCATAATTTTTCATTATTATATTCCCTATTCTTAATCATTTTACAAATAAATGGGTGCTTGTGATCCATGTCTGCTACATAGTTGCAGGTTACAGGTTCTCGGAACAAAACAGTGAAAATGATGAAAAGATGCTATAAAAGTGAGACTTCGACCAACAAATAGAGAATCTTTATCATGCCTACAGTTTGAAGAATAAACGAAGATCAATGAACAATTTCACAAAGTACAAAGGCAGCGCAAGATTCAAGACTTCAACACGAAGCGAACGGTAAAATTCCATAATATTCTGCACTGTGGGAATCTGGAAAAAACTAGAAGACAGTCTGAGAAACCAAGTGAAGAAACCAGAAGCCAAATGCAACAGGAAGCAGCCCAGAAGAACAGAACCAATGACTCCACCATATGGCCGCGGATCCGCGGCCAAACAGGGCATACGGCCGCGGATCCGTGGCCGTGCTAAGCACGTGTCGGTGCAAAAGTCGTCGGTGGCGGCGGCGCGTTGACTAAGCTTCTCAGGATAATTTTGTAAATGTAGATAGGGATCAGATGTAACCCTAGGGTTTCTATAATCTATAAATAGAAACCCTAAAGCTCTTTTTGGAGCATGCCTCTTCCTATGCCTACTTTTATTTATCAAATTCAGAATTTTTAATTCTTGTAATGTTTGAAGAGTGCATCAAATAAAGTAAGTCTTTCTTTTCTATGCCTTAGTTAATTTTCTTTTCTGCCCTCGTTAATTTTATTTATCTGCCGTAGTTTAGCAATTTTAATTATCTGTCGTAGAATAGATAATTAGGTTTTTAAAAACAAACAAAAAATTGTCTCTTGTTATCAATTCCCTAATGAGTGAGTAGTTCCTCACTTGTTAGTGTTAGGAATAGGAAAGGTTTGAGTGATGAAAATCTCTCACCCCTTTCTTGCCCATCATACGTTTTTATAGGACTCCATGCATACATACACACACCGCTCACTACGGCACCTTATCCCATGAGGTAGCGGTGATACCATAGTTAAAGACCGGTTGTGAATGTTTTTTATGGAGGTTAGGGTAAGAGTTAAGAAAGGACGGACAAGGACCTAGAGGAAGAAACCTAGTTTCTTCCCGATGGTACTAATCCACTTTGTTAATTATTACCATAACACCTAAATAGATCTTAATTAGGGCATAGAAAGCGGTGAGAAATATTGAATTTCCAAACTTAATCTAAATCTAACCCTAGCAAGGTTTTAATCCTAATCAAACTCATTTCACTTTTTAGTGATAAATCAATCCAACCACAATTGGAATTAGCTCGTTAGAACAAATAGAAAATACACAAAATCCCTGTGGACCGACCCGTACTCACCGGCTAGCTACCAAGCGACGCCGTTCTTGATTGCGGTTAATATTCTTTGATTCATCTTTTAAAAACGCATAAGCACGCATATAAAATCCCGTTCAATCAAATGGCGCCGTTGTCGGGGAAGGCGTAGTTATTTTCTTTTTGCAATTTCGGGTTAATATAAAATTAAAAAAATCATAAAAACTGAAAAAATATATTAAAAAATATAAAAATTTTATCATCTTGTTATTTTTTGAAGAGTTTTCATTTGAATTGTGCAGGATCGACGAACAAATTCAGATCTGGAAAATTCCAGTGAGCAAAACAGCAAACAGCAGATCTAAACCTACAGAGGAGAAGCACAACAGAGAAACAGAAGAAGTTTGGAGATCTGAACCGATCGATTGTCCGCGTTTCCGCCGCAGAAGCAGCCCTTTGACCGCGGAACCGCGGCTCCTTGGTGACGTCAGCGCGTGGAAAACCCTCTGTAAGCCTTCTTTTCTTCTCTGTATCCCCCTGATCTCCTCTGAAAAATTTTCCTGTAGGGTTCTTTGCGCAAAAAACTTCTCTCCCTTCTCCAATAACTTGATCTTGTGAAGGATTCTTTGCGCCGCAATAAAAAAAAAATTGGCAAGTGTTTGATTGTGTTTACTGCTTTGCATTCTTTAAAATTGACTTTAAGGGGCTTTAACACCAATCCAGATTGGGTGGGGATTTCATTACCCTTCCTAGGACCCCAAAAATCACAAAAAGCATATTGCATTGACCATCGAGTTAATTAAAAAAGATTAGACTCGGCCTTAAGGACTGTCGCGCTCAATAGGACAAAGGAATAGTTGTAGGCATCGATCGTTTATCTAAACCAGACTTTGTGGTGCCTAGGCTAGACAAGTGGGGAAAGGTAACTTTAAAAAGCCCGTCTCACGGTGATTTATGAGCGGATCCCTCCTTTCTCTACTTGTGCTTACCTGGCCACAATTGGTGGTGAAGAGGCGATTTGAGGTCCTCACAACTTGCCCTTTGGAACAGTTATGAGCAGTCTAGTTGACCTAAGGAGACCCTAGATCTAGGCTTGATTGTGCATATTGTGATTGATTGAACGTGTGTCTAAGCTTTTTATTGAAAATATTTTTGCAAAAAGCTCCTTATAAAAAAAACACAAAACAAAATTTTTTTTACAAAAACTTGCTACTTGTCACTAAGAAATTCATTGCACCCCACTTACACCCACTTCCTTCCATTGATGTTTTCTTACCCCCACCTTCTGTTTTCACCTTTTGACTACACTACCTCTTTAGTGTATGTCCGGTTGGACTAGGGACACTAGCACACGTTTAGTCCATGTCTCGTTAGTACCGACTGACGACGCTTTCGACTCCGAAGTCGAAATTCCATCCACTTCTTTACCTTCATCATCATATTCTTCACCTTCTAAGGAGATGTCGGGATTCAATCCTAACAACCCCTTACCCGCGGGACTGATTCCACCTCCACTAGGTGCGAATGACCCACAACACCCACCTGTTGAAGCGCCCCAACGAATCGCGCTCCAGGATCTTTTCTACCCTATCCGCACCGCTTTACCAACTTGTCTTTCACTTCCACCGGCCAATGGGGATAACTTTGAAATTAAACCCCACTTCATCAACATGTTGCCCAAATTTCACAGGCTGGAATCCGAAGATACCTACATCTTCATAAACAAATTCCAGAATGTTTGCTCAATGATGAAGATTACACAACTTTCTGATGATGCTATAAGGCTACGTGGCATTCCATTCACTTTATGTGACCTAGCCGAAAAATGGTTATATAGCACAGCATCACACTCAATAAAAAATTGGGAAGAGTTTGTTAAAGCTTTTCTAAAAAAGTTTTACCCACACCACAAGACCGCGAGAATTCGCAACGAAATTATTCAATTTTCCCAGCTTCCTTCCGAACCTTTTTAGAAGTGTTTTGAAAGATTTAAGGACCTACTTGTTCAATGCCCTCACCACGGTATCGAGAATTGGCAACTTTGCCAAACTTTATACGGAGGATTGAACCCAGCAACTAAGCAGTTGTTGGAAACCATTTGTCAAGGTCACTTTCTAACAAAATCAAGCGAGGAAGCTTAGCAGTTTCTCGACGATCTTGCTGAACAAACACTTCAGTGGGAAAGCACTAAGACCACCTCATCTACTTCATCAGGTCAGTCTAGGGCAGGCATACATCAACTAGACATGTCGATTGCAATGAAGGCCAAAATGGCCGCACTTACGAAAAAGCTAGAAGAAATTGAAAGCAGATTCTCATCGCCTTCTCCTGCCCCTGCTTTACCCCCACGCACTGTTTGCGCTTGTTGTTCGGATCCATCCCATCTTACTAAAGAGTGTCCTTACAATCTACCTGTTCAAGGACAAGATCAAGTCAATGCTGCCTTTCAGCAAAGATAAAAAAATGATCCATACTCTTCGACTTATAATCCTGGTTGGAGGAGCCA
Organism: Agapanthus africanus; assembly: GCA_030015575.1. NCBI lineage: Eukaryota > Viridiplantae > Streptophyta > Magnoliopsida > Asparagales > Amaryllidaceae > Agapanthus > Agapanthus africanus. The sequence continues at coordinate 11,532,753 of JASDDO010000010.1, forward strand.
CCCAAATTTTGCTTGGAATCAAAATCAACAATTCCAAGGCAACAACAACTTTCAAAGGCCTCCTCCTCCACAATAACAAGAACCTCAACAAACTCAATACCAGCAACCTTTCCAACCCTAACCTTACCCAAACCAAATGAACAATTTTGTACCCAACAACTCTTATCCTCAAAACAATTTTGTTCAACCGAATAACGATAAGGTTTCCTCGCTAGAACGAAGTCTAGATGCGTTTTTAAAACAATCTACACAATCCGCAGCAAGGTTGGAAACTTCCATTCAGTCTTTGGTGCAAAACAGTGCTTCACATGATCAAAGTATCAAATCAATCGAGGCCTAAATTGCACAACTAAATGCTACATTGAGCAAGCGAGAAAAGGGAAAGCTTCCATCTCAACCATTGCCAAATCCCGGTCACACACACAACGCACATGTTGCTTATGAACAACAAAATCATAATGTAAATGTTGTGACCATGTTGAGATCTGGAAGAGTGTTGCACAATAACGTGGGTATTAGTGATGACACCTCTGCCGATGCTTCTTCTTCATCTTCTTCATCTTCTTCTTCATCTTCATCTTCATCTTCTTCGTCAGAGCCTGTTCTTCATTCTTCACAAGGCTTTTCTTCTTCTAATTCGAACGGACCCACATCTCACTTCACGAACACACCAACACTGGGATCCGTTCCAACTCCGCAATCTACTCCATAAACATTGGACTCAACAAATTTTCAAAATGTTCCATTTCCAAACAGGTTGAGATCCAATAAACCCACTCCCCAAATGGAAAAGATTGTGGAGTTATTCAAGCAGGTTAGCATTAACATACCTCTTTTGGATGCAATCCAACAAGTCCCTTCTTACGCGAAAATCTTAAAGGGCTTATGCACCACGAAGAGAAAGTCTCAGGTACCCAAGAAAGTGCTCGTAGCTAGTGCCGTGAGCAATGCTATTACCCAACCTCAACTTTTGCCCCAAAAACGAAAGGACCCTGGCTGTCCTACAATTTCAATAACAATTGGGGATAAGAACATCAATCGAGCACTTTTAAATCTTGGTTCCAGTGTTAACCTGCTTCCCTATTCCGTTTATGAGCAATTAGGTGTTGGAGAGTTGAAACCTACTCATTGTACTCTCCAAATGGCTGATCGATCCATCACCCATCCTAGGGGTGAGTTAGAGGATGTGTTGATCAAAGTAGGGGACTTCATATTCCCCGTTGATTTCATTGTTATGGACACACAGCCAGTGGCTAACCCACGGAACCAAATTTCGGTGATCCTCGGTCAACCATTTTTGGTCACTTCCAATGCTGTGATCAACTGTCGCAACGGCTCTATGACTCTATCCTTCGGGAAGATGTCAAGTGAGTTCAACATTTACAAGATAGGAAGTCTGCCCTCTGAGCCTAAAGCTAGTATACTTAATGTTTGCTCGATCCACAAAATCATGCAGGAGGACTGTGAGCTTGAAAAATTACTGTTCGATCACAGCAGTTTTGACGCCACTAGTATGTTCCTCCTTGAATCTGACACAGTTTGCACAACCGATAGCGATTACGAGTGTTTCACTTTTTCGGACGATTTTGAAGACTCACTACCCGAGCTTGAGTCCTTTGAATTTTCGGATGAGTTAGTTGAACCATCCGACTCGGTTGCTTACAGTCATTTCGAACCATTGATGGAATCCTTCGAGTTCGAGACAGTTTCACCAATTTTACCTTCAATTGTTTCACCTCCAAAACTCGAACTCAAGTTGTTTCCGTCTCACCTTAAATACGCTTATTTAAGTGAGAATGAGACCCTTCATGTTATCATCTCGGCATCTCTAGCTCTCGAGCAAGAGAAAGCCCCGTTAATGGTCTTACAAAACAACCGGCAAGCTTTTGGCTGGACTATGGCAGACATCAAGGGGATTAGTCCCCTCATAGTTGAACATCATATACATATGATGGATGATGCCAAGCCAGTAAAGGATCCACAGAGACACCTCAAGGATTTTGTGGTTAATCAACCTCCACCTATAGAAGTTGAACCACCACCTTTTTTTCTAATAAAATACGAGAATGCCAATATTCCACTCATAATTGAACATTCACATTCTCGTTTTTATTTATCATCATCTTTTATCTCCTCACATTCACGTTCACCCAAACCCTGTCCATACCATCACTTATCTCTTCCCCACTTCTTCTTCCCTCTATACAACATGTTCTTCCACCGACTGATACTTTACACTGATAAATTCTTCAAATGGTTGGTGTTGACATTTGGTCTTTGCAAAGCTTAGTATCGACCCATAACTTTGAACCCCCTCTTTAAAAGCTTAGCATTGTTTAACTCAAGTTTGGGGGGGTATGATTTGGCTTTAAAAAATAACATAAAAAATTAATAATAAAAATTTTTAAAAAAATAAAAAAAAATTGGGTATTTTTTGTAAATTTTCAGATTTTAAAATAAAATAAAATTTTTATTTGCAAATAATTTCCTCTTTTTAGAGGGGTTTATTTGCAAATATCCATCACACTTCCCCTATAAATAACCCCGACCCTCACTGCGAAATATCAAACCCTAAAAATTTCTCACAGCAAACCCTAGCCGCTGCCTCGATTCTGCAGCACGATCGCTCTGCGCCGCCGCTGATCCGCCGCCACCCATTTGCGCCGCGCTTCCGCCGCAGCTGTGTGTCTTCACCCCCTGATTTTTTCAGGCGAGGTTCGATCTCTGTAACCCATCTCTGTTTTTAATTTCTGTAGATCGTAGCTTACTTGATGGCACCCAATATGCAACTTGAGCGTGACTTTTCACAAATTTTTGCACATGCGGTGTATGGAAGTTATTTTGCGAATGAGATAGCACGTAGGGGCTGGAACTTTTTGATATATAATCACCCAAATGCCTACGCCCTTCCGGAATTAGTCACTCGTTTTTACGAGTGCATGGAAGATGGGTGTCTCGCCCAATTTGGCTTTATTAAATTACAGTGGGGTGATAGGAAAATTATCATTGATAAAGACCTCATACATGAAGTCACCTTAATCCCTCGGATACCCGTTCATGATCAACCATTACAGTTTGAGGATTGCATGCCCTTAATGGGCAATGATTGCTCGAAGGAGCCGCGGAAGGGGATCCAAGCGAGAACCCTTTTCGCCAATGTTTTAACTGTGTGCCGGTGGACACAAAACAATATTTTTGGAAGCTCCCACAACACCACATTTTTTACACCCTCACTGCATATCGTGCACACACTCATGACAAGAAACCCTCGTTTCAACATGTGCACGGTGTTGCTAAACTCAATTGGTGCGGGCAAAAGAGCCGCAAATTACCCTTGTCGCATGCTTGTGACACAACTGTGTCGATATTTCCTCCCCGTGGAGGAGTTCGAATTTTATATGCTTAGAGGCATACCCGTCAGGCCTCTCATTGAGGGTGTTTCTACGTCCTATACACGATTGACGGATGTATGGTCAAGAACTGAACCGGCGGAGCACGTGCCCGCCCGAACACCTAGCTCCAGCTCGACCGCGAGCGAGGGAGAACTAACCCCTTTAGAACATGCAAATTTAATGCGAAGAGCTGTTAGGGGCATTGACGAGTTGAGGGGGATAGCTAGGGAGCATGATCGGCGGTTGACTGAAGTAGAGCAGGGGATCCGAACCTTGCTGGGGAGGGAGGAGCGTTCTCGTTCACGCTCAAGGGCGCGGCGTGGGGCCGAGCAGTGAAGGCGCTGCTTTTAGATAAGTTTGGGGTGGTGGTGGTTGTAAATAGTTATCTTTTGCATTGCATACTTTTTTCAATTTTTGTATATATTTTTCTTTTTCTTTTGCATGTTTAAATTCTGCATTGCATCTTTATAAAAAAAAAATCATAAAAATTGAAAAAATTGAAAATAAAAAAAAATTAGAAAAATTTAAAAATCAAATAAAAACTGAAAAATTTTAAAATTTATAAAAATTGAAAAATTCAATTTTGGCCATAATTGACTTAAGTTTGACAAGACGGTTAACTAGCTAGGAAAAACTAGATCCTACACTTACTAAATTAAAACCCCTAAATATAACTTTTCTTAAAATTTAACGGTAGAAAATATATGTCTTTGTAATTTACTTAGAAATAGGCAAATTTTGAGTTCACTACTTGGGCTAAGTCAAAATAAAGGAATAGTATTGATATTTTTATTAAAGTATAAGTCTGAAAAATAATTCCTAAGCTTAAGTCTAAATTCTGAAAATATATACCCTACAAATTGCACAAAAACGAACCTTGAAACTTGGAATAGTAGAAGAGACCTTGAAATGCTCTTGTCTAAAGTCCTTAGTATGAAGGAAATAAAATAAAAATACAAGTGTGAATAAAGAGATAAAAAAATGAACACTGGTTTTTGTAATTACTTAAGGCTGCATAAATAGAAAAAAACATTTAGCGAGGGTGCTTTATCACCTAGTGCCTTAAACCAACTGGTTTGGGAGTCACTGCTAAAGTCTTAGGTGTTACAAGACTAGGAATTACGCTTTAATATGCAAACACATTTTGTAATCGATCGTTAATACCTCAAGAAGTATTAACGGTCGCATTAAGAATGTGTGAGCAATTTCATCTAAAAATTTACCAAAGCACTTTGGACAATGGACAAGAGTATAAGAGCTTGAATTGAATTTCCAAGTGTAGGGGTGATACATACACACACGTAGGGGTATATGATTGGGGTTTGGATGAGAGATAGGAATGAAAAATAGGACTTATATTTTTAGTAGAGATGATAAAAATTCCTAAGTTGAGATGGAACCTTAGAAGGAAAACTCAAAAGATGCTAAAAGCTAAGTAAATTTACAGAACATATACAATCTTAAGTTAAATGATAAGGAAGCGTGAAAAATACGGGTTGATAATTTCTGAGTTGAAGATAATAGAATTTCTTGCTAGAAAACCGAATTGGAGAATAAAAGTCAATAGGCCGAATTGATAGGATTTTGCGGGTAGTATCCGCTGAAAACCCTCAGGAGACAACACTCCTCCTACTAGGGACACCTAGAGATTTAACGGCTTGTTGCACGAGCTCAGTGCAATCGTGTTTCCCTGCGAAAGTGAGGTTAGGTCTTTTTCGAGAATAAAACTAGTTTTGCTCGAGAACGAGCAAAAGATAAGTTTGAGGGTATTTGTTCATATCATAATTTTGCATTATTATATTCCCCATTCTTAATCATTTTACAAATAAATAGGTGTTTTTGATCCATGTCTGCTACATAGTTGCAGGTTACAGGTTCTCGGAACAAAACAGTGAAAATGATGAAAAGGCGCTATAAAAGTGAGACTTCGACCAACAAATAGAGAATCTTTATCATGCCTACAGTTTGACGAATAAACGAAGATCAATGAACAATTTCACAAAGTACAAAGGCAGCGCAAGATTCAAGACTTCAACACGAAGCGAACGGTAAAAGTCCACAATATTCTGCACTATGGGAATCTGGAAAAAACTAGAAGACAATCTGAGAAACCAAGTGAAGAAACCAGAAGCCAAATGCAACAGGAAGCAACCCAGAAGAACAGAGCCAATGACTCCACCATATGGACGCGGATCTGCGGCCAAACAGGGCATATGGCCGCGGATCCGCGGCCGTGCTAAGTACGTGTCGGTGCAAAAGTCGTCGATGGCGGTGGTGCGTTGACTAAGCTTCTCAGGGTAATTTTGTAAATGTAGATAGGGATCAGATGTAACCCTAGGATTTCTATAATCTATAAATAGAAACCCTAAAGCTCTTTTTGGAGCATGCCTCTTCCTATGCCTACTTTTATTTATCAAATTCAGAATTTTTAATTCTTGTAATGTTTGAAGAGTGCATCAAATAAAATAAGTCTTTCTTTTCTATGCCTTAATTAATTTTCTTTTCTGCCCTAGTTAATTTTATTTATCTGCCGTAGTTTAGCAATTTTAATTATCTGCCATAGAATAGATAATTAGGTTTTTAAAAACAAACAAAAAATTGTCTCTTGTTATCAATTCCCTAATGAGTGAGTAGTTCCTCACTTGTTAGAGTTAGGAATAGGAAAGGTTTGAGAGATGAAAATCTCTCACCCCTTTCTTGCCTATCATATGTTTTTATAGGACTCTATGCATACATACACACACCGCTCACTACGGCACCCTATCCCACGAGGTAGCGGTGATACCATAGTTAAAGACCGGTTGTGAATGTTTTCCATGGGGGTTAGGGTAAGAGTTAAGAAAGGAAGGACAAGGACCTAGAGGAAGAAACCTAGTTTCTTCCCGATGGTACTAATCCACTTTGTTAATTATTACCATAACGCCTAAATAGATCTTAATTAGGGCATAGAAAGCGGTGAGAAATATTGAATTTCCAAACTTAACCTAAACCTAACCCTAGCAAGGTTTTAATCCTAATCAAACTCATTTCACTTTTTAGTGATAAATCAATCCAACCACAATTGGAATTAGCTCGTTAGAACAAATAGAAAATACACAAAATCCCTGTGGACCGACCCGTACTCACCGGCTAGCTACCAAGCGACACCGTTCTTGATTGTGGTTAATATTCTTTGATTCATCTTTTAAAAGCGCATAAGCACGCATATAAAATCTCGTTCAATCATCCGTTGATCACCATTTTGGAAGTGAGGTTTTAGTTTAAGGACGTCACGGTCCATTGATCACTATTTTGAAGGTCAGGTTTTAGTTTAAGGACTTCTCGGTCCGTTGATCACCATTTTGGAGGTGAGATTTTAGTTTAAGGACGTTTTGGTCCGTTGATCGCCAATTTGTAGGCGAAGTTCTAGTTTGAGGACATCTCGGTCTGTTGATCACCATTTTGGAGGTGAGGTTTTAGTTTAAGGACGGCTCGGTCCGTTGATCACCATTTTGGAGGTAAGATTTTATTTTAAGGACGTCTCGGTCCGTTGTTAGTTTAAAGACGTTTCGGTCCATTTTCCATCTTGCGTGCACGTGTGTTTGTTACGTGACGGGAGGAGCAACGATGATATGGGATGCATCCACTTTGGGATGTGTTTTGATTTGGGATGTGCACGTCAGTTTGGGAAGTGCACCAAAATGCAGTTAGTTGTCGGGACCCGCCACCTCTCTGAAGACATTGAGGAATTACGACATGTATCAGAGGTGTAGAGAGATGTACCCTTGAACCAATTCCCGTAATTGAGGGAAAATGGATTAATGGTAAACCCAGGAATCATTTGTCATGTTTTGAGACTAATATTTCCTCAGGGGAATGTGGGATGAATATCATTTTGGGATATCATCGGTTGGAAGATCGATAGTCGTGTTTGGGACTAAGATCAGTTTGGGAAGTAGTGAGCACATGGGCTCGGTTGATCTGAATTAGGGAGTTTCCACTCTCAAAGGACCTAACCAACTTGGACTTGGTCCACTTAGTTTTCTTTTTATTTGAAAAAGAGTTCTAAGCACTTGTTTGGGCTCAGTCCCTTTTTTTGCAAAAAGTGCTGAGCACTTATGTAAATCCTGACGGTCGCATATAATCATGTGGGCTTTTAGTCATGAAGATTGCCCAATAAGTGTTACACACTTTACCCCTTTTGTCTTTATATGGAGTGCTAAGCACTCTTTATGACACCCACGTGCGAAGCACGTGAGAAGCTAGGCGCTAGGCGCTGCCTAGTGGGTGCCAAGCACTTTTATTCTGTGGAGCCCACTAAGGATCATATAAGATACTGGGTGCTGAGCACCGCTCAATGAGTGCTAGGCACTCCTGTATCACCCACGTGAGAGGCACGTGAGGCGCCGGACGCCACTCCCTGAGTTCTTTTTATTCTGTGGCGCTCATGTGAGGGGCACTTGAGGCGCTAGGCGCTGGGCGCCACTCCCTGTGTTCTTTTTATTCTGTGGCGTCCACGTGAGGGGCACGTGAGGCGCTAGGTGCTGGGCGTCACTCCCTGAGTTCTTTTTATTCTGTGGCGCCCATGTGAGGGGCACGTGAGGCGTTAGGCGCTGGGCGCCACTCCCTGAGTTCTTTTTATTCTGTGGCGCCCACGTGAGGCGCTAGGCCTTTTCCTTATATGCTTTGTTTTTAGGAGTTAGGTTTTCTAGTTCTTTTCTGAATCTTTGTTTCTCAAGAACAAGTTCTTCCCGATGAGAATTAAATCCTCAACCTGTAGGAGACTTGTACTGTGAATCTCAGATCCAGAGAAAGAACTAAGTTCTTTTAAAAGGGTTAAACCCTTCAATAGGTAAATGAGATGCTTTGATCTCTCTTCTTTTTATTTACCTAAGGTTTTTTTTAAGAAGGGAGATCTTCTTTCTTCCTTTTTGAAGCTTTCTGCTTTGTTTTTCGAAACTTATGGGGGGTTCCTCCTCTCTAGACTTGAAGTCTTAGATCCTTTATATAGTAGGGGTAGTTTGTTGGTTAGCTCCGAAGAAATCTCTCATTAAGAGATTCCAAATGATTTGGGGATTTTACCCATCATTGGATTTTTTATCCAAGGACATCTGTTTTACAAAAAATATTTTCTTGTATTTAACAAGATTAGGGAAATATTTACAGAATTTATTCTATAGATCGGTGATTCTTTAATCACCATTGGATTTTTAATCCAACGGTACTCTGTTTTACAAAGGGCAATCTTTCTTGTTAGAAAGATTTGAGGAATATTTCCTCTAAACAGGATTTAATTCTGTATCCTGATGATTTATCGTCTCCGTTGGATCTTTGATCCAACGGTTTTGCTTAATAGAGAGTAGAATTTAATTCTACTGGGCGTCGGCGCCCACGTGTTGTGCACGTGGGCGCTGCTTAAGATTTTTGTGTGCTTTGCACACCGGCGCTGCTCATATAAGAGTTTTTAACTCTGGCGCTGGCGCCCTCGTGGAAGGCACATGAGGCGTTGCCTCTTGAGTTTTGAACAAAACTTTGCTCTTTTATTGGGGGAAACAATATGTAAAAAGGTTAGAATGAAAATATGGATCCTAACACCATGAAATGTCACTCCTAATTAGTCTCACCAAATCTGGAATATCTCGTACACCTAACTTATAAAAATCACAGTAATTTGGATACATGCTGGAATGGTGTGTTCGAAGGATCATATTGAAGCCGACTCGACACCCTAGACCACCCTAAAATTCATATTTCATTCATGTTTAAAAACGACGACGTAAACTTTTTGGGAGTGCGGCTCTGGACTGCAGTCCAGAGCAGCACTGTTTGTCAACACCTAGTTTAGAGCGCTTTTTACAACTCTATATAGAAATGTTTCTATGCGGAACCTTATACCGTTGTGAAGGATTTTCTATTATTTAACTAATGGTGGTTGTTCCATTTGTTTTTACCGTTGTTTTCTATTTTATTTATATTTTAAATCATCGATACGTACTGCAGTCCCAAGCAGGGACAGAACGTATACCCTGACCTTAAACAATCCATATCTTCCAGCACACAACGGAAATTGTCGATCTGTCTGGTGCGTTGGAAATCTAGTTTATAGACCTAAACTTTATCCAACCGAAGAATTGCCTAAATATGAACCCAACAGGGTGAAAACAGTGTTACGAAACGGACTTTCAGTTTAGGAACTGAATTTCCAGCAGAGAACACTTAAAAAGAAATGACCGTAATTCGCAAATCCGAAACCCGTTTGACTTGAAACAAATTTCTTTGGTTTGGTAATTGAGTTTAATTTTAGCCATTTATATCATTTTGCTTAATTATGATAGTAAGATTTAACGTGATTTTTCTAAGTTCCTAAGACGCGTAATAACTTGTATTGCATATGATTTGTTTAGCGGCATATTTCACATATTTACCTGACTGCGATACCTTAGGCGATAGTGAGTGTCCTTATTAATTCACAGTGTATAATGCATTGTTGAACGTGAATGAAATCGGTTTAGTTGTGTCAAGTACGCCCGTAAAAAGGTGAACGATTCGTGATAGTGAACAACACAGTGGATAGTGAATAAAGCAATGTTATTGGTGCATGCTTGTACACAACTAGCCCATAATTATAGACAGTGAAACCTAGGGGAATAGGGAAAATCGAAGTGGAAAGGAACTTGTATTTAGCAAAGTTAGCGATTTAGAGGATGATCATTCGAACAGTGACTCTTATATATATTAGGTTTGGACTTAGCGGTCCGGCTGACAGGGTTATGTCTCGGGCAACAGTGAGCCGTAGTCTCGGTTACGCATGAGACCCTCGTTAAACTTGATCACTCATTTCCGCAAAATCGATTTCAAAATTGACTTGGAGACCAGTAGGAACACCGGTCGTACTTTGCACTGATTATTGACATATCGATTACTTGCATTTATTGTCTCCACCATTATTATTTTTATTTCTTGCCTCATTATTATTATCATAATATTGCTATTGCGTCGTCCTGACGACCCGAGTGTGCATGCTTAGGACTTGAAGAGGACCCAGTTCAGGAGTCATACCTATCCTTCGAGCTCGCAGAGATCTAGACAGTCGTACCATCAGTATTTTTACCGCTTTCCATAAATCAACCTTGTATTCGCACTTGATTAGTAGTTTCTTTTCTTTCGAACTATTGTAAACTGTGAACAATGAAATTTGATGTAATAAACTAGTGATGTGTTTTCTTTACTTCTGCGTTGTGTTTACTGATTACCATGTAATACTAAAAGCCGAAGTGTGACTACAGCGGAATTGTTCTCCTGACCGTAGGAGCATGGCTGGCCTAATTGTCTCCCGTATTCCGTATTTTGGGAAGCGAGACGTGACAAGAATAAAGAGGTGGTTAAACTCGAAGAGAATGGAGGAGAAGGTGAAAGAGAAGAAGCTAAGGTGAATTGTGAAGAAGAGAAGAAAAGGTTGGATGGCTTGAGCTTAAGGAAGTTGAAGTTTCTCTACAAAAATAAGGTGACTCGATAACATTAGCTATAAGGTAAGCAAGGCTATTATTTTCTCTGTCCTAGATGCACAAATACAAACCCTTCCCCCTCCCTCCCCAAGATATATATAGGTAGATATTTTCTTTCTCTTCTTCTTTCTTTTTATTTAATTTAATTTTTTTTGAGCTGGCTCATGAGCCTCATTCATGCACACATCACACACGCACTTGGAGACTCACGAATTTGCTTTATGTCCACCTTCCCTCCTGGGTTCGAACTCCGCACTCTTCCACGAGAGGAAGTGCTATGCCAACCGAGCTATAGCTCATTGGTAGCTGGATATTTTCTTATTTTCTCTTCATTTTAATATCTAAGGTATTGAAATCTAAGTGAAGTGTTGATGATGCTCGATATCGGTGATCTCCCAGATCAGGACATGTGGCAGATGACATGTCCCAGAGCATGCAAGAAAGGACCTACAGTGGCCGACCAGACCACACCTATGCTCGTCCTACCGAGCAAACGCTGGCTCACCTCCGAGCCCCCTGCATAACCGGCCTCCTCGGCCTCACAGCTCGTCTCCGGGCTGCCGCAGAACCAAGATACCTCGGCCCTCCCGCTCATCTGTGAGCTCTCCCGCCGAGGTCATCTTCCGCGGTCTCATCGACCGACCAACGGCACCGCTTGCAGGCGTAACCGACATCCCGCGAATCTCGCCATGCGCGAGATCTCCGCCGGCCACATCCCACGTTCCACGCCACCACGATCCCCCATTAACGAGCCTGTCTCGCCATTAATGGGAGATCTCGCTCATTACATGGGCGTGACGTCAGGAGCGTAACGGCCGGCGTGATTCTCATGCCTGCCTTGCCTGCTGCCACCACTATATAAACCCCTTCTTCAGACGGTTCAAATAAGCCATTTTTACTCCACTAAGCCGTTACTCTGCTCGAATCTTTAAACTAACTTGATCGTCGGAGGGTCCTCGGTAGTACAACCACCCCGGGGCTTCCCTGCAGGTAGCTCGGCAACCACAACCTCAAACCCATTGAGATCCACATGCTTCAGGAGCGATAACCTCCAGACCAATCTCAGCCACCCATCGCAGCCATCAGTAGATCAACGGAGGGCAACATCTGAAGGAGATCCACGCCTCCATCAGCTGGCGCCGTCTGTGGGAAACAACACTCTTGATTCCCCAAAAACAAAAGTTCGCCTTTCGATCTCAACCTAATGGCGAGCGATCATCATGACGATTCAAGCATCAGTCGCCGCCTCCCCCTCGACGGAGGCGCGGACGAACCTCCTCCGCCGAATGCCATCAACGCCCTCGCCGGCCGCATAGACCGACTCGCGTCTATTGTGAAGGCGTTGATCCGCGTCCAAACGGTGGGGCAAGATCACCAAGTCGCTGCTCCCCCACCTCGGGGCCAGGACCCCTACAGGGGGAAAGAAGACTCTGTCTGCGTCGGCACCGCCGACCGCCGCCTCATCACTTCCGGCAACCGCGGTTTTCTCAGGCCGACGTACTCGAAAACCCGGCGGGCACCGCTAAGTTTGGTTCCGAGGTCTTATGCTAGAGGGTTTCGCCCCGAGTCTCGTCGCACCTCTGTCCCTCCTGAGGTGGTGTCGGTCAGCTCACCTGTTTACAGGAACGACCGGCACCCCCTCTTTCGACGGGGTCGCGCACGCGAGACTCTCCACGGCAGCTCAAAAAAAACCCCACCGGGGGGCGTAAGGAACCATACCAAAGGGAACCACGGCTTGTCGAAAATCATGGTTATGACGGCCGGGGGTACGTCCGGCACATACAAGACTCAACACCCCGCACCAGCTGCGGAGGCCAACAGCCGACCGACGAAGAGGTCAAGAGAGACCGAGCCGATCACCTTTGACGATGGGGACTTTCACGGCATATCCTTGCCCCACAATGACCCCCTGGTGATTACGGGTCGAGTCCATCAATACGAGGTGCACATGATCCTGGTCGACTCGGGAAGCTCGGCAGATATCGCACCGCTCGATGCGAAATCGAAACGACGCGGCTCTGGCGCTTTGCCTCCTCCACGCATTCATGGAGCGTGTCACTCGTGACTGTCCATCTTCCTAAAGCCCTCATGAAGAGGCAGCCCAGCAACTACCCTGCTCGGCTATCCCTGGCCGGTAGCTCGCGTACCACACAACGCCAGGGATCTAAGCTCTCACAAAGAGGCGACCGAGCAGCTTCACTGCTTGGTTCATCCTTGGCAGGCCTCCCACGGCCCCTACAACGCCAGGGATCGAAGCCCTCATCAAGAGGCAGCCCTGCAGCTACCTTGCTCGGTTATCCCTGGCCGGTAGCTCGCCTACCACACAACGCCAGGGATCTAAGCCCTCACAAAGAGGCGACCGAGCAGCTTCACTGCTTGGTTCATCCTTGGCAGGCCTCCCACGACCCCTACAGCGCCAGGGATCGAAGCCCTCATCAAGAGGCAGCCCTGCAGCTACCATGCTCGGTTATCCCTGGCCGGTAGCTTCCCTACCCCACAACGTCAGGGATCGAAGCCCTTACGAAGAGGCAGCCCGGCAGCTACTCTGCTCGGCTATCCCTGGTTGGTAGCTTCCCTACCCTGCTGCGCCAGGGATCGAAGCCCTCATCAAGAGGCAGCCCTGCAGCTACCGTGCTCGACTATCCCAGGCTGGTAGCTTCCCTACCCCACAACGCCAAAGATCAAAGCCCTCGCCAAGAGGCACCAGGCAACAACCCTGCTCGGCCATCCTTAAGGACAAAAAGCCCTCGCCAAGAGGCACCGGGCAGCAACCTTGCTCAGTCATCCTTAGTAGGCCACTTACGGCCCCTCCCGCGCTAAGGATGAAAAGTCCTCGAAAGAGGCAACTGGACCAGCCCTTTCTCGGTTATCCCTGGCTGGTAGCTCCCTACCCCAACAAACCAGGGATCAAAGCCCTCGCCAAGAGGCAACCGGGCCCTCCCTTACTCGGTTATCCCTGGCTGGTAGCTCTTTACCAAACCAGAGATCAAATCCCTCGCCAAGAGGCACCGGGCAGTAACCCTGCTCGGCCCGTCCTTAAGGATCAAAGCCCTCGCCAAGAGGCACCGAGCAGCTACCCTGCTCGGCCCCATCCTTAGCAGCCCACTCATGGCCCCTCCCGCATTAAGGATCAAAGCCCTCGCTAAGAGGCACCGAGCAGCTACCCTGCTCGGCCCCATCCTTAGCAGGCCACTCACGGACCCTCCCGCGCTAAGGATCAAAGCCCTCACCAAGAGGCACCGAGCAGCTACCCTGCTCGGCCCCATCCTTAGCAGCCCACTCACGGCCCCTCCCGCGTTAAGGATCAAAGCCCTCGCCAAGAGGCACCGAGCAGCTACCCTACTCGGCCCTATCCTTAGTAGGCCACTCACGGCCCCTCCCGCGTTAAGGATCAAAGTCCTCGCCAAGAGGCACCGAGCAGCTACCCTGCTCGGTCCCGTCCTTAGTAGGCCACTCACGGCCCCTCCCGCGCTAAGGATCAAAAGCCCTCGAAAGAGGCAACCGGACCCACCCTTGCTCGGTTATTCCTAGCTGGTGGCTCCCTACCTTAATACACCAGGGATCAAAGCCCTCGCCAAGAGGCACCGAGCAGCTACCCTTCTCGGTCGATCACCAGCATGCCTCTCCAAGGTTCCCACGCTAAGGAACATGACCTCACCAAGAGGCATCCGGTTCTATGTCTAAGCAATCTCCACCTCGACTTCGGGGCCATGGAGATACCATCTTCACACTGATCTTTGCACATTCGTCAAGCGAACAGATTCAACTCGATGTGTGATCACTAGACAGAGAACCGACATAAAACGAAGGCAGTACTGCGCAAATACGAGTGTTTACCGACAAAGAAAAATACAAGCACAAACACTACTGCAAAAACAAAATCTTTATTCACAGAGTCAAAGCTTTTACAAGGATATTGTGGGCTCCCCATCCTTACAAAAATTCCCGAAGGCCTACAAAATACCCGAGGCAACAAAAAGAAGAAGAAAGCATGAAGACAAGGGGCTTCAGGCCTCATGGCCGGGCGCAACCTCAGGAAGCCCAGCGCCCACCATAGGAGCTGCGGCGTCACCCTCATCGGGTATCTCCCCGGGGCCATCCTCCTGCTCGTCATCCCCTCAAGGATATTTGGCTCGAAGCTCTTCGTCAGCGAACTCCGGCATCCGAGCCTTGACGGCGTCGACGGCCTCATACCAGATGGCGGTGGTGGCCAAGGCTGGGACAGTATAGAACTATTCCGATTTCTGGAAGTTCTCCACCGCCTTCGCTGCTTTGAGATCGGCTCGCTTCACCGCCTCCCCCGCAGCCTCCAACTCCTTCCGGAGGGTGCTCACGGACTTCTTCATGGTGCCGACGAGCACCCTGGAGTCCCGAAGCTCGGCCTCGATAGCCTGGGCGGCCTCATGGAACCTGTCAACCTCCTGCTTCGAGGCCGCCACCTCCTGCTTCGCGGCCGCCGCCTCCTGCTTCCCGGCCTCCACCTCGCCCTCAAGGGCAGCGACCCTCGCCATCGCCGCCTCCAGCTCCCGTTTTGAGCTCTCCCTCAGCGAGGAGAGCTCGCCCGCGGCTCGCATCGCCGGGGCTATCTCCTCCTCCTCCATACGGGCGACGATAGCGACGTGCTGGAGGACCTGAGGAAATCGGAGGGGGGTCAGGAAGAAAAAGGGGCACCAAATCTCGCAAGCGATGAGACGATGTACGAGCACTAACCTGCACGACCTCTTGGGCGATGGACGCCATTTGCGCCTTCAGCGTCCCCCATGGACCCGGCCCCCGGCTGACCTCTCCATGTCATGCAGCACGTGTAAGTCCACGGTAGCACCCCGGCCGTCTAACAGACGCCAAATGCGGAACAAAATCTTTTACAACTGGTGCTATCGCGTACTATAACCCGGATCTGCCATTAAAGCTAAACTAACAAACTACAAAGAGGGTAGAAAGGTTATACCGAACGATCCGAGTCCTTCGTTCTTTAACCATCATCCCACGCTCCGTTGCAGCTGCTCCGATCTCGTCGATCTCCGATCTTGGCGTCCAGGTGGCACTACGTCATCGGATCTTTAAACGGGCTCCCGCCTCTGACTTGAGGCAACTCGATCGTCAAGTTTGCTAGAAGAGACGACCAAGATGATGTAGAGAAAGAGTAGAACACTTTGTCTCGTTACGTCCAAAGCCATGGACGAACGGTTAATGAAGTTGTCTTTTGAATCGGGTGAAATGAGAATTGTAGCTTTCTAATTTCATGAATCCCAAACTATCATAATCCCTTTTTTATCAAGTGAGAGAGAGTCAATGAAGAGGAGGGGAGGGTCCGGCCATATATAGAGTGGGGGGAGGTGAGTGTAGGAGAGGGGGTGACCACAACAATTAATGAAGAGAATGAATCACCTAAACACCTAGTATGAACTCATTTAAAGAAACAATGATTCATAACACATAGTCATCAACTCATAAATGCTCCATTAATGCACTAAGCCACCTCACCATCCTAGTCACCATCTAGAAGCATCCACACTCATCTCAAGAAAAGATAAATCCGCATTTTACCGAATGTTAAATACGGCTGATAGAAAACTGGAAACTGGCAACTTCCAAAAGTGACCCTGAAACGAATTTCAGGATAACCCCGTAATTGTATAAATATACCCGCATTTGTATTACGACTGAATATAAATGCAATTGAGACAAAAATATTATATCTACTAAGTATAATACATGGATCCGGCTTAAACCAAAGCCCACCAGTATTATCTGCCCGAAATATGACACGTGCGTAAACGTACGTGCATTTTCCGAACCCTGCCATAAAACCATACGGCCTCTACAACGTTTCCCCCGAACTTGGGAAACTATCTGTGGGAGACTCTAATGACTCGTCAGTACCCTGGCAGTGGGTTTAACCACAAGCCGTCAGCGGCACTAGCTGTGCGTAACGACTGCCCATGCACTGACCTCAAGGGAGGCTGATGGGCGAACTCATCCAGAAACCCTACTGAGCCTAACAGTGACAATGTATATACAGTCCGGTCCGTTCGTCTATGAGTATCGCATATCCTGCCTAGGGGGCTAGTAACGTTAGACCCCCAATAGCGGTATAAGTCATGTCGGAGACAAGCCCTGAACACCCTGAGAAACTACCGGAGTACCTACCAGTAATTCTCACCTGCCTTGGCCAAGGACTTGGTGTAATGGTTTTCCTAGACACAGCGCGATCTCCACCCCCAATACCGGGAGAGACGAATCCCTTGCCGATCCGCTCACGTGCCTCCATTTGGCTCGGGACTGTACCCAAAAACTACTTGTTTGCATGACTCCTTTAAGCCGTGGTAGGGTAGAAATCAAAGCACAGTGGGAACTCACACGAGACAAATGACGACCTCAGGTCGATGAACTAACATGTACACATGTCACCAGGGAACTGCTATCTGACGATATGTATAATACCAACTAGCAGGTTCCCGGCGAGTCCTGTCCGGTGTACTCATAACCCAATGAGCACCTGTATACATCTTAGGTGATCCAACTGACACCAGTGGCTTGTGAGATCGGCCACCGCCCCTCGTCGGGGTCTCGACTGTATACACTAGTCTACTCCGGAGTATCGATGCCCTGTCTCAAAACTCCCACGACTAGGGACCACTATTAAGGATGTGCTTATGGACTACCCAACTCTCACGTATATGATCGCCCTCATACTGTTGGTAGTCAAGCAAGATCCTAAGGGCTCTATCAACGTGTAACATGTAATCAGTCACCTGAACATGTACACGACTGATAAAGGCAAACCAGATAGCATACTATCATCTCGAGTAAGACTGTCCTACCGGCATAGGTCCTCCTCAATCATTGCAATCGCGTACCTGCGATCCAATAATTGACTTTTAGGGCACTATATCCAACAATCTCCCACTTGCACTTAAGGCTAATTATTGCGATGTCGCATACTCACAGCCCGTGTGATATCGAACATCCAACTCCTCTACTAATCAGTTTCACAAAGCCCGTTCGTAAAACTATTGTGTTCGAGAAATAGCCTCAGTGAGTGGATCCGCCCTGATGTTTCTTTCTATGTCTCTCTTAATCTCAAGTTCGCGGAGAAAGCCATCTCCCGAATCGAGTAATACCTGTCTTAGAATATGTCTGGATATCTGATGGGACCTAGTTCATAAATGAACTCCAAATCCAAACTTCTTAGACTGTATCGATAACTGAACCTAATCAGTATCCTGCACCATGCCTCCCACAGTATCCTCTTGGACCACCTGTCCATAATATTGTCCCTCGTCAGAGGGAAAACTATAACTCTGACAATCACTCTGTCATCCATGTCACCTTTGAAGCATGGAATGATAACCGTCTCCCGAAGGAGGCTGTCGTCATCAAATCCGTAGAACATTCACTTATGTTCTAAAACTGCTTCCTTATGTTTCTCCAGGATTGGATTAATACAAACTTATTGCATCTAGTGCAAAAACAACATCTAGTGTGGTACTTGACATCTCACGATTGACTCAATTGCCTAAGCAAGTGATATGCCAATCATGCACATCCCTCTCCCCTTTAGTCTGTAAGACACCTTTAGAGAGGGTGACTCCATCACCTGCAGGTACACCACCATGCCAGGAGTCATCTATTCTAAAAACCATTAGAATACTGTCAAAGTACCCACATTGGGAAACTACCCAAATCTAGATCTAAAACCATAGATCTAGAAACCAGAATGTCTGATATTATATCCATATCCTGTCTGGAGAAACAACTGTGTGACGACCACAGTACAACCGATCGTAGTATAGAAATTTTACTTCCTACTTTGTGTATGTCATCCAAATACCAGGACATCACACCCTACTACCTTCTTAACTGATCCATCCCCTATTCTGATGAAGTCAAACCCATGACTGTCACATCAAAATTAGATGATCTATCTCCGCTATAACTGCTCAAGTCTATAAATAGACATAAGCTACTTGCCCACTATGCTTCCGCTGCTCCCACTGACCACAACAACCCTCTGGCAGAATAATATATACGTGCACTTCTAAAGCTAGTTTAGAACGACGCTATACTTAACCTCCTGCCGAGTCTCATAGTCTGGAACAACAGTAGTGCCAAGTCCGGGTAAGGAAGAACCTCCCTGTCACCGTCCTTGAGGCTACCGGAGTACCTCTCGGGTGTCTGAGGTTACCCACCATATCTGCGGAGTGGCTAATGGAATGTCAAACCTGATTGAATCTTTAGGTCCTACTAAATTTTCCGTAATCGTTTGCGGTTCTGGAATCACTTCCAGTTCTACCATACTCCCACTACTGTTTTCTGAAAAAATCCATTTTGCTAAAACTGTGGCGAGTCAAGAACAATATCACTATTGATCTTCCAGATGGTAGAAATTCAACCCTCGACGTAGCCTGGGCCAACCCACAAACTGCCATTACAGAAACGTGCCCTGAGTTATCCAGAGTCTGGTTTTAAGCATAAGCCGGACAACTCCCCGTACCTTAACATCGTTAAGATATGATCCATTCTATATCCAATATAGAAACTTTGGCACTTATTTAATTGGAACCAGATTCTAATCATGCAGCTGTCTCCAGTGCAAATCAACTTAATGGAGAGAGGCTAATCAGCATTACTCAACTTTAGGAGTACATCCAATTATGAGTAACCCGAAAGAGAAACAAGTTTCTCAAAACTTTTACTATCATCTGAATACCAATCACAAGAATCTACATCTTCGATCTCTTTGAAAAATCCCGATACTTGCGACATCTGGTTCTCTACTTTATTCTTATACCCACAGCTTCTCAAAACTTAGACCTTGTATTTCAACGAAACACTTGGCTAAAACTAGAGAAGTCATAAGTAAATAGAACATAGTACGAGGACCAACCCCTTTGTCCTAATGGATACTGGACAACATACAATACTCTGTATAAGTCCGTTGAGTTGAATAACTCAAAACCTGTGCGTCGTAGGTTGAAAACTGTACCAGGAGATTTCCTCAAATATCACCAATTACAACGAATTCTGATATAATGAGGATGATCACCTAATTCCCAATAACTTCCTCCCACTCATCATCTGTAAAACCATACGGATGTGAGAATGAAACCTGGTAAATACATACCCTGGAGTAAGTATCTAATCGGGAAAACAGTTTTCTTTTAACAATGCACTGAAACATGAAGATGTTTCGTAGGGATATCCTGGTATTCATAGTAATGCCCCTTCCATAATCCAATTCATGACACCGTATATTTCTTTGCCATCTCTCCAAATCCCTTTATTTGTCTTTAGTCGTTACCTTCTGTACACCATCGTTAGGCTAAATGGTTTTCTTCCTTCCCTACCGTTCGGCACCAGCCTATGGTTTGGAAGAAGACTATCCAGTAAGCATAATAGGTGTACCCTCCTGAACCTAGGAGTACTCACATCTTGAGAGAAGGTGATGATAAAAGACAACTGAATAATACCTTATTCTTTTAAAGGTGAAATAGGAGTGGCGATGAAGTACGCGGTTTGGTCGTGAATGATAACAGTCGCAATTTACTTTGCCCTCTTTCTAATCCCTTTATTTTGTCTTTACATATTACCTTCTGTACACCTTACTTAGGCTAATTGGTTTTCTTCATTCCCTACCTTTCGGCACCTGCCTATGGTTTGGAATAAGACTATCCAATAAGCGTAATACGTGTACTCTCCTAAACCAAGGAGCCCTCGCAACCTGAGAGAAGGTGATAATAAAAGACAACTGAATAAACCAATTCTATTTCTCCTGAACCTGGATCCATCCTCGAAGAAGTCCCTTCAAGTTCGTATATAACCATACGATGGATCTATCCAATGGAAGTGGATGTCCGTAGTAATACGGGGTGTTCTGAGAAATACAAAGGGTAAAAGAAGGAGTGGCAATGACTTATGCAACTAAGACAATCCAAAAGCCAGTATTTAAAGAAGGTTCGGTCAACTTGGTCCCTGAGCCATAGTCTAGGGTCGGTCAAAGGTCGCTGCCAAAGAGAGAGAGAAAAGAAACACTCTGCGTGCACTCTAACCTAGATCAGAATGGTTATCACTTTATCTAATCAGGAAACCTCCCACTGTACTGTCAAATTCTCCTCCAAACCTGAAAGAAAAATCAATCGGGATCACCCGAAGAGTAAACCAACTCATCAGAGGGAATCGGGATCCAACTCTCATCGCATGATAACGTGAAGGAATCCACTCATGTTATCACACTCCAGAAGGTATGCGCATACTTTGCAAGTTTCAGTTTCTTTAGAAACTCCCGATATGATTTTTGCCCCATGCTTTTATGACCTTGGCGTTGGTCAAAATATCATAAGTCACATGCCAGGTTCTTCCCGTCACTATCTTGTCAATTTGAACCCACCCGCACATGCCCTTGACGTTGGCCAAAATGGCAGAACGACTGTCCCAAACCAACTCATCTATCTATGCAACAAATGAATACCCAGCAGCTACCAAATACTATGCCTTGGCGTTGGTCAAAATACATAGCTTGAATACTACTGAATACCCAAAAGAAATGACGGAGGGATACGGCTGGTTTTTGGCGAAAAACCTTTAACGTAATGAACTTGATCTCGTTGAAGGAACCTGATAGTATTTTATAAAAATATAGTGGCGAAAACCTTTGCTAAAGAGGTCACTCCCGGTGAAGGGATCTCGGCTCTTTCCTCGTGGAATGAGGTGCAGGATATTCCAACTGAATACCGCGATGCAAAGCAACATGTAATCGACTATAGTGAAGTTATTACCCTGACGCAAACTTCTGCCCAAGGGGTCACTCCCGGTGAAGGGATATCGGCCCTTGCCTCGTCGAATGAGGTGCAGGATATTCCAACCAAATACCACTGTGCAAAACAAAAGAAAACTTCTTTGTAATAACACCTTTTAAAACTGTTCCAACAACATCCAAACAGTTTTTTTTCCTTTGCATTGATCAGAATCAACGCAGTCCCATCAATTAATCACACCAGAAAAGAACGAAAATAAAATGTACGTATATGCCATCCGCATTCGTCACTGGGTCCCGTCATCACCCGTTAGCTTACTTAACTAACGACAGAGCGGGGACTGAACTAGCGCGGGTGCAAAACATATACAACATCTACTAGTATATATACCAATATACAATAATCGCTCCAGGCGTGATAATATGCAACATTACAGAAAAGTAATAAGCATCACAGAACAATACAGATAAACTGGGATCCTCGGGTTTCACAGAGCCGTTGCTGAAACTCGACGTTCCCCTGGTCGTGTGGATAGCCTGTGCAATGAAACCTAGACCCCTATGGGTGCGGCAAGTTACCCGCCAAAACCTGAAGCGTGGCAGCTCCCTACAGCAAAGTGAATGGACCACCCTGCACTTCACGGAATCCGATGACTTGAGCACCCCTCCTTGGGTCAACCTGTACCCCCTACGAGTGCGGCGAATAGTCTTCCAATTCTAGAGTGAGGCCCCTCTGCCTTTCAAAGCCATGAGATGCGGACCCGTTGCCCCCAGAACCCGGAAATCCATGCACTCCGTCACGGGGTAAAACCTAGTACAGAAATGAAAAATATGTACAACGGGTACATCGATCTCAACCCGGTCGTGCCCCAAAAGAATATTATACAAACAGGCAGTGACGGCAGTCCACATGTTGGACGCTCGTCCCGCAATATCAAATGTACAAATAAACTCAAACTGCACTATCATTGCACACTGCTATCCACCACGACAAATCCGCAACATCACAGCACAACACAGAACATCAACGCGAATGTCACGTTCGCAAATCCGTCTAAAAGGACTATGGCAATTAGACGCAATTTAACTTTCGAATGACATTCACGGTCGGAGATATAATGTAAGTACTGTAAACTAACACGTTTAAATTTCGATCGACAAAACTTCCCGAAGTGGGCCCCACATACATCTGCTGTACAGTAACAAAATATGGGGCCAAAAGAAATATTCCAGAAACCACAATTTTCAATGTAGAACCTACTGTAGAAAAATGATTCACTGTAGCTCTAAAACGGCCGCGGAACCGCGGCCAAACTAGGGTTTGTGCGGCGGTTCCGCGGCGCTTTGGAGTCAACAGTTGACCAAATTTCACCAGTATTCTTAAAAAAGCCTGCACGATTTTCTGAGATGCTCAAAATAATTTTTAGACCTGTTTAAAAATTCGACAGAAACTTTTCACAGAAAATTGCGATTTTTGAAATCCCGTTCGATCGATATTTTAAACGTGTTAGCACAAGTTAGTAAAGCTTAATGGCGTGGCTCTGATACTACTGTAAGTCCACGGTAGCGCCCCGGCCGTCTAACAGACGCCAAATACGGAACAAAATCTTTTACAACTGGCGCTATCGCGTACTATAATCCGGATCTGCCATTAAAGCTAAACTAACAAACTACAAAGAGAGTAGAAAGGTTATACCGAACGATCCGAGTCCTTCGCTCTTTAACCATCATCCCACGCTCCGTTGCGGCTGCTCCGATCTCGTCGATCTCCGATCTTCGCGTCCAGGTGGCACCACGTCATCGGATCTTTAAACGGGCTCCCGCCTCTGACTTGAGGCAACTCGATCGTCAAGTTTGCTAGAAGAGACGACCAAGATGATGTAGAGAAAAAGTAGAACACTTTGTCTCGTTACGTCCAAAGCCATGGACTAACGGTTAATGAAGTTGCCTTTTGAATCGGGTGAAATGAGAATTGTAGCTTTCTAATTTCATGAATCCCAAACTATCATAATCCCTTTTTTATCAAGTGAGAGAGAGTCAATGAAGAGGAGGGGAGGGGCCGGCCATATATAGAGTGGGGGAGGTGAGTGTAGGAGAGGGGGGGTGACCACAACAATTAATGAAGAGAATGAATCACCTAAACACCTAGTATGAACTCATTTAAAGAAACAATGATTCATAACACATAGTCATCAACTCATAAATGCTCCATTAATGCACTAAGCCACCTCACCATCCTAGTCACCATCTAGAAGCATCCACACTCATCTCAAGAAAAGATAAATCCGCATTTAACCGAATATTAAATACGGCTGATAGAAAACTGGAAACTGGCAACTTCCAAAAGTGATCCTGAAACGAATTTCAGGATAACCTCGTAACTGTATAAATATACCCGCATTTGTATTACGACCGAATACAAATGCAATTGAGACAAAGATATTATATCTACTAAGTATAATACATGGATCCGGCTTAAACCAAAGCCCACCAGTATTATCTGCCCGAAATATGACACGTGCGTAAACGCACGTGCATTTTCCGAACCCTGCCATAAAACCATACGGCCTCTACAACATTTCGCCCGAACTTGGGAAACTATCTGTGGGGGACTCTAATGACTCGTCAGTACCCTGGCAGTGGGTTTAACCACAAGCCGTCAGCGGCACTAGCTGTGCGTAACGACTGCCCATGCACTGACCTCAAGGGAGGCTGATGAGCGAACTCATCCAGAAACCCTACTGAGCCTAACAGTGACAATGTATATACAGTCCGGTACGTTCGTCTATGAGTATCACATTTCCTGCCTAGGGGGCTAGTAACGTCAGACCCTCAATAGCGGTATAAGTCGTGTCGGAGACAAGCCCTGAACACCCTGAGAAACTACCGGAGTACCTACCAGTAATTCTCAACTGCCTTGGCCAAGGACTTGGTGTAATGGCTTTCCTAGACACAGTGCGATCTCCACCCCCAATACCGGGAGAGACGAATCCCCTGCCGATTCGCTCACGTGCCTCCATGTGGCTCGGGGCTATACCCAAAAACTACCAGTTTGCACGACTCCTTTGATCCGTGGTAGGGTAGAAATCAAAGCACAGTGGGAACTCACACGAGACAAATGACGACCTCAGGTCGATGAACTAACCTGTACACATGTCACCAGGGAACTGCTATCTGACGATATATATAATACCAACTAGCAGGTTCCCGGCGAGTCCTGTCCGGTGTACTCATAACCCAATGAGCACCTGTATACATCTTAGGTGATCCAATTGACACCAGTGGCTTGTGAGGCCGGCCACCGCCCCTCGTCGGGGTCTCGACTGTATACACTAGTCTACTCCGGAGTATCGATGCCCTGTCTCGAAACTCCCACGACTAGGGACCACTATTAAAGATGTGCTTATGGACTACCCAACTCTCACGTATATGATCTCCCTCATACTATTGGAAGTCAAGCAAGATCCTAAGGGCTCTATCAACGTGTAATATGTAATCAGTCACCTGAACATGTATACGACTGATAAAGGTAAACCAGATAGCATACTATCATCTCGAGTAAGACTGTCCTACCGGCATAGGTCCTCCTCAATCATTGCAATCACGTACCTGCGATCCAATAATTGACTTTGAGGGCACTATATCCAACAGCACGATGTCAGCAACGGAGAGCCCCGAGGGTACCTCAAAGCGGAGCTCCCCCTCGTCCACCAAGATCGGAGAGGCCGGGGTCCGCGGAACTGTTCGGGGGGACCTCTTGAGAGACGACGGCGGGGAGCTCGTCTCCACCTCAGAAGCCAGGGCATCCTTTTCCCGAGACATTTTTCTGCTCGGCGCCTGGCCAGGCTCCGGGGCGCGAACCGCACTCGAGCGCTGGGGCGGGACGGCTGCGGGGGGAGCCAAGAACGGCGTATGACGAGAAGAGCTGGGCCCTCCAGCCTTCGACCCTTTCTTCGGCTTGTGCATGGCTGCTCGGAGGAGGTCCACGCCCATGGTTTCTGCACAAGACAAGATATAATGGAATCAGCGACACAAACAGAAACAGAAACAAACACAAGCCTAACTTACCGACGAACTGGGCGGGGCTGAGCCCGGCCCAACTAAGGGCCCGCTCAGAAAGCAGCACGTCAGCCCGGGGAATAGGCTCCCACCCCGCCACCCTCACCGCGTCGTGGTCATTGGATATATTTCCTTGCCAGCACCTATTCCTAGACCACTGGATGGGTACGGGCCAGTCCTCACCCTCTGGCGGCCCGACGAAGAAAAACTTCTTCTTCCAATCATGGATGGAAGAAGGCAAGACAACAACTCCTGACCCGGCTACACTCCCTCGTTGCTTCCTAAAGGAGAGGTAAACCCACCTCGGGTCGCCCGTGCGAGTTCCGGGGTGACTTTTGTAAACAAGCGAGGAGGCAAGGATGGACAGACTAAATGGGATCATCTGCAGCTTCAGCCGGACCAGAAACCCTAGGAGAATCCTCCAGGAGTTCGGCACTAGCTGGCCCGGGGCTAGCCCAAAGTAATTTAGCGCAGCTACAACTTTGGGAGAGAAAGGCAGACGTATTCCGGCCCAAAGGGCTTCCAGATACAAGGCGATCTCTCTACCCTGCACCTGATCTTCCCTCTCTCCTTCCTCGGCCAATCGTAGCGTGTAGCCGGAAGGAATATGGAAATGAGCCTGAGCGGTGACAAGCTCGTCCTCATATCTCACTGAGGACGACGCACCAGGGACGTCCACCGCCACCGCTCCAGGAACCGCCTCAGACACGCGACCCCGTGAAGAGGATCTGACCCCAACTTCCCGAAGGGGCTCCAACCCAGAGGAAGAATCCCTAGTATCTACCCCTACGACATCTACAAACTCCTCAAAAGAAGGCATCTAATATGATGGGAAGAAATTTTCGAGAAGAGAAAACGCAAAATCCGACCTAAAAGGGGAGAGCGCCGAGCTAACAAGACTCATAATGGGGAAAATGTGAAGAGAGAGAGAGAGATCCAGAACCAGGCCTCCCCTCGATTTATACTGACGGCGTCCTCATCCAACGGCGACGGTCGACTCCCGCCAAAACGGTTCACTGCACTCGACGTCCACGATCGCTCCACCTGTTGCAAGCGCAGCATCCCATCGGACGCCAGAAGCCTGTGGCACGTCACATCAGCCAACCGACACCCGACATGTGGTCTGTCGCCTCAGCAAAAGTGCACACAATCCGGCGCACCCTCTTTAATGTGGAGATCTCGCCCTGATTCGCTGGCATCACCCAGAAAAAACAGCCGATTGCCCAGGGACATGCCCGACGATATGTTCGAAAAGGAGCTCACTTCGGGTGACCAGGCAAACCACTCTCGACCCGACCTGTCAGCAGGTCGGGACGAAAGTGGGGGGCTAATGATGATGCTCGATATCGGTGATCTCCCAGATCGGGACATGTGGCAGATGACGTGTCCCAGAGCATGCAAGAAAGGACCTACAGTGGCCGACCAGACCACACCCATACTCGTCCTACCGAGCAAACGCTGGCTCACCTCCAATCCCCCTGCATAACCGGCCTCCTTGGCCTCACAGCTCATCTCCGGGCTGCCGCAGAACCAAGATACCTCGGCCCTCCCGCTCGTCTGCGAGCTCTCCCGCCGAGGTTATCTTCCTCGGTCTCATCGACCGACCAACGACACCGCTTGCAGGCGTAACCACCATCCCGCGAATCTCGCCATGCGCAAGATCTCCGCCGGCCACATCCCACGTTCCACGCCACCACGATCCCTATTAACGAGCCTGTCTCGCCATTAATGGGAGGTCTCGCTCATCACGCGGACGTGACGTCGGGAGCGTAACGGCCGGCGTGATTCTCACGCTTGCCTTGCCTGCTGCCACCACTATATAAACCCCTTTTTCAGACAATTCATATAAGCCATTTTTACTCCACTAAGCCGTTACTCTGCTCGGATCTCTAGACTAACTTGATCGTCGGAGGGTCCTCGGTGGTACAACCACCCCGGGGCTTCCTTGCAGATAGCTCGGCAACCACAACCTCAAACCCATTGAGATCCACACGCTTCAGGAGCGATAGCCTTCAGATCCAATCTCAGCCACCCATCGCAGCCATCAGCAGATCAACGGAGGGCAACATCTGAAGGAGATCCACGTCTCCATCAAGTGTATTTGGTTGTTAATGGCTTGTTTATGTAATGGCTTAATTGCACAATACAATTTACCTTGGATCATGCCTTAGGATTATCCTCAGTATAAGATGATATCTCATTTATTATCAGGTCTATTGGGTGCTAACAAGCTAAACAAGAGGACCCAAGTACTGTTCGAAGTGTAGTTGAAGGGTGTTTTATGCAATGGACCCCTTAATTAAATTCTAATTTTATATAAAGGAATAGGATTGGTATTTTCTTTGGTCTATTTGAATTAGATATGGTTTGGGGATGTAATAGGAAATCTTTCATGTCTTGTTTGATGATATTTTTACAGTAATACTTTATCTATCAATCATATCATAAATATTGATGATATTTTTACAGTAATACTTTAATATTTTTAGCCTCTCTCTCTCTCTCGCCTCTTCTCTGCGCAATGCTACCGCGCTTCCTTCTCAAAAGAGTCCCTCAACACAACCAATCAATTCTTCAAGCATTCTCCCTTCTCAATTCACCAAAATCCAGACCTTTCTCTAGCTTCGTCGATGGCTCCGACGACGGCGACGACGGCTGCGAACCCAATGACTCGCTCAGCTCTCGAGTCGAGAGGCTCCAGAGAGGAGAGTCGGTATCCTCTGCATTCCAGAGCTGGATGGCTCAAGGGCTTGCGGTCCATTGCGGCGACGTCTTCCATGTGATCCATCGATTGAGGAAGCTCAAGAGGAACAAGCGAGCTCTTGAGGTGAGTGATGCCCGCAATGTGTTTGATAGAACGGATAAATGAATGAACGAAAAGATTGGCTCTTTTTGAGTTATGGGTTTAGTGGGCAAATTTGATGGAAGATTGTTGGTCTTCGGGGTCGTGGGTATGTGCAATTTGGCTTCTTTTACTTGATTTTTGCTTCAAAATTCAATATTTTATTTCCGATCATTTCAAACCATCGAGAATACGAATATCAAGCAAACCACGAAGAAGAAAGAACAGCGGATTTAGGTGGTTTTACTGCATTGGCACACATCAGTAGGACAAAACACGAGCACGAGGATTCCATTAACATTGAGAAAATTACGGCATCTAAAGCAACTCACAACTCTCTTGTCTCATCTTCCCTCGTCCTAGCCTGGCCCAAATGGCTTACAGATTTGCAAACTGATACGAGACACAATTCCAACACAAATAACATTCAGCTCGTGTTGTCGACGGGGCTTTTTTTTTAACCTTCATGAGTTTTTCTTCTTCCATGATTCTATCAATGTGTTGATATAAAATCTAAACATAATTGTATATTTGAAGCTGCCATTGAAGCCATTAGGCAGTTGATACTTTTCTAAGAAATAGTTTTAACCTTTATGTTTTATTATATGATTTAAATAGAACTTGGTAGTTTCTTGCCGATTCAATATGTCACTTTTGTAGAATACCTGAATCTTTTGCAAAAGCAAACCCAAAATATAAACTCTTAAAATCCTTCTATATTTTCAATGCTAAAAAAAAAATCTAAAAAAGTCATGTGTGAAGCATATGGAGATCTAAAAGGGTATTTACACATTTCTGGAGAACGGGTAGGTAGCAAAATGCCAAAAAACAAAATTGCAGGTATTAAAGTGCCATGTTTTGAAACATTGAAACACTGGGTATTTATATGCCGTTTAACCAATAAATTTAACTCTTAAACTACTTAACCTCTGCACTTTTTCTCTAACAGGTTATGGAGTGGGTGATTAGAGAGAGACCCTACAGAATCAAAGACCTAGACTACTCTTTTCTTCTTGAATTCACAACCAAGCTTCATGGTATATCGAATGGCGAAAGCCTCTTCGTTCGGATCCCTCACGAGCACCAAAACGAACTTCTCTACAACAACTTAGTCATCGCTTGCCTTGATCAAGGTAAAATACGGCTCGCTCAAGATTACATGCGCAAAATGCGAGAACTATCGTTCCCCATCTCTTATCACGTGTACAATCGCTTGATCGAACTCCATTCGTCTTCTGGCAGGAAAAAAACCATTCCCAAAATTCTCATACAAATGAAATTCGATGGAGTTTGCCCGCATGCCACCACTTTCAACATTCTCTTGGACATAGAAGCCAGCGAGCATAACATTGAAGGTCTATCCAAAGTTTTCAATGATATGAAGTGTTCACAGGTTGAACCTAATGAGATTACTTACGGTATTTTAGCGAAAGCACACGCCGTTGCTAAGCTCTACACCGCGTCAGAGATGTACACCGAAGCAATCGAAAGATCGAAAACGGGTAAAAATTGGTCTACTTTCGACGTTCTTCTTATGCTGTATGGTTATTTAAGAAAAGAAAAAGAATTGGAAAGAACTTGGAAGGTAGTTGAGGAGCTTCCTCATGTGAGATCCAAGAGCTTTGTGTTAGCAATTGAATCATTTGGAAGAATCGGATCTATCAATAAAGTTGAAGAGATTTGGACAGAGATGAAATCGAAAAGAGAAATCAAGCTACCACAAGAATTTAATTCTATCATATCTGTTTATTGTAGAAACGGGCTTTTGGATAAAGCGTCCGAGATTTTTAAAGAAATGGAGAAGAACGGGTATAAGCCAAATTCGATAACATATCACCACCTCGCATTGGGTTGTTTAAGAGAAGGATTAGTGAAGGAAGCATTGAAGACTATTGAGATGGGGAGAGACGAAGCTTTGAGCTTCAAGGTGAGAAGATCGACACCTTGGTTGGAGACTACTCTTATGATAGTTGAAGGATTTGCGGAGATCGGAGATTTGGAGAACGCGAAGAAATCGTTCGAAGAATTTAGGGAAACAAAGTATGATAGGTTCACATTTGTGTGGAATGCATTGATACGGGCTCATGCGAAGGCAAAGGTTTATGATGGTGATTTGCTGAGGAGAATGATTCTGAGAGGAGCAACACCTGATGCTGAGACTTATAGCCTTGTAAGACTCATTGAGCAGTTCAAATAATAATTTTATTGCTTCGTTACTTAGCTGCATTTTATTATTTTCTCCTCTTCTTTTTCTTCATGTATTAATAAATTAGGATTTGCTTTAGTATATTTTTGTAACATTATTTTGTTATAAAAAACCATTTACCCCTTAGGTTTGATCTTTTCCTCTTTGAGTTTAAATTAATAGTTAATTTAATTTTCTTTTATTGTTTTATATATCAAGTTATCAACATGATCGGTTCCGTTAATTGTTGAATATGTATAATGTACCTTGAGGGGAGGGGGGTTGGAAAAACTTGTACATTTGTTCTGCCCAATTCTTTTTGTACCAGAGGGGTCCGAGGAATGAACATGGCATCGTCCGATGTTGTTCTACTGCTTGACGGTGCCACTTCATTGTACAAAATCTCATTCAACGAATCAACAAGAGCTTAGAAGGCGAAATTTTTCTTCGCAGGTTGCTATTCTATCCATAATTCTTGCCTTATACACACATTCAATTCAATTTGCTTCTCCGACAAATTTCATGGCTTGCAGGATGCATGAGATTTTCTTGCATGCTGAAGGATGAAGATAGGCAGGTTGTTATATGAAGGGAAAATATGTATAAATTCAACTCTATACCTGAGAAGAAAAAAGGAAGGAAAAAAACACACACACAAATATAATATAAAAGGGTAAATGAGGAAAAATCAACATCAACTGCCTTTTTTCCCATAAAATATCTAAAAATTGATGATGAATATTTGTTGCACTGAGCAATTACAAGCAGCATATAGCCTCATAACAATACACACTCATTGTAATAGTTACCCAGAATTAAGCTCCAAATATACCAATCACAACCAATATAAAAATATGTATAAATTCCAACAACAACTTTATTAAGAGACAAAACATAAAAAACGAAATGAGTTTTATCTAGTTTCTCCTTCTCCTTTGCCGCAGATGCGTTGGCCGTCCGCTCAAATCCGACGACTCCGACGAATACCTGCTCCTCACTCTGCTTCTCAACACCATCGGAGACCTGCCACCTCGATCCGGTCCGTCGCTATCTCCAAGAATCACAGCCATCGTGCTCGAAGTCGAAGCTTGGCTCGGCGATGGATCGATCTCTCTCGAATCTTCAGAAACCACAGAGAGACTCGCTTCCCTAGTCCGAGTCGAACCCCTAAGAAGTGAAGTCCCATTAACCGAGGGTATCAAAGTCTCATTTCGAGGGTTGGGGTTGGGGTTGGGGTCGGGGTTGCGGTTAGGGTTCCTTATATCTTCTCTTCGAAGGAGCCGAAGCCGTTCTGGCAACTCACTGAACAACTCTTGAACTTCCTGAATCCAAGCTTCGGGTCTCCGAAACAACGGGCTCTGAAGATGTTGCCTTAAACTCTCGACTCGATTTCCTGTTGGCCTCGGGGGAATCTTCAAGCTTTGGTTCTCGTCTTCGACATTATCATCATCATTTTTCTTGTTCTCGCCGCTGCCTCGCCCGTAAATTGGGACGATGCTTGATTCATTGACCTTCCCTTTGCACACTGGGCACTCCTTGAAATCGCAATGCACATGAATCCATTGGTACAAGCACGGCCAGCAGTACAAGTGACCACAGCAAGTGACGACGGGTTCTTTGGCAACATCAAAACAAATATTGCAATCGAAATTGGAAGCACCGTTATTAGCCTTTTCTTTCTTCTCCTCGCTCTCCGTTTTCGGGGCTTTTTCTTTGGATTTGTGCTTTCCAAGAGACCTCCCGGATCTTCTGATATCGCGCATTAGCCTCTCTGGATCGGTCGGGGAATTCGCACTAGGATCGGATTCATCTTGATTTGCTCGCATCTGCGGCATCTCAAACACCCTTTGGAATCGCGGCGCAGGCCCACCTGTCCGGGCCAAAGGGTCATTATCGAACGTTAGGGTTGCGGAATAGGGGATAGAATTGAGCTCATTGATTCTTCGGTCTTCGTGGGGGATATGTGGGGTGTTGTTATATGAAGGGAGATCGAAAGCTTCGAAAAAGTTTTCATCGAAAGAGTTTAGGGCCTCGATACACGGCACTTGCATTAAGATGTCATCGATATTCGACGATGAGAAGGGTAAGGTTAGAGAATCAAGAGCAGGGTCATAGCTTAGGTCTAGGCTTAAAGAAGGAGGGCAAAGAGGAAGACCCAAATTGAGATTTAGATCCATCCACACTAATCTTGAAGCCCTAATTCTTAGACAAAGACTTAGAGAACCCTAACTAAAACCCTAGTTCTTAAGCACAAAACTCACAATCCTGCTCGATCTCTAGAACCCAGCATCAAAATAGGATCTTCAGGCTTTCCCCTAAATCAATTGACTAAATTCATTCGAAATCAAGCATCAAAATGGGATTTTCTCACTTTTTCAACCACGAGAGAACCCTAGTTTTTCAATAAGGGATCAAAAAATCATGAACCCATGATCAAAATCAAATTTTGAAATGGGTTTGGGACGAGGTTATGCTTAATGAACAAAGATTTGTAAAAGAAATTTGATAAAATGAGTTCACAAAACAGAACTAAAAAAAAAACCAAAAATTTTCTACCTGTTTTTTTCCTCTTTCATTGCGGACGCCCCCAACCCCCAAGTGAGAAATGGAGAGAGAGAGAAAGAAAGAGATTTCGTATTTTAATACCAATAACAGTTTTACAGTTTGTAGACCTAAATTTCCTTCACCCAAAAAAACACCCACTCTATTTAGATTTAACAATTGTGATACATGATCAAGGTGACGTTTTGGGCTAAATTTGCGATATTTATTTCGAAAGATAAATTGGGGGACCAAATTCATCCCCCCAAGGTTTAGAAGAAGTGGGTCCCAATATCTCTCTATGAGTGATTAGGTGTAATTTATTTTTAATTTTGACTTTAGCCTTTTTTTACCCACCCTTTCTTTTACCAGCATTTTGACATGGGTTGAACAAGATGAGTCGCTGGCGGTAAAAAAAGATTCTCTCTTTACTTTTATTTGAACTTATATAATTATAGATATTATGTAATGAAAAGTTAATTATATGTTTGCCTTTCAGTTACAATTAATCTGAACCAGCCTCGAGTCTGAACAGGCTTGTCAGATTTAATAAATGATGTATTTGTTTAGACTTAATCCCTACTATTATAATGCTAACTTGCCAAAGAGCTTTTGCTCGAGCCGTAATGACACTCCACCGCTTGATGGGAGGTCTTGGATTCGAAACCCTCCACTTCAAAACCCCCACTTGCAGCTGTAAGAGGGATTTTCAACCGGAGAAAACTCTCATGGGACTAGAGACCGAACCTCCTTCCGCAAAGCCTACGTGCTGATGCAAAAACAAAAATACTGACTTATATGGGTAACCAACAAATTTACAATCCATTCGTGCACTTGGCCTCTCGTTTTAAACAACAACAACTGAGCCTTTTATCCCAAGCATATGGGGTAGGCTACATGAACCAACATGAGAATCACGCCGGGCCCAGCACATGAATCCTCCGCCTCCACTCACTCCTATCGAACAATATAGTTTCATTGAGTCCTTTGGCAACCATATCGTTTCGTATCACCTCCATCCATATTTTCTTCGGTCTTCCTTCTGCCCTTTTGCCATTGCCCATATCGAGAGTATCTATTCATCGAACCGGTGCTTCCACAGGTCTGCGTCGCACATGACCAAACCATCTTAGCCGGTTTTCCCGCATCTTCTCCTCCACAGGTGTTACACCAACTTTTACACGAATATCCTCATTTCGCACCTTATCTTTTCTTGTGTTACCGCACATCTAACGAAGCATGCGCATCTTTGCTACATGCATCTTCTGTGTATGATGCTTCTTAAGAGCCCAACATTCTGTACCATATAATAAGGCAGGCCGAATAGCGTTCCGATAAAACTTCCCTTTCAATTTTAACGGAAAGTTACGATCACACAAAATCCCTGTTGCATTCCTCCATTTCAACCAACCAGGTTAGATCCTTTAATTAACATCAATATCGATCTCCCCATTCTTTTGGATGATGGAACCTAGATATCTAAACTGGTCGTTCGGTGATATCTCTTGCCCTTCCAATATTATACCAATATGGTTTTAACTTCTCTGGTTACTAAATTTGCAATGCATATATGCTGTCTTAGACCTGCTCAATCTGAATCCCCGAGATTCCAATGTTTGCCTCCATAATTCTAATTTAGCATTAACCCCTGCTTTCGTCTCATTTACTAGAACAATATCATCAACGAATAGCATACACCAAGGTATCTCATCTTGGATAGTTCTAGTAAGCTCATTCATCGCGATGGTGAACAGGAATGGACTTAATGCAGATCCTTGATGTAAACCAATTGTAATCGAAAAATCACTCGTTAAGCCGCCGCAAGTTCTGACATTTGCCACTACCCCATCGTACATATCCTTGATTATATCAATATACTTGACGGTGACCCCCTTTTTCATCATTGTCCCCTATAATACCTCTCTAGGTATCTTGTCGTACGCTTTTTCTAAATCAATAAATATCATATGCAAATCTCTTCTCCTCTCTCGAAAACGCTCGACAAGTTGACGAAGCAAACGAATAGCCTCTGTCGTCGATCGTCCAAGCATGAACCCAAACCGGTTCTCTGTTATCTTAATATCCTTTCTTAACCTGTGTTCAATCACTCTCTCCCAAAATTTCATGGTGTGACACATAAGTTTTATTCCACAGTAGTTTGAGCAACTTTGAATGTCATCCTTGTTTTTGTAAATACGTACAAGGATACTTTTCCTCCATTCATTTGGCATATTTTTTGTCTGCCAAATCTTATTAAACAGATCTGTCAGCCATTTTAAAATAAGTTATAAAAAAGTAGAGAAAATCTTAATAATCCATGATGACCCATGTCGACTATTCCTTATATAGAAATTTTGAATACTCTTCTATTTTCTCAAAAAAAAAAAAAAATTATTTCTCTCTCGAAATAATCCTCCCCTCTCCCTCCCCATAAATTATCTTTCACACCTATGTTTTTAAATTTAAAAATATATTTTCATATAAAAATAATGAATTTATATTTTCAAAATACTACTGTTTATTTAATAAATACATATATTGAGACTCTCCATGTTTAAACATGAAAATAGGTAATTATTTAATATGCAAGCAACATATCTCGGCCTTAATGTCGAAAGGCGATGCCAGGGACATAACCGATGCGAGTTCAGTTCAAATCCGGTCGATTATTCGGCTCCGCACCAAACAAGCATCAATGGAAGGATTTAGTATAGAAAGATTGGTAAAATAAGAAAAGATTATCATAGCATAGTTTTTTGAAGCCCAATAGAATATCTAGAATTAGAGATATAATTTCTACGAATTATATGATATCCAATTGAGCCCCGAATTTAGCAAAGGCTAATATTAAAATTCTCATAATTTCGGGCCTAATGAGGGTGGCACAAACATGGGCTATTTCAGGCCTAGCCCTGGAGTTGATCCGAAAGCTATTAAAATATTAATTTTGTTGTAGGCTCCGAACCCAATATTCGGCTTTGGATCTTGAACCACCATAAATTCACATGTGATCGGAACGATCCATTTTCATTATAACTTTGCCATAAAATTTTGAGAAATTGGTAAGAGATAATGATTCACATAATATCTAAGGATATTATTATAGACTTTATATGATTATTTATCTAAGTCTCAGAAAATTTTGCCCCTTTTGAGATGCAGATAGATGAAGCCATGTGGAAGTGGAAATATGTTGAGCTTAGCTTCTTTCTAAGTTTATGAATTGTATAATTGTATTAAAGCCATGCCAAATTCAACCTCAAAATTCCAATATCTTGAGAAATATAATAGATTAAGGAGTGTAAAGAGAATTTGTACCTGAATTCTTCTTTTATGGTATGGGAAGGGGGCAAGAGAATTTTCTTTCTCCTCTCAAGCTACGAAAGCAACAGCCTCGGTTCAGTCGTCCAAACTGAAACAAAAGAATTGTTTCTGACTCAATAACTATACGTGTTAAAAATAGGTCATGCAGTTGAACCTGCTTTATGCCTCTATCAGACGCCACGTAAACATGGACGATTAGACACGCTGCCTCCCTCTTTTTCTTTGATAACCGTGCTTTGTGATCCGCGTGGCGCTATTTATGATTATTTATTATTTTTCGATATTTTCAATAGCAGAAGGCCACATGGTTGAATGTGTCTTGATAAACGTCTATTGATAAAAGACGGTCAAATGTAACAATACTTTCAAATAAAATCATACATGATTTTTCCCCGTTCCTTTGGCAATTAATTTCATTAAAAGATTGGTGTTTAGGTATGATGATGCATCCCATTTTTCCTTTTATATCATTTTTAAAAGGTTGGTGGTGGTAAATAATTTATTATGTCATTAAATTGTTATTAGCATGCTTCAAACTCAATCCTCTAGATTGAAAGGAAAAGGTTTTTTTTTTGAAATAATATGAATTTAAAATTATATTATAAAAATAGGGGGGAAAAATTTTAATTCGTAAAATAGGGTGGTTTCACCCCACCCCGCTGGCTCACCCCCACCCCCAGTATAGGGGGCGGGTTCCCAGAACCCGCCCTCTGTAGTTTTGTATAGAGGGCGGGTTCTGGGAACCCGCCCCTCATACATTTGTATAGGGGGCGGGTTCCTAGAACCCGCCCCTTTTTAAAAAAAAAAATTAATTTAATTATTCATTATAATTATTACTGATATAATAATAATAATAATAATAATAATATTATTATTATTATAATTATAATTATAATTATAATTATAATTCTTAAAAATAAAATAAAATTCAATAGACAAAAAAAACATTTAAATTAAATAATAAAATTTCACTATATCAATTTTTTTTTACAGAATGAATCCGTCAAAATTTACAATGCCAAAAAATCCTATCTATTTGTAAAATGTAAATGCTATATCGACGGTCAAATTTATAATAACAAAATGAATCCGTCAAATTTATAATACAAAAAAATATGAGTGCACTTATCACGATCCTGAAGGTCCCGTCCCTGATGCATATCCTGGACATCTGGTCCTATAATGGCCTGGTTGTTTGCATAGGCTACATCTGGATTGCCTTTGCTGAGGATCAACATCCATTGTCATTCGATCTCGACGTACCTTAGGTCTTCCGGGCCTTATATTTTTTTCCGGCGGTAATACAGTCGGTGTTTGTCTGTTGGCAGTATAATAATGCCGATAGCGACTGTCCGGTATAGGATGAAATTTTGGATCGTATGCATCTTGGTAATTAGAAACTGTATAGTAATGGGAAGCAAAATTGTAATGTGAGGTATGCATACTGCTCGCAGTAGCAATTGCGTGGGCACAAGGTAAATGTTGTTGCTGGAAAAGACCGCATGTACACGAAGAGAGCCCTTCATCTCTAAAGTTCACGGTATATTGATTCCCATTACCGCCCGTCACCTGAAACTCCGCCGTGTCAAACCTTTCGGATCTGTAGTATTGTGCTCTGCGCTCTCTTTTCCGAAAGATATCTTCGTAATACGCGGTGAGCGGAGTGTCCATCGCCAAGGACTTTTCTCTTCTGTGCACAAAATAAGTATTCATCCGGAAAAATGTTCGAACAATCAACCCCTGTATCGGTAAGCCTCTAACCCCTTTAAGGACCCCGTTGAAGCTTTCAGACATATTAGTCGTCATTAGGAGATATCTGCACCCATCATCATGTGCTTGTGACCACATGCGTACTGGATACTCATCTAACCACGTTTTCGCGGCTTGACTCATCTCCCCAATTTTCGTCATGTATTTGTCGTGAACATTAGGGTCAGGCGTTTCACCGGCTCTGTACATAAGTTTATGTAGATCCGAATTTTTAAATTTTCGATCAAAATTTTGCCTGAAATGTCGTAGGCAAAACCTATGTGGGGTCGTCGGAAATACAAATCTCATTGCAGCTAGTATTCCCAGATGTCTATCAGATATGATGCATAAATCCGTTCTATGAAGAACAGATGGGATATTTTTGAGGTTACGGAAAAACCATGACCAGGATGATGTATTTTCACCCTCGACAATAGCAAATCCCAAAGGAAATATACCGTTATTAGCATCAACACCTGTAGCAATTAACATGCAGCCTCTGTACTTACCGTATAGATACGTACCATCAACGCACAATACCGGCCGACAGTGTGTGAAACCAGCCGCACATGGACCAAAGCACCAGAAAATTCTTTGAAACCTGACAGAGCCCTCGACGTCTGTTTCTGTGGTTTTTAACCGGTATACGGTCCCCGGATTTGATACTTTCATGGCTTCCATAAAAGGGACTAGTGAGTTGTATGAGCTTTCCCAGTCCCCGAATATCTTGCACAAAGCCTTTCTACGAGCATCCCATGCCTTCACATACGAAATCTGAATTTTATGCTCTCCGCTAACCAAGAGCCGTATCTCTCGGGGAGTCATCGCCACATCTGTACGGATCAGGGGCATGATTAGCGAGCAAATGTAAGATGAAGTGCAATTCCGGTGATCCTGTAACATAATAGAATTGATGCAAGTGTGTTCTTGGTTGTATTTCGTGACGTTCCAAGCCTTGGCTCTTTTGGAACAACATGCATGCAATCTCCATTGACATTCAGGAGCTTTCGTACATACCACAGTATAGTACGTCTTATTTGACTCTTCGGTTTTAAATATAACGTTTTGCTGAATGGACCACGACTTTAGCTTACAAATAAGATCTCCTTTTTCCTGAAACAAATCCCCGACGCTGATGCAATCTTCGCTTGCTGCTGTCGAGTGCTTATAAGGCTCCTCTTCAAGTGCTTAAGTACTATAGAGATGAGTTGGATCGCATGGAGGCGGCTCAGGTAATCATAATTTAGGTAATTTAATTTGTTTTACAATTTTGAAATACCTAAATCATAATTTTTTTACTATGTTATTTGCGCAGTTTCTGTGGACGCCTTATACAGCATATCGTCTACAAAACTTACCCGGCATCTGTCTCGAAGGAGAGCCGGTTTGGCGGGCTCGATGCCCACTCCTCTGCAACAATGTCGTTGTTATGCACCTCCCGGATAGGGTATTGCGGCAGTTTGATAGATTGCAACATATTCCTGTCCCGCCGCCTTCGCCTATGACAGTAGAGGGAGACATGCGAGGAGGAAATACGGAGCGTGATTGGAGGGAGCATCATCATCAGTATTTGCTGAGATGGGAGGATAGGCAGCATAGTATTGCCTTACAGCAAATAGGTGACCACACAGCTACCGACGCTACCAAAGTATATCTACAGTGGTATAAGCATGTCACCATAAGATATCTTTCTGCTCCTCCCAAAAACTTCCCAAACATCTCGCGGTACGAGCCTAGAGGCCACATGGAACGAGATTTGGTAAGCCGCCCTCTTTATATCATATTACTTTTTAACATCCGGCGGTATGAGTCAATACTTATTTCTTATTTCTAATGTAACGACAGGCTCGTGGGTTGCATCTCGTACAAACAATGGTGCAGGAACCATACCCGACTGATGCTGGTCCGGCATGTCAGACTCGATTTTCAAATGTCGACCAATTTATTGGTGATGTATTTAGTTCATATGGTATTTCTCAACAT
The DNA here is from genome assembly GCA_030015575.1 of Agapanthus africanus. Classification (NCBI taxonomy): domain Eukaryota; kingdom Viridiplantae; phylum Streptophyta; class Magnoliopsida; order Asparagales; family Amaryllidaceae; genus Agapanthus; species Agapanthus africanus. The sequence continues at coordinate 11,573,068 of JASDDO010000010.1, forward strand.
TTATCGCCGGCACCGGAGCCGCAGTATCAGCCGGCACCGGAGCCGCAGTATGAACCGGCACCGGAGCCGCAGTATGAACCGGCACCGGAGCCGCAGTAAGAACCGGCACCGCAGCCGCAGTATGACCCGGCACCAGAGCCGCAGTATCAAGGAGATCCAGCGCAGCAGGATTGGTGGTTTGGATCACCATACCGTCAACAGCAACCCTGGCATACCGGACAGGCGCAACAACACCAGTCTTGGGGATCAGGTTTTGCAGAACAGCCGTCTTGGGGGTTAGGTTTTGCGCAACAACAGCACCCTTGGGGGTCAGGATTTGCGCAGCCATGGGGCCAAGGTTTTGTGCAAAATCAGCCGCATGAAACCGGGACAGGTTCTTCGCTACAACTGCCCAATTGGAACACGGATTTAGCGTCCTACGCAAATTTGTTGGGAAGCAGCACATATCCGACACCTGTCCCACATTCAGGTTCAGGATTTGTGGATCAACAGCCTGTCCAAGACGTTGCTGAAGACGAAGCTGAAGCAGAACCCGAACCCGAAGCAGCAGAGCAGACGCCGCCGCCGCCATCTATCCAAGAAACATGTGGTTTCTCCAGTCATCCCAGGAGGCATAGGCTTATGTCAAGCCTTCTCGGATTTCATAAAGGAAAAGGAAAAGGAAAAAAATAGTATTTACATTTTACAAATAGATAGGATTTTTTGGCATTGTAAATTTTGACGGATTCATTCTATAAAAAAAAAATTTGATATAGTGAAATTTTATTATTTAATTTAAATATTTTTTTTTGTCTATTGAATTTTATTTTATTTTTAAGAATTATAATTATAATTATAATTATAATAATAATAATAATAATAATAATATTATAATTATATCAGTAATAATTATAATGAATAATTAAATTAATTTTTTTTTAAAAAAAGGGGCGGGTTCTGGGAACCCGCCCCCTATACAAATGTATAGGGGGCGGGTTCCCAGAACCCGCCCTCTATACAAAACTATAGAGGGCGGGTTCTGGGAACCCGCCCCCTATACATTTGTATAGGGGGCGGGTTCCCAGAACTCGCCCTCTATACTGGGGGTGGGGGTGGGCCAGCGGGGTGGGGTGAAACCACCCTATTTTACGAATTAAAATTTTCCCTTCCTATTTTTATAATATAATTTTAAATTCATATTATTTCAAAAAAAAACCCAAAGGAAAATGAGAGGTTTACTATACACACATGCTAAAATTAAAAATGAAGGAGAAAAAAAATACATTAGCAACAACCATGTCATTAATTTTCAAATGATAGAGGAATAAATCTAGTGTGAATGTAGAAAAACATAAAATTGTTGGGTGCATTTTTGGCCAACTCATCACAAAAACATCAGGCTCTTACATCATAACAAGAATTAGTCATACAGGGGTTGCTTCTAGAAAACCAATCAAATCACAACTTAACTAAAAGAAAGGATCAATAGTACATGTGGTTCTCAGTGTAAACTTACTTCTCTCCCTCGATTCTCATCACAAATTTTAAGTTTTAAGGCGGACGGCAGGCGACTAAGTACGGTCGGCCGGCGGCAAACATCTGATCAACGGCCGGTCGGCAGATGACCGGATACTCTAAGCTCAAAACACAAAGTAATGATTGAAACTTTGAATTATTAGTTTCATCTGCTTTGTATTTATATACCTTATTGATTATTTCGCCACATTTAGATACCCTACACAACAAACCATATGGACATTTTTTTTAAACAGCGATGGATTTTATGGTCCACCGAAGGGAGCAAAATATCAACGGTTTGTATTTTATGGTAAGGTATATAAATGCAAAGTAGATGAAATATTGAGGTATTATTAAGCAATTAACCCAAAGAGTGATATTGAATTATTAGTTTTCAAACAATCTATATGAGCTTTGGTGCTGAAAAAACTAGGCCTAAAGACTTTTGGTTTAATAAACTTTCAACATTCATCCTTTATTTCACCTAACAACATTGCACCTAACAACATATTACACCAAAAAAATTAAAAATTGCACAATCTATGACATCCTCATAGGTTAAAGATTTTCAGATGTTTGCTTCAAAGGTAGGCATCCATAAGACTTTAACACTACATCTCCTTCAAGCTAAAGTGATGCATAGAAAATTATATATAGTAATAAAAAGTATTATATACTTAGGACAATTTGTCAATGCCATCTTGCAAATTCGATTTAGGATTAGTCTATTTCATCCGTTTGCACTCATTTAACTCTGGCTCATAGCTGATATAGGCAAATACGACATACCGGCTCGATGACAATTGTGCACACAAATGTGGGCTCGGTCTCAACATAAAGAAACCTCATGCCAGCTTGTTCCCGTTTCGATATTCAACTATCTAACATGTTTCTTCTGTCTCGTATGTACTACACATGCTTTCCGACCTACACCGGTATGCGGCCCCCGCGACGATTCTTCTTTCTTCAGAGACAACCACCCTCATCACCAACCCCTTCTACCTATTTAACTACCAAAATGCACACATCTGCATTCAAAGCAAGTCAAGCCGCCCAAAAAAAAAACACAATGGAAAAAAGCAAGGTTCTTATTATAGGAGGAACTGGGTACCTAGGCAAGAGAATTGTGAAGGCCAGCCTGGCCGGCAGGCATCCGACGCTCGTCCTCTACCGCCGTGAGATCGGGGTCGACATCGAGAAGGTGCAGCAGCTGCTGTCCTTCAAAGAGCAAGGGGCGCGCCTCGTCGAGGGCTCGTTCTCCGATCATCGGAGCCTGGTCGATGCGGTGAAGCAAGTCGATGTAGTGATATGTGCCATCTCCGGTGTTCATATCAGGAGCCATCAGATTCTGCTTCAGCTCAAGCTTGTTGATGCAATCAAAGAAGCTGGAAACATCAAGGTGAGGTTTTTCACATGAATATTAATAAACTTAATATTGAAACCTACAAAAGAAAACTATGATTTGGTCACCTAATCATAGGACTATTTGTGCTTCACCCCTTTAAACTTTATTCTTCCCACAAGTTTAATTTTTTCCAACCTGCAGCTCACCACAAATGCCAACAGATAAACAAGGGGAAAAAATGGACTCTTACAATATTAAATGTGTCTTGATTTGTTTCATCAACAGAAATTTGATGTGGATCATAAACTTGTTGATGATGATAAGCTATAAACATTAGGTTTTCAAGGTTTCCAAATCTCATGCAGCTTTCATATATAGAAGCAATCTTATATATATTTACTGCACTCTGGATTTTGCAACAAAAGTCGACAAATATCTATAAAAAATGTAACTCATTTCCCAGGCACTTTCGTTGCATACAACAAATGCTGCATTTTCATTCATATATCCGGTTTCTGATATAGGAAATATCATTTCCTGTAAACAGGACTTCACAGAAAAAAAAACCCTAAGTATGCCGTTGTATTTATAGGAAAGAAACGACCGATACAATCGCTATAAACCGAAAATTAGTACTAGTATCATAGGAAAAACAAATAGTTCAAAAATAAGGTGGGAAAAAGATATATCTTAATGAAAGTTGTTGCAGAGATTTTTGCCATCGGAGTTTGGAACGGACCCTGCAAGGATGAGTCACGCAATAGAGCCAGGACGCGTGACTTTCGATGAGAAAATGGTCGTGAGAAAGGCGGTCGAGGACGCTCAGATCCCGTTCACTTATGTCTCCGCTAACTGCTTCGCTGGCTATTTCGTCGGCGGGCTATGCCAGCCTGGCAGGATCGTCCCTTCGAGAGATAGTGTGTGCTTGCATGGAGATGGCAATGTCAAAGGTGTTGTGCATCTTCGTTTGCGTCTTGCTAAATTACACCAAACTACCTTAAAGCATTTTTATTACAAAAGGAGGTTTCTGTAATAGCAAATTCCGCTGCTTGAATCTTATTTTCGAAGTATGCGGAAACGGAACTTGTAAAATGAGCCGAAAATGCAAGAAACGTCTTTGCAGATTCTATTTCAGCGGATTTGACCCCACCAAGAAATATCATTTTTTTTCTTTGCAACAAACCTGACAAGTGGTAATTGTTACCTTGGCTGCAGCGGTTTATGTCGACGAGGACGATATCGCGACATATACCATCAAGACGATCGATGATCCTCGTACTTTGAACAAAACTCTTTACATTCGGCCACCGGAGAATATTCTTTCCCAAAGAGAGGTGGTTCAGGAATGGGAGAAGCTCATCGGTAAAGAACTAGAGAAGACAAGCATCTCGGAGGAAGATTTTCTATCCAGCCTAAGAGGTACGCGGATACATGCACCAAACTTCCTGTGATTTTACGTTTCGATATTGAAGGGTTGACGTCAATATGATGAAGAGTATGAAACTCAAATGTTTTTATTCAGGCTGTGAAACTTAAAATGGTCAGTGCCGATCATGTAAAATATATATGCCTGTGTTTTATTCAGGTCGAGACTATGCGGAACAAGTGGGAGGAGGACACTACTACCACGTTTGCTACGAAGGTTGCTTGACGAACTTCGAAATCGGGAGCGAAGGAGAGGAGGAGGCAACTCGGATGTATCCGGAGATTAAATACACTCGAGTGAAGGACTATCTCAAGCGTTATCTCTGAGCAAAAAAATAAAAAGAAATAAAAATCCATGTATGTGAGAATTTTGTGCTTGTTACTATAGAAAGATAGCAAAAGTTTGTGTACTTCATTTTTTTAATGATTGCATAATAATAATAGAAGCATAAAATTTGAAATATAATGCATACCGATATTTAAAATATTCGGATAAAAAGCTGAGAACAAAAATGAGAGGTTTGAACTCTCGCGGGAAATCCCATACCGCTAACCACTCAACCAAAGCAACCTCTTGTATGTATAAATATACTAGAGGTATGAATACCGTACGTTATCAAATACCGGTGCACACAAAATCGTCAGCGTTCTTCGTATTGTATCGGTATCTGAATTTTATCAATACGGACTGTAAGCTTCATTTTCTACGACTATCCATATTTGTATCTACCTCTGTCGTCATCTAGCGGATACAAATACTGTAACATCTATGCTCTGAAATCATAGATGTTAGAAAGAGATAGGACTTTAAAATGTGTATGCTAGGAAGCATGGACACAGACATAGTCACAACACGGATACGGTGATATGGCAAATTCCTAAAAAATAGGACATGGGTTGCTTAAGACATGTGCAACATAAAAAATTTCAAGTTGAGTCAGATGCAACATAAAAAATTTCACCAATTAAATCGAAAGAAAATTAAAGTCCATATATAAGGAAATTTCAAGTTTTAACAGATAAAATATGATGATAACATGTTTTGCTTAAGACATGTGGATTAATTACCTGACAAATCTGTTAGAAAAGGTAATTATATTGTGAAGCCTCTGCTACTTTTTTTACTGTTGAAAGTAGGCATTTTATTACTTTAATCTCTGCATCATTTAATAGTACCTCGGTGTGTAAATACAAGGTGATGTTAATGGTCGATATAAGATACAATACGTTACGGATTTATGGATTCACAATTTTCCAAAAATCTAAGACACAGAATACGTCTTTAGATCGATTTTTAATTAGATAAATATAAATGTATATTAAGATATACATATAAATATATAATGATATAAATAAATAATGACATTATTTAGATATTCAATACATTTTCAAATTTTTTAAGAGCCTTAATTTTCGAGAGAAAGATGATAGGTGTTGATCTGAAAGAGGCTGGTGGGACATTTATAAGTCCAAGCGAATACAAGAATTTCCGAGAGTTTCGGACTCCGATACACTATCGGAGACGGTTCATGATGCATTTGATCCAATTGTTTATTCTATTTGCACATTATAGCAATTATGCACGACTTTGTCACAATTTCTTCACTCTACCAACTTTGATTGGTCGATACCCTAATTTCCTTCGACCTTCTTCGCACGACTTTGTCACAATTTCTTTGCTCTACCAACTCTTCCATCTGTGTAGGTTTGTGATATGTTATATTATTAAAACCCATTATTTCTGCATCCATTCAAACATTTGGAGAAAGATTATCTAAAACACTAAAAATTGTTGGACCTATTTCATAGCTTATGAAGGCCAATTTTCCTAAAACTAACTTGGGTAAGGCTGACCTCTTTTGCAACAAAACAAACAACAATTGAGCCTTTATCCAAGTATATGTGGTAGGCTATATGAACCAACACGCGCACATAGATCTTCCGCGTCTACTCACTCCTATCGAACAATATAGTTTCGTTAAGGCCTTTGACATCCATATCTTTTCGTATCGCCTCCATCCGCGTTTTCTCCGGTCTCTCTTTCATTTCTTTCGACTTGGCCTAAATCGAGAATATTCACTCATCGAACCGATACTTCCGTAGGTCTGCATCGCATATGACTAAACCATCTTAAACGGTTTTCTCGCATCTTTTCCTCCACAGATGCTACCCCAACTTTTGCACAAATAACCTCATTTCGCATCTTATCTTTTTTAGTGTTACCACAAATCCAACGAAGTATGCACATTTCCTCTACATTCATTTTCTGTGCATGATATTTTTTAGGAGCCTAACATTCCGCACCATATAATATGGCAGATTTGATAGCACTTCGATAAAACATCCTATTCAACCTTAACAGAAAGTTACAATCGCACAAAATCTCCATTGCGCTGCTCCATTTCAACCAACCAGCATGAATCCTCTTGTCACGACCCAAAGTTCGGCCCGTGACCGGCACTTAACATCTTAAAAACTATACAAAAGTATTCATGCTGGTTGGTTGAAATGGAGAACAAATGGAGAATGGACTCAGAACATACTTCATCATCCATGAAGACGGATCTTTGAGATACGACAGCAGATTGTGTGTACCAAAAGGTCCTGTTCGGGAAGAGTTAATGAAAGAAGCTCACAGCTCTCCCTACTCAGTATATCCTGGAGGTACCAAAATGTACAAAGATCTACGTCAGAATTATTGGTGGCATGGAATGAAGTGTGAAGTAGCCAGAAGCGTCGCAAAATGCTTGGTGTGTCAGCAAGTAAAGGCTGAACATCACAGGACTGCTGGATTACTTCAACCGTTACCAATCCCAGAATGGAAGTGGCTACACATCACGATAGATTTTGTGACTGCTCTTTGTTTACTCCAATCAGAGCAAAGCTCTGTTCAAATTCCAAGACGGGAGACGAAGCAACGCTTCTGTTTCCCCCAATCAGAGCAAAGCTTTGTTTTGAAATTGAAGTGAAAATTAAAGTTAAAATAAATGAAGCAACGTTTCAGATCCTCTGCGCTGCGCGCAGAGCGCCACGTGTCAAAATCAGAAACGCCAGCGCAGGGAGCGCAGCACCCAAGGCAGCGCGCCCAATCAGAGCAAGAATCTATTTAAAAAACAAAATTAAAAGAAGCAACGCTTCAGATGCTCTGCGCTCTGCGCTGCGCGACACGTGTCAGCGCAGTTGCGCTGCGCGCTGCGATGTGCGCTGCGCGACACGTGTCAGCGCAGTTGCGCTGCGCTCTGCGCTGCGTGACACATGTCAAGCGCTGATACATTTGCGCCAAACAGAATTAAAATTCCAGTAAAATCTTTCTGTTCTTGTTAAAACAAGAAGATTATCTTCTGTAAAACAGAAGCTCTTGGATCAAAGATCCAACGGTGGGGAAAATTCCCCAAATCACTCAGAGAATGATCTTTTTAACAAATTTAACAAATTAATGGGTACTATATAAAGGCCCCTAGACCCCAATTCAATGATCAACATCAAGATCAAAAACAACAGCACACAGAATAGAGAGAACTCTGAAGAATTTTGAGAAAAACTCAAGAAGAGAAAAAAGGTAAAAACCTTTATAAAAAAAGAAGAATTTCTTCTGAATAGATCATTGATCTAAGAACAAGATCAATGATCTTCAATAAAAAATAAATAATAACAATACCTTGCACTTTTTTATGAACCATTGGTTCTGGAATCTTAAAGATTCTTTTCTTGAATCCAAAATTGGATCAAGTTATTGAAACAGTGCCTTGCACTTGCAAAAACTACACTGTTGCGCTCCTGGGTTGGCGCAAGCCACCAGAGAGCGCCACGTGTCAGCACCATAACCACTTGCGCTATGCGCTTTTAAAAATAGAGCATTGCTCTTTAAAGTTGGCGCAACTCACCAGAGCGCGCCACGTGTCATAGCGCAACAGCGCAGCGCACTGGCACAGCGCACTGCGCTAGCGTGACACGTGTCACCTCCACATGCTTTTGCGCTCAATAATTAGCGCAAAGCGCCTGACAAGCCAATGTCAGACAATTAATGCACTGCATTATTTACAGAAGGGCCAAGCCCAATTAAAAAAAGGCCTAACAGGACAAATTAAATGCAATGCATTATTTTAAAGAAGGGCAGAGCCCAAACAGATGCTCTGCATCATTTATAAAGGGACAGAGCCCAAATCAAAAAGGCCTAGCAGGCCAGAATGAAATGCAGTGCATTATTAAACAGGGGCAAAGCCCTAGCACAAGCCTAATAGGCCAAAGATAAAAATGTTGAATATTCTCAACTGGACTTAGCCCAATCATGGTCGTAAGTCCTCAAATTAAATTGACGGAGCAAGACTGCTCTCTTAAATCAATTTACATCCGGTTCAAGGGTACATCTCTGAACTCCTCTGACACCTATCGTTGTAATCTTTCAACGACGTCAGAGAGGTGATGGGTCCCGACAACCACACATCCATACGGACTGTGGGGTCCCTAAACCCATGGACTTATGCGTCCTTAAACTAATGGATTAATGTGTCCTTAAACACACCCATACGGACTGTGGGGTCCTTAAACCCATAGACTTATGCGTCCTTAAACTAATGGACTAATGCGTCCTTAAACACATCTATATGGACTATATGGTCCTTAAACTCATGGACTTATGCGTCCTTAAACTAATATCCATCCCCAAAACTGGAAATGGACCACCATGTCCCTAAACTGGCAATGGACCACTATGTCCCTAAACTGGCAATGGACCGCAATGTCCCTAAACTACCTATAGACCACTACGTCCCTAAACTGGAACAACAGAGCCCCTAAACGCTCTTTTGTCGGATCTAAACGATCCCGTTTAAGTTGATCTTAGCCTCAAATATGGTTAACGTATCCTTAAACCTTCAAACAGACTTTAGTCCCAAATTGGACTATAGATCCCCCAGCCAACTTTGGTTCAAGGGTACATCTCTGAACTCATCTGACATTTTTCGTTGTAATCCTTCAACGTCGTCAGAGAGGTGATGGGTCCCGACGGTCATACATGCGATGGACCACCATGTCCCTAAACTAGAACAATAGAACCCAAACACTCTTTTGTCAGATCTAAACGATCCCGTTAAGTTGATCTTAGTCTCAAACTGGACTAACGTATCCTTAACAAACGTTTGAGTTGATCTTAGCTTCAAATACGGCTAACGTATCCTCAAACCAAAACCCCAAACCTAAATCTAAGAAAATACGGATTTGGACTAATCCACGCCCTACGGGAGATGACATAAATTAGTCTCCGTATACAATCCACGGGCAACCACAAACAAAACAAACACCCACGACACGAAGTGAAATTCTGGAGAAGGAGAAAGTGGTTACCGCGATGCGGTAGCGTAATTAACTGCAGGGGCTTGCGTCTGTAGGGAAGAGCATCCCCACAATCAAAAACCCCTCAAGCGAGGGGGAATCTGATGAAGTCTGCTATATCGGCCGCATCCGTCTAAATCTCCGATACACGGTGCCATAAATCAACTTGGCATCTTCGGAGAAGTGGACGGATAAAACCAAATAGCATCTGCCCCGAATCTCAGGCAAGACATTCAGTCTGTGGCCGCCATTCGGAGGGGAACAGATTCTGGCACGCCCGGTGGGACTTTTTCCTCTTTCCACTCCACACTTCGTGTGTCGTGTTCGCGAATGAATCGCGGTTTGCTGTGGTTGCCTGTGGATTCAAGGTACTAAGATTTGGTGTCTTTCTCCGTGCAGAAAACAGAAGATCAATGACTTCAAACTGCACTGCTTGCAACTGCAACTCTCGCTCGGTCTCTGCTGGAGGAGTGACTTATGGGCCCCAAGCGGCCTCCCTTTTCAAGATACCAGTGGAGCAGGTAACTCAAGCCACCGCTGGACTATTCTTCGGGACCATGCTCCCACCGATGAGCTTCAAGGCCCCAATGACGTCGCAAGAAGCTCCAAGGAAGTCGGTCTTTGATCGGCTTACAACTACCGCGGCCCCTCTCAACGGGTCGCCCAACTCCACTGCCTCAGTTTTTAACAGGCTAGGTCAGAGCTCCAACAGGCCCATGAAAAAGCCAGCAATACCAGAAGATGTTATCCCTAAGCGGACAGCTATCTCTACTCCAGTTTCAGGCGAAATCACCAAGGTTGCTTCCCCTGCTCGGAAGTCTGCTTTTGACAGGTTGGCCTTCCCCATTCAACGGACGTCGGTCTTTAAAAGGCTGGTACCAGCAGATTTTGACCAACACAGGGGGCATGAGGAGGTCACCCCTGCGGCTCAATCAATTCCACCCGCACGACACGCTCGGCGTCGCCACTGGCATCGAGTAAGGAAGGCTGGGGGTAACTCTCCCTCTGGATTTACGCCACCAGCTCCGATGGTAGGGATCGAGGCTGCTGTTCCAACTGGGAACAGCTTTGAATTGCTGAACACGGTGTGCAGAAACTCTCCTACTGCGGTGTTGAAACGAACTCCTTCATCTGTGAAGAATACTCCAGAGAAGAAGCTAGAGCAGCCCCCTCAACGTCTGTCCTCTAAAATTTACAAAGTCTGGCGACAGGTCCAGGAGTCGGTGGTTGATGAAAACTATCTCCGCCAACAGAAAAAGATGAAGGTTCGGCAGGAGAAGGATTACTCCGTCAAGCCACAAAAAAACAACGGCTACTTGGGTGCCCACTACAACGGCCCCCTCAACTTCAACCACTCAAAAGAAAAGGAGGCCGCAAAAAGCCCTTGTGAACATGGCGAACCGTAAATGCGCTGAGCACAAACACCCCAAGTCTGGGGGCATGGTGGTGCACACTGTTTATATGGCTTCTGGAAAAGAGGAAAGCCGTGCTTCGACGGGTCACCGACCGCTCACTCGATCCGTGACGAAAGCCCAGGAGCAGCAACAGAAGCTTCAGGAGATGATGACTGCAATGGCCGCACTTACCGGGCCAAAAGAAAGCTTGGAGGCATCATCAGAGCAGTGTCATGAACAAGAAACTGACGCTGACTACCTACGCAGAGTCCTCGAAAAGAAGGACAAAGAAGCCGCAGAGCAAGCGGCTAACATAAAACAAATGGCGCTTCTCTTCCAAGATATGGTAGGGATGATGATCCAGCAAGATCCTCCTGCTGAAGATCCTCTGATTGTCCTTGAAGATGACAAAGTAGAGACATCGAATCCTTCTCCAGCTCTTTCAGCAGCCAAGGAAGAAACCATTTCCAAGGTCGCACTGGATGACTATATAGCTCAGTAAATACGAGCTCATCAGGCGAGTGAAGCGGCTGGGCAAATTGCTAGAACCGGACGACCCTACCCGGGCTGGTATGACCAAATCAGTTACCTGCTGGGATATACGATCCCTAAATTCCATGTGCAAGGGGACAGGGAATCCACATCAGCATGTCGCTCAATTCAGGGCCTTATGCGGCAATACTGGAGGCGATGACAAATTGTTGCTTCGACAATTCGTCGGCAGCTTAGCAGAAACAACCTTTGAATAGTATTCGGAGCTACCTAACGACTCTGTCAAAACATTTGCGGAGATAGAGCTACTGTTTACCCAAAGATTCGCGAGTGCTAGTGGACGCACCCCGATAACAGCACTGATCAACGCCAGGATAAGGCCAGGCGAAACGTGGGTCCAATATGCAACACGATGGCGGAACCTATGGTCGAAATGCGAACAACGTATCGAAGAAGCGCCAGCGGTGGGCATGTTCATGGGCACTTTCGATCCGCAGGCGACTATATCCCAATTCATGATGTTCTTCAGGCCGACCACTTTCCAGGCCTTGATCGACAAATTAGACCAAATAGACCAGATGGGCCATGGACCGTCTCCTCCAAAACCGGACTCTCGAAATGAGAAGGGGAAAGGAAAAGCGATCGTCGTCGCCAATGCTCAACAACAACCAAGCAACTCAAAGCCGGTTGTTCGCCAAAATAACGTGCGTCCATGCCCATCCCTCGAAGAGAGACTGAGACGTACTTACTCGTTTCCTCAGGATAAAACGAGAAGACTGTTCGAGCTGGCAGTGCGCAACAGACTTATCAATCTGCCGAGTCCAAAACGTCTGTCGCAGCCAGGTGATCTCAATAATCCCAATTATTGCCCTTACCACCAAACGGTAAGTCACCCGATCGAGGACTGCTTTGTCTTTAAGGGATGGGTTGAGGATCAGCACCTACAAGACAAATGCGCGCTGTCTGAAAAGTGGAAAGTAAACCCACCACAGCCGCACACTCCAAAGAAGACGGACACGCCGGGGGCAGCCTGTTCTTTTGTTGAGGATGAAAACGATGGAGAAGACTCATCAGATGAATCCAAAGACTACGTAGCGAGTTGTCATGTGATCTCTCACTCATTAGTGGATGATAAAGAGGCTCTTTGCGCCGAGAAACCGAGGGCGGACCCTGAACTAGAAATTCTGCCGCCGTCAGACGAGATGATCAATGCCTTCCTGAATGAGATTCGTCTGAAAGTTAAAGCCAATCAGGAACGTGAGTTGGCCATACTGGAAGGAACCAAACACCGACGACTGGACCAAAGAGTCGAGGCACTCCCGTCAAATCAAAAGTCATCCGCTGCGGATAAAAACAAATTCAAGACGAGGAAAATGTTTGCTAAAGCCCTGTCAGTGGGAATGAAGCTACCACCCTCTGAAAAAAATACTCTCGGTGGAGTTGAGATGCATCCTAACTTCTGCTTATATCATCAGAAGATCATACATCCTACCGAAGACTGCGACTCCTTTAAGTGTTGGTGGCAAGGGTATGTCGCTCAAAAGCAACACTTCAACAGGACAAAGCGTGAAGCTCGTAGACATCAGAAAAATGCGATAGATGAGCGCAGAAGAGCCGCCGCCGACTGTCACATAGCCGACTCCAAGGGATCGCAAATTATCACCTTCGGAAGCGACTCTGATGAAGAAGCTTCCCTCAACCCTCTCCTCAAGAAATCCATTTCAAAAATGAAAGAATTGAGGAGTTGCGAGAACGTTAAGCCGTGCAACTACACGCTGCTCGGAAAAAATCTCGGCCCCATAAACAAGGGGTCGAGCAAAAAGGATAAAGGGAAGGGGAAAACAGCCCTCGTAGCCAATTCTCAACAGCAATCGAGTGGCCCTAGACCGGTTGTTTGCCGAAAAAATAAGCGGCAACCCCTCCAGGAAAAGTTAAAACGTCCTTACTCGTTTCCTCAAAATAAAACAAAGAGACTGTTCGAGCTGGCAGTGCGCGACAAACTCATCAATCTGCCGAGTCCAAAACGTCCGTTGCGGCCAGGCGATGTTAACGATCTCGATTATTGCCTTTACCACCAAACGGTCGGTCACCTGATCGAGGATTGCTACGTCTTCAAAAACTGGGTTGAAGATCAATACCAACAAGGCAAGTTCGTCATCTCCGAAAACTGGAAGGTGAGCCCGCCACAACCGCACGCGTCGGGAAAGATGGAGACGCCGAGGGCATCATGCTCATTCATAGGGAAAGCCACATAGACCGAAAAGTCGGTAAACTAGAGCTTCGCCTCAAATATGGCGATAACGGACCGAAACGTCTTTAAACTAATGATAGACCGCAATGTCCTAAAACTTGCAAATGACTGAAACGTCTTTAAACTACTACCGCAGCATCCTCAGGCGGACGAGATAAAAAAAAAGAATAAAGAAAAAAATAAAATAAAAAATAAAAATAAAAATAAAAAAATAGAAAAACGGTATGTCCATAAGCAAAACGGGCACGGATGAAAACCCGAAAGGACTCCGTGAGTAAAAACAGCAGGGTTACCGGCGAGTGTTTGTGAAAACCTGAAAGGGCGTTAAAAAAAATAAAAAGAATAAAAAAAAGAAGAGGAAAAACGGTATGTCCATAAGCAAAACGGGCACGGATGAAAACCCGAAAGGGCTCCGTGAGTAAAAACAGCAGGACTACCGGCGAGTGTTTGTGAAAACCCGAAAGGGCGCAATCTCGTTAAAGGACACTTACATGGTCCTCTCGACCTTATAAGGAGAAATCACCCGCGTGAGATCCTTACGACTCACAAGGGAGCAACACACTTAGGGATCCCCACGATTCCTAAGGAGAAAATACACTTGCGAGATCCTCACGACTCGTAAGGAGAACTCTCTTATGGGACCCTCACAGCTCATAAGATTTGAAAGTCTTAAGTTACAGAGACCTAAACCTGTGCTTAAGAAACCCCCACAACCTTCGATATTGCCCTACAAATGGCTCAATACTGACCCTTGTATACGATCCACAGGCGCGAATAAACATTTCCCTAACCAAGCCCCATCCGTGACCGGGGATATGTTCGCATGGTGAACAACCCTTGTAAGTCCTCTCGACTTACAAGGAGAAAACCCTCTTGTAGGATCCTTACGACTTACAGAGGAACATACACTTAGGAATCCTCACGATTCCTAAGGAGAAAATACACCTCCAAGATCCTCACGACTTGTAGGGAGAAATACCTTTGTGGGACCCTTACGGCTCATAAAGTCAAAAGCCTTAGTCGACAAGACCTTAACCCTGTTCACTAAGCCACCTTTGTTTGACATCGATAGAGGCAAATGATGATTCGCTCCTAGCAATATCCCAGTTGTAGCGATGCTGATGCCGAAATCGGTGTCTAATTTCAGGTTTACGGAGAAAAGCCAGTAGGCCGCACATGCATACGAAATAGCCGAAATGATGAGGCAACTTGCAATAAAAAGCAGCAAGTAAAAACGTATGCACACAAAATAGCCGAAATGATTGGGCAACTCGCAATAAAAAGCAGCGAGTAAATATAAAATAAACAACCGAAATGATTGGGCACCGCGAAAAATAGCCGAAATGATTGGGCAATCGCGACCTTCGCGATATAAAAGCTGAAATGATAGAGCATCGCGGAAATAAAACAATAACAAAAAAAAATATGATGAAACTTTTGCCCTACAGGTGAGATCACGTCGATCCCTATATACAATCCATGGGCACAAACAAAGAGGGAACCACACCTTCCCGACAGGCTCCGCCAGAGAGCGAAGCCAAATCTCGACGGTTCACCAGCAACCTAGAGACAACTGTGACGTTCGTCTCGATACAGCAGACGAGATGTCACCCCAGCGTTCTTCTTCCAGTAGGGTTCAGACGCGACAATCAAACAAATGGAGCCACGGCAAAATCCCTAGTTCCAAACCTCAACGGTTCACCAGCAACCTAGAGACAACCGCGACGTTCGTCTCAATACAGCAGACGAGATGTCACCCCAGCGTTCTTCCTCCAGCAGGGTTCAGACACGACAATCAAACAAATGGAGCCACGGCAAAATCCCTAGTTCCAAACCTCAACGGTTCACCAGCAACCTAGAGACAACCGCGACGTTCATCTCGATACAGCAGACGAGATGTCACCCCAGCGTTCTTCCTCCAGCAGGGTTCAGACGCGACAATCAAACTATCGGAGCTACGACAAAATCCCTAGTTCCAAACCTCGACGGTTCACCAGCAACTTAGAGACAACCGCGACATTCGTCTCGATACAGCAGACGCGATGCCAGCAAACGAAGCAAAGGCCAAATTCCTAGCTTCAGGGTCTTGACGGCAACTCACATAAAACCTGAAAGACTATCGGAGATCATCCCACACCAGCGCGGAGTGGTTATGACTCATCGGGGCTCTCCAAGATGAGCCTAACCTCAAGTAAAAAGCGGCATGGCAAAATTCCTAACGCTTGCTCTTCCGACGGTCAAACTGCCAAGGAGGATTGCTTGAAGACGTCTTGTCCAGCCCCCGAAGGGATCAGAGACACGGCAGTCGCATGGCTACTCGAACAGCACGATTGCCTATCGAGGAATATATCAGCTGATGCGACGGTACGATGGCCAAAACCCTAAGTACCACAGACCCTAACGGACTTCTGTCGTAAAGAGCAGAGGTTAACTGTGACGTTAGGATATTCTTGCGAGAAATGCTCGATTCGTCTCGACTTGTGAAGAAATTGATGTCTTTGCGAGAACTTCTCGATGTGGCTTGACTCGTAAGACAAAGCATTAGGCGGCGGGGATTAAAAAACTTGCTTCCTAAGCACTGGGACCCTGCAAGTCGGCCCAAAACGGTCTCCTGCATACTATACACGGGTCTCACTCTCCAAAGTCAAATCTCGACAAGGAGAGAAACAACCGCTTGCTAGTCCTCTCAACTCGTAAGAGGGAAAATTCTCTTATAAGATCCTTACGACTTATAAGAGAAAACGCACTTAGGAATCCTCACGATTCCTAAGGAGAAAATACACCTACGAGATCCTCTCGATCCGTAGGAAGAAATCTCTATGAGACCCTCACGGCTCATAGAGTTGAAAAGTCTTAGGCAGCAAATCTGAATTTGCGGCCTAAGCCATCGCTATCTCTTGAAGAAACTAAGATGCTTACTCTATTATCTGTCAACCATGTTTATTAAGACAGCATGCTGATAATAAGAGAAAGGGAGAAAGCAAAAGATTCAAACAAACGGAGCCACGGCAAAATCCCTAGTTCCAAACCTCGACGGTTCACCAGCAACCTAGAGACAACTGCGACGTTCGTCTCGATACAGCAGACGAGATGTCACCCCAGCATTCTTCCTCCAGCAGGGTTCGGACGCGACAATCAAATTAACGGAGCCACGGCAAAATCCCTAGTTCCAAACCTCAACGGTTCACCAGCAACCTAGAGACAACCGCGACGTTCATCTCGATACAGCAGACGAGATGTCACCCCAGCGTTCTTCCTCCAGCAGAGTTCGGACGCGACAATCAAATTAACGGAGCCACGACAAAATCCCTAGTTCCAAACCTCGACGGTTCACCAGCAACCTAGAGACAACCGCGACATTCGTCTTGATACAGCAGACGCGATGCCAGCATACGAAGCAAAGGCCAAATTCCTAGCTTCAGGGTCTTGACGGCAACTCACATAAAACCTGAAAGACTATCGGAGATCATCCCACACCAGCGCGGAGTGGTTATGACTCATCGGGGCTCTCCAAAATGAGCCTAACCTCAAGTAAAAAGCGGCATGGCAAAATTCCTAACGCTTGCTCTTCCGACAGTCAAACTGCCAAGGAGGATTGCTTGAAGACGTCTTGTCCAGCACCCGAAGGGATCAGAGACACGGCAGTTGCAGGGCTACTCGAACAGCACGATTGCCTATCGAGGAATATATCAGCTGATGCGACGGTACGACGGCCAAAACCCTAAGTACCACAGACCCTAACGGACTTCTGTCGTAAAGAGCAGAGGTTAACTGTGACGTTAGGATATTCTTGCGAGAAATGCTCGATCCGTCTCGACTTGTGAAGAAATTGATGTCTTTGCGAGAACTTCTCGATACGGCTCGACTCGTAAGATAAAGCCTAAGGCAGCAAGGTTTAAAAGACTTGTTTCCTAAGTGCTGGGACCCTGCAAGTCGGTCTAAAACAGTCTCTTGCATACTATTCACGGGTCTCACTCTTCAAAGTCGAATCTCGACAAAGAGGGAAACAACCGCTTACGAGTCCTCCCGACTCGTAAAGAGGGAAAATTCTCTTATGAGGTCCTTACGACTTATAAGAGAAAACGCACTTAGGAATCCTCACGATTCCTAAGGAGAAAATCCACCTACGAGATTCTCTCGATCCGTAGGGAGAAAAGTCTCTATGAGACCCTCACGACTCATAGAGTTGAAAAGTCTTAGGCAGCAGATCTGAACCTGCAGCCTAAGCCATCGCTATCCCTTGAAGAAACCAAGATGCTTACTCTATTAATTGTCAACCATGTTTATTAAGACAGCATGCTGAGAATAAAAGAAAGAAGAAAGCGACAGAAAGAACATCCGATGTGCATTTGATCAAGCATTCGAGACACATTCATTCATGCATGTGCAAAAGACTCAGAACGAGAAATAAGACAACCTGAAATAGAAATTTTCCATTCATATTGCAAAGGGTTCTTACAATCATAAAGAAATAAACAAAGACATTGTCCAAAAGATTACAATGACAAGACCTCAGATCCTGGACAGGGATTGAGGAACTCGAAAGTGATCTTGTCCAAGACTTTCCAAGCTTGGCGAACCATCCTGGTGTGCTTCCTTTCGCGAGCACGGGCGTCGGGATCCCCACTGATGTCCTCCACCCTCCGGTAGGCAGCAAGAATGGCGGACTGTAGAAAGGCCTGGTGCAAGAGATCGACAAGATTGTCTCGCCGTCTTTTCGAGATTAAGTTCATCAGGTACACCGAGTGAACCTTATCCTCGGCGGCATCCAACGCCCTAAGCGGCACACCGGAACAGAATAGGGGAAGCGCTTCCCAGATGGCTCCCACGATAAGCTTCAGGAGGGAGGAACGTCGGGGAAGCAGTTGACCGTTATATGCGTCGAAGCGGCTCATGATTTCAGCACACTCCGCGTTTGTGAACTCTCGATTTTGAGAACGGCCAAGTCGGCGGATCTTCCCGTAAGAGATGATCTCGTCAAGATCGTACATGTGGGCGTCCATTGTTTCTGTGAAAGAGAATCAACAAAATTATCAGAAAGACTGATTAAGCAAAATGATATAATGCATCGAGGAATAAAATGCCATCTTTAAAACTCCAAGATCCATGAAAAACTCCTAAGAGTTCTTTTGTATGATTTGGAAGGAGCAAAGCTCCATTAATGAAATGAGAAAATACAAGAAAAATCTTTTAGAGAGCAGATCTCTATTAATGGAACCCTAATAGGGTTCTCCTTAGTTCTCTTTAGACCCCTTTAGAGCCAAGCTCTGCTAAGTGAAACCCTAAATGGGTTTTCTTTAGATCAGGGATCTATTGAGAGCAAGGCTCTTAAAATTGATTTAATTTAATCCAAATTAATTTTTACCTAAAGTTCTCTAGAGTTCGAACTTTTAAAAGTACTTAAACAAAAGAGCAGGGCTCTGAACAAAATTCGTATGAAGAGATGAAAATCATCTAAGGGACCAAAGGTCCTATTTATAGGTATTGAAGAGCCGTTTCAACTTCCAAGGGATGGCGCGACGGTTGGAATTCTGCCACCGCTGCGCTCACGTTTGGGGCCACGTAAGCGCAACTGTGGGGGGGGCATTTGTTTATCCCAATCAGAGCAAAGCTCTGTTCAAATTCCAAGGCGGGAGACGAAGCAACGCTTCTGTTTCCCCCAATCAGAGCAAAGCTCTGTTTTGAAATTGAAGTGAAAATTAAAGTTAAAATAAATGAAGCAACGCTTCAGATCCCCTGCGCTGCGCGCAGAGCGCCACGTGTCAAAATCAGACACGCCAGCGAAGGGAGCGCAGCGCCCAAGGCAGCGCGCCCAATCAGAGCAAGGCTCTATTTAAAAAACAAAATTAAACGAAGCAACGCTTCAGATGCGCTGCGCTCTGCGCTGCGCGACACGTGTCAGCGCAGTTGCGCTGCGCCTTGCGCTGCGCGACACGTGTCAGCGCAGTTGCGCTGCGATGTGCGCTGCACGACACGTGTCAGCGCAGTTGCGCTAGCGCAGTTGCGCTGCGTGACACGTGTCAAGCGCTGGTGAGTTTGCGCCAAACAGAATTAAAATTCTAATAAGATCTTTCTGTTCTTGTTAAAACAAGAAGATTGTCTTCTGTAAAACAGAAGCCCTTGGATCAAAGATCCAACGGTGGGGAAAATTCCCCAAATCACTTAGAGAATGATCTTTTTAAAAAATTTAACAAATTAATGGGCACTATATAAAGGCCCCTAGACCCCAATTCAATGATCAACATCAAGATAAAAAACAACAGCACACAGAATAGAGAGAACTCTGAAGAATTTTAAGAAAAACTCAAGAAGAGAAAAAAGGTAAAAACCTTTATAAAAAAAGAAGAATTTCTTCTGAATAGATCATTGATCTAAAAACAAGATCAATGATCTTCAATAAAAAATAAATAATAACAATGCCTTGCACTTTTTTATGAACCATTGGTTCTGGAATCTTAAAGATTCTTTTCTTGAATCCAAAATTGGATCAAGTTATTGAAATAGTGCCTTACACTTGCAAAAATTGCACTGTTGCGCTCCTGGGTTGGCGTAAGCCACCAGAGAGCGCCGCGTGTCAGCACCATAACCACCTGCGCTATGCGCTTTTAAAAATAGAGCATTGCTCTTTAAAATTGGTGCAACTCACCAGAGCGCGCCACGTGTCACAGCGCAACAGCGCAGCGCACTGGCACAGCGCACTGCGCTAGCGTGACACGTGTCACCTCCACATGCGCTTGCGCTCAATAATTGGCGCAAAGCGCCTGACAAGCCAATGTCAGACAATTAATGCACTGCATTATTTACAGAAGGGCCAAGCCCAATTAAAAAAGGCCTAACGGGCCAAATTAAATGCAATGCATTATTTTAAAGAAGGGCAGAGCCCAAACAGATGCTCTGCATCATTTATAAAGGGACAGAGCCCAAATAAAAAAGGTCTAGCAGGCCAGAATGAAATGCAGTGCATTATTAAATAGGAGCAAAGCCCTAGCACAAGTCTAATAGGCCAAAGATAAAAACGTTGAATATTCTCAACTGGACTTAGCCCAATCATGGCCGTAAACCCTCAAATTAAATTGACGGAGCAAGACCGCTCTCTTAAATCAATTTACATCCTGTTCAAGGGTACATCTCTGAACTCCTCTGACACCTATCGTTGTAATCTTTCAACGACGTCAGAGAGGTGATGGGTCCCGACAACCACACATCCATACGGACTGTGGGGTCCCTAAACCCATGGACTTATGCGTCCTTAAACTAATGGACTAATGCGTCCTTAAACACACCCATACGGACTGTGGGGTCCTTAAACCCATTGACTTATGCGTCCTTAAACTAATGGACTAATGCGTCCTTAAACACATCTATATGGACTATGGGGTCCTTAAACTCATGGACTTATGCGTCCTTAAACTAATATCCTTCCCCAAAACTGGAAATGGACCACAATGTCTCTAAACTGGCAATGGACCGCAATGTCCCTAAACTACCTATGGACCACTACGTCCCTAAACTGGAACAACAGAGCCCCTAAACGCTCTTTTGTCGGATCTAAACGATCCCTTTTAAGTTGATCTTAGCCTCAAATATGGTTAACGTATCCTTAAACCTTCAAGCAGACTTTAGTCCCAAATTAGACTATAGATCCCCCAGCCAACTTTGGTTCAAGGGTACATCTCTGAACTCATCTGACATTTGTCGTTGCAATCCTTCAACGTCGTCAGAGAGGTGATGGGTCCCGACGGCCATACATGCGATGGACCACTATGTCCCTAAACTAGAACAATAGAGCCCAAACCCTCTTTTGTCGGATCTAAACGATCCCGTTAAGTTGATCTTAGTCTCAAACTGGACTAACGTATCCTTAACAAACGTTTGAATTGATCTTAGCCTCAAATACGGCTAACGTATCCTCAAACGAAAACCCTAAACCCAAATCTAAGAAAATACGGATTTGGACTAATCCACGCCCTACGGGCGACGACATAAATTAGTCTCCGTATACAATCCACGGGCAACCACAAACAAAACAAACACCCACGACACGAAGTGAAATTCTGGAGAAGGAGAAAGTGGTTACCGCGATGCGGTAGCGTAATTAACTGCAGGGGATTGCGCCTGTGTGGAAGAGCGTCCCCACAATCAAAAACCCCTCAAGCGAGAGGGAATCTGACGAAGTCTGCTAGATCGGCCGCATCCGTCTAAATCTCCGATACACGGTGCCATAAATCAACTTGGCATCTTCGGAGAAGTGGACGGATAAAACCAAATAGCATCTGCCCCGAATCTCAGGCAAGACGTTCAGTCTGTGGCCGCCATTCGGAGGGGAACACTCTTCCTCGTAGCACTAAGGGTAATGATGTTGTATGGGTCATTGTGGATCGACTCACAAACTCAGCTCATTTCATCCCATTTCGAGTTGGCCAATCAACTGAGACATTAGCAAAGAAGTACATGGAGGTAATAATCTAATTAAGATTTAAACTCTTCACACTGTATTACCCCTGACCCATGAACTCATACATGAAATTGTGAGACTTCATGGAGTACCGGTCTGCATTGTCTCCGATCGTGACACCAAGTTCCGATCGCAATTTTGGCAGAATCTGCAAGCAAACTTGGGAACAAGTCTGAACTTCAGCACGGCTTATCATCCACAAACAGATGGACAGTCAGAACGAACAATTCAGATCTTGGAGGATATGCTCAGAGCGTGTATGTTAGATTTCAAAGGATCGTGGGAAGATCACCTACACCTTGTGGAGTTTTCGTACAACAATAGTTACCAAGCAAGCATAGGAATGACACCTTTTGCAGCACTGTATGGAAGGAAGTGTCGATCACCATTAAGTTGGGACGACATAGGAGATAGGGAACTTCTTGGACCAGAGATGATTGTAGCGACTGTTAATGTGGTTCGTACTATTAGGGAAAGAATGCACATAGCCCAAGATCGACAGAAGCACTGGGCTGATGTGAAGAGACGACATTTGGAGTTCCAGCCAGGAGATCATGTATTCTTGAACATATCTCCGAACCGCGGAGTGATCCGATTTGGAAGACGGGGTAAGCTAAGTCCGAGATATATTGGACCGTTCGACATACTCGAACGAGTCGGTGAAGTGGCATACCGCTTAGCGCTTCACCTTCGTTGGAAGGAGTGCATAATGTGTTCCACATATCCCAACTCAGAAGGTATGTGAGTGACCCCAGCCATGTTCTCGATCATTCCGAGCTCACGATACAGCCCGATTCGTCTTGTGAGCAACAACCTGTGGAGATCCTGGACAGGAAAGTGAAAACACTTCGGAACAAAGAAGTTAACTTGGTTCGAGTGATGTGGAGGAAAGACACTCCAGGAGAGTTCACTTGGGAAAGAGAGGATGAAATGCGTACTAGATATCCACACCTCTTTGTAAACTGGTCCTCAAATAAAAGTTGTAAACATCGAAGACGAGCATCTTGACTTGGTCAACCCCCCTGCACACACTAAATTTCTAGATCGGTTACAGAGAGCACATTAAACCTCTTTTACTCCAAATTTTAATGATTTATATATATTTTTTTTCATTTTTTTAATTAAAAACCCTAACCCTAGTCTAACCCTATAAATACACCCCCTACCCTCTACCCTCTCATCCTAAATTTCTGAGTCCACTCTCTCAAAATCCCAAGAGAATTTTGGTATGTTGGAAACGAGCGAAAGGCGAAGCGCTGATGAAATCGACGGCGAATTTCCGGTGATCGTGCTAGGAGCTCTCAACGACGATTCGACGCACCGGCAAACCCTCTACTTCCCTCTCACTCTCTAGTGTTGTCCAAACCCGTAAGTCCCCTTTTCTATCTTTCTTCTCTCTCATAAAAATACGAATTTACAAACCCGACGGAATCGGAACAAAACCGATTTCCGATTCGGTTTTCTATAAAATCTCACTTATCACCAATTCCATCATGCTTAAACATCTTTATGTTGACTATTAATCACTTAACAACTAATTTGAACAATTTTTCTCACATGAAATGATAGCTTTTGCAATATATCGTATTCTTTCACTTAAATACCACAATGTTTAGTTTCTCACATTTAACCCTTTAACATTGTTATATCTTAAATTAGATCACGAGGTAATAACCTACCTTCACACACATGCAAATACAACCCCGAATGATATCATCAAAACTTAGAATACGATAATACAAGATTTTACATTTAAATATCATTTTCTTAATAAAACATTTTCTAAAAGTTTTAGGTTGCTACACTTTTAAAACAAATATCTTTTAATAGGAAAATACGATAAGTTGTGGACATCGATCGTTTATCTAAACCTGACTTTGTGGTGTCTAGGCTAGGCAAGTGAGCAAAGGTAATTTTAAAAGGCCCGTCTCACGATTCGTGAGCGGATCCCTCCTTCCTCACTTGTACTTACCCGGCCACAATTGGCGATGAAGAGGCGATTTGGGGCTTCTAACAACTTGTTGTTTAGATCATTTAGAAATAGTCTAGTTGAAATGGAAACCCTAAAACCTAAAATACGGAAAATCGACTTTTGCAAATAAATACCTTTTACTTTAATAAAACCGTATTCTAAAGGTTTAGTATTTATAAATCTTTGCAAAGCGCCACTACAACCCACCTTTGGGGAATCCGTTAGGGATAGTACGGTTTATCATGCACTCTCGGCTTAGTAGTACGAGATTCAGACCTCCGCAAGGAGCATTCGGTCTCGAAAGGTTTAAAATACGATATCTTAAGAAAATGATATTTTTTTTAATATAAAATATTTATTGAAATTATCTTTGTATAAATATATGTATATTATCATTAAAAGATCTATTTTGTTATAATATAAATATTCCACTTTTTCTAAAAATCACAAGACTAAATTTTACATTAAAATACCATGATTTTCAAATAAATCAATATTACAGATAAATACCTTTATTTATGTAATTAGGATATTTTCACTAGAAATATCACAAAATAAAATTACACCCATTATAATTATAAAGACGAATAATAAATACTTGGGGTGTATCTTGAAAACTATACAAAAGTATTTTTTACATAAAACCCCCTTAAGTTTTATAAATTACAATAAGGACCCTAATAAAAATAATAGGACTTCGATTTACATTTCTTCTGTCCGACTCGGGTTTGAATCTAATCATAATCCGACTTGAATATGATTCAAGTACTATATAAATCTATAATATTCCAACTCAATATGAACACATGAATCCCGGAATTCCGTTATCAATCTATACAACTTGACTGAATCAAACCATGGATATACATCCATTATCCCGTTATTCCATTTACCTGATTATGCAGTTACAACCTATTTACTGATATCATGGTTTTGGTCAGTCATCCAACTTATACAATACAATACAATAATACAATCAAAACACTACGGGGTTTAAGGGGTACATTGGTGCGGAAGGTGTTAGAAGTGGCACGAGACGGTAAGATTAAGACACCTAACCTATATTCCGTTGCTGTTGTACCGTGGCTTAACAGTTCCTTGTACATTCCGTTTGCCCTGGTCTCTAGCATATTAAGACCCCTCTCGTATACACTGGCATCCTTCCGTACCAAGCTACAAACAACAGCGTAAACACAATATCCTATAATATTATACTTTAGAAGTTACCTCTTATTCTGTAATTTCTAATTCTTCCTTATCTTTGGGACTTACCGAGCGACCTGTTCGCTGACGACATTCTATTTCTTTCTTCTTTGAATTTCGTCAGGTGTTTTGGACCCGTCAGAGATCGAGCCCACCGGTGAAGACTTGGATCAGTTTCACGAAGACCCCGAGCTCTAGACATTGCACCTTGTTCTATTCAGTATTTTCATTTCCTGTTATGCCATTGTTTAGGCATCGCTTTCATTTCAGATGTATTTACCTTTCATGCATTGTACAAAAGAATGTTATTAATAAAGTTGCTGTTGTTTTTATATCTCTTGTCTCTTGTGATTTACCTTTATATTGCTTAGATACGCTTAGCGTATTTACTTCACAGTAAATACGTAGCGGATCTCGTCGCGTTCCCATTCACCGTATACCGGGAAGCGGGGCGTGACATTAGGGTTACAAATTTAACATTGGTTTAGGGTTTAAACTTGGTTAGGGTTTGGATTAGGGTTAGCTTTTGCATGAAGCTTTGACTTTGTCTTTGGCTTGATATTTTGTGAAGATATTATATTAACTCAATCCAAACCATTAACTCTAGTTTATTCTCTACAAGGGTTAACTCCTTCATGCTTAACCCTTAGATTTGTTACCACTACAATAATTCATTATTCATCACAAAAGGATTAGTTCTTCTTCTTGCTTCTTCTTCCTTTGTTGAAAAGCTTCACTAGCTTTTTCAAAAGTGGTGAATAAAAGTGAGAATTTGAAAACAAAAGAGAGCAATATTCCTACTTCATCATCCTCATCTATTTTAGCCACTTAGATTAGGGTGTTCACTTCTCTAATAAGTTGTTTAGTGAAGTGTAAGCTTGGGTTAGAGATTCTTCAAGGTAGATCATCTTGGATCATCAAGACTACAAGCAAGGTGTCTCACTTACCTCATGGTGCCACTTAAGAGTTGGAGTTCATGTTGATCGCAGCGAAGGGACCTCAACACAGAGCTTATGAAGTGAAGGAACGGACTACAAAGGTTGTAATCCCTATCTCTTAGTTGTAAAGATGTTTACTTGCATGTTTAACTCTAATAATCTAGCAAAGATCCTCGCTACGGGTTGTTCGGCACTTGAAAATTTTGATTTTGGCATGGTTGATACCTTGTAGAACCTTGTTCTAGTGCCTAGTAACCCTATAGTAGTATCAGAGCCTAGCTAGAGCATTAGGCGACGTGTATACGAAGTTAAAACTCCGATCGAACCCTGAAACATCGAACTTAACCCACTCTCTGGAAATTTTGTAAAAATGTGATTTTTTCTGCATTAAAAATACTCAAGAAAATCAGCAGGGAATTCTAAGAGTTACTGTGCAAAAAGACACCAAAATACCACTAAAGCGCCGCGGAACCGCAGCCGTACCATGCCTTCTGCGGCGGTTCCGCGGCAGCACAGTAGTATTAGGGTTAGGTTTTTGGCACAGTACATCCGTAGGTATTTATAGCTGCTTCTGGGTATTTTTAATTTGACTCAAGTGTTGAGTTTTCTAGGGATCTTTTGGTACTCGTTGATTCGATCGGAAAGTTTAATTTCGTTATGTTTTCCGAATAATTTAGAAACTATTAAAATGTTCGAACGGATATCATTAACTCACTTTTTCCTGACACGAAAAACTTTCAAGTGTTGAATTTTTCTTGAGTTTAAATCTTTCGGAAAAATGTGCAAGTAACGCGGTGGACCCTCTAGAAGAACACAAACCTTAACTCGATTATGTGACCGTCTGAACTGCCTCTAAACCTTAAGGTTTGGGGCAGTACGGCGTGCCACATGTGAGGCGTTAGCTTGACCCTTTTACGACTGGACCATTGGTACTGTGACATATTCTGGGACTTTTTGAACTCCGCTCAAGTGTTGAGCTATTTAGGAAATCTTGGGTATTTGATTATTCGATCGGAAAGTTTAATATTGTCTATTTATCTGGAATGTGATACAATATGTGGAATTCATACAGTTAGGCATGAAATGCGAAGTATGTGATATTTCGGATTTAAGATGTCTAAAGTGATTGTGGATTCCAAATGTTGTAGTTTTACACTTTCTTTTTTGTGACCGTAAGCGTAGTATGTGGGGTATCGCCGGCTTCGTTGCTATACATCAACGACAATCGGGATACGCATACTTGCTTACGTTGATGATATGAGATATTATGTGTTGCTGTAATATGTTATATTGGATTGCCGTGTTCTGAATGGCCGGGGGTTTTATGTGAGATGAGGGTTTTTTAATTTCATTCATGTAAAATTCATTTGTATGTAATATTCTTTTATTGGGGCACTTCCGGGATGAGGATGATGTCACCATTGTATATTATTTACTTTTCCGCATTAGGTAGACCCAAGGAGGGGAGCACAAGTAACTGGTTTCTAGGGTCCAGTGGGAGGCCATCTCGAGGAGTTGAGACCGAGTCTCCTAACCCTAGAATTGGCAGAGTTACTTGCCGCTCTCGTAGGGGTCTAGGGATGTGGGTTTGGCTATTCATCGCGACCGTGGAATCCGTATTTTATACAGGCTCGTATTAAAAACACGGACATCCTAGTACATCCAATATTTCATTATGTTCTTCTGCTGCAATGTTCTGTGATGAGATCATATTACTGCCTGAGACGAATGCTTATACTATATATATATGCTAATATATAAATATTACTGCTTTCGTTTCTTCTGTGATGCTTAGGAAGCATAAGCTGATGGGATATATTAATGAGATTAATAAAAGGAAAAGAAACCTAAAAGATGTTGTAGAATCAAAACTTTATAAAAAGGGTAGTTACAGTTTTGCTTTGCATAGCGGTATATATGATATATCCTGCACCTTATTCGACGAGGAAAGAGCCGAGATCCCTTCACCGGGAGTGACCTCTTTAGCTAAACCGGCAGATGCTACAAACTTGCGGTTTAGTTTTTGACAGCTTATATAGTTCTTGCTTTGCATAGCGGTATATGCGATATATCCTGCACCTTATTCGATGAGGAAAGAGCCGAGATCCCTTCACCGGGAGTGACCTCTTTAGCGAAACTAGAAAAAGCCTCAAAAACTGTCACGACCCGAAAGTACGGAGCATGACCGGCACTTAGACTACGAACGTCTCAAGGCGTACGTAAGCTAAGTAAGCCGAACCCAGAAATCCAAACCAAGAGAAGTAGTAGAGTGTAGGAAGAACCATATCAAAACAACCTGTATGCAACATAAAATACAATGCCTAAAGGCGAGGATCACAACAGAAATGAAACTCAACCAGCAAGAACCCATGGAAATATAACACGTGACTCTAAAGTCGAAAGAATAACATCACTGGTCTCTATCTCAAAAAAAAATAAATACATGTTTGGTTGATGGAACTTCTAGATACAACTGAATATAATATACAATGTATAATGATGGGTATGATGCAAATAACCCACCTACTAGTAAGTCACCTGAAATGAGCTGTGCCCGCAAAGCCGTAACAAAACCCGTACGGCAACACCTGCAAGAAACTGGGGCACAACGGGGGTGAGTTGCCAACTCGTGAGTAGAAAAAGATCTACGAACAGAAAATCGCATGTATGACGCAATCCTAAGTCATACGATCAAAATATATAATCCTCAAATATATAACCAGCAATCTCTAACCATGTCTAGGGTAAATATCTAACCCAAGTGTAAACTCATGTGCCTGTGTCGGTGCATCAGGTGGCAATATATCATATGAATGATGTAAGAATGCATGAAACAGAATGCATGTACTGAAGAAAACTGCTTTCATAAATTTGTGAGATTTCTGTATTTTAAAATGAGGTATTATAATGAAATCAGCATAAAACAGTGCCTAGCATCGGCACAAAACGTAAATCTCAATATCCCGATATCTCTGTATCACAATCTCTGTACCTCAATATCTCAAATCTCAATGTCTCAATCATAATATCCAGGGCGCCGTCAGTCCAGATCGGCCCCTACCATCCATCTCATGACTACGACGGTATTCTCCGGATATCCGACGTGTCGGGTAATATCACCGGTCGGTCGTGCTCCCCTGCCAGGCTCAACGCCATCTCCTGCGATCTTCTTGCCCCGGGGTACCGCACCGGGCCCACCATGTACCCGAAACGGTTCCTCCACTCCTCGAATCGGGTCTCGAAATCCATCAGCAAACTCATGGTGGACGACTCATACATCATGGGAAAACCGCACTTTTTATATTTAAAAAGAGAGAAAGCAGTTTATGTAAGTTTTGTGGTTTTCCCCCAAATCCAGAAAACATCATGGAAATCCGAATCATCAATAGCATGTAAAACCATGAATATAAGCATGAGAATCCATGAATGTGGCATATAATGAACAGCAATATGCATGAAGTGACAGACAATAACTACAATGTCAAGCTGGCATATAAGGCAAGCATACTAATATCATGTCACTACAAGCTAACAAGCTAAATCAAGTAATAGTATTTTCTAAGTGTTCGTGACATGGCAGTTACCGATGAAGATGTGTGTGCGCCGGCAAATAAGTGTACGCGGTACATACGCATCATCGGTAATGGTGCTGGTGTCCTAACAGCGGGATATCAATAATGAAATATGAATCACAACAGTATGCGATGCAGAGCAACAATGATAATATGCGGGAGCTGAATACTAACACAATGATGGCCGAACTGCATCTAATGTCATAAAAGCCATATAGCTACACCACTACAAGGCTGAGCTAAAAGGTTAACTGCAAGTAAGGTGAACCGCCTAACCTCTGAGTCGATATATGCATAAGTATATATAGTCGGTGATCCGCCTCAATAATATCACATCCGATAACATATCTCTGTAATCAGTTATTCCCAAATCAAGAGTGCGGATCAAACATCAATTTATAGCTCGTACGTAATCCATCGTACGACATCCCCAAATCTGGGTACGGGTCAATATCACATTTGTCATATTATTCATCAAGTATTCTCGTATCAAATATCATAATCTGGGTACTGACCTATGTCTAGTACCATGATAACATCATCACTATAATCAAGATCTGATCACTGATCGACAGTCTCCTATATATCAATATCATCATCATATATCGTCAATATAATCATAATCCAGCTTCCGATTTACAGCCTCTAGCAAAAACGATATCATCAGCCCAAATCATCTCAAGGAGTATACATCGCCTAAGGCGGCCTATCACAAATATCCTGTCATATCATATCATATCACATCCTATCTCGTATCATAATCACATGTCGATCATCTAAAATATATGTATCACTATTCCTATGGCATCATCATCCCAAAATCCGCTAAAGCATCAAGACGTATCCCAAATACGAATTTTACCAAATCACCGATATCATAATCTTGGATCAAAAATCATCGACTCATCTCAATTCCATGTCTCATCCTCAAGTCTGTATGTGAACACGTAGTCCCATACCTATGTGAACACATATCTATAAGAATCCCATAACCACATATGTAATAAGGATGTATGCAAGTATATATGTGTGAATATGTATGTGTAGTGCACCCACTACCCTAGGGTTCGTAACCTAAATCATCCAAGTCCACCAATTATCCATCCTAAACATCCATAATTTCCCAAACAACATATAATAAATTGTAGGTGTGTATACGCATCCGTATACATCACCTCGGACTGCGGGGGTGCTATACGCCATCCACCCGACTTCTCCCCGTAGATATAAATCTACCCACCTTGTTCATGTGTGCCGGTGCCGATGTCGCCATCTGTATCTCCAACGCTTCGACGTCACGTGCGTACCTACAAGAATATCACATGCTAAAAAACATGAAAACCACGTCGGAAACCAAAATGGTGCACGTTACGCCAATAAGTAAAAACCTATCGCCTTGCGTGCAAACACAGTCAATGCTCACTGGTCGTTGGCGTTCAAACGCCACCCGACGGAAGCGAATCACCAAATACCCAAAATCCATACGAAATCAAGTCGTAAATCATACGCCAACTCATGAAAATCAACTCAGATTCCATCCAAACTGGAATCAGTCAAAACTAGACACACAGGGGGTCAAATTTACATGAAATAGGGCCGTGCATGCAAAACGAGGCAGTTCCACCCCGGTCTGGCCGCAAATTGTGGCCAGAAGGAATTAAATGGCGGCCCAAAAATGGTGGTTGGGGCTAGGGTTTTGGGTGTTGGTTCCTATCTACCTGCACGTCTCACTGCCAAGTCAATTTTATTTTAGGAGGTCCGGGTTGATAGCAGTTTCCAGAAAGGTCCAGAAGTCGACAAAATCGCTAAATTACGCCAAGTATAACAAATCTGGTATTTAACTAGAAATCTGGGGTTTCTTGGTTAAACTGGCCTCGCACACTCCTAATAAGACTATACTAACATTCAAAACCATCTCTTGGCCAAATCTCACTCAAAATCCCTAAACTAGCACTAGATTATAGATACAAAAGTAAATTTCAGTTAGATAACCATGATAAAGGAGTTGGGTTGCAAGATTATACCTCAAGAGGGTCTTAGAATGTAGGAGAAGAGAGGATGAAGGAAGGAGGATGAGATGGAAGGGTAGGTTTGCTGCTGCTGAGCTCCTGCTTGTGGCTGTTCTCTTTCTTGTTGCTGTTGCTGTTTTCTGGGCTGAACTGCTGCTGATGGTGTTGATGCAGGACTTTAAGGGTTGTTGTGGTTATAGTTGTGTTGTGTTGGGGTGTGATGTGGTGTTGAATGGATTTGTTGTTGCTGTGGCTGTTGGTAGCAGCAGAGGTGAAGAAATTGGGCTGAAGCTGTTTTTAACAGCAGTTTGTTGCTGTAGCTGGGGATATTGGGGTTGTTTCTGGTGTTTTGAAATATGCTACTGCTGCTGCTGTGGGTAAAGTAGCAGCTAGTGTTGTTGTTGTAGGTGGCTGATGGTTTTGTTGCTGTTTTTATGGAGTTAGGGTGGTTGTAGCAGCAGATGTAGGGTGGCTGATGGGTGTTATCAGCTGATGTGAGGGATTTGGGGCTGATGTTGTGTAGATGTGAGGGTGTAGGTATGGGGCTATGATATTGCAGCTTGTAGCAGCAGCTAGGGGCTGATGTGTGGGTGAAGGGACCTGATGCAGCTGCTGCTGGAGTGTGCTGATGCAATATTGGGGCTGAAGTGTGCTGAGCTGAAGCCTTAGCTGATATAGGGTGTGTAGGTGTTGGCTGAAGTATTAGGGGTGGTGTAGCTGCTGATGTGGGCTGCTGTTGCTATGGCTGCAGCTGAAGCTGGTTCTGAAGGAATTGTTGTTTTGGTTGATGTTGGATATTGCTGTTGGGGTGGCTGAAGCAAGGTTTTAGCAGCTGCTGCTGCTGGAATTTCCTTAAGTGGGGGGGGGGGGTGTCATTGTGTGAGGGTGAGAGGGAGAGATGTGAGGGAAAGCAAGAACTTTGAAATGAGATGGAACACGACCCATCCTAGAGCCACCTTTCTCTCTCTCTCTCAAAGCTAGCACACACAAGCCAACAAATCCTGTCTCACTACACTAGGTCAACTAACACTAATCACCCTTAACCAAGCTAAGACCCTTAATTAAGCCAATTAACCTAATCAAATGGTTCAACCCAACATGGTCATCTAATCATGGTTCAACCCTAGGCCACCATAAGTCCAAAACATAATACAAGTGTAGAAAATGATATGTGCGCATTTGCACAAAAGCCAAAAATCCACTCAGCGATTTTTAATCGCGATTAACACCAAATAACATATAATCCATCATAAAACTGGAAAAATGGCATATTTCCACAAAATAAGCTATTTTAGAATTTCTTTAATTTTCTCCAGAATTTTCACCATTTATCGGTATTTAATTATACCGACTAATAAAATATTCATTAAAAATTAATATTTAGTTATGAAAATTCCCAAAAATAATATTTTATTTTTTGAAATGTTACAGTCTTCCCTCCTTAAAGAAATTCGGTCCCCGAATTTAAATTTAAACCCCCAAATTCTAAAACATTTCAATAAAATGTCCGAACCAATGGGGCTCCGAAATTATCAATACATAAAAGGCATCACAGCGTAATACATGCGCATGAGTAACGAGCAGATAACTCGAAATCAAGCTCTGTCAAGCATCTCGCAATCATCGGAGTCAAGGTGAAAATACGAATGCCAAATCCATAACAAAACCGATATGCTACACATCGGAACTATATACACGTAAATGTCAAATCTGTACATGTAAATATCTGAAGAGAATGTATGCCAAATTCTTTAAAGTCATTGTGCAATGCACATAATACTGCACAGTGGCGAGCGTCTTTATAATAAAATAATCATATATGTATATATCTTTTGTTTAATATGTACGTCCCGCCGTTTTGAAAGCAATTTAGAAGGGTTCTCTGTTTTTAAACGTTTCGTGTCATATCCGACATGTATGTAAATAATGAGACTATAGCTCGCTTTTGGAAATCCCTTTGAAATCCATCAGTGCATGCAAAATATATCCAGGCACTGTCATCTGACCAGTCCTGCTTAATACGAAAACAAATCACATCAACACAAAAAACGTACTGCTCCATAAGAAATCAATCCCAAAGTGCATATGAAAACCCTGTGCGTCCGGTGCGCACGGAAATCAAAATCCATACATGTGCCAAGCAGGTGCACAAAAACAACATCAAGGTGCAACGGGTGTGCACACAACATCGGTCATAGGCAACGTGTGTGCCTGCCCGCAAAATCAGGTGCATCTGACATACACGAAAAAAAAATCTCGATTTAGTGCCTCTGGTGTGCACCAAATCGCATCTCATAACCTGCGCCCAATATGCGCTAAAAAATCCAAATCCGGTGCATCCATCATGCACGAAATCATGAAATCCAATATCAAGCGCCGAACATGCGCAAATCCAATCAAGTGCATAAGTGCACAAAACAAATATCGAGCATCACATCGAAATCGAAGTCCAGTGCATCCAAGTGCACAAAATACATGTCATTGCGCTGCAAGCATATGTGAACTATACCGAGTGCAAAACCAAATTGTGTGCATGCATACGCACAAAATCAACTCCAATGTCTAAACCCCATAAAATCACAAACATCTGAAACCAAGGCACGAAAACAATATCAAATGCAACGCCGTGCAAAATCGTAAATCCTCAATCATCAAAATCAAATCATGCGAATAAATCGTCAAAATACCGAAATCAAGTATGGCGGAATAGTTCCGCTCAAGCGCATCCTCCAAGAATCTCTGGCCAACTGTCGTGCTCACTTATAGCATGTCTCGTCGACGATCCTGAACTCTGGCCTGCTGGTGTGCATAACATGACCTGGGTCCAAGTCTTCTCTGTGGATTACCAATCTCACGATCTATCGGCTCATCGCCCCTTTCAGACGTGCTAACAGGGACGATTCCGTTTTGGCACTTCTCTAGTCATCTCTCGGTCAATCATCGTGACCACTCGTAAGCAGCATGTCACTGGCGTCGGCCTCTGGCTCTCTGAATGCACGTGACACATCCGATCCTGGGTGCAAATATCATTGCAGCAGTGTCCTGGAAGGAATCCTGCTCAAGGTCTCTTCCAAGTCTCATCTCTGCCAATCGTCCGGAAGTCATCGTCCTTTACTATATCTGCTTCTTATTCCGGAATGGTTGCATACTCATCGCGACTTCTTCTGGCAGGTATATCCAAGTACTATGCCTCGGCATGCGCTTCGCATCTCTGATGTCGGCAGAGTGGAACGTCGTCTCATCAAGACCTCGTACGAATCTCTTACTCCACTTTTCTCTAATGTCGACTGCTTCGGACTCGTCTCGTCGTGGCTGCATGGACTGAGCTCCAATGGCTATCCTCGTATCTGGAGTCTCCCAAGATGTGCATCTCACCACCTAGCATCCGAATTAAGTCGAGCCATCCGATCGAGTCGTCAAAACCTCATAATCCCCCAAGAGCTCAATATCTTGGGTACAGTATAATAGTATCGAGTACATACCACAGCATCGGTGGTCCAGCCGTAGAAGGGCAAACCCAAGCCTCACTAATGGCGCCGCAGAACTGCCGTAAACCCTAAGGTTCAAAGGCTTTCACACGGTCATTAAGTCGAGTTAGGGTTTCATTCTTCTAGAGGGACCATAGAATTGCCTGCATGTCTTTCCGAATACTTTAAACTTGGAATAATAGGTTTCTGACATTCGATCGTCTCTGTCGACTCTCAACGTCTCCGCGTGAAGTGGTCTCAGCTGGAATCAATCTATCTGATGACCTCGCATCGGGATAGCGAACGATCCACATGTCCTAGCCATTCATCCTCGGAGACTAGCGACCTTCTATAATCTCTTAGTACAATCTCGTACTGCAATAGCTCCAACATCTAGGGCGATATCCCGTCGTTCTCAGCGATAACTGGCTCACTCGTCTGCACGCTGAACAGTGCCTCAATCATCATGAGTGAGCAATACATCAACGATCATCAAAATCTGGCTGGCCTCTGTCAGTGTCTCAGTCCTCTGGTGCTGATCTGCACGTCCGAGTAATCTCATACAGCGATCTATCCAACGCTCGTGGTGCGGAAACACAATCAAGACACATCTCTGCAATCGTGTGTCGTCGGTATCATGCCCTGGTCAGTCCTCATTCGTAACGAGCTCGTGCTGACCGCAATTCTAGCTGTAGCTCTCCATGCCCGTAATCGTGGCAGCAAAACCATAACTGGTACCGATGAAGCTAGATCAGGAAGGAATATGACTGGACAAGGAAATGTACATCCTAAGGCTTCTTAAGTGGAGTGGCGTATCGTAAATATGCTGCGGACATACCACGGTACGTCACTCTACTTTAGTCACCTATTCCATCAACCAAGGGTCATCCTATACTCCGAAGGTAAAACCTAACGCTCTGATACCAACTTTATCACGACCCGAATGTACGGAGCATGACCGGCACTTAGACTACGAACGTCTCAAGGCGTACGTAAGCTAAGTAAGCCGAACCCAGAAATCCAAACC
Source organism: Agapanthus africanus (assembly GCA_030015575.1). Classification (NCBI taxonomy): domain Eukaryota; kingdom Viridiplantae; phylum Streptophyta; class Magnoliopsida; order Asparagales; family Amaryllidaceae; genus Agapanthus; species Agapanthus africanus. Next base: position 11,609,446 of record JASDDO010000010.1, read on the forward strand.
AAGAGAAGTAGTAGAGTATAGGAAGAACCATATCAAAACAACCTGTATGCAACATAAAATACAATGCCTAAAGGCGAGGATCACAACAGAAATGAAACTCAACCAGCAAGAACCCATGGAAATATAACACGCGACTCTAAAGTCGAAAGAATAACATCACTGGTCTCTATCTCAAAAAAAAATAAATACATGTTTGGTTGATGGAACTTCTAGATACAACTGAATATAATATACAATGTATAATGATGGGTGTGATGCAAATAACCCACCTACTAGCAAGTCACCTGAAAGGAGCTGTGCCCGCAAAGCCGTAACAAAACCCATACGGCAACACCTGCAAGAAACTGGGGCACAACGGGGGTGAGTTGCCAACTCGTGAGTAGAAAAAGATCTACGAACAGAAAATCGCATGTATAATGCAATCCTAAGTCATACGATCAAAATATATAATCCTCAAATATATAACCAGCAATCTCTAACCATGTCTAGGGTAAATATCTAACCCAGGTGTAAACTCATGTGCCTGTGTCGGTGCATCAGGTGGCAATATATCATATGAATGATGTAAGAATGCATGAAACAGAATGCATGTACTGAAGAAAACTGCTTTCATAAATTTGTGAGATTTCTGTATTTTAAAATGAGGTATTATAATGAAATCAGCATAAAACAGTGCCTAGCATCGGCACAAAACGTAAATCTCAATATCCCGATATCTCTGTATCACAATCTCTGTACCTCAATATCTCAAATCTTAATGTCTCAATCATAATATCCAGGACGCCGTCAGTCCAGATCGGCCCCTACCATCCATCTCATGACTACGACGGTATCCTCCGGATATCCGACGTGTCGGGTAATATCACCGGTCGGTCGTGCTCCCCTGCCAGGCTCAACGCCATCTCCTGCGATCTTCTTGCCCCGGGGTACCGCACCGGGCCCACCATGTACCCGAAACGGTTCCTCCACTCCTCGAATCGGGTCTCGAAATCCATCAGCAAACTCATGGTGGACGACTCATACATCATGGGAAAACCGCACTTTTTATATTTAAAAAGAGAGAAAGCAGTTTATGTAAGTTTTGCGGTTTTCCCCCAAATCCAGAAAACATCATGGAAATCCGAATCATCAATAGCATGTAAAACCATGAATATAAGCATGAGAATCCATGAATGCGGCATATAATGAACAGCAATATGCATGAAGTGACAGACAATAACTACAATGTCAAGCTGGCATATAAGGCAAGCATACTAATATCATGTCACTATAAGCTAACAAGCTAAATCAAGTAATAGTATTTTCTAAGTGTTCGTGACATGGCAGTTACCGATGAAGATGTGTGTGCGCCTTCAAATAAGTGTACGTGGTACATACGCATCATCGGTAATGGTGCTGGTGTCCTAACAGCGGGATATCAATAATGAAATATGAATCACAACAGTATGCGATGCAGAGCAACAATGATAATATGCGGGAGCTGAATACTAACACAATGATGGCCGAACTGCATCTAATGTCATAAAAGCCATATAGCTACACCACTACAAGGCTGAGCTAAAAGGTTAACTGCAAGTAAGGTGAACCGCCTAACCTCTGAATCGATATATGCATAAGTATATATAGTCGGTGATCCGCCTCAATAATATCACATCCGATAACATATCTCTGTAATCAGTTATTCCCAAATCAAGAGTGCGGATCAAACATCAATTTATAGCTCGTACGTAATCCATCGTACGGCATCCCCAAATCTGGGTACGGGTCAATATCACATTTGTCATATTATTCATCAAGTATTCTCGTATCAAATATCATAATCTGGGTACTGACCTATGTCTAGTACCATGATAACATCATCACTATAATCAAGATCTGATCACTGATCGACAGTCTCCTATAAATCAATATCATCATCATATATCGTCAATATAATCATAATCCAGCTTCCGATTTACAGCCTCTAGCAAAAACGATATCATCAGCCCAAATCATCTCAAGGAGTATACATCGCCCAAGGCGGCCTATCACAAATATCCTGTGATATCATATCATATCACATCCTATCTCGTATCATAATCACATGTCGATCATCTAAAATATATGTATCACTATTCCTATGGCATCATCATCCCAAAATCCGCTAAAGCATCAAGACGTATCCCAAATACGAATTTTACCAAATCACCGATATCATAATCTTGGATCAAAAATCATCGACTCATCTCAATCCCATATCTCATCCTCAAGTCTGTATGTGAACACGTAGTCCCATACCTATGTGAACACATATCTATAAGAATTCCATAACCACATATGTAATAAGGATGTATGCAAGTATATATGTGTGAATATGTATGTGTAGTGCACCCACTACCCTAGGGTTCGTAACCTAAATCATCCTAGTCCACCAATTATCCATCCTAAACATCCATAATTTCCCAAACAACATATAATAAATTGTAGGTGTGTATACGCATCCGTATACATCAACTCGGACTGCGGGGGTGCTATACGCCATCCACCCGACTTCTCCCCGTAGATATAAATCTACTCATCTTGTTCATGTGTGCCGGTGCCGATGTCGCCATCTGCATCTCCAACGCTTCGACGTCACGTGAGTACCTACAAGAATATCACATGCTAAAACACATGAAAACCATGTCGAAAACCAAAATGGTGCACGTTACGCCAATAAGTAAAAACCTATCGCCTTGCGTGCAAACACAGTCAATGCTCACTGTTCGTTGGAGTTCAAACGCCACCCAACGGAAGTAAATCACCAAATACCCAAAATCCATACGAAATCAAGTCGTAAATCATACGCCAACTCATGAAAATCAACTCAGATTCCATCCAAACTGGAATCAGTCAAAACTAGACATACAAGGGGTCAAATTTACATGAAATAGGGCCGTGCACGCAAAACGAGGCAGTTCCACCCCGGTCTGGCCGCAAATTGCGGCCAGAAGGAATTAAATGGCGGCCCAAAAATGGTGGTTGGGGCTAGGGTTTTGGGTGTTGGTTCCTATCTACCTGCACGTCTCACTGCCAAGTCAATTTTATTTTAGGAGGTCCGGGTTGATAGCAGTTTCCAGAAAGGTCCAGAAGTCGACAAAATCGCTAAATTACGCCAAGTATAACAAATCTGGTATTTAACTAGAAATCTGGGGTTTCTTGGTTTAACTGGCCTCGCACACTCCTAATAAGACTATACTAACATTCAAAACCATCTCTTGGCCAAATCTCACTCAAAATCTCTAAACTAGCACTAGATTATAGATATAACAGTAAATTTCAGTTAGATAACCATGATAAAGGAGTTGGGTTGCAAGATTATACCTCAAGGGGGTCTTAGAATGTAGGAGAAGAGAGGATGAAGGAAGGAGGATGAGATGGAAGGGTAGGTTTGCTGCTGCTGAGCTCCTGCTTGTGGCTGTTCTCTTTCTTGTTGCTGTTGCTATTTTCTGGGCTGAACTGCTGCTGATGGTGTTGATGCAGGACTTTAAGGGTTGTTGTAGTTATAGTTGTGTTGTGTTGGGGTGTGATGTGGTGTTGAATGGATTTGTGGTTGTCACGCCCCGCTTCCCAGAGTACGCAAGATTGGGCACGTGACACAGCCAACCATGCTACCTGTGGGTAGGAAGTATCCATCCACAGTCACATTACGGTTGCAAGGATATCAAGAACAAGATAATAAACTAAACTAATACATGTCCAAATCCATAATAATGAGAATCAATAAACAATAAGTGCGGAAGCAAATGATCCAATACAATAAATAAACAGTATGTCCCATAATGCGGGCTCACATCTGGAAATAAAATGAAATAAATAAACTAAACCCTAAGGAACTCACAGTTCAGCCTGCTGGCTGAAGTACTCCTGCTCGGTCGTCGACAGTGGTACGGAATCTGGGCCATGCAAAACCCAGACGTCAGCGCGTCATGACATCAAGTATATAATGTAAACATGGTGATAAGCAATGCAAATATGAACATGAATAAAGCAGTACTAAGAAATAACAGAGCAGGGTAATGTGCGATGGTGACTAAACTATCCTGTCAGGTTTCTACTCTATAGTCTTTGAAATCAATTGATGAATCGTCGATGTAACTCAATAGTATCCCGTGCGTGCCCGGGACCACGGTCAAGATCCTCGGGGCTGAATCCGAGACGTGCCGCTAAGCAGTAAAAGGTAGTAGGATGGGCGAGTGATGTCAGCATCAACACTCCGGGGCTGGCCAAGCCCGTAAGACTGATTAGAACATGTATCGAATTGTTGAGTTACAAGTTGGTTTCACCTTTGATTTCCCCATACCCCCAAGCTATGTATGGCAGGTCAGGTATTCAGTAGTCAAGGACTAATGCCAACACAAAATCCGGTAAGAGTAGGTCCGTCTAGATAGACAGCAGGGATGGTCGGGTTTGTCGGCATTAGGCATGAAATCATGAAACAAGTAATGTCATGGTACAACAGGATGAGTCGGTATGTATGTATATGTCATGTGTAGCAGGGTCAGGCCAATATGTAGTGCAATCGGGTATGTGCTCACAACAGGTATACAATCAAATAATGAACAGCAGCAGGAAACAGTAAATAACCATATTATTCCATGTAAACATAATGATGTTTTGTATTCTCTTATTAACAGGTTCACGCACCTTTGGGGTACAATAGCCACAAGGTGAAAGTAATGAAGCTACATGAATTTACATTAAGTATAATAATTGTCTCGTGAATGATTTAACAATTAAAGCAGATATGATCCAATTGTTTTATTTAGTTGAAATATGGATTGATAGTGGGTTGATTAATTACGAGAAACTATTATAACGATTCCATGTTAAAGATAACTGCAACTGTCAATTCTAACTTATAATATAATATCAATTACCATCATTAAGTTGGTGTATTATATAGTATGATATTCAACTGCATAGCAAGACTAGATCTCGTATGCTAGCATGTTAAAGCAAGTATTCAGATACTTGCCTCGACGGTTTCGCAAACCGGAAAACACGGATGCAAAGTCGGCAGAAAACACGATATGGTAGCACGGGCCACGGATCGAGTCCCAACAGAGAACAACGGGATCACACGGACCAGGGTACCTCGCTGGAGCGTCGGGTTCACAAGACGGCACGGTCGGGTTCCAGCAAAAACAACGGCAACGAAGTTAGCAACAATGGTAAACTTAATACTATCAGCGGGGGGGGGGGGGGGGTTAATGCACAAAAGGGAAGATGAGGAAGCTTACAGAGAGATACCAGGGTACCCCCGGCGAGCTCGACGGCGCTGGAACGCCGGCGAGGCAGCGACGGCGGCTGCGAAGGCCTGAACAGCCTCGGGGTTCGCTGGAGAGGGTGTTGCGACGAGTAGAGAAGGGTGGTGGTCGGCTCTGGTGGTCGAGGGGAGAAGGAGGTGGTCGGAGGTGGCGCGGGTGACGTCGACGAGGGTCGACGGCGCGTTCTCCGGCGAACTGCAAAGGGTAGGTGATGGGGCTATGGGCTCGGGTCTGTTGGTGGTCCGGCGAGGGGAGAGGGAAGGCGACGACGAGGTTGTGACGAGGAGGAGGAGAGGGAGTCGCGTGCGTCGTCGGTGGCTGGAGGCGACGTCGACGGCGGGATCCGCGGCCGAGTGATGGCGTCGGGGGTTGGGTGCAGGCGCGGGAGATGAACGGAGGAAGGAGGAAGAGAGTGCGGCTGGGCTCGTGGTGGCGAGGGCGGCGACGGTGAGGTCGCGGGGAGGTCGGCGGCACGAGTACGAGGGCTAGGGTTAGGGCTTGGAGGGGTTCTCGTGAGGAGAAGATGAGCAGGGGAGGCGGCTGCATGGAAAAGAAGGGGGATTTAAATATAGGAAGAGAGAGAGAGAGAGAGAGAGAGAGAGATTGGAGAGAGAGAGGGAAAGGATTTAGAGTGAGAGAGAGAGAGAGAAAGGGAAGGCGGGGCCCACGAGAAAATGGAGCCACCCGATTGGCTGGGGAGGTTTAGGAAATCAAAAATTAAAAGATTAGTAGGGATTTTAACTGTTAACGAATATATTCGTATAAATATTAGTTTAAAGATATTAAATTAAATGGGTCTTTTTGGCGCGAAATGAAACATTTCCAAATCGCGCCCGGGTTGCGCCCAAATGTTCCAAATTCAAATTATAGGATTTTAAGCGGGTTCCAAATTTTGAAAAGAGGTGTTTAATGATTAAAATGCATGCCCCCAAGTCGGACACTTGCACGCGCGCGTAGTCGTCCAAATTTGCCCGTTTAGCCAAACGGGACAGAATCTCGACACGCGGACGCTACCACGCGACTAGTGGCGACGAGTAGGCCAACATGGATATTTTAAATTTCATTTTAGGAGTTAAAATTTGTTATGTGCCAAAATGACTTAACCGGTTAAAATTTAGCAATAAACACCAGAAAATCAGGATAATTAGAAATGAGCAATATATAACCCTCAACTAGTAATATAAATAGTATTATTGGGCTCGGGTGTTACATCATACCCAACTACAAAAGAATTTCGTCCTCGAAATTCCAAGAATACAAGATAGCTAACTACTGGAAAAGGTAAGGGAATTTCTGCCGAATCTCGTCTTCTCGCTCCCAAGTGGATTCTCCATGCGATCGATTACCCCAAGAAACTAGCACAAGAGGGATAACCTTGTTCTTAAGAACCTTTTTCTCTTCGATCCTTGATTTCAACTGGTCGCTCCTCAAAGGTTAGGTCCTCCTGTACAGTCAACTCCGAATGATCCAAGACATGAGTCTCATCACGAACATACCTCCGTAGTTGAGACACATGAAACACATCGTGAACTCCTGCTAATGACTGTGGTAACGCCAACCGGTACGATACCTCTCCAACACGCTCCAATATCTCGAAGGGTCCAACGAATCGAGGACTAAGCTTTCCCCGACTTCCAAAGCGAATCACCCCTCTAGTCGGTGATATCTTCAGGAATACCAAATCATCCACGACGAACTCTAGAGGTCTTCTTGACGTGTCGGCCCAACTTTTCTGTCTGTCTTAAGCTGCCTTCATATGCTTCCTGATTGTATTCACCTTCTCGACTGTCTGTACCACCAAATCTGGTCCTAGTAACCTTCGTTCACCAACATTATCCCAACAAACCGGTGAACGGCACTTACGACCATACAGTGCTTCAAACGGAGCCATCTGAATAGTTGCTTGGAAACTATTGTTGTACGAAAACTCCACCAGGTGTAGATGATCCTCCCAAGAACCTTTGAAGTCCAACATGCAAGCTCTCAACATATCTTCAAAGGTCTGGATCGTTCTCTCCGATTGTCCATCAGTTTGAGGATGATAAGCTGTGCTAAATTTCAATCGAGTCCCCAAACTTTCTTGTAAACTCCTCCAGAAGTGGGACAAGAACCGAGTGTCCCGGTCGGACACGATGCTTATCGGCACTCCATGCAATCTGACAATCTCCTGCATGTATCGCTCTGCCAAAGTCTCTGTCGATTGACCAACCCGAAAAGGAATAAAGTGAGCTGCCTTGGTCAACCGATCGACAACCACCCATACTGCATTGTTGCCCTTTGGACTCCGCGGTAAAGCCGTCACGAAATCCATGGTTATATGTTCCCACTTCCACTGAGGAATCGGAAGTGGTTGCAACAAACCAGCAACCCTTTGGTGTTCAGCCTTGACTTGCTGACACACCAAGCACTTAGCTACGAAGCGAGCAATTTCTCGTTTCATACCTTCCCACCAGAAGTGCTGTCGAATATCTCGGTACATCTTTGTCCCTCCTGGATGTACAGAGTAAGCTGAACTGTGTGCCTCCTTCATAAGCTCTTCACGCACATCTCCTTTTGGCACACACACACGGCTACCATATCTCAACGAACTGTCTTCGTGGATCAGTAAATCGGTTCGTAGTCCGGCTTCAACCTGCTCTCGAAACTTTTGCAGTCTAGGATCCTGCGATTGCGCCACTTTAATCTTTTCAACTAAGGACGACTGTACTTGCAACTGCATCAACTGTCCTGTAACATGTGGTAGCACAACCTCCAAGTCAAATCTCCGAAAATCCGCAATGATCTCTCTCTGTGCAGTCAATATCTGAATTGCTGGTAACCGACTCAGCGCATCCGGCACGACGTTGACTTTTCCCGGATGGTACTTAAGATCAAGGTCATAGTCGGCCATCAGCTCCAACCATCTGCGTTGCCTCATGTTCAACTCCTTTTGAGTGAACACATACTTTAAACTCTTGTGATCTGTAAAGACTTCGACTCTCTCGCCCAAAAGGTAGTGTCTCCAAATCTTCAGGGCGAAGATCACGGCTGCAAGCTCTAAGTCATGAGTCGGATAATTCTTCTCATGAGTCTTCAGCTGTCTCGATGCGTAAGCGACGACTTTCCCATTCTGCATCAAAACACATCCCAATCCTTTTCCAGATGCGTCGCTGTGAATCACCAGTCCTCCTGAATTATCCGGTACGGTTAGGATAGGGGCGGTTATCAACTTCTGCTTCAACGTCTCGAAGGCCAATGCACATCTATCCATCCAAACAAACGGTACCTCCTTACGCGTAAGCTTGGTTAACGGCTCAGCTCAACGAGCGAAGTTCTCCACAAATCTTCTGTAGTAACCGGCGAGTCCAAGAAAACTTCTTATCTCTGCAACATTCTTTGGAATAGGCCAATCTCGAACTGCTGTAATCTTCTCGGGATCAACGGCGATTCCATTTCCCGACACAACATGCCCCAGAAACTTCACTTCTTCCAGCCAGAATTCGCACTTACTCATCTTCGCGAATAATTTCTCTTGTCTTAGCGTCTGCAATGCGATCCTTAAATGCTCAGCATGTTCCTCCGGACTCTTCGAGCACACCAGAATATCGTCAATGAATACTACAATAAACTGGTCCAAGAATGGTGAAAAGATCCTGTTCATCAAATCCAGTTTCGAGAATACCCTCGCACCACTAAGCCGCTCAAAAAGTTCTCCAATGCGAGGGATCGGGTACTTGTTCTTAATAGTCACCCGGTTCAATTCTCGATAATCAATGCACATCCTTCTCGTGCCATCCTTCTTCTTCACTAAAAGAACTGGAGCTCCCCACGGCGAGTTGCTGCTTCGAATCCATCCCTTCTCGAGTAATTCACCAACTTGTTTCTTAACTTCTTCCAATTCCACCGGTGCCATCGGATAATAAGATTTTGATACTGGCGCTGCACCAGGAATAAGGTCAATCGCAAACTCCACATCTCGCTTCGGCGGTAAGCCCGAAATGTCTTCAAACACATCCATAAAGTCGCGGACAACTGCCGGCTCTTCATTACTATCCACTACCATAGCCGCAAGAACATTGTTCGTCGGCCTAGCCCTAAATTCGACTGGCCTGACAGAACTGCTTCCCCCAATGAAAGTAAACTTAGGATGTCCGGGAATCTGGAAAATTACCTTCCTTGCCCTACAGTCAATGTGGGCGTGGAAAGTGCCAAGAAAATCCATTCCCAAGACTACTTCATAACTGCCCGTATCAATCACCAAGAAATCTGCAAAAAGCTCCCGTCCGCAAACAACAACTGCACAATCATTACACCCCTCACTAGCTATGATTTTCCCATTCCCAGTGTGTATATGTCCCAAAACTAGACAGGGTCGTGCAGGTAATCGAGTGTGTAGTTATAAACTTGGATGACATAAACAGTGGGATGCTCCGAAATTAAATAATGCCGATTCGGGAAAACCATGAACGAGTAAATTACCTAAAACCACTTCTCCTGATGCCTTAGCTTCCTCGGCTGTCAACGTGAACGCTCGAGCCTGGGTTGGTCCTTGAGTCAGCTGTTCCTGTCCTTGGAACGGTCCCTGCGGAGGCTTCTGAATATCATCCCTTGTACGAAGCTTCGACGGACAAGCACTAACGGTGTGATCTGCTGCTCCACATCTAAAACAGAGTCCCAGCCTCCTACGACACTCCTTTCGCACGTGCCCGGTTAAATGGCAGTAGTTACAAATCACGCTCCCTTTCCGATCACCCACAATTGTTTTCTTCATTGGTGCTATGCTGCGCCTGTTCACCGGAATACTTCTACGTACAGACGTTTGGTTCAGTGCAAATGCTGGTTCCAGCTCGATTTGTTCCTTTAGTTTCTCCAGCAATCCCCTTATTACTCTACGCCTGGCGGCTAAGACCGCACGTCTTTGGTCCATCTTCAAATCCTGACCGGCCATATTCCTGGAAATCAAAGTACCCAACATTAGCATGATGATAGATTCTGAGTATAGATCAAGGCTAGAACTCCAAGATACTTAAATAGGGTGCTGCATTGTAGCTATGCCGCGGTATCATAGCCGCAATTACTTAACTCCACCCAAGTCGCCTAAGTCCTAGAGATAATCAAGAAATAGGTTTTCGAGTTGACAATGCAAAGTAAGTTTGCATGTCGACATGATCCGGAAGAATGATTCAAGGATGGTAAAACGGTCAAAGTGGCAGGACATGTTTCCTAATCACGGGTATTATGATTCGTGTATCGGATGCAATACCCAACTACAAAGAATCAACCCAATTAAACTATGCCTCTGATACCAAAAGAACCATGTCACGCCCCGCTTCCCAGAGTACGCAAGATTGGGCACGTGACACAGCCAACCATGCTACCTGTGGGTAGGAAGTATCCATCCACAGTCACATTACGGTTGCAAGGATATCAAGAACAAGATAATAAACTAAACTAATACATGTCCAAATCCATAATAATGAGAATCAATAAACAATAAGTGCGGAAGCAAATGATCCAATACAATAAATAAACAGTATGTCCCATAATGCGGGCTCACATCTGGAAATGAAATGAAATAAATAAACTAAACCCTAAGGAACTCACAGTTCAGTCTGCTGGCTGAAGTACTCCTGCTCGGTCGTCGACAGTGGTACGGAATCTGGGCCATGCAAAACCCAGACGTCAGCGCGGCATGACATCAAGTATATAATGTAAACATGGTGATAAGCAATGCAAATATGAACATGAATAAAGCAGTACTAAGAAATAACAGAGCAGGGTAATGTGCGATGGTGACTAAACTATCCTGTCAGGTTTCTACTCTATAGTCTTTGAAATCAATTGATGAATCGTCGATGTAACTCAATAGTATCCTGTGAGTGCCCGGGACCACGGTCAAGATCCTCGGGGCTGAATCCGAGACGTGCCGCTAAGCAGTAAAAGGTAGTAGGATGGGCGAGTGATGTCAGCATCAACACTCCGGGGCTGGCTAAGCCCGTAAGACTGATCAGAACATGTATCGAACTGTTGAGTTACAAGTCGGTTTCACCTTTGATTTCCCCATACCCCCAAGCTATGTATGGCAGGTCAGGTATTCAGTAGTCAAGGACTAATGCCAACACAAAATCAGGTAAGAGTAGGTCCGTCTGGATAGACAGCAGGGATGGTCGGGTTTGTCGGCATTAGGCATGAAATCATGAAACAAGTAATGTCATGGTACAACAGGATGAGTCGGTATGTATGTATATGTCATGTGTAGCAGGGTCAGGCCAATATGTAGTGCAATCGGGTATGTGCTCACAACAGGTATACAATCAAATAATGAACAGCAGCAGGAAACAGTAAATAACCATATTATTCCATGTAAACATAATGATGTTTTGTATTCTCTTATTAACAGGTTCACGCACCTTTGGGGTACAATAGCCACAAGGTGAAAGTAATGAAGCTACATGAATTTACATTAAGTATAATAATTGTCTCGTGAATGATTTAACAATTAAAGCAGATATGATCCAATTGTTTTATTTAGTTGAAATATGGATTGATAGTGGGTTGATTAATTACGAGAAACTATTATAACGATTCCATGTTAAAGATAACTGCAACTGTCAATTCTAACTTATAATATAATATCAATTACCATCATTAAGTTGGTGTATTATATAGTATGATATTCAACTGCATAGCAAGACTAGATCTCGTATGCTAGCATGTTAAAGCAAGTATTCAGATACTTGCCTCGACGGTTTCGCAAACCGGAAAACACGGATGCAAAGTCGGCAGAAAACACGATATGGTAGCACGGGCCACGGATCGAGTCCCAACAGAGAACAACGGGATCACACGGACCAGGGTACCTCGCTGGAGCGTCGGGTTCACAAGACGGCACGGTCGGGTTCCGGCAAAAACAACGGCAACGAAGTTAGCTACAATGGTAAACTTAATACGATCAGCGGGGGGGGGGTTAATGCACAAAAGGGAAGATGAGGAAGCTTACAGAGAGATACCAGGGTACCCCCGGCGAGCTCGACGGCGCTGGTACGCCGGCGAGGCAGCGACGGCGGCTGCGAAGGCCTGAACAGCCTCGGGGTTCGCTGGAGAGGGTGTTGCGACGAGTAGAGAAGGGTGGTGGTCGGCTCTGGTGGTCGAGGGGAGAAGGAGGTGGTCGGAGGTGGCGCGGGTGACGTCGACGAGGGTCGACGGCGCGTTCTCCGGCGAACTGCAGAGGGTAGGTGATGGGGCTATGGGCTCGGGTCTGTTGGTGGTCCGGCGAGGGGAGAGGGAAGGCGACGACGAGGTTGTGACGAGGAGGAGGAGTGTGAGTCGCGTGCGTCGTCGGTGGCTGGAGGCGACGTCGACGGCGGGATCCGCGGCCAAGTGATGGCGTCGGGGGTTGGGTGCAGGCGTGGGAGATGAACGGAGGAAGGAGGAAGAGAGTGCGGCTGGGCTCGTGGTGGCGAGGGCGGCGACGGTGAGGTCGCGGGGAGGTCGGCGGCGCGAGTACGAGGGCTAGGGTTAGGGCTTGGAGGGGTTCTCATGGGGAGAAGATGAGCAGGGGAGGCGGCTGCATGGAAAAGAAGAGGGATTTAAATATAGGAAGAGAGAGAGAGAGAGAGAGAGAGAGATTGGAGAGAGAGAGGGAAAGGATTTAGAGTGAGAGAGAGAAAGGGAAGGCGGGGCCCACGAGAAAATGGAGCCACCCGATTGGCTGGGGAGGTTTAGGAAATCAAAAATTAAAAGATTAGTAGGGATTTTAACTGTTAACGAATATATTCGTATAAATATTAGTTTAAAGATATTAAATTAAATGGGCCTTTTTGGCGCGAAATGAAACATTTCCAAATCGCGTCCGGGTTGCGCCCAAATGTTCCAAATTCAAATTATAGGATTTTAAGCGGGTTCCAAATTTTGAAAAGAGGTGTTTAATGATTAAAATGCATGCCCCCAAGTCGGACACTTGCACGCGCGCGTAGTCGTCCAAATTTGCCCGTTTAGCCAAACGGGACAGAATCTCGACACGCGGACGCTACCACGCGACTAGTGGCGACGAGTAGGCCAACATGGATATTTTAAATTTCATTTTAGGAGTTAAAATTTGTTATGTGCCAAAATGACTTAACCGGTTAAAATTTAGCAATAAACACCAGAAAATCAGGATAATTGGAAATGAGCAATATATAACCCTCAACTAGTAATATAAATAGTATTATTGGGCTCGGGTGTTACAGTTGTTGCTGTGGATGTTGGTAGCAGCAGAGGTGAAGAAATTGGGCTGAAGCTGTTTTTAACAGCAGTTTGTTGCTGTAGCTGGGGATATTGGGGTCGTTTCTGGTGTTTTGAAACATGCTACTGCTGCTGCTGTGGGTAAAGTAGCAGCTAGTGTTGTTGTTGTAGGTGGCTGATGGTTTTGTTGCTGTTTTTATGGAGTTAGGGTGGCTGTAGCAGCAGATGTAGGGTGGCTGATGGGTGTTATCAGCTGATGTGAGTGATTTGGGGCTGATGTTATGTAGATGTGAGGGTGTAGGTATGGGGCTATGATATTGCAGCTTGTAGCAGCAGCTAGGGGCTGATGTGTGGGTGAAGGGACCTGATGCAGCTGCTGCTGGAGTGTGCTGATGCAATATTGGGGCTGAAGTGTGCTGAGCTGAAGCCTTAGCTGATGTAGGGTGTATAGGTGTTGGCTGAAGTATTAGGGGCTGGTGTAGCTGCTGATGTGGGCTGCTGTTGCTATGGCTGCAGCTGAAGCTGGTTCTTAGGAATTGTTGTTTTGGTTGATGTTGGATATTGCTGTTGGGGTGGCTGAAGCAAGGTTTTAGCAGCTGCTTCTGCTGGAATTTCCTTAAGTGGGGGGGGGGGTGTCATTGTGTGAGGGTGAGAGGGAGAGATGTGAGGGAAAGCAAGAACTTTGAAATGAGATGGAACACGACCCATCCTAGAGCCACCTTTCTCTCTCTCTCTCTCAAAGCTAGCACACACAAACCAACAAATCCTTTCTCACTACACTAGGTCAACTAACACTAATCACCCTTAACCAAGCTAAGACCCTTAATTAAGCCAATTAACCTAATCAGATGGTTCAACCCACCATGGTCATCTAAGCATGGTTCAACCCTAGGCCACCATAAGTCCAAAACATAATACAAGTGTAGAAAATGATATGTGCGCATTTGCACAAAAGCCAAAAATCCACTCAGCGATTTTTAATCGCGATTAACACCAAATAACATATAATCCATCATAAAACTGCAAAAATGGCATATTTCCATAAAATAAGCTATTTTAGAATTTCTTTAATTTTCTCCAGAATTTTCACCATTTATCGGTATTTAATTATACCGACTAATAAAATATTCATTAAAAATTAATATTTAGTTATGAAAATTCCCAAAAGTAATATTTTATTTTTTGAAATGTTACAAAAACACTCCTTTTCAAAATCACTTGTTTCTACAACGATATCAAGTTCATTACGCAATAGGTTTTCTGAAAAACCTGTGTAGCCCTCCGACATTTTAGATAGGTAATACTTAGTATTCGTGCTATGTTTTTTGGCTTTCGTCAAGGCGTAGTGTGCGGTAGCTAACTTTTGCTTATCTGTGACATATGATGAGATTAAGTTAGGGTAGTCGTGCGTCTTTGTTAGCTTTCGTCAAGGGACGTACGACTGGGTTTAATTCAATCAAGAATTGTACGGGTTGAACTTGACTAGCGGACTATGATTTGTTGGTATTCGTCAAGGTCATAGCACGTTAGGGGAAAAATATTATCCGGAATTTCAAGTGTTGAAATTTGCAATGAGATTGCATACTTCCTATGAGATAGTTGGATCCCGATACCCACTGCGAGTAAGAGTTACTCCTGGGAGAGTTTTACACAGGACAATTAGCCGATCAAGTAGGTGTCTAGAAAGGTGTTAACAGGGTTATGCCTCTGGGAAAACGAGGTTTATTTTAATTAGATCCGTGCGAAAGCACGGGGAACCTCCCCCAAAGTACCAACACTGGCCTGGCTGAAAGATTGGCGAACTTGTAAGGTGTAATTAATCCCGGCTAATCTTACATTTTAGGGTTTTAAGGAAGATTTGATAAAAAGCAGTGGGAGCCATCCTGATTAGATAAGATAATAACCAATCTAATCTTGCAAGAGCATACGTTAAAGTGTTTTCTTATCTCTCTCTCCAGGTAGCGACCCTGTCAGGCCTTAATCAAGATAATAATATGGATGTATTGACTGAACCTGCATATTATACTGAGCAGGAGAACGTTGGTCCCGCTCTTTCTTATAAGAGTTATAAGACTGAACAAGAAACTGGAGAATATCTGGATTCTCACGCCACCCAATCGAAGAATAAGCATGTTGATGCATCTTCTTCAGGTGTGTTAGTTATCAAGAACTGTTTCACAGTTCACTCTACGTCCTGGGTATTAGATACCGGATCGGGATCCCATATATGTAATATGTTACATGGGCTACGTAAAGGTAGGGAACTGGGACAGGGTGATCATTCCGTAAGAGTAGGGAATGGTACAAATGTTGCAGCCAAAGCAGTTGGCAAATATCACCTTGTGTTACCAAATGATAATACATTGGTTCTGAACGAATGCTATTACATTCCGACCCTGATATGCAATCTTATATAAGTTTCTTTATTGAGCAAAGAAGGATATAATTTTGTAGTACAGGATAATGTTATGAACATATTCCTGAATCAAAAGTTGATTGGATCAGGTTCGTTATTTAATGGCATATACGTTCTCAATCAAACTACAGTCCTTAATGTACAAAACACACATAAGAGGAAGAGTTCAGAAATGAACGAATACTTCTTGTGGCATTGTAGACTTGGTCATATCAATACGACACGGCTAGCTAAGTTACAAAAGGATGGATATTTGAATTCGTTCGAATTATCATCTTATGATACTTGCCATTCATGTCTCAAAGGGAAAATGACCAAGACTCCGTTTAGTGGACACGGAGAAAGAGTTACGGAACTCTTAGGACTGGTACATAGTGATGTATGCGGTGCCATGTCTACACATGCCAGGAACGGTTCTTCCTACTTCATTACATTCACTGACGATCTCTCTAGATACGGACATGTGTTCCTGATGAAACACAAGTCTGAAGCTTTTGAGAAATTCAGAGAATATAAGCACGAAATAGAGAACCAAACGGGTAAAAGTATTAAGATCCTACGATCTGATCGAGGAGGAGAATACTTGAGCAATGAGTTTCTGGACTATCTAAAAGAGAATGGGATTCTCTCTCAGCCTACTCTTCCTTATACACCACAGCACAACGGTGTATCGGAGCGGAGGAATCGCATCCTATTAGATATGGTACGCTCTATGATGAGTGATGCTGGGTTACCTATTTTCTTCTGGGGGTATGCGCTTGAGACAGCCATACACCTATTGAATATGGTTCCTACTAAATCAGTGCCTACCACTTCATATGAAATATGGAAAGGGAAGAGACCATCTCTTAAGTATGTTAAGATATGGGGTTGTCCGTGTTGGAGATAGTGCCCTCAAAGTCAATTATTGGATCGCAGGTACATGATTTCAATGATTGAGGCAGGACCTATACCGATATGACAGTCTTGCTCGAGATGATAGTATGCTATCTGGTTTGTCTTTATCATCGTATACATGCTTTAGTTCACTATTGCATGATGATAGAACCCATAGGATTCTTGCTTGACTACCAGCAGTATGATGGCGATCATATACGTGGGAGCTGGGGTTTATAAGCACATCCTTAAAAGTGTCCATAGTCGTGGGAGTTTTGAGACAGGGCATCGATACTCCAGAGTAGATTGGTGTATACAGTCGAGACCCCGACGAGGGGCGGTGGCCGGTCTCACAAGCCACTGTGTCAGTTGGATCACCTAAGTTGTATACAGGTGCTCATTGGGTTATGAGTACACCGGACAGGACTCACCGGGAACATACTTGTTGGTATTATACATATCGTCAGATAGCAGTTCCCTGGTGACATGTGTACATGTTAGTTTGTCGACCTGAGATCGTCATTTGTCTCGTGTGAGTTCCCACTGTGCTTAGATTACTACCCTACCACGCTCAAAGGAGTTGTGCAAACAGGTTTTAGTTGGGTACAGTCCCGAGCCACAAGGAGGCAGTGAGCGGATCGTTGGGGATTCGTCACTTCCGGTATTGGGGGTTGATGTCGCACAGTGCACGGGTGGCCATCACTAGAAATCCTTGGCCAAGATAGTGGAGAATTACTGATTTGGATCAGTAGTTTCTCAGGTGGTGATGGGCTTCATATCGACACGAATTATCGCGTTATTAGGGGTCTGACTTTATCCACCCCTAAGACTCGATACGCGATACTCTTTAGACGAACGGACCGGACCTGTATATACATTGTCACTGTCAGGCTCAGTAGGGTTTATGAATGAGTTCGCTCGTCAGCTTCCCTTCCAATCAATACATAGGCAACCGTTACGTACAGCTTGTACCTCTGACGTGCTAGAGGTTATACCCAGTGCCAGTGTGTTGATGAGTCATTAGAGTCCCCCACAGACACTTTTCCAAGTTCGGGCGAAACATTGTAGATACCGTATGGTATTATGGCAGGGTTCGGAAAATGCACGTGCGTTTTCGCACGTGTCATTTTTCGGGCAGATAATACTGGTAGGCTTTGGTTTAAGCCGGATCCGAGTATTATACTGTGTAGATATAATATCTTTGTCTCAGATGCATTTGTATTCGGTCGTAATACAAATGCGGGTATGTTTATACCATTACGGGGTTACCCTGAAATTCGTTTCAGGATCGCTTTTGAAAGTTGTCAGTTTCCAGTTTTCTATCGCCCGTCTTTAACATTCGGTTAAAGACGGATCTATCTTTTCTTGAGATTAGTGTGGATGTTTCTAGAGGCTTCTAGAAGGTGGTGACTAGGTTCATGAATCTTAGTGACTCATTACTTGCATTAATGAGTTGATTGAGGTGTTTTAAATGTGTCATCAATTGCATTAATGTGTTTTTGTTTGCATGGTGGATATTTTGTGTTATGATAAATATCCTTGCTTATGGTCACCTTCATTTGCTTGCTCCTACACTCACCCCCTCCACCATTTATATGGCCGGCCCCCTCCCCTCCACAAACACACTCTCTCACTTGATAAAAAAGATTATGATAGTTTGGGATTCATGAAATTAGATAGCTACAATTCTCATTTCACCCGATTCAAAAGGAAACTTCCATAACCGTTTGTCCATAGTCTTGGACGTAACGAGACAAAGTGTTTTACTCATTCTCTACATCATCTTGGTCGTCTCTTTTAGCAAACTTGACGACCGAGTTGCCTCGGTTCAGAGGCGGGAGCCCGTTTAAAGATCCGTCGACGTGGTGCCACCAGGACGACGAGACCGGAGATTCAGGAGATCGGAGCAGCCGCAACAAGCGTGGGATGATGGTTAAAGACCGAAGGACTCGGATCGTTCGGTGTAACTCTTATACCCACTTTGTATTTTGTTAGTTTAGCTTTAATGGCAGATCCGGATTATAGTACGCGATAGCGCTAGTTGTATAAAGTTTTTGTTCCGCATTTGGCGTCTGTTAGACGGCCGGGGCGCTACCGTGGACTTACAGTGGTATCAGAGCCTCACCATTAAGCTATACTAACTTGTGCTAACACGTTTAAAATATCGATCGAACCGAATTTCGAAAATCACATTTTTCAGCACCTGAGTTTCTGTCGATTTTTTAAAGGGCCTAAAAATAATTTTACATATCACAGAAAGCAAAG
Source organism: Agapanthus africanus (assembly GCA_030015575.1). Taxonomy (NCBI): domain Eukaryota; kingdom Viridiplantae; phylum Streptophyta; class Magnoliopsida; order Asparagales; family Amaryllidaceae; genus Agapanthus; species Agapanthus africanus. Next base: position 11,628,496 of record JASDDO010000010.1, read on the forward strand.
CAGGGTTTTTTTTAAGCAAACGGGAAATTTTGAGCACGTGATCCCACGTGACCGCCGCGGATCCGCAGTCGAACCTAGGGTTTGACCGCGGAACCGCGGCAGTACTGTAGGAACAGTGCATCAAAATTCTCCAGTGGGCTTTTCTTGGGAAATTGTGGTTTTTAGTACTGTTCATTTGGGCCCATATTTTGTTACTGTACAGCAGATGTACGTGGGGCCCACTTCGGGAAATTTAGTCTATCGAAATTTTAAACTTGTTAGTTTACAGTATTTACATTATATCTCCGACCGGGAATGTCATTTGATATTGCGGGGCGAGCGTCCAACATGTGGACTGCCGTCACTGCCTGTTGTATAATATTCTTTTGGGGCACGATCGGGTTGAGGTCAATGTACCCGTTGTACATATTTTTATTTCTGTACTAGGTTTATCCCGCGAAGGAGTGCACGGATAGCCGGGTTCTGGAGGGCAACGGGTCCGTATCTCATGGCTTTGAGAGGCAAAGGGGCCTCACTCTAGAATTGGCAGACTATTCGCCGCACTCGTAGGGGGTACAGGTTGACCCAAGGAGGGGTGCTCAATTTACCGGATTCCGTGAAGGGCCGGGTGTTCCATTCACTATGCTGTGGGGACTACCTCGCTTCAGGTTTTGGCGGGTAACTTGCCGCACCCGTAGGGGTCTAGGTTTCATTGCACAGGCTATCCACACGACCTGGGGAACATCGGGTTTTAGTAGCGGCTCTGTGAAACCCGAGGAACCCAGATTATCTGTATTGTTCTGTGATGCTTATTACTTTTCTGTAATGTTGCATATTATCACGCCTGGAGCGATTATTGTATATTGGTATATATACTATTAGATGTTGTATATGTTTTACACCCGCGCTAGTCCAGCCCCCGCTTTGTCATTAGTTAAGTAACTTAACGGGTGATGACGGGACCCAGTGGCGAATGCGGATGGCATATACGTACATTTTATTTTCGTTCTTTTCTGGTGTGATTGATTGATGGGACTGCGTTGATTCTTATCAATGCAAGAAAAAAAAACCTATATTTGATGTTGTTGGAACAAATTTTAAAAATTGTTATTACAAAGACGTTTCCTTTTGTTTTGCATAGTGATATTCGGTCGGAATATCCTGCACCTCATTCCACGAGGCAAGGGCCGAGATCCCTTCACCGGGAGTGACCCCTTGGGCAGAAGTTTGCGTCAGGGTAGTAACTTCACTATAGTCGATTACAAGTTGCTTTGCATAGCGGTATTCAGTTGGAATATCCTGCACCTCATTCCACTAGGAAAGAGCCAAGATCCCTTCACCGGGAGTGACCTCTTTAGAAAAAGGTTTTCGCCACTATATTTTATAAAAAGCTATCAGTTTCCTTCAACGAGATCAAGTTTATTACGTTAAAGGTTTTTCGCCAAAAACCAGTCGTAGCCCTCCGTCATGTCTTATGGATGGTCAGTAGTATTCAAGCTATGTTTGTTTGGCCAAAGTCAAGGCATAGTGTTTGGTAGTTGCTGGGTATTCATCTGTTGCGTAGATAGATGCGTTGGTTTGGGACAGTCGTATTACCTTGTTGGCCAAAATCAAGGGTATGTACGGGTGGGTTCAAATTAACTTGGATGATGACTGGTAGAACTTGGCATGTGACTTATGATGGGTTGGCCAAAGTCACGATCATAAGAGCATGGGGCAAAAATCATATCAGGAGTTTCAAACATACAGGAAACTTGCCAGGCATGCGCATACCTTCTGGAGTGTGATAACTTGAGTGGCTTCCATCAAGTTATTATACGATGATAGTTGGATCCCGATTCTCACTGATGAGTTAGTTTACTCTTCGGGTGATCCCGACTAATTCTTCTTTCAGGTTTGGAGGAGAATTTGAGATTACAGTGGGAGGTTTTCTGATTAGATAAAGTGATAACCATTCTGATCTAGGTTAGAGTGCACGCAGAGTGTTTCTTTTCTCTCTCTCTTGGGCAGCGACCTTTGACCGACCCTAGGCTATGACTCAGTGACCACGTTGACCGAACCTTCTTAAAATACTGACTTTTGGATTGTCTTAGTTGCATAAGTCATTACCGCTCCTTCTTTTACCCTTTACATTTCTCAGAACACCCCGTATTACTACGGATATCCACTTCCATTGGATAGATCCATCGTATGGTTATATACGAACTCGAAGGTACTACTTCGAGGATGGATCCAGGTTCAGGAGAAATAGAATTGGTTTATTCAGTTGTCTTTTATTATCACCTTCTCTCAGGTTGCGAGGGCTCCTTAGTTTAGGAGAGTACATCTATTACGCTTATTGGATAGTCTTATTCCAAACTATAGGCAGGTGCCGAAAGGTAGGGAATGAAGAAAACCAATTAGCCTAAGAGGGTGTACAGAAGGTAATAACTAAAGACAAGATAAAGGGATTAGAAAGAGGGCAAAGTAAATTACGACTGTTATCATTCACGACCAAACCGCGTATTTCATCGCCACTCCTATTTCACCTTTGCTTTTTTCCCCAGTTCGGGAGAAATAGAATAAGGTTTTATTCAGTAGTCTTTTATCATCACCTTCTCTCAAGTTGCGAGTACTCCTAGGATTAGGAGAGTACGCCTATTATGCTTACTGGATAGTCTTCTTCCAAACCATAGGCTGGTGCCGAACGGTAGGGAAGGAAGAAAACCATTTAGCCTAACGAAGGTGTACAGAAGGTAACGACTAAAGACAAATAAAGGGATTTGGAGAGATGACAAAGAAATATACGGTTACAGTCATGAATAGGATTATGGAAGAGGCATTACTAGGAATACCAGGATACCCCTACGAGACATTTTCATGTTTCAGTTACACTGTGCATTGTTAAAAGAAAACTGTTTTCCCGATTAGATACTTAATCCAAGGTATGTATTTATCAGGTTTCATTCTCACATCTGTATGGTTTTACAGATGATAAGCGGGAGTAAGTTATTGGGAATTGGGTGATCATCCTCACTATATCAGAATTCGTTGTAATTGGTGATATTTGAGGAAATCTCCTGGGTACAGTTTTCAACCTACGATGCACAGGTTATGAGTTATTCAACTCAGCGGACTTATACAGAGTATTATATGTTGTCCAGTGTCCATCAGGACAAAGGGGTTGGTCCTCGTACTATATTCTGTTTACTTGTAACTTCTCTAGTTTTTAGACAAGTGTTTCGTAGAAATACAATGTCTAAGTTTTGAGAAGTTGTGGGTATAGGAATAAAGTAGAGAACCAGGTGTCGCAAGTATCGGGATTCTTCAAAGAATTTGAAGATGTAGATTCTTGTGATTGGTATTCAGTTGATAGTAATGGTTTTGAGAAACTTGTTTCTCTTTCAGGTTACTCATAATTGGATGGATTCCTAAGTTGAGTAATGCTGATTAGGCTCTCTCCATTAAGTTGATATGCACTGGAGACAGCTGCATGATTTGAATCTGGTTCCAATTAAATTAGTGCCTCTATTTCTATATTGTATATAGAATGGTTCATATCTTAACGATATAAAGATATGGGGAGTTGTCCGGCTTATACTTAAAACCAGATTCTGGATAACTCTAACTCAAGGCACGTTTCTATAATGGCAGTTTGTGGGTTGAGCCAGGCTATGTCGAGGGTTAATTTTCTACCATCTGGAAGATCAATAGTGATATTGTTCTTGACTCGCCACAGTTTTATTAAAATGGACTTCTTTAGAAAATAGTAGTGGGAGTATGGTAGAACTGGAAGTGATTCCAGAACCGCAAACGATTACGGAAAATTTAATAGGACCTATATATTCAATCAGGTTTGACATTCCAATAGCCACTTCGCAGACATGGTGGGTAACCTCAGTCACCCGATAGGTACTCTGGTAGCCTCAAGGACGGTGATAGGGAGGTTCTTGTTTACCCAGACTTGACACTACTGTTGTTCCAGACTATGAGACCCGGCAAGAGGATAAGTATAACGTCGTTCTAAACTAGCTTTAGAAGTGTACGTAGATATTATTCTGCCAGAGGGTTGTCGTAGTCAGTGGGAGCAGCGGAAGCATAGTGGGCAAGTAGCTTATGTCTATTTATAGACTTGAGCAATATAGCGGAGATAGATCATCTATTTTTGATGTGACAGTCATGGGTTTGACTTCATCAGAATAGGGGATGGATCTGTTAAGAAGGTAGTAGGGTGTGATGTCATGGTATTTTGATGACATACACAGAGTAGAAAGTAAAATTCCTATACTACGATCGGTTGTACTGTGGTCATCACACAATTGTTTCTCCAGACATGATATGGATATAATATTAGACATTCTGGTTTCTAGATCTATGGTTTTAGATCTAGATTTGGGTAGTTTCCCAATGTGGGTACTTTGACAGTATTCTAATAGTATTTTAGAATAGATGACTCTTGGCATGGTGGTGTACCTGCAGGTGATGGAGTCACCCTCTCTAAATGTGTCTTAGAGACTATAAAAGAGAGGGATGTGCATGATTGGCAGATCACTTGCTTAGGCAATTGAGTCAATCATGAGATGTCAAGTACCACACCAGATGTTGTTTTTGCACTAGATGCGATAAGTTTATATTAATCCAATCCTGAAGAAACATGAGGAAGCAGTTTTAGAACATAAGTGAATGTTCTACGGATTTGATAACGGCAGCCTCCTTCGGGAGACAGTTATCATTCCAGGCTTCAAAGGTGACATGGATGACAGAGTGAATGTCAGAGTTATAGTTTTCCCTATGATGAGGGACAGTATTATGGACAGGTGGTCCAAGAGGATACTGTGGGAGGCATGGTGCTGGATACTGATTAGGTTCAGTTATCGATACAGTCTAAGAAGTTTGGATTTGGAGTTCATTTATGAATTAGGTCCCATCATATGTCTAGACATATTCTAAGACAGGTATTACTCGATTCGGGAGATAGCTTTCTCCGCGAACTTGAGATTAAGAGAGACATAGAAAGAAACATCATGGCGGATCCACACATTGAGGCTATTTCTCGAACACAAGAGTTTTACAAACTAGCTTTGTGAAACTGATTAGTAGAGGAGTTGGGTGTTCGGTATCACACGGGCTGTGAGTATACGACATCGCAATAATTAGCCTTAAGTGCAAGTGGGAGATTGTTTGAGATAATGCCCTCAAAGTCAATTATTGGATCGCAGGTACGTGATTGCAATGATTGAGGCAGGACATATACCGATATGACAGTCTTGCTCGAGATGATAGTATGCTATCTGGTTTGTCTTTATCATCGTATACATGCTTTAGTTCACTATTGCATGATGATAGAACCCATAGGATTCTTGCTTGACTATCAGCAGTATGATGGCGATCATATACGTGGGAGCTGGGGTTTATAAGCACATCCTTAAAAGTGTCCCTAGTCGTAGGAGTTCGAGACAGGGCATCGATACTCCAGAGTAGACTAGTGTATACAGTCGAGACCCCGACGGGGGGCGGTGGCCGGTCTCACAAGCCACTGGTGTCAATTGGATCACCTAAGATGTATACAGGTGCTCATTGGGTTATGAGTACACCGGACATGACTCGCTGGGAACATGCTAGTTGGTATTATACATATCGTCAGATAGCAGTTCCCTGGTGACATGTGTACAGGTTAGTTTGTCGACCTGAGATCGTCATTTGTCTCGTGTGAGTTCCCACTGTGCTTAGATTACTATCCTACCACGCTCAAAGGAGTTGTGCAAACAGGTTTTAGTTGGGTACAGTCCCGAGCCACATGGAGGCAGTGAGCGGATCGTCGGGGATTCGTCTCTCCCGGTATTGGGGGTTGATGTCGCACAGTGCACGGGTGGCCATCACTAGAAATCCTTGGCCAAGATAGTGGAGAATTACTGATTTGGATCAGTAGTTTCTCAGGTGGTGATGGGCTTCATATCGACACGAATTATCGCGTTATTAGGGGTCTGACTTTATCCACCCCCTAGACTCGATATGCGATACTCTTTAGATGAACGGACCGGACTGTATATACATTGTCACTGTCAGGCTCAGTAGGGTTTATGGATGAGTTCGCTCGTCAGCTTCCCTTCCAATCAATACGTAGGCAACCGTTACGTACAGCTTGTAGCTCTGACGTGCTAGAGGTTATACCCAGTGCCAGTGTGTTGATGAGTCATTAGAGTCCCCCACAGACACTTTCCCAAGTTCGGGCGAAACGTTGTAGATGCCGTATGGTATTATGGCAAGGTTCGGAAAATGCACGTGCGTTTTCGCACGTGTCATTTTTCGGGCAGATAATACTGGTAGGCTTTGGTTTAAGCCGGATCCGAGTATTATACTGTGTAGATATAATATCTTTGTCTCAGATGCATTTGTATTCGGTCGTAATACAAATGCGGGTATGTTTATACCATTACGGGGTTACCCTGAAATTCGTTTCAGGATCGCTTTTGGAAGTTGCCATTTTCCAGTTTTCTATCGCCCGTCTTTAACATTCGGTTAAAGACGGATCTATCTTTTCTTGAGATGAGTGTGGATGTTTCTAGAGGCTTCTAGAAGGTGGTGACTAGGTTCATGAATCTTAGTGACTCATTACTTGCATTAATGAGTTGATGAGGTGTTTTAAATGTGTCATCAATTGCATTAATGTGTTTTTGTTTGCATGGTGGATATTTTGTGTTATGATAAATATCCTTGCTTATGGTCACCCTCATTTGCTTGCTCCTACACTCACCCCCTCCACCATTTATATGGCCGGCCCCCTCCCCTCCACACACACACTCTCTCACTTGATAAAAAAGATTATGATAGTTTGGGATTCATGAAATTAGATAGCTACAATTCTCATTTCACCCGATTCAAAAGGCAACTTCCATAACCGTTCGTCCATGGTCTTGGACGTAACGAGACAAAGTGTTCTACTCATTCTCTACATCATCTTGGTCGTCTCTTTTAGCAAACTTGACGACCGAGTTGCCTCGATTCAGAGGCGGGAGCCCATTTAAAGATCCGTCGACGTGGTGCCACCAGGACGACGAGACCGGAGATTCAGGAGATCGGGGCAGCCGCAACAAGCGTGGGATGATGGTTGAAGACCAAAGGACTCGGATCGTTCGGTATAACTCTTATACCCACTTTGTATTTTATTAGTTTAGCTTTAATGGCAGATCCGGGTTATAGTACGCGATAGCGCCAGTTGTAAAAAGTTTTTGTTCCGCATTTGGCGTCTGTTAGACGGCCGGGGCGCTACCGTGGTCTTACAATCCGACCTATGTCAAAAGGCTAAATCCGGACAAACTCGAGGCAAGGTCTGTCCTATGCAAGTTTGTAAGATATCCCAAGAACTCACAAGGGTATATCTTCTACCACACTGAGGAACAAAAGGTGTTTGTTTCTCGACATGCCACCTTTTTAGAAAAGGAATTTTTTGCAAAAGAAATTTGTTGCGAGGAGGTAGAACTGGAAGAAGTTCCAGCAACACAAACTACGACAGAAGAATTGGTAGAACCAGAGGATTTAGTAGTTCCCGACGAACCCCAGCCTCTCCGCCGATCTAGCAGGGTTTCTCATCCACCTGAGAGATACTACGGTTTTCTCATTGATGGAGGAAGCGAGGATTGCATCATGGAAGATGATGACCCAACTAGCTTCGAGCAGGCCATCACGAGTGGAGACTCTGTGAAATGGCTGGATGCAATGCGATCTGAGATGGAATCCATGTACACCAACAAAGTATGGACTTTAGAAGTTGCTCCTGAAGGGGTAAAACCCATTGGGAGCAAGTGGATCTTTAAGAAGAAACTTGATGTAGATGGAAAAGTGGAGACTTTCAAAGCTAGACTTGTTGCAAAGGGTTTTCGTCAACGACCAGGTGTGGATTATGACGAAACCTTTTCTCCAGTGGCTATGCTTAAGTCCATCCGGATCTTACTTGCCATTGCTGCATACCATGACTACGAAATCTGGCAAATGGATGTTAAGCCCGCCTTTCTAAATGGTGATTTAGAGGAGTGCGTGTACATGACTCAGCCAGAGGGCTTCGTAGATAGTGAGAGCAGCGGAAAGGTGTGCAAGCTGTTTAAATCTATCTACGGGTTAAAGAACATCTGCTTTGATGTTGTAGTCAAGGAGTTTGACTTCATCAAAAACGTAGATGAACCTTGTATTTATAAGAAGGTTGCAGAGAGTAAGGTAGTCTTCCTCGCATTGTACGTGGATGACATACTCTTGATAGGAAATGATGTTCCTATGCTGCACTCGGTCAAGCTCTTCTTATCACATAGATTCTCAATGAAAGATCTAGGTGATGCCTCCTGCATCTTGGGGATTAGGATCTATAGAGATAGATCCAAGAGGTTACTGGGATTGTCCCAATCCAGGTACATTGACACCATACTAAAGAGGTTTAGTATGGAAGAATCCAAGCGTGGGAACCAACCCACGATCTCTGGACTCACTCTCTCTAAAGAGATGTCTCCTAAGACTGATTTGGAGAGAGCTCGCATGCAAGGGATACCCTATGCTTCGGCAGTAGGCTCTATCATGTACGCGATGCTATGTACCAGACCCGATGTGGCATACTTACTAAGTGTAGTGAGTAGCTATCAAGCAGATCCAGGAGAGAATCACTGGACAACTGTGAAGAACATTCTCAAGTACTTGAGAAGAACTAAGGAGATGTTCTTGGTGTATGGTAACGGAGAACTCCAGGTGGAGTCCTTTACCGATTCAAGCTTTCAAAATGATAAGGACGACTCTAAGTCGCAATCGGGATTTGTCTTTACCCTAAATGGAGGGGAGGTTTGTTGGAAGAGTTCCAAGCAAGAAACCGTGGCAGACTCGACGATGGAGGCTGACTACATCGCTGCCAACGATACTGCCAAAGAAGCTGTCTGGATGAAGAAGTTCATCACTGAACTTGGTATGGTTCCTTCCATTGAGCATCCAATACCTTTGTATTGTGATAACAATGGAGCTGTGGCTTTGGCCAAGAAACCCAGGTCCCATCAGAAATCCAGACATATTCTGAGGCGGTATCACCTGATCCGGGAGATAGTTGATCTCCGCGAGATCGAGGTCAGGAGAATTGACACGAAGGACAACACTGCGGATCCACTCACGAAGGCCATACCCCAGATACATTTTGAGAGACTCTTCGGGATGTTGGGAATGAGATACTATAACACCTGGCCTTAGTGCAAGTGGGAGATTGTTAGTTATATATATGCCCTAGAGGCCATTGTTGTATATATGATGTATATTATAGTGGATGCTTAGATATATATAGAGAGGACTTTCTTGCTCGGCATGATAGTATGCTATTTGGTTTCACTTTGTCTTAACATGTTGACTTGTATTAGTTTACTGTCTTGCTCTCACATGTTGATAAAGCCCTTAGGATATGTACTCGACTACTGGGACTATGATGAGATCACAATAGTGGGGCCAGGGTAGTCAAAGAGTACATCCTATAATTGTTCCTAGTCGAGGGAGTATCGAGACATGGCATCGATACTCCAGAGTAGACTAGCGTATACGCATCTTGACCCATATGATGGGCGATGGATGATCCCATATCCATTGGTGTTTGACATCAAAGATGGTGTACGGGTGCTCAGTGGAGACTGGGTACACTGAACGGACTCGCCGAGAACTCCTAGATGGTATTATACCTATCGTCAGATAGCAGTTCTCCGGTGACACTGGTACAGGTTAGTCTGTAGACTCGAGATCGTCATAGAGTCTTGTGTCATTCCCACTGTGCTTTGATTTCCATCATACCACGTCCAAGAGGGCGTGCAAAACGGTGGTTTTTGGGTACAGTCCCGAATGACATGGAGGCAATGAGCGATAGGAGGGGTTTCGTCTCTCCCGGTATTGGGAGTTGATGTTGTGCTGTGTTCGATTGGCTATAACTGGAAGCCCCTGGCCAGGGCTGATATGGAGTGCTGCTGGTAAGAGTTATCAGTAGTTTCTCGACCCGTTATGAGCCTTATATCGACATGAATTATTGGTTACTGGGGTCTGACGTATACCACCCATAGACTAGATATGCAACATATCAGACGAAGAGACCGGACTGTACGGGAGTGTTACTGATTGGATTCACAGGAGAATGTACATGCTTGCTTGTTGATCTTCTGATCGCTCAATACCTGGGTGGCTGTTACGTTTAGCTGACCGCTTGCAGCTTGTGGGTGTTTGATATGATCATCACCTACTGTCGGCATATTGACGATTCTTTAGAGTCCTACACAGAGGTTTTTTGGCTCAGGCAAAACGGAGTAGGAGCACATATGTGATATGTGCGGGACCGAGAATAATACGATATGAGATACCGTATTCTATTCTCGCGATATGAGATATCGGCCGGGTATATGTGATATAACCGGATCATCGGATTAAGTGTTGATTCGATGAAGTGGTACATGTTATATTAGTCGGTTATATGTAATATAGCCGGATTGTCGGATTAAGTGTTGATTCGATAATTTAATGTATAATTATATATGTGATATATTACATTACGTTAACTAATATAAGCTCGCTTTATTGATTCATTTTCTCACGAGATAATACATTGATATATATGCGATATATGTTAATTGTATTATTTTTTTTGTTACAAAAATATTGTATATGTGATATATAATATTGTAACATGTTAGGGTTACAAATTTAACATTGGTTTAGGGTTTAAACTTGGTTAGGGTTTGGATTAGGGTTAGCTTTTGCATGAAGCTTCATGAAGCTTTGACTTTGTCTTTGGCTTGATATTTTGTGAAGATATTATGTTAACCCAATCCAAACCATTAATTCTAGTTTATTCTCTACAAGGGTTAACTCCTTCATGCTTAACCCTTGGTTAGATTTGTAACCACTACAATAATTCATTATTTATCACAAAAGGATTAGTTCTTCTTCTTGCTTCTTCTTCCTTTGTTGAAAACCTTCACTAGCTTTTTCAAAAGTGGTGAATAATAGTGAGAATTTGAAAACAAAAGAGAGCAATATTCCTACTTCATCATCCTCATCTATTCTAACCACTTAGATTAGGGTGTTCACTTCTCTAATAAGTTGTTTAGTGAAGTGTAAGTTTGGGTTAGAGATTCTTCAAGGTAGATCATCTTGGATCATGAAGACTACAAGCAAGGTGTCACATTTACCTTATGGAGCCACTCAAGAGTCGGAGTTCATGTTGATCGCAGCGAAGGGACCTCAACACGGAGCTTATGAAGCGAAGGAACGGACTACAAAGGTTGTAATCCCTATCTCTTAGTTGTAAAGATATTTACTTGCATGTTTAACCCTAATAATCTAGCAAAGATCCTCGCTACGGGTTGTTCGGCACTTGAAAAATTTGATTTTGGCATGGTTAATACCTTGTAGAACCTTGTTCTAGTGCCTAGTAACCTTACACGGGACGCATGGGATCCACGCTCTTGGTTGATCGCGGGAGGCCGAGGAAGCTCGGCACATCAGGAGCTCGGAGACGAGCCGGGAGGCCGAGGAAGCTCGGCACGTCAGAAGGCTCTGAGACGAGCAGGGAGGCCGAGAGAGCTCGGCACGTCAGACGGTTCGGAGACGAGCAAGGAGACTGAGAAAGCTCGAAGATGAGCTGTTGGTAATATCCTAGGTGAAGGTGGAATGTATTCAGGGAGTTTCCCGAAAGGTCGGATACGTTCCCGGAGAAGAGGATCCAAATAATGTCCCAGATGCAACTCATTTATTTCACCCCCGTAGCCTTCGGGGCACGTCATCTGCCATGTGTCGTAATCTGAGGAGACGCCACTTGTGAGCATCATCACGGACCTCTTATGTCTCTCCTGCCAAAATTATCACTTTTTGAGAGCCCCGCAACTCTTCCTAGTCCCTCATCGGGTGTTCAAGAATAATGATTCTCATTTTACGGAGCCTGGAATATATATAAACAAGGTAATGAGAAGGTTTTTAGTGGAACTGCTCCGACACTTGAGAATGTTCATGATAAGGTTTTGTTTCTTGCTAAAGATACATGTGTCATGAACTTGAAATTTATTCGGTCTCATCGACAGCTAACGGGTGTGATCCTGTGTCTTCTGGACACCCTCTCTATACCCCTCCTTTTCTATGGTCACACCCACATCACGATGAAATCAAAGCAAATTTCGATGGTTCAGTCAAAGAGTTTTCTTTAGGAGGAGCTGGGGTTCTTTGTCGGGATGAGCATAGACATCTTCTTCAAGCTAAAGACTGGCGACTTTCGGGGTTAACAGTTTTATTGGTTGAGTTATCGGCGGTTACGGTTCTGGCATTTGAGCTGCATGCTTGTAAACTCCGGTTCGAGGATGACTCTCTCGTGGTTATTGGTTGGATTAATCATGAAGGCAATCCATCTGGCATTACAAAGTTAATACTAGAGGATATCTGGGAATGGACTCGACAGCTCGAGTTTAAAGCTAGTCATATATTTCGAGAAGGAAATGCAGGAGTTGATTTTCCAGCTAATTCAAGAGTAATGTATGTTGTTGTCGGATCTGTTGAGGCAACTCTTCCAAGTGTTTTATTGCAGCTGGTCCGAAATGACCGTAAGGATTTCTTCTTTATAAGAGCTTAAAGCAGTTTTTTGCACCAAAAGAAAATGCCGGAAGTCTAATGTATTTTATGCGAAACTTAAACCGAAAAAGAAATACAACACACTTAATTTCATATTTTGCTGGGGGCTTAAATGTAGTTTTATCCTATTAAAATGCTTCTAAATTTCTACTCGCACTTTCTGCACAATCTCTCGAGCTTTCGATCGATGGCTTCGCGTCTCTTGGCCCGATCCAAAACCCTAACCCTAACTCCCTCTCTCCTCCGTCCCTCATCCATCGCCGCCGCCGCCTCCTTCTCCTCCTCCTCCGTCGTCAGATCTCAGCCGTTCGATTCGCCGCCACCGGCGATCTCCTCTATCCTCGGATCTCCAAAGGTGAAGCTTTCCCTCACTCTTTTTCATGCGCGATCTTAGATGACGATTTCAATGTCGAGTTCTTTTGTGCTTGGATGATTAAATGTTGAAAGTTGAGAAAAGTTCTTTGTTTTGATTTTGTTCACTCTACAACCACTCAAAATTTTGCAAAAGAAAGAACGAAAAAACAACATAGAACGGTAAAATTTCTCACCCCAAATTGATTGATGGACCCCCCCTTTCAAAAAAATGAAATTTGTAATAGTTTCGGCATGTTTTGTGGTGCATGTTTCATCAAGAGGCTAACAAATCATTGACACATTGAGGTTGCCATAAAGAAAATTATTTTACCTTCTTATCAATAGTTCTTTTCGAGTTTTCGGCCAACGGGTTCTTTGTTTTCCAATATCAGAGAATGGAAGGAAGCATGATTTAAATATCTTTGAAAAAATGTCTTTTCCTGTCCAAATCAAATAAGAGGGTAACAAGATAAAAACAGAAATCTGTTCGAAAACGGAACAAAGATGCATGCGTGCATGCGTAACCAGCTATGCATTTAGATGTAATTAAGAATGCCATAGTAGAACAGTGAGGGGTGGGGGTGGGGGTGGGGGTGGGGGTGGGAGGAACAGAGTCATTTTGATGGTAAGGTCAATTAGCAAACTCAATAGCCTTCTTCTTGTGTATAAAAAATGCACAGCTCAAAAGTATAGCCATTTTGATGGTAACCGGCTTTAACTGAGTTAGACCTTTCCGATTTTGTACACTTCCGGAGACATCAAACTATTTGATTTTCCATGAAATTCTAAATTTTGAACCAACCAAGAAAATGATGTCTCTTTATAATCAATTTTGAAATGATGTATAAACGGCGTAGAATAAATTGATATATTTGGGGTGATGCATGATTAAATTTGTTTTGCTTAGGTTTTCATTTTCGGGTTGTATCATCATCTTTTCGTAGACCTAGACGTCATAATCCATATCAGATTCATAGTTTGATTTTTTTTACCCTGTTTTCTTTTCTAAAATGGCTTCTGATATCCACTCATTGAGCAGAATTTCCTGTATGGCAATACCTTGTATCGTTGGTTCTCCATGAAAACACAAGGTGGGCCCATCTCACAGGTTTATGATTCAGCTGTAAAGAAGGTCAACTCCTTCTCCATCTTCCTCTTTATTGTTTTAATTTGTAATTGTGTTTTTCTATCCGTTTCCATCTCATTGCTACTAAAATCTCATGAATCTTCACTATTTTACTGCAAACCATAAGGTTTGCATTTGGTCATGCATCGTGGCCTTAAAAGGCAGCATGTGGTATTTTTATCGGCCTAAAGCATAGCAAATATGGTATGAACTTATGATGTGTGCATGTCTTTCAATGCATGGCATCCTGCACATTTATATTCTTTCAATACACTTTGGATAGTCTATTGGTTATTGAATATATGTATTTAATCTGGTAAAAATACATATATCATATGTATTCATGAAAAGTCATTCCTACTATGAATCACACGTCCATTGAACGCGTCCAAACTAATCTAGTTACATTGCGAGGTTTTGCAGGCAATCGTTCAAGCGGCTAGCAACATTAAAAATGAACAGATTGTTGAACCCAGTACTCATTCAAAAGAAAAGGAGGTCTTATGCTTCAGTCCACTTGAATCAGTCTCGACCAACATGCGTAGCAGCGGACTAGTGAAGGAAAGCTCGAAGATCAAGAGACTCGAGCTTTCTCAAAAGATCACGTACGCACTCATTCCTGCTCTGATTCTCACATCGAATTCATCCCTTACCACTTCCCTACTGATTGTCTCGGTGTATTGGCAAATATACGGGTTTTTCAAAGAGATCTTCTTGGATTATGTTCATCATGAAGTTACAAGGACATGGGTTTTGGTGTATTTCAAGGTGCTGCTTCTGATCTTGGTTAAGGATACCATTATCAATTTTGGTTTGGTGTGATCTATTTTGGTGGAGTTTCTATAAAACATAATGTATGATGATGGATGTGTGACTTAATGGATTGTATGTTTCCTTCATGTATTCTCCTTTCATCTAGGCTTTCTATGTGAGATGAAGCATTTCATTTTGATTGGAGAGTAAATGCGAAACAGGTTTCGTGTGCTTTTGTATGAAAAAAAAGCTATATAAGCTAATAATGATTATATTCTGATTATATTCGGATTATATTCATGTAATTTAACATATGAAAATCGTTGAATTTTCTTTATTTTTTTTTATCTCTTGCTTGTTATGACTCATGAAATTATTGAAGAATAGTAAATTTTGCTTTTCATAAACCATCGATAATTCATGTGTTATTGCGGATGAAAATCGCTAAATGTCATTTTATTATGGTTTCACAACTTTTTCAATACTTTTTAGGCTTAGTTAACAAAAGCTCCTCATATGTTTAAACCTGTGGCGCTGAACTATCATCTCTTCCGAAATTACAAAATACTACCACCCATCGGTGTCGGTGCTATGTTGATTAAATTGTCATATCAACAAAAGAATTTAAAATATCCAAAAACCCCTCTCTTTAACCTAAATTGTCATATCAACAAAAGAATTTAAAATATCCAAAAACCCCTCTTTTAACCTAACCGCTAATTTCCCGAAAATAAGAGATAAAAATACTCAAAAAGTCCCTCCTCTATCGCCATGATCGCTGGTTACGATGACTATGGCGCCCCCACCCACACCAACCCACAGGACAGTCCCTTCTCTATCGCCATGATCGCTGGTTACGAGGACTATGGCGCCCCCACCCCCACCCATCCACAGGACAGTCACATGCTAACACATGAAATTCACATATTTTCAATTTTCTCGAGTTTTCAGACATTCTGCATGCATGTCATGGATTTTAATTTTTAGATTTTCGACATGTGAGCATGGTACACACAAAATTCATGAATTTATTTTTTCGACATTTACGTGCTACGAATTTCATGGATTTTCAGTTTTCTCCTTGACGTGCGTCGTATCACGTCAAGATGCTACCTTTCCGCAGATCTGTTGTCGAGCGACGATGGACGGCTGAGATTGAGCTGGAGGTTGCCTCCTGAAGCTTGTGAAGTCTTAATGGGTTTCAGGTTGTGGTGACCGAGCTACCTGCAAGGAAGTCCCGAGATGGTTGTACCATCGAGGACCCTCCGACAATCAAGTTAGACGGGATATTTGAGCAGAGTAATGGCCTAGTGGGGAGAAATTGACTTACTTGATCCGTCTGGAGAGGGGTTTATATAGTGATGGCAATAGGCAGGCAGGCGCGGGAATCACGCCGGCCGTTACGCTCCCGGCGTCACGCCCACGTGATAGACGGGATCTTCCATTAATGGCGAGACATGCTCGTTAATGAGGGATCGTGATGACGTGGAACACGGGACGTGGCCGGAGGATATCTCGCGTATGGTGAGATTCGCGGAGGTGAGGCGGTTGCGCCTGCGATAGGTGACGTTGGTCGGTCGATGTGACCGAGGAATATGAGCTCGGCGGGAGGCTTGGGGACGAGCGGGAGACCGAGATATCTAGGTTCTGCGGTTGTCCGGAGACGAGCTGAGGGGGCCGAGGAGGCCAATTATGCGGGGGCTCGGAGGTGAGCCAACAATTGTTTGTAAGGCGGGCACAGGAGTTGTGTGGTCGGTCACAGAGGGTCGGCCACGTCCAAGGGTCGCAAACCCGGGTGTTCTTCCGACGTACTGTTCTTGGTCCTTCCTGGCGGGCTTCGGAACACGTCATCTGCCACGTGTCACAATCTCTGGGAGATCACCGATATCGAGCATCATCACTCCTGTTATTCAACATTTTGCATGATTTTTTTTTTGTTTTCTTGAGTTTTTCGACATTTCGCATGCTATATACAACACTAATTTCGCGGATTTTTGGTTTTCTCAATTTTTTTGGCATTTCGCATGGTATGGAAGCCAATTTTTAATTTTTTAGTGTTTTCAACATTTCGCATGCTAAACCTCAGAAATTTCACGGATTTTTATTTTTCTCAGGTTATTCGAGATTTCACATGGTATATAGCACACGAATTTCACGGATTTTTATTTTTCTCGACATTTTCGACATTTCACATGCTGTACACAATTTCTTGGATTAATATTTTTTCCGAGTTTTCTGAGTTTCTTATACAATAGCTGCGAAGTGCGCGCTTTTAGTTTTCATGAGTTTTCCAACATTCGCATCCTATATACCACACAAATGTTATGGATTTTCATTTTTCTCAAGTTTTTCCACATTGGCTCGCTACTGAAATTTCGCATACTATACAAGAATTTTGTTGGTTTTCATTTTCTATGAGCTTTTTGATATTCCCCTATTATAGAACACGGATTCCGCGGATTTTTGTAATTTTCTATAATTTTTTGACATTTCGCAAACTATAACTAATGAATTTCACAGATTTTCATTTTTTTCAACATTCGCATGCTACAACCCATTATTTTGGTTGATTTTTAGTTTTCTCGAGTTATTCGACATTTCACATTTTATATGTAGCACACAAGTTTTTTGGACTTTTGTATTTTTCTTGTTTTTCAACAATCACATGTTATACTACACGAATTTCCCAATCGTTTAGTTTTCTCCTGTTTTTGGACATTTCGCATGCTATATAGCACACCAGCTGCACATATTTATATTTTTTTTTGACTTTTTGACATTCGCATGCACACGAATTTTAGGGATTATAAGTTTTCTCGAGTTATTCGACATTTCAGATGATTTTTAGTTATCTCGAGTTTTCTGACATTTTCATGCTATTTCACACGAATTTCACGGATTTCCAGTTTGGCGGACTTTTTAGACGTTTCCCATGATAAACACGCAAATTTCGCACATTTTCTGTTTTTTTGAGTTTTTCAAAATTTCGCATCTTATAGAACTTAAATTTCTTGTAATTTTAGTTTTATTAAGTTTTTGAATATTTCGCGTGGGATAACATAACAAATGTCATGGGTTTTCATTTTTCTCGAGTTATTTCACACGAGCACACAAATTTCATGGATTTTCGGTTTTCTCGAGTTTTTTGAAATTTGGCATGTACACGAATTTTGCGAATATTCATTTTTTTTCGAGTTTTTCGACATTCACATGTTATATATAGATTGCGAATTTCACGGATTTTCAGTTTTCTCGAATATTTCGACATTTCGCATGCAAGCAAACGAATATTGCGAATTTTCGTTTTTTCAAATCTTCTGACATTCGCATGCTATAGACATGAATATCAGGGATTTTCATTTCATTTGGCTTTTGCAACATTCGCATGCCATATAGGACACGAATTTCATGGATTTTTAATTTTTTTGAGTATTTCGAAATTTCGTATGCTATATATATATATATATTATATTTCACAGATTTTTCATTTATTTCGACATTCGCATATATCAAACGAATTTTTAGGATTTCTAGTTTTCTCGGGCTTTTCGACATTGCGCATGCTATGGCAACCGAATGTCATGGATTTTCATTTTTTGAGTTTTCCTTATTCGTATGCTATAGCACACGAATTTAGCGGATATTCAGTTTTCTCGACTTTTAGATGTTTCGTGTTCTATGGCATACGAAATTCGCGGATTTTCATGTTTTCTTGGTTTTTTGACATTGCGTGTAGCTCATGAATTTAACGGATTTTCATTTTTCTCGAGTTATTTGACATTTTGCATGATTTATATACAAATTTCGCGGAGTTTCGGTTTTCTCGAGTTTTCAACATTCGTATGGCACATAAATGCCATTGCTTTGTATTTTTCTCGAGTTTTCCCACATTTCGCATTATATAGTATACAAACTTTACGGATTTTCATTTTTCTTGAGTGTTTCAACATTCACATGCTCTAAGACGAATTCCACGGATTTTCGGTTTTCTCAAGAGAGTCGACACTTCACATACTATATATAATTTCTTGGATTTTTTTGAGTTTTTTTTACATTCACATGCTATATAGCATGTGAATTTCGCGGATTTTCAGTTTTCTCGAGATATTCGATATTTCGCATGGTTTTTAGTTTTCTCGAGTTTTTCAATATTTCGTATGCACACACGAATTTCGAGGATTTTCAGTTTTCCTGAGTTTTTCAAGATTTCACATTATATGGATCAGAAATGTCACGGCTTTTCATTTTTCTCGAATTATTTGATATTTCACATGTTATATAGCACATGATTTCTGATTAAATAGTCCACTAACGTCATGAATTTTTATTTTTCTAGAGTCATATGATATTTCACATCTATATAGCATATAAATTTCGTAGATTTTCATTTTTCTTGAGATCATCGACATTTCAAATGCTATAGCACATTCTTTTGCGAATTTCATTTCTTTCAATTGTTACATTCGCACGACAAACGGATTTAACAAATTTTCAGTTATCTCAAGTTTTTGACATTTCGTATGTTATATATCATACAAATAAAACGTATTTTCATTTTTTTTTCCGAGTTTTTCGATATTTACATAGCACACGAATTTCACGTATTTTTCTTTTACGCGAATTTTTTGCCATTTCTCTTGCTAGTTCACGAATTTTGCGGATATTCAGTTCTCTCAAGTTTTTCGACATTTAGCATTCTATAACACATTGTTGGGGTTAAAATTTACACCATATTGCCAAAACTAAAAATCAAGAATTAAAAGTCAAAAAGTCATAGTCAAAATCAAAAAATCAAAGTCAAAACTCAGACAAATAGACCCAAATCTAACCAACCCAGGCCCAAGCCCAAGCAAGTGGGCTCATGCCTAAACCGTCTTAAGCCCGAGCGAAACCGGCCAACCATCGAAGAAGAAATAGAAAGAAATTTGTAATAAATAAATTTTGTATGCAAATAAGTGTAAAAATATAATACAAATAGGTAAAAATCCAAAATTATGTAAAACCCCTGGCTTATGTGTAAAAAGATATGCAAATGGGCATGAGAGATGCAAAAAAAATAAAAATTTATGTAAAGCCCAAAGGGAAAAGTGCAAAATATAATGGATATTTAAATCCAACCATATGATAAAATGTTAAGTTTTTCCATTACCAAAAAATACTAGGGTTTGTGCCCCCTCCTTCTTCTTCTTTTTCAATTAAATCAAGAGAAAAACCTCACTTTTTCTTAAAATAAATAACAAAAACTCATAAATCCAATGAAAGTTGGCCTCTTTCTTCCATCAAATCCTATAAAGAAGAGCTTTTGGGTCTCTTCCTTCATCTTCTTCTTTAAGTCCAAAAAGAAAGAAAAATTAAAAAAGAACTCATCTTCCAAAATACCACTACATTAAGATCCAAGGCCTAAAAAAAAGGAAAATGGACCTCCAATTTCCATCATTCAAGATCCAAATTCCAAGTTCTAAAAATTAAGAGACCTCTTTTTGACAAAATAGATAGAAGGTTGAGCCTTTGGGATTTGGATAGAGAGAAGGATGACCCACAAAAGGGAAAGCCTTTGGGATTCTCCCTTGAAGAAATCCTCAGGGATGTGGATTTCGATCCATGCTCCTTTATTTGAACGCGGATTTCATCTGCACTTCATCCAAACGCTGGAAAACATAGACTTCGTTGTATGTTTCTCTCAAATAAACGATAAAACGATTGAATTTAGAGGTTATGCCGCCGATTTTTTTTCCGAAATTCGCACACTTAACCATGTTACAATACAAAACAAAACTAAAACTAAAACTAAATAAATAAATAAATAAATAAAAAAAATATTTGGGTACATATAAAACAATGCCACACTGATCCCTTTCAAAAAAGGAAGGAATGCCCCCCAGGTCTCCTTTGGGAGAGGGATCCGAACCCCGGGCTCCCCTAAAGGGGGGAGCCGAGCCTAGGCTCCAGGGGGGAGCCGATACTAGGCTCCCTCAGTCGGGGAGGTTGGACCCTCGGCTCCCCTCGGGGGAGGGGGGAAGGGGGAGCCAACCTCTGGCCTCCCCTTTTTGGGGGAAGCTAAGCCAGGTCCCCCCTAAAAGGGGAGCCTGCTCCTGGGTACCTTTCTAGGAGGCATTCGACCTGATCTCTGGGGGTACCCGTCCCAGGTAACCCCCGTCACATTTTCCTTATAAAATAGAATAAAACAAAAAATAAAATAAAATATAAGTAAACAAAAAATGAAGTAAATAAGCATGCATTCGTTCTTTTCAAACATACACACATTTCACATTAAGTTCACATGATTGCATCGCCCGTTAATCAGAGGTTTTCTAGCGAGGTAAATTAACGACAGATTTGTCCGAGACTGCCGGAAATTAGAATCCTCACAATCAATAAACCTCTGCCTATTCTAGGCAGGGAGAATCTGTATACGTCTGACAAGCGAGCGCATCCATCCTAATGGGTGACGAAAAATACTTTACAGATTCTGGCACGCCCGGTGGGACCTATTTCTCCTTCCATCTTTCGGGTCAAACAATCATGCGAACTCATTCAAAATATACATCGACGTTTGTTCTAAAATCATGCTTCTTTGTGCAGAAACCAACTTTCAACGATCAACGACGAACAACAATCAATATCGCTCAACGATATCTCAGCAAACAATATCATCTTCCAACGAGACCCCAGTCACGTACACGCTCAAGACAACTGCAAAAGTGATTCTTCCATCAAGTCTCATGCAGCAGTGGACAAAACCTCCAGTTCAGTTCGGGTCCATCACATTGTCATCAGTCTCTACCAATGCTTTCACCGTAAAGGCGCCAGTGAACTAAATAGCTAAACTGGCCTCAAGAGGGAAAATTCCGAATGTTATGATTGCAAAGACACCCGAGCCAGCGTGTAAATATGTGTTTGATTGGCTATCTGTTGCACCAACTGGGGGAAAATAGGTTGAATCAAAGAATGCAACAAGATATCTAGGGCCGGCCATGGCAAGGGCCATGACAACCACGCGCTTAAGTGTACTTTCTAGAATCTCAGTCAATAGCCTACGGTAGCCGCCAAGAAAATAGATGCTCGCCAAGTGCTTAAAACTGAGAAGGTAAGGCCAAAACGACTTAGATACCAAGCCAATAAAAGGGCTATGGCTCCTGCTAAATTGGACTTCGTAAGGTTCCAAGAACATGGTTACCCACGATGAAAGTCGAACCGGTTATAAAAATCCGCAACTCCTTTGATCTGCTAAAATTCAGTCAGGAAAATGCCATGATTGTACCTGTGCCAAAGCACAAGTCCATTTTTGATCGGCTTCTGTCGCTCTAACTGGAGGTAAAGCTGTCAATTCATAGGGGGCAACAAAACGCCCTAAGCTAGTTCAGGGAAGGCCCGTGACGACCCCAAATGCAAGTGTCTTCTCTAGACTCTCTATCCGTCGGCCCAAGACGGCTGCCATGGAATCAGATGTCTGTCAAGCCCTTAAAACCGAAAAGTTGAAATAGAAACGACTCAAATATAGAGCCAATAAAAGTGCTAAGGTACCTTCTAAATTGGAGTTCATCGGGTTCCAAGAACATGGCTACCCTGCGATAAAAATTGAACACACTGTAAAAAATAACAATTCATTTGAACCCTTAAGATCGACGCAGAAAAATGCTATGGCCACAAAGAGAAAGAAGATGACAATTCAAAGAATTCAGCAAAGAGGAGAGTCTGACCCCCGGAATCAAACGTATGACATGGTCTCATCAAGAGACTACCAAGCACTCCTTGCCGTGCTGAAGCAACAAAAGAAATCCAACCGAAGGGTACCGGTTTTATCCAAAGCTTCGGTCGAATCGACTGTTCTCAATCGCTTGTCCTTCTCTGAGAGGAGTGGACCACAGTAACAATCAAAAAGTCCTGCAAATGTAGTTACCAATGATGAGGTAATGGACAGATACACAATCCATACAGTCTACATGGTGGGATCCGGAAGGATAAGTCCTTCTAGGCTTCACAATCATGATAAAGATGTTGCTGCTGTCCAATCCCAGCTCGGTTCAGATGATGTTGAAGTCTCTGCTCAGGCGGTTAAGCAAAAATAACTCACCACTCCTGAAGGGTCAGACATCAATGATAGCCTAACCTTTCTTCCTGAAAACACGGATCGAACGTTGTTCCAGGACCTTCAGAAGCAGAAGCAGCTGCATGACAGAGACAAGGAGTTGGCCAAGATTTACTTCAAAATCGATGATTTGATGAACGTTGTGGCGAACATCACAACTCAAGTCGTTCGGATGCAGTCGTAGCAAAATCAAGTCTCAATTCGTGGACCCAGGATTGACATCTCGAAACAGTCAACAATTATTCCCCTCCAACCCGAGAGCAGGGCATCTTCACGAAATTCAACCACCTCCAGCCTCTAATGAAGTTCTGACGCTTGATGGTGACAAATTGACACAAGACAAAATAAAAGGCAAAACATTGGTGGTTGAAGATGAAGTACAGAAAGGCCGCACTAATAATGGGAGGCCATACCCCACCGTATACGATCTTTTGGAATATCCCCTTGGTTATGTCATCCCTAATTTCGAAACGTTCAATAGGGTAGGGAGCGCCGATCAACATATTTCCCATTTCAAGGCATCATGCAGAAACACTGTGGGTAATGATGTGCTGCTCCTCATACGGTTTGTCAAAAGTTTTATCGACTTTGCTTTCCACTGGTACACAAGTATATCAAGCAACTCGGTCAAGACGTTTTCTCAAATGGAATCGCTGTTCAAACAAAGATTCATTAGTGTCGGTGATAAAATCACTATGACTGATCTCGTGAAGACTAAACAGGATAAAAATGATAGCGTTGCTGATCATGTAAACCGAAAGAGTAATCCTCGTACCAAATGCGAACAGCTGTTAGAACAGGGGCAAGCCTTCAGCCTTATCAAGGGAAGTATCATAACTGGATGACCCCCTTCTTATGCACGGCAGATCCCAAAAATCTTCGGGACCTGACTGAAAAGGTCTAGTTGATGGAGCGTGCAAATCCCGAATCCACCCTGGACTTCTAAATTAATAACAAATCTAGGTACCGGAAGGACAACAGCCGCAGAGACGGAAGTTCTAGTGATATCAACTCCTTCGATACGCAGACCCAAAACCAACCGGCCTCGAAAATCAATATTAGGGAAAGGACCGACTTTGATGGAGAGAAAGAACAAAATCTACTCTTTCAGAAGGGATAAAATCATTAAGATATTTGATGACGCCCTGAACAATGGTCTGCAGCTGCCTGCGTCAAAAAGACCACATGAAGAAAAAATGACCGATGAACCCAATTATTGCCCATATCACAGAGTGTTGGGGCATACAATCGAAGAATACTATGTTTTCAAAAATTGGGTTGAAGAGCGGAAGACGGGAGAAATTTCGTTGTCTTCCGGCATGCTGATAAGCAATCAAGCCACGGCTGCCAAGAAATCAAGTCACGGCTGCCAACATTTTACAAACTAACGTCGAAATCCTACGGGAGCAAACATCTCAATCGCCTACTCCAAAGAACAACATGGACATATCGTGGCCTTTATAGGATATACGCTTAGCCAAAGGACGAAGAAAATTTTGAAGCTGCTTCAGATGGAGCCAAGGATCAAATGAAAGATTCAAATAAGGCATACTGTCTCGGCTATCAATTCGTCTCCATCAAATTCAAAATCCGAGAATTTCAAATAACTTTGCAAAAGGCACCAACGAGGCCAGAAAAAGAACAAGTACAGTTTTGACCTCTAAGTCGTTAAACTGGGAATAAAAAATGGGGAAGAGAAAAAAAGAGTCATTCCACAAGTAAAAGGACACGAATGAAAACCAAAAAAGGTTTCATGAGTAAAAACAACGAGACTATCCGTGAGCTTTTGAAAACCCAAAAGGGCACAAACTCATAAAAAACCTTTCTAACGCAAATGATGAGTTACTTCTGACACCTATAGCTCAGTGTTAACGGCGCTGATGCAAACTCAATATCCAATAAATCCACAATTCCCTCCAAAGACGAATGATAAGTTGCTTTTGGTACCTATTCCAGTGTAGCATTGCAGACGCCAACCAAAATCCAAGTTCCAAAATCCTCTAACGGAGAATGATGAGATACTCCTGGTACCATTCCAGCATCAGCGATGCAGACGCCAAACAAAAAAGAAACCCCACATCCAAATTCTCTAATAGCGAATGATGAGTCGCTCCCGGTACTATACTCCAATGTAGCGATGCAGACGCCGAACATAAAAAACCAAAACCCTCAAATTCCCAATCCTCCAACGGTGAATTATAATTCCCTCCTGGTACCATTCCAGTGTTAGCGATTCAGATGCCAAACAAAAAAAACTCTACATCCAAATTCTCCAAAAGCGAATGACGAGTCATTCCTGGCACTATTCCAGTGATAACGATGTAGACGCCGAACAAAAAAAAACCAAAACCCTCAAATCCCCAATCCTCTAACGGCGAATGATGAGTCGCTCCTGCTACCATTCCAGTATTACCAATGCAGATGCAAAAAAAGAAGAAAAAGACTCAAAAATTCCCAATCCTCCAAAAGGCGAATGATGAATCACTACTAGCACCATTCCAGTGTTAGCGATGCAGATGCCAACCAAATCCACATCAAAACTTAATTTCTCCAATGACAAACAATAATTCGGTTCTGAAACTGTACTTTGGTGTTAGCGATACTGATGTCAACCAAAAATTCAAATTCCTTAATTTCCCAATAGAAAATGATGAATTGCTCTTAACACTCATGCTCTAGTGTTAGCAACACTGATACCAACCCAGAACCCACGTTTCAAACTCCAAAATTCTAACTATAAATCCAAATTCAATTTCCAACCCCAAAATTCCAGCTTTCAATCCAAACTCAAATCCAACTCCTGTCCAAACCTCAACCCAAATTCAAATCCCGCCAACTTAAAAAATCCAGATTCTAACCCCAAAATCTAATTCCAACTTCTAATCCAAATTTCATTCAAAATTTTCATATTCAAATACCAACCTAATTAAAATCCTGGCTCAAATCCAAACATAGCTCAAATTTCAATTCCAAAAATCCAAACCTTTGAGTCCTAATTCAACTCTCAACACAAAACCAAACCCTACCAACTTCGAAAATCCAAATTCCAAGTCCCGCTCGGCAGTACTTCTAAGCTCAGAAGTCTCGTCGAACAATGCAGAAATCAAGCAAATCAAATTAAAGTCTGACCCGACAATGCTTCTAAGCTCAAAAGTTCCGCAGGACAGATTGAGACCTCCCAAATCAAACCAAATCCAATCAAATCGGGTACCTGACGATTTGCCTTTGAAGCCCAACTCCAGTGGCAAAGATGTTGACTCCGCTCCCAAATCAATCCAATCAAATTAAATCAAGCCTGACCGGGTACCGGATGAGTTATCTCTGGAGCCCAATTCCAGTGGTAGCAATCCAATCAAGCCAAGATTGGGTACCGGACAAGTTACCACTGGAGCCCAATTCCAGTGGTAGCAATCCAATCAAGCCAAGATTGGGTACCGGACAAGTTACCACTGGAGCCCAATTCCAGTGGTAGAGATGTTGACTCCGCTCCCAAATCAACCAAATCAATCCAATCAAGCCAAGATCGGGTACCAGACGAGTTATCTCTGGAGCCCAATTCCAGCGGTAGAGATGTTGACTCCGCTCCCAAATCAATCCAATCAAGCCAAGACCGGGTGCCAGAAGAGTTACCTTTGGAGCCCAATTCCAGCGGTAGAAATGTTGACTCCGCTCTCAAATCATTCAAATCAATCCAATCAAGCCAAGACCGGGTAACAGATGAGTTACCTCTGGAGCCCAATTCCTTTGGTATAGATGTTAACTCCAATTCCAAATCAATCAAATTAATCCAATCAAGCCAAGACCGGGTATCAGACGAGTTACCTCTGAAGCCCAATTCCAGTGATAGAGATATTGACACCGCTCCCATATCAATCAAATCAAGCCAATCAAGCTAAGACCGGGTACCGGACGAGTTATCTTTGGAGCTCAATTCCAGTGATAGAGATGTTGACTCCATTACCAAATCAAATCAAGTCAATCAAGTTAAGCATCGACACCGCAGAAGTGAATCAAGTCAACCATCGACCTCCCTGTCGGAATCAAGCTCCACATTGGAATCAAGTCAAGTACCATCAACTTCTATGATGGAGATTTATTTAGTCTCTTAAATTTAATCGCAAATGCACAGTTAACTCATTATAGAGTTTATGGATCGAACCATGTGGAGGCATGTGAACTTCAATTAATTTATTAAGAATTAAAGTAAAAAGGTTTGATTTATTTAATTAAACTAATAAAAAAGTAAATAAAGGAAAATTAAACTACAAGTTTTTAAAAGAAGACTTCAAATAGTAAAGAAATGCCCAGGGTTTTGAATTATCTTTACTAATCATGGTATTTTATAAGATATCTATTCTTTTCTAATTCCATATTTAAATTCATTAACTATCAATCACATAAATGAATAGCGTAGACTTTTATCGCAGTGAAATATCAATCATTAAAAGAAGTATAAATCATACAATTGTAGTAATACCCTATCTATCTAATAAAATCACTTAGAAATAAATTTAAATATTTAGTTCTGATTAATCTAGCAATAAGTAGATCCTACCCTTCTACTAAATAAACACATAAGTTGTCAATTTATGGATTATCTTGTTTTGTCGGAATAGCCTAATTACCCTATATCAATTAGGTTGTTTCAATTATGATAAAAACTCTGTCTTTACCTTCCCTAGTTAATCTTCAAGTTTGTAAATCTATCATAAAAATAACTATTTTTTCGGTTATACTATCTTTTCCTAAACAAACCTTATGGTTGTCAATCATGCATTGATTTGTTTAGTTATTAACATAGCATAAAAAAGACTTAATTTCTATCAAAGAGATTCATCATGAAAACTAAATAGAAAAGAATAGAGCGGAGAAATTAAATACCAATCATAGCAAGTATAATTAAAAAGCCCTAGAAAATAATTTAGGTACTCATAATAGAAGAAAGCATTATTAAATTAACAAACTTCATACCAAAAGTAACTTACAAGAATCTCTTGATCTCTTCCAAAAACCAAAACTATTAACTAATGGAGAGATAAAACAGTAGAGAAGCTATACAATAGTATATATAGACAATTGGCTATTTCCAAGAGTGGTTTACAGAAGATTTTTGAGGATACAAGAAACCCTAAAAATCTCAATGTCTAACTCCAAAATATTTTGGCCCAAATTAGGCAAATTTCGACCCTGGTTGATTTTTGGTAAGATCTGAGCTCCAAATTTCAGGTGTAGCTTTGTCTTGATTTTGTGAATCTTGTTTTACGCTTGATTTTTGGTAATTTTCACCCTTGGTTTTGTTTTAACTTAAAGTTGTCCACATTCAACGCACATAATACGTCTTTTATGCACCTTTTCCCTTTAGCCCAATAATCTGCATTATTTCAAAAAACATACCAGGAGTAACATTTAATAGGCAAAATAAAAATAAATATGGGTGCATAAATGTGCATTAAAATACACCAATCAAATACCCCCACACTTATCTTTTGTCAGTCCTCGAGCAAAATCTAGAGTTTCAAAGACTAAAAACTAAATAAAATCTAACTAATATCTAGCTACTATTTAACTACTATGCTCATTTCGTAGGCGTAGTGATTGCACTTAGCACGTGCGACAAGTCGTTAAGCCTCTAGGTGTCCCTGGTAGGAGGAGCGTTGTCTTTTGAGGGGTTTTCAGCGGATACTACCCACAAAATCCCAAAAAGGAAAATGAAAGAAAATGAAATAAAAATAAAAATAAAGAAAGTGAAAAACTATATCCAAATAAAATAAAATTAAATAAAATAAAATAAAAGTAAAGATTTGAATCTTACCAGTTTTTCAGCTTTCAAGTATTTTCATCCTAATGGTATTGTTCAACTCCAGAAATTACATCCTCCATCAATAGAACTTAATCATATTCTTCATTCCTATCTTTTCTTTAAATATCGATCATATATCTCTGCGTATGTGTAAAATATCCCTAGACTTGATAATTCAATTCAAGCTATCGTATTAATGCCTTTATATCCTCGTATTTTATTTTATATAAATATATGGATATACTCACAATATCTTTTAATGCGACTGCTAATACTTCATGATGCACTAATCAACCGATTATTCCATGTGTGAGTTTAATTATGCCTACCAAGAATCTTCAGCAGTGACTCCTAAACCAGATTGTTTAAAGCACTAGGTGATGAAGCATCCTCAAGACTGATGTTTTACTTACCCTAAGTAATTACAAAACCAAACTTATTATATTTATTTCAAATATTTTTAATACCTTTTAATCACTTTTTGATGCGAGCATCGAATGCTTCTCGAGGAATGAATTCCAAGCTACTTCGTGAATAAAAAGATATTCTTTTAATTTTTAAATTTTTTTTACTTAGGTATTTAGGCAAAGATATTTCTAGGTATTCTCCACTATCTCAAATTTAAAGATTCATGTTTGTGCAATTTGCAGGGTGTATATTCCCTAAATTTGAATTCAAGACAAGAAATTATTTTTCAGATTTTAGTTCTATCCTCGGATTCAATAATTTTCCTTCATATAACTCAACCTTTCAGATTTCAAATTCAAGATTACTTATTACTAGCTTGATTCAAAAAAACTTTTTTTTCCTTAAAAAAATCGAAAAAGAAAACCTAAAATTGAAAAAAAAATTTGAAAAAGAGACCTAAAAACTATATAAAACTTAAAAAATAAATTGTACAAAACCACCTCCAACACTTAAATCTAACAGTGTACTCACTATCCTCTACCCTGCTCATCACGGTGAATTCATGAAATTACATTCCATATTTAACTTAGGCAAATCCATGACAAACATAGCAATTCACTAAAAAATAACACTAAAAACATAGATTAGAAAGATTGAGTTACCTCTCTGTAACAACCCTAAACTTTCTGTAAATTTTTTTTAAAAATACAGAAAGGGCATACCTAAGCCTGAACACGAGTTATAAGTTTGTTTTGCTTTAGAACAGCAAGAAGGAGCTTGTAGCTCATTGGTAAGACCTTACACTGCTAAACCAAAGTACCAGAGTTCAAATCCCATCAGCCGCATATTCTTTTTATTTAAAATTCTTTTAATCTTTTAGAAGCCCAAAAGTCTACACATGCACAACACGTAAAACCAAGAGTCACATCCTAAACAAACATGTGCACGAGATTAGACCAAGAGTCAGGGACACGTGGCGAGAATTCGAGCCCCCATCCCTCGGATCCGACCGGCGAGAAGCCCCCTAGGACCAGCGCCGTCGGTTTTCCCATGACCAAACCCTAATTTTCTCTAACCTTAGCGACTCTTGGACTCCCCTCATAATCCCAGTAGTGTTTATTCTCTGCACATTTACAGAGAATAATAAAATCCCTTTAAATCCCATTTTAATGCAAATTTAAATGCATTTTTATCACACCCTAATCCTAATTTTCCCTATAAATACCCACTCTATTTTTACACCCCTTCACACTGAAATTTCCTACAAAAACTCTCAAGAAAATTCCAAGATCCTTTTGTGTGCAACTGGAGTTAGTAAAGGGCAAAGCTCCGACGAACTTCCGGCGACAACTCAAGGAGTTTCCGACGATGAAATGACGCATCGGCAACTCCCACCTCTTCCTCTTTCTCTCCTATAGTGTCACGTCCCGAAAGTACGGAACATGACCGGCACTTAAACTACGAAACGTCTCGAGGCGTACGTAATCTAAGTAAACCGAAAACCCAGAAATCCAAACCAAGAAAAGAAGTAGAGTGAAGGAAAACCAATTTAAAACAAGTAGTTTTAATAGCATAAGCCGAATTATGCGGTTTTTAAGAACATCAAAATTTACTGAAAATTTCGGCAGAGTCTCCTTTGTAAAAACTGGCTCCCAAACGGGATACAACATGAATAGTATACGAAATCAATAAAAAGGCATCCCCAAGCGGGAGCTAGCTCTTCGTCAATCGACGGTCACAACCACACAAGCAATATAATATACAACGCCAACGGCGAGGATCAAAACTCAAAAGGAACTCAAAACCACCAGAAATATAACGAGCGACTCTAAGGTCGAAAGAATAAACAACACTGGTCTCTAACTCAATAAATACATGTTTGGTTGATGGAATTTACTAGATACAACTGAATAATATCATACAAGGTAAATAATGGGAGTATGATACAAGTAAACCCACCTACTAGCAAATCACCCGAATGAAACTGAGCCCGCAAGCCGTAAAGAAACCTGTACGGCAAATCTGCAAGAAACTGGGGCACAACGGGGGTGAGTTGCCAACTCGTGAATAGAAAAACATCTACGCACAGAAATCGCATAAATAACGCAACCTAGGTCAATGATCATAATATATCCTCAAATATATGTATAACAGGCAGCCTATGACAATGTCTAGGGTAATATCTGACCCGAGTATAATTTCATGTGCCCGTGTCAGTGCCTCAGGTAGCAATATATCATATGAATGAGGTATGAATTCATGAAACAGAATACATGTAAATGAAGAACTGTTTTCATAAATTAGTGAGATTTCCTTCGTATTTTTAAACTGAGGTATCATAATGAAATCAGTATCAACAGTGTCTAGCATCGACACAAAACATAAATCTCACTGTATCGAAATATCAATGTCTCAAGCTCAATATCTAGGGCGCCGTCAGTCCGGACCGGCCCCTACCATCCATCTCAAGACCACGACGGTATCCTCCGGATATCCGACGCGTCGGGTAATATCACCGATAGGTAGTGCTCCCCAGCCAGGCTCAACGTCAACACCACATTCCTCTTGCCCCGGGGTACCATACCGGGCCCACCATGTACCCGTGACGGTTCCTCCACTCCTCGACACGGATCTCCAAAACCACAGCAAACTCATGGTGGACGACACTTTACATCACTAGAAAACCGCAACATTTTATATTTTAAAAGATCATAAGTTGTAAATTTTGCGGCTTTCCCCGAAATCCAGAAATATCATAAATCTCAAGAAATCATCACAAGTGCATATGTCAATGATAATGAACTAGGCATGAACAACTGAATAACAGTATGCATGAAGTGGTAGGTAATAACTACAATGTCTAATATGGCATATAAAGGAAGTACACTAATATCATGTCAAAACTACCAGCTAACAATCTAAGTCAAGCAATTATATTCTCTAAAGTGTACGTGACATGGCAATTACCGATGAAGATGTGTGTGAGCCGGCAAGTAGGTGTACGTGGTACATACGCATCATCGGTAATGGTGCTGGTGTCCTAACAGCATGATATCAATAATGGAATATGCAGCAAAATAAATATGCGAGGCAGAGCGAACAGCAATAATGTGCGGGAGCTGAATACTAGACACAACGATAACTAATCTACAATAATCTAATATAAGTCCTACGAATGGTGCCTTTTGAAATAACACGAAACATGGGGTTTTGAAAATAGGGCTACGGTGTTTTTATAAAAGGATACGTCGTTTTTGAAATATCCGTAGATTCCCTTGAGCTGTCTTTAAAAATGCCCACGATTCGTTAGTTTTTGAAATAGGTAAGAAGTCTAATCTAATCTAACAACTACACTAAACTATACGGCTGAACTAACAAGCTGAACTACAGGTAAGGAAACCGCATATCATCTGAGTCGATACATAAACAAACCTGTATATGTATAGTCGGTGATCCCGCCTCAATAATATCATATCCGATACCATATCTATAATCAGGTATCCCAAGTCAAGAGTGCGGATCAATCATCAATATAGCTCGTACGTAAATCCGTCGTACGGCATCCCAATCTGGGTACGGGTCAATATCACATTCATCATACTATTCACCTGGTATCCTCTTTATCAAATATCATGATCGGGGTACTGATCTACGTCTAGTACCATACTGATACCGCCTACGTATGCATGGACGTGTGTGAAACACTACGTCAAGGACCCGCTACAACGTCATGTCGTATCTAAGATACGAACCCTGCTATATCACCGATCTCACGGCCTCGATCCAATCTCATCGACTCAGCTCAACCCCAAGTATCATCCTCAATCCGTATGTGAACACATAGTCCCATACCCATGTGAACACATAACTATAAAGAATCCCATGAGTACATATCAATAGGAATGTATGCAAGTATGTATGTGTGTATGTGTAGTGCAACACTACCCTAGGGTTCGCAACACTAAAAATAGTCCAACACACCAATATCCATCCTAAGCATCGTTATTAATCCTAAATAACATATAATAATTGTTAGTGTGTATACGCATCTGTATACACCACCACGGACTGCGGGGGTGCTATACGCCATCCACCCGACTTCTCCCCGTAGATATAAATCTACTCACCTGGTCCTCGCTAGCCGGTGCCGACGTTGCCACGCGCTTGCTTGTCGTCTCGAAGTCCACATGGGGGTACCTACATATCATAACGCACCATATCTCATTAAAATCCGACTCATGATCAAAACGACGCACGAATCCCACATAGGTCAAAACCTATGGTTGCTTTCACAAATCAACCCAAAAACCCTCGGCGTCGGCGTACAACCGCCAAACCATCGAGAAAAACCCAAATACACTCATTTGCACATTCACGAACACTAATTTTAATACAAACTAGGTTAAAATTCACAAAAACCTCAATTTTGCTTAAAAAGTCATTTTTCCGAAAATCTAGCAAGCACAAATCACCGTTTTAGTACAAAACTCGATGTATAAATGAATCTAGCGGCCACAATATTCGCTAAATATCTTAAATAAGTCATAAAAACAATTTCCATAATTTAATCTCATTAAATTCCAAAAGCCCTAAAATTCTAGTTTACAAAATACCTAAATTTTAACAATTTTATAGCAAAAATGCACAAACTACAATCTAGCTTGGATTTTCATGAACTAAAAGCATTAAACCACTCAATATAATATTTATAATGACATGAAACCTTAATTTGAATTTTATCTCACAAGAATATATTTATTTTAAAACCCTAGTTTACAATTTAGCATAATTAACAAATTTTTTTAAACTAACCAATAACAACTAGCTACTAATTTTGTTTTAACATGTCATAAGAGCCTAAAAACATCACACAACCATACACCAATCTCACAAAACCCTAACTTGATTTTAAAACCTAAATTCTAGAATTTCCAAACCCTAACTTGAAGATTTATAACTAGCAATTCAACCACTTTAACACTTAACTAAGTTAACATAAGTATTAATCAACAATTTAACTACAAGGTTAATATTATACCTCTACAATTTTGTAGATCCCACTTGAAATCTAGCCATCCAAAATGCTCTCTTGTCACCCCAATCCATGCTTGAAATGCTAAGGAATAATGGGTAAGAGTCGGATTTGGATTTAGATTTGAATTTGCATGGATTTTGAAGTGATTTGTGGATTTTTTTTTGATGAAGAAAAGAGTGGGATTTGGGGGGGGGGCTGCTGCTGTTGGGAGGGGGAGAATTTCGGCCAGAAATGGGAGTGAGGAGAGAGAGGGAGGTAGAGAAAATACAAGGGAGGAAAGTCCAAGTCAACATAAAGTCAAAAGTCCACCTAATTCATCCATTTTCTTTTCTTTTCTATCATTTCTTTTTCCTTTGCAAACCAAGTGGGGAAAAAGTGAGGGCTGCTGAATTTGGCTAAGGGGAGGGGTAAGTGGGGGTGTGTGGGTGTGGGCACGGGTGTGGGGTGATGAAAAATGATAAATACAATACCCCAAACATCCATTTACGCTAAAAAAAAGCCTTTTTTCTTCAATAATTTCTAAACCGTTTTGGCAAATGATTTCGTTCCAAAAACCACATGATAAATTTTTATTTAATGTTTTATGATGCACAAAATTTGTTTCAACTCATTCCAATTTGTAATTTTCCCTAATTAAATGTATTAGTGACGGCTTAAAATAATAATAAAATAATATTTTTTTCAGAAAATTTGAAATTTCACCAGCGGCTCAATAAACACCAAATAATAGCAATTACATTGCTAGAATATGTATATTTAATTTTTATAATAAGATATTTGTATTTTGACTTTTTACAGAAAACCCCCTCATTTTACCGATTTTCCGAAATTTCACCGAAACGATTTTCAAAACGCTACATATAGCCAATTATTCAGTAAGTCCCTACTTCTCATTCTTTTCTCTATTCTAAAAATATTCAAAACTAAAATCCGACAAAAGCGGAGTTGGTCCGACTTCCGATTCGGGTTTCTTTAAAAACTATAATTTTTCTTAATCAAGATACCTTCATATCATCACATATTGTTCATTAAACATTAGTAAATATCTTTAACAAGTTTCATCACAAAAAATGTTATATGCATCTTTTATCGCAATTTTACATTAAAATACCACAAACTTTAGTTTCCGACATAAACTCTATCATACCTTTATACCTTTAGATAACTCACGAGGTAATGACCTATCTCTTCACAACACACATATCTAACATAGCAAGATGGAATTTGGGAATATAGATTTGGGAAAATACGACTTTACATATAAGTACCTTCAACTATTAAAATCTTTTTCTATAAGAAGTGTATTTAACAAATCTTTGCAATTGTGTCTCTACAACCTATTTTGGGGAACCCGTTCGGTATGGTGCGGATTATCGTATATCCTCGGGTCTAGTAGAGTGAGATGCATTCCTCCGCAAAGAGCATACGATCTCGAAAGATTTTTAATACATTTTTCTTTAGAAAATGTGATTTCTATTATAAATAAAACTTATATTTTTAATAAATAAATATATATGTAATTAATATCAAAATATCTATTTTTAATATTTATAATATTCCACATTTCCAAAATTCAAGAAAAACATTTCATTTACAAGAAAATACCATACAATTCCAATATTTCAAATAAATACCTTATACTTTAAAACTAGGTCATATTCACTAGAAATTTCATATTAAATAAAATAAATATCTATGAAAACTCTAAAAATGATAATAAAATACTTGAGGTATATTTTGAAAATATAACAAAACTATTTTTCATAAAACCCCCTCAAGTTATACTAAATTATAATAAGGACCTTAGTAAACATAGGTTTAAGCGGGACTAGTCTCTTGAGCCTCACGGAGCCGGAGATATGGGTGCTTACCTATTTAAGGTAGACAACTTAACAAACGGTATTATCAACTCGGTAATTGTCTTTGAAAAAGACACAAATCCTGCCGTCCATGTGCAGCAGTTATCGATAGCACCAAAACATAATTCAGGACTTCAATTTCTTTTCTAATTGTCTGACTCAGACCGAGTTTCAATATAATCAATCTGACTTGGATATGATTCAAGTATCAAACTACAATACAACATGGATCTATGAATCCGGCTATTCAATCTAATCAATCTATATTGACCGAACCGAACCATGGATATGTTCCATTTACACGATCATCCATTATATCCGTTCCATTACTGATATCATGGTTTCGGTAAGTCATCCATCTATATAAATATACAATTCAAACAATACAAACAATACAATTAAGATATCACGGGGTTTATTAGGGATAGATTGGTACGGAAGGTGTTAAAAGTGGCACGAGACTGTAACCATAATACACCTAACCTGAATATTCATTGCCGTTGTACCGTGGCTGAACGGTTCCTTGTGCTCCGTATATCTTAGTCTCCGGAATAGTGGGACTCCTCTCATATACACTGGCATTCTTCTGTACCAAGCTACAAACAACAGCGTTAACACTAAATACAACATTATAACAATATACTCTCTATTCTGTCTATTCCATTCTTGTCTATTTACGGGACTTACCGAGCGATTTGTTCGCTGACAACATTCTCTTTCTTCTTCTTTGGAATGTCGTCAGGTGATTCGGACTCACTGGAGATCGAGCCCACCAGCGAGGATTTGGACCAGCTAGCTTTCGACCCAGAGCTTTAGATTCCTTATACACATTTACATTCTATATTTTCCATTTCTGTTATGCCACTGTTTAGACATTGCTTTCCATTCCATGTATTTACTTTTCGGATGTATTGTAAAAAGAATGTTAATAAATAAAGTTGCTGTTTATTTACATCCCGTCTCTTGTGCATTTTACTTATATTTATTAGATACACTTAGCGTGTTTACTTCAGAGTAAATACGTAGCGGGCCAGCCGCGTTCCCTTTCCCGTACACCGGGAAGCGGGGCATGACACTCCCCCAGAAGTATGGGAGGATTCTGCTTCAATTGGTTGGCTCGGCCGAAAATTCTGCAGATTGGGCCAGAATTTTCTCTATTCGCACTAAAATTTCAGGGGTCGCCTCCTCTCTCCTTTAGGGTTTCACAACTTCTCTTAGAATTAAGGAAGGGCTCAAGTTAGTTTATATAGAGGGGTTCTGAAATTTTGCATGAAAGACCTTCAAAAATCAAAATTAGCAAATAAAATCTAAATAAACAAAAGTTAGTATAAAAAAATTATAATACATAATATACAGAAAGGAGTTAAGATTTTATATTAAATATTCCAGCTCATGGAGAACCATGAGCTCCTACTCTTTATTGTCGTCTGTTTCTAAAAATCTTTTAACCAATGCTGTAGAAAGTCCATAAATGAGAATCAACCAATCAAAAAATTTATCAGAATACATATACGATTGGTAAAACACGATATAACAATAAGGCTTGACATATAAGATAAATGCAATAGGTTCTATAATATTACCATATTTAAATTTGCATAAATTAAATTGATGTGGTATATTTAGAACTTTAATAGATTACAATTTAATCATAGCAAGCAACATGTGTTTGTATAACAATATCTATGTGGTGACTAAGAACATCAAACTTTGAGGGGTTTAATTGATTGTAAATTGGATATTCCCTTTTTACATGCAAAGTGTGCGGATGCGGTACATTTAATTCATTCAAAATCAAGAGTTCATGCTCAGAAAGTTCTTCAAAGCTTGGCTTTAAATAAAAAATGTCATCAACTGATCTTACATCTTGGCCTATGATCGTGAGTTCCTCCTTAAAATTTTCTTCAAAACTTCTTTTCCCAAAATAGCCCTTTTCAAAATTCAATACCTCCTCTTTAAAATTTACTATTAGTTACTCTTCAAAAATTCCCCCAAAACCACCGTCTATAGAGTCAAATTCCTCCTCATAAGAAACTTCTTGAATAGCATTGACTTCAAGAGATTGGTCATTCAGCTTATGAAGTTGACTACCTAAGTTAAAAATATTTAATTCAACTTTCATGTTTCCAAAAGAAAGTTGCATTGATCCATTTCGACAATTAATTAAACCATTAGCCGTGGCGAGAAAAGGCCGATCTAAAATGATAGGAATTTGATTCCTAAAGTTAGATACAGGTTGTGTTTGTAGAACAATAAAATTAATAGGGAATATAAATTCCCCTATTTTAATCAATACATCTTGTATCTCACCCTTAGGTGTCTTGATAGATCGGTCGACCAACTACAAAGTTACTTTAATGGGTTTAAGCTCACCCAATCCTAGTTGCTCATAGAACCAAAAGGAAAGTGGGTTTACACTCAAGGGATGGTAGGACAATCAGGTCCTTATACTTTATGGGCACAGAGTTATGCAAGACATCACTAATATTGCCGGCTAGAAAAACTTCGTCAGGCACGTTTGTTTGCCTCTTTTTCATGCATAGGTCTTTAAGAAACTTTGCGTAGGTAGGAACTTGGTCAATGACGTCTAGAAGATGTATGTTTACTTTAACTTGCTTAAATATCTCCATCATCTTCTCCACTTTTGCATCATATTTCTTGGCCTTCAAACGATTAGGATAAGGTGCTTGTGGTGCAAGAGATTTAATAGAAGAAAACTGGGATGTAGAAGTAGGAATAGCTATAGATGCTGGATATGTATTTGAAACAGAAGAAAATTTCTCATTATCAGCCTGTCTCTCATCTGAGTCTTGAGGCATCCGCTGTTGATTATCAACCTATTTCCCTAATCTCAAGGTGATAACAACATTTACTTAAGCAACATTAGTGACAGGCTTACTGGATAAGATGTCCTCTCGCTCTGCGGTTATCTAGTAAATTTTCGTTTCAAGTTTCGCAATTGCTTGTTGATTAGCAGATATAGCTTGAACATATATTTTCATAAAAGCGGCTAACCGTTTTTCTATGTTAGTCGAAACTTGAGTATATACTTGTATAAAAGCGACCTACTGCTTTTCTATGTTAGTAGAAACTTGACCTTAAGGGCCGCAACCAAAGGGAAATTCTTTAGACAGATGAAAGGAGTCTTGAAAATTTAAACATGGAGAGGGTTAACTGATTTGTTGAACATGGAAAGGTGTCGTTAGCTTGTCAATTGAACGTCTAAGAGCATCTAATTCTGCTTTCATACCAATAGAAGCCTCCACGACGTCTATCCCTCCCTAGGATGTGGGTGCCGCCCTCTCGCTTGTGCTCTTCTATTGCATGGTTTTATCAGATAATTCTTCTAATAAGTTTCATGCATCATCTTCTTACTTCATCATAAAATCACCTTGGCACAAAGATTCTATCATTAACTTAGACTCTAAACCATCATACACTATTTGGCAAAGCTCCCACTTTGCTATCCCGTGGTGTGGACATTTAATCAAGAGGTCTTTAAATCGTTCAAAATACTTCCAAAAAGATTCACCCCCTGTTTGACGAAAAGTTTTAATTTCATTTCTGAATTTAGCAGTTTTAAAATGGGGGTAGAATTTATTTAGAAAAGTTTTAGTAAATTCCTCCCAACTGTGAATAGTATTTGCAGGTATAATATAAAGCCATTGTTTAGCTTTATCGATGAAGGCAAATGGTATGAATCTAAGCTTCACCGCATCAGTAGTTAACTACTTTAATTTAAATATTTGACATAAATCCTTAAATTCCCTAATAAAAACGTATGCGTCTTCTGATTCAATGCCATGGAATTTGGGAAGAGAGTTTATGTAAGGAGGTTTAATCTTATAGTCACCAGTGGTTGGTGGCAACACGATACAAGAGGGTAAAGATGTGCGAACATGATAGCATCTATCTTGTAATGTAACTACAGTAGGGATAGTATCATCCATTTTTTTAAAAATTAAAATAAAATGCAGAAAAGTAAATATGAAAATAAAAACTAAAACTAGAAAAGAAAACTAAAACAGGAAATTAAAAATCTCACAACCTACAAGTTAGATCTAAGATTCGTCAGTGGGCGAGCCATAACCAAAATCCTAGACCAAAGCCTTTGGAAGCACGATGCGCAGCAAACTGGAGGTTGAAGTGCTGTGGGTTTGCTTCATTACGCTGGCACTCGTGGTACTTCATCAGAAACTGGCACTGGATCTAAACAAAGGAGACAAAGATGAACTGCTGCAAAAAATCTCGACAGCAGAAGCCAAAAAATTTCCGGCCTGAAAATTTTCGATTCTCATGCTGAAATTTTTTTAGGTCCTTCCTCTTGCTTTAAAGCTTCCAAGACTGCAACTGGTTTCCTGAAACAAAAAGAAAATTTTGCAGAATAAAATAATGAAATTTAATTCGAAATGAAATTAATTAAAGTTGCAACCGGCCTCCCCGGCAACGCCGCTAAAAACATGATGGGGATTTATTTTATCTCTCAAATTTAACCGCAAGTGTACAGTTAATTCATTATAGTATTTACGGATCGAACCACAGGGAGGCATGTGAACTTCAATTAATTTATTACGAATTAAAGTAAAAGGTTTGATTTATTTAATTAAACTAATTAAAAAGAAAATAAGGGAAAATTAAATTGCAAGTTTTTAAAAGAAGATTTCAAATAATAAAGAAAGGCCTAGGTGTTTGAATTGCCTTTACTAATCATGATATTTTATAAGATATCTATTCTTTTTTAATTCCCATATTTAAATTCATTAACTATCAATCATATAAAAGAATAAAGTAGACTTTTATCGCAATGAAATACCAATCATTAAAAGAAACTATAAATCATACAATTGTGGTAATACTCTATTAATCTAATAAAATCACTCGGCAATAAATTTAAATATTCTGTTCTGATTAATCTAGCAATAAGTCGATCCCACCCTTCTACTAAATAAATACATAAGCTATCAATTTATGCATTATCTTGTTTTGTTGGAATAGTCTAATTACCCTAGACCAATTAGGTTGAATCAATTATAATAAAAATTTCGTCTTTACCTTCCCCAGTTAATTTTCAAGATTGTCAATCTATCATAAAAATAACTAGTTTTTCGGTGATACTATCTTTCCCTAAACAAATGTTATGGTTGTTATTCATGCATTGATTTATTTAGTTTATTAGTATAGCATAAAAAAGACTTAATTTCAATCAAAGAGATTCATCATGAAAACCAAACAGAAAAAATAGAGCGGAGAAATTAAACACCAATCATAGAAATTATAATTCAAAAGCCCTAAAAAATAATTTAGCTACTCATAATAGAATAAGCATCATCAAATTAAAAAACTTCATACGAAAGTAACTTACAAGAATCTCTTGATCTCTTCCAAAAACTAAAACTATTAACTAATGGAGAGATGGAACCCTAG
This sequence comes from Agapanthus africanus, assembly GCA_030015575.1. Classification (NCBI taxonomy): domain Eukaryota; kingdom Viridiplantae; phylum Streptophyta; class Magnoliopsida; order Asparagales; family Amaryllidaceae; genus Agapanthus; species Agapanthus africanus. The sequence goes on from JASDDO010000010.1 coordinate 11,669,917, forward strand.
AGAGGCCATACAACAGTATATATAGGCAATTGGCTATTTCCAAGAGTGGTTTACAGAAGATTTTCAAAGATACAAGAAACCCTAAAAATCTCAACGTCTAACCCTAAAATATTTTGGCCTAAATTAAGAAAATTTTGGCCCTGACAGATTTTGGTAAGATCTGAGCTCCAAATTTCTGGTGTAGCTTTGTCTCGACTTTCTGAATCTTCTTTCACGTTTGATTTTTGGTAATTTTCATTCTTGGTTTTGTTTTAACTTAAAGTTGTCCACAATCAATGCACGTAATACGCCTTTTGTGCACTTTTGCCCTTTAGCCCTATAATCTACATTACTTCACAAAATATACCCAGAGTAGCATAAAATAGACAAAATAAAGATAAATATGGCTGTATAAATATGCATTAAAATGCACCAATCACTTTACGTTGTAAACATGTCAGTATCAACCGTTCATGTCGCAAAAAAGGCAGTGCCAGCCTCTCAAAAAAATGGGAACCAAATCAAGTCAACCTCTACACAAAAAAGGATCTATCAATTTTATGCACACGATTCATGCATGTGGCGTGCATTTATCGATGTGGGCACTTTATTGGGGTTAAAATTTACACCCCATTTCTAAAATTAAAAATCAAGAATTAAAAGTCAAAAAATCGGAGTCAAAGTCAAAAGTCAAAGTTAATGTCTATACAAGTGGACCCAAGTTCAACTGACCCGGGCCTAAGTCCAAGCAAGTGGGCCCATATTTGAACCGCCTCAAGTCTAAGCGAAGCCGGCTGGCCATCGAAGAAGGAAGAGAAAGAAATTTATAATAAATAAATTTTGTATATAAATAAGTGTAAAAATATAATACAAATAGGTAACGCGCTAAAATATGTAAAACCCATGGCTTATATGCAAAAAGATGTGCACATAGGCATGCGAGATGCAAAAAAGCAATTATGTAATGAGAATAATGGAGGAAAGAGGCCCAGGAGGCTTTTTCGTCAGGTAGCGTCAAACATTACACCCTCAACCATTTTATTCGACGATCGGCATCAACCATCTTGATCTACATAATCTAATATGTCAATATACTGAATTTCGTGTGATTCTAACACTTTTTCACTGTTGACTTAGTGAATTCAAAATTAACGGTTTACCGACAATAGAACTTTTTACATTGCTAAATCAAGGGTGAAATTTTTTTAGAATCACACTAAATTTAATGCACCGACATATTAGATGATAGAGATCAAGATGGCCGGTGCCGATTCTCGAATAAAATGGTGGATAGTGTAATTTTTTGACGCCACCTAACGAAAAAGCTTCCTGGTGCCTCTTTCCTCCAATATTCTCTTATGTAAAATTCTTGACTTATGTGAAAAATGATTTGCGCATGGGCATGGAAGATGCTAAAAAGTAATTATGTAAAGCTCAAGGGGAAAAGTGCAAAATATAATGGGTATTTAAACCCAATTATATGATGAAATGTTAAATTTTTCTTTTCTCACAAAATATTAGGGTTTGTGCCTCTCTTTTCTTTCTCTCTTTTTCTTCTTCTTCTCTTTCGAATAAATCAAGAGGAAAACCTCTCTTTTTTTAAAATAAATAACAAAAACTCATAGTTCCATTAAAAGTGAGCCTCTTTTTTCATCAAATCCCATAAAGGTGAGCTTTTGTGCCTCCTCCTTCATCCACCTCCTCAAGTCCAAAGAGAAGAGGAATAATAAAAAAGAACCTATCTCCCAAAACACCACTACTTCAAAATTCAAGACCTATAAAGGGGAAAAGGAATCTCATTTCCCCCATTCAAGATCCAAATCCCAAGTTCTAAGAATCAAGAGAGCTCTTTTTGACAAAATATAGAGAATGTATAGGGTGACCCTACAAAAGGGAAAGCCTTTGGGTTTCTCCCTTGGGAAAACCCTCGGGGATATGGATTTCGATCCATGCTCCCCTCTTTAAACGTGGATATCATCCGCGCTTCATCCAAACGCGGGAAAACATAGAGTTCGTTCTATATTTCTGCTAAATAAACGATAAAACGACTAAATCTAGTGGTTATGCCGTTGAAATTTTGTCGAAATTCGCACACTTAACTATTTTAAAAAACTAAACTAAAAATAAATAAATAAATAAAAACATATGGATACATATAAAACAAGTGTCACACCGAACCCCACAAAAAGGGGGAAAACGCCCCCCTTAGGTTTCCTTTGAGGGGGGCTGAGCTCCTCGGCTCCCGGGGGGAACCAACCCCTGGCCTCCCCTAAGGGGGAAATCCGAGCCGGGTCCCCCTAAAAGGAGATCCTACCTCCGGTGTCATGCCCCGCTTCCCAGAGTGCATTAACTACGGTACGTATCAGAGCCAACTATGCTACCTATGGATATGAATCATTCCTCCACAGTTACATTACGACTGTCTATAAGATATCAAGAACAGTAATATATAAAACTAACTAGTACATGTCCATTTGCCAAATAAAAGAGTCAAGAAAATGTATAAGCGGAAATGATATTAATATCCAATAAACAACATCTGAAAATATGTCCCAATATGGGCTCACATCAAGAAATAAAAGCCGCGGAAAAAAATAATCAAACTAAACATCACTAAACTCAGTTCCTCACTGCTTGGCTTGTCGGCTAAAGTACTTATGTTCAGCCTGCAATAGAGTTATAGGAACTGGGTCATGCAAAACCCAGATGTCAGTGCATTATAACATCAAAACAATAGTAATAACCAGGATGTAACTATATAGGTAAATATGAATATAAAGAATAACACGGATATGAACGATGAGGTATGTATGTGTATGTGAAGTGCGATGAGAACCGAAACTATGCTACTAGGTTATCTACTCTAAAGTCTTTGAAATCAATTTAATGGAATCATCAATATAACTCAATAGTATCCCATGTGTGCCCGGGACCACGGTCAAGACTCTCGGGCTGAATTTGAGACGTGTTGCTAGGCAGTAAATAGGTAACATGTACAGAAGAATGATGTCAGCAGCATCATCCCAGGGCAGGCCTAGCCCGTAAAGACTGATCAGTATAAGTATCGAACTGTTGAGTTATAAGTCAGGTTTCATTATTAATTTCCCCTTACCCCCAAGACTATATGTTCAAGTCAGGTATTTATGATATGAATCTAATGCCAACACAGGATCAAGCAGGTATAGGATTTGTCTATGCAGACAACATGTTACGTCCGTCAGGATAACAAGTCAGGATTGTCGGTATTAGTAACAAGATCAAAATATCATGTCAAGTAGCGTGTCAGGACATGTCATGTGATGCATATGTATCAAGTGGATACCAAATGTGAAACTGTAATCGATATCGGAATCATAGTAAAATAGTGCTGATGTCAGGATGCATATGTGTTTATCTGTAATAACATATATATATATATATATATCCATGACTATGTATGATGCAAGGTAGATAACACGTCGCACTAATATAGAAGTAACATGATATAATGAGGTTCAGTAATGCAACTAGATATGCAATAGACAGTACGGATACGAACGAATATCGAAAAACGGTAAAACTATAATATCTGATGTATAATTAAAATACATGTATTATTTTTATTCATATAGATATAAATATATTGCCATAGCATGTTGCAAGATAAACTTGTCTGATCGGATCTCACGTCGGGATATGTACGTCATGTTCGACGTCGGATAAACGTCACGATGCAAACCACGTGCGTACAAGACTGGACCTGGCTATACAAAGACTTGACCACGCTGGATGGTAATGATGACTGGGTCGCCCGGATCGTCGGCGACGCGCGCGACTCCGGCGATGGCCAAGAACAAAAAAGAAAAGAAGAAAGAAAGAAAAAGAAGGAGATGGAAGGAATGGGTTGGCTTCTGGTGTCAGGGGTTTGCAGGGAGGTGAGGAGAAGGAGGGGTGACGGCGACGAAGTCGAGGTCTTCGGTGATGAGAGGCGCCGGCGTCGGGGTTCTTGGGCTCATGGGTATGGGTTCTTGAGTGACTTGCTGGAGTCATGGTGGCGACGTTGTGGTTTCGGTGGAGAGAAGAGAAAGGGGAGGTGATGGAGCTCTGGATCTCCTTCAGATGTTGTTTTCCGACGCTCTGCCGACAGCGTTGGTGAACGGCTGAGATTGGGTTTGAGGACCGTCTCCTGAGGAGTGTGGATCTCAATGGGTTTGGTTTGGTATGAAGCCGAGCTACCTGCAAAGAAGTCCCGGGGTGGTTGTACCACCGTGGACCCTCCGACGATCAAGTTAGTCGAGGTATTTGGGCAGAGTAGCGGCCTATTGGATAAGAATTACCTTACTTGAGTCGTCTGAGAGAGGGGTTTATATAGTGGCAGCCATGGGCTGGCGGGCACGAGATTCTCGCCAGCCTTTATGTCCCTGGCGTTACGCCTGCGAGAATGGCGGGATTCCCCATTAATGACAAGATACACTCGTTAATTGGGGGATGCGACGGAGTGGAACGCGGGATTGTGGGGCGGCGGATATCTTATGTCTGGTGAGATTCACAGAGCCGTGGTGGAGACGCCTGTGATATGCGTTCTGGGTCGCTTAATAGGACCGGGGAGGCTTAGCTCGGCAGGAGGCTCGGAGGCAAGCGGGAGGCCGGGGAAGCTCAGTTCTGTGATAGCTCGGAGACAAGCTGGGAGGGCTGAGGAAGCTCAGCGTGCAGGAGGGCTCGGAAGTGAGCCAATGGTCGTTTACTTGGTGACCACGGGACTGTTCAGTGCATCCTCGAAGGTCGGATCCAGGCAGCGGGACAATAGCCCCGGGTTCCAATGTGTAGTCCTTGCCCTGTTTCCATATGCATCAGGACACGTCTTCTGCCATGTGTCATGATCTGGGGATCTCCCACTTATGAGCATCATCATTAGCCCCCCACTCTCGTCCCGACCTATTTATGGGTCGGTTCGAGAGTGGTCCGATCGGTCACCCGGGCTCAGTTCGTAGTTGAAGACCTTGTCGGCGCGGATTCCCGAGGCAGTTAGGCGTATCTTTTAAAGTCGTCAGCGGATCAGAAAGGAGATCATGCATTAAAGAGGGAGCGCCGATTCGATCGTACGTTCATTGAAGTGCCAGGCCACATGTCCGACACTGGTTGGCTGACGTGACGGGTCGCTACTGTCCTCTGCGCTCGAAGGGACGCGTTCAATAGTCGTGCGGCACGTGGAACGTCGACGGCCGTCGAGCCCGAAGCGTTGTTTTGGCGGGAAACGATATACGCCGTTGGATGCGTTTGCCAAAACGCTATAAATAGAGGCGGGATCCCCCCAGGGTCCACACTTCGCTATCATTTCTTCATCGCTGCGAGAGTTAGCTCGGTGCTCTTTCCTTTAGGTCGGATCTCCCGTGTTCTTTCCTCGGAGGACTTCTTCTTTGACTTAGGTTAGATGACTTCCTCTGAGGAGTCTGTTGAGATAGTTAGGGTAGAGTCTAGGGAGTTTCCCGCCGTTTCTTCCTCTGCCCCTTTCGATTTGGATTTCCCCCATAGAGTTAGGGTTACTCATGCTTCCCGTGGTCATGCGACGGGGAAGGTCCCCAAAGCGCGCATCAGGAATGCTCGCGACGCGCCCTCCCTCCTGAGGAATGTGGATGAGCTCACCACAATCCGGATTCGCATCCACATTCCCCCGAGCTATTCACTTCGCTTAGCTAGGGAGGGAAAGAGGGCGGACCAGGTGCAGGGCAAGAAGATTGCTTTTGTACCTGGATGCCTTTTGGGCTGGAATGCGTCTGCCCTTCTCCCCTGAGGTATGTGGGACGCTGCGTTGTTTCCAACTAGCTCCGGGCCAGCTAGTGCCGAACTCGTGGAGGATTCTCCTCGTGTTCCTGGTCTGGTTGAGACTCGAGGAAATCCCCTTCAGCTTGTGTCACGCCTCGCTTTCTGGTGTACGGGCAGAGGGCGCGACGAGGCCGCTACATATTTACTGTGAAGTAAACACGCTAAGCGTATCTAAGCAATATAAAATGTAATGTACATAAGAGACAAGATATAGACGAACACCAACTTTATTTATTAATATTCTTTTTACAATACATCGGAAAAGTAAATACATGTAATGAAAGCAATGCCTAAATGGTGGCATAACAGAAATGTAAATGGGAATGATACAAGTGGCTACAGCTCTGGGTCTTCGGTGTACTGCTCACGAGCCTGCTCTAATTGCTCCTGACTGGTCTCGTACTCCTCAGTGTCGGGTCCTCCTAACAACATTCCAAAGAAGAAGAGAAACATGAATGTCATCAGCGAACAATCGCTCGGTAAGTCCCAAAGAGGAGGGAGAAATAGAATAGACAGAGAGAGAGTACAACTGTTATAATGTTGTTTATTATGTTAACGTAGTTGTTTGTAGCTTGGTACAGAAGATGCCAGTGTATACGAGAGGAGTCTCACTTTCCCCAGAGACTAAAGTATCAGGAGTACAAGGCTCCGTCGATAATACTACGGAACAATGGCATTGATGCAATTACGTCTTAAGTGACCACCTCGTGCCACCTTTAACATATTCCGTACCAGTCTACCCCTTTATAAACCCCACGATGTCTTGATTTTATTGTTTGAATTGTATATTGTATATAGACGGATGACTTGCAGAAACCATGATATCGGTAAATTGATGTAACTGGAGAATCATGTAGATGGGTGTATATCCATAGCTCGGTTCAGTCAATATAGATTGATTAGATTTAATGGATGAATTCATGGATTCATGTCGAATTTTAGTTTATACTTGAATCATATTCATGTCAGATTGATTATATCGAGACTCAGTACGAGTCAGACAATTAGAAAAGAAATTGAATCATGAATTATGTTTTGGTGTTATCGGTAATCGCTGCACATGGACGGCAGGATTTGTGTATTTTTCAAAGACGGTTACCATGTTGGTAACACCGTTTGTTAAGTTGTCTACCTTAAATAGGCAAGCACCCATATATCCGGCTCCCTGAGGCTCAAAAGACGGGTCCCGCTTAAACCTATGTTTACTTGGGTCCTTATTGTAAATTAGTATAACTTGAGGGGGTTTTATGTAAAAATAATTTTGTATAATTTTCAAAATACACCTCAAGTATTTTATTGTCGTCTTTAAAGTTTTCATGGATATATATTTTATCAATGTGACATTTCTAGTGAATAAAACCTAACTTCATTATATATGGTATTTATTTGTAATATTGGAATTGTATGGTATTTTCTTGTAAATGAGATATTTTTCTTGAATTTTGGATATGTGGAATTTCAAGAATATTAAAAATAGATATTTTGATATTAATTACATATATATTTATTTACTAAAAATATAAGTTTTATTTATAATAGAATTCACATTTTCTAAAGAAAATTGTATTTTAAATCTTTCGAGATCGTATGATCCTTACGGAGATCTGCATCTCACTCTACTAAGCCTGAGAATGTGCGATAATCCGCACCATCCTGAATGGGTTCCTCGAAATGGGTTGTATAGACGCATTTGCAAAGATTTGTTAAAATACACATCTTGTAGAAAAAAATGTTTTTATAAGTCGGAGGTAGTTATGTATAAAGTCGTATTTTTCCAAATCTATGTTCTCAAATTCCATCGTGCTATGTTTGATATGTGTGTTGTGAGGAGGTAGGTCATTACCTTGTGAGTTTTCTAAAGCAATATGGTTAAAAGGTATAAACATGTCGATATGAAACATAAAAGTATTTTAATGTAAAAATAGAATAAAACTTGCTATGGTTTTCATTTTAATGTCAAACTTATTCTATTGTCTTAGTTAATGAGTATTAAACAAGATATCAAAAGTTGTAAGTTTGTTATCAAGAAAATGTTGTATTTTTAAAAGAAAAGATAATCGGAAGCCGGATAACTCCGCTTCCGACACATTTTAAGAATTAAGAATTTGAGAATAGAAAGAGAGAGAGAGTATAACATTTCAGAAAATATAAAATATTATTTTGGAATTTAATATTAAAATAATATATTTCCTGAAAACTGCCCGATTTGCGAAATTGGGGTTTTCGAAAAAGGGTATAAATATATACCAATAATTGTGAAATAAACGGAAATTAAAATGATTTATTCATTTAAAAATATATTTAAAGGATTTGGTATTTTTAAAATTTATTATATGCAATTTGAATAAAAACCCGATTAGTGCACTGTTAATCGCGATTAAGCCAAATCCGTGTTTCTACAGTTTTTTTCATGGTTAGTGCACCATGACATGTTCATGTTATTTCATTTGTGTTGTTTTATTTGGATGTATGTGTTTTTGGTGAGAAAAGAAAGGAAAAAGGTGTCATGATGACTTGAGGAGAGAGAGAGAGAGGACATAATGATGATAGGAGAGCATGTTTGGAGAGAGAATGAGAGTGAGAAAGAGAGAGAGAGGGAGAGTGCTGCCCCATCCTTTTTCCCCACCATTTTTTTTCACCTCCTTCTTCATCTTCAATCCCCATCTTCTACCCTCATGATCCATATCAAAATATTCACCAAAACCGCATACCCATTTCATTAAAAACATGCACAAGCTCAAGGGAAGCACATTGAACCAAGAAAAATTAGATTTTGATGACTTGTGGAGCTTGGGCTGTCTAGAGTGGCCTATATGAGGTAATCCCTGCACTATTATATTAGTATTTGAGTTTCCTAACTTCTATTGTTAGTTTAGAAGTGTTTTAGTGTAGATTAGTGGGTTTTAAAATTTCCTAGAAGAGGGTTGAGGATTCTTGAGTTGTGGTGGTGAAGTTGAGGCCTAGTATTGACCATAGAACCCCCATAGTGCTAAAAACCCAGACCTAACCTAAATTGAAAACCTGAAAACCCAAAACAGAAACTTGTCATGTCGGTTTTGTGAAAATATAGTGGGTGCAGGGGAATCTGGTGTAACCTGGGATGATTACGAGATAAGCAAACAACTTCAGAGACCAAATTAAGACACCACGAGACCACCCTGACAAAACGAACCCCATCCAAGCCTCTGGAACCGAGGTGGCCGGATTTTGGTGGGTAGTGGCCGGCCAAGTGGTGGGCAATTGGGTCCAAGTTCCTTCAGTAGCTCATATACACCCTATATATCACCTCAGTATTGTTTGTGCACCTTGAATTGACCTAAACAGAAATCTGTGACAACTTTCATGGGTTGCTGCCTTATTTTTCATGATGTTTATGGATTTAAGTTTTGATATTTGGTATTGTATTCGGTCACTTGACGTTTGTACGTCGATATCGGGTGTTTTTGGGGCTCTTTGGTGCTAGTAGACCGTAGGTTTTGACCTATGGGTGATTCGTGCGACATTTTGGTTTTTTGCGTGATTTCGTTTATGATGCTATATATGATATGTAGGTACCCCACGTAGACTTTGAGACGACGAGAATGAGCGTGGCGTCATCGACTCTAGCAAGCGAAGACCAAGGTGAGTAGATCTATATCTACGGGGAAAGTCGGGTGGATGGCGTATAGCACCCCCGCACACTTTGATGGAAACCGATTTATATGTAGATTATGGTTAATGAAACCTTTAATAGAAAACTATAGATAGAGTAAAAAGATAGTTAGATAAACCATATTAGAAACTAAGGTAGTTAGAAGCGATATGATGCGACTAGTATGTGATGACGGGACTTGAGGATGATATTTGTTGATATTGCCGTTTACGGTACAATAGGACTAGATAGTCGATGTAGATGCGTCATTCGAACCTTTTTTATTCCTAAACTGAAGAATCGTATGCATCTTTTAAATAGATACCTTGAGGGACGTTACGGATTTTCAAATGATATCTTTTCTTTAAAAACACCGTAGCCCCTACTTTCAAAATTACGATTCGCATCTTTCAAAAACTGTTTGTATGGTTCGGGTGTGTATGTTAGATTAGATACTTATGCTTATAGTAAAGGTAGAATGTATTTGTAAAATTGACTTAATGAGGGATATAAATGCGATGAAAGGAATATATGACATGATATGATGATTTGGTGATATGTGGGTATACAAATGCGAGTCGATTGAGATGATTGATACCCTGCCGGTCCCCTGATATGAGATTGTTGCGGATGTGACCTGGGACATAGGTATATAGAGATATTTATATGTGTTGTGAATCGTGAGTGTTAGCCATACGTGACGTTAGGTCCGTACCCTCCTCGTCTTATAGGTTGATAGGATCCCTGATAGCTTAATGCTGCTGTACGATGATTTTCCGTGCGCGATGAGTTGACTTGATGATTGATCCATACCCTTAACTAGAGGATGCCGTATGATGGATTATACCGTACGTGATGTTGTGTGGCTAGATGCCGATTGATAGACTCATCGACTCGGTCATGTTAGATACGTATACCCGTCAGCATTTGCATATGATTTACCTTATGCTACATTCATGTTATTCGCATTGCATTACTTACACCTGTGATAGTACACCTGCTCCATTATCGATGATGCGTATGTTACACGTACAAAGATTGTAGGCTCACACACTTCATCATCGATAATTGCCATGTCACTACACAGTAGGATTGCTGCATCATGATATGACTCTTCGCATAACATACTTGCGTATATACCACTTGTACATCCATATTGGCGCACATACCTATTGTACACTCATGCTTGCTTATATACCACATGTACATCCATATTGGTGCACATACCTATTGTACACTCATTCTTGCGTATATATCACTTGTACATCCATATTGGCGTATATACTTATTGTACACTCATGCTTTTGTATATACCACTTGTATATCCATACTTGCGCACATACATATTGTACACTCATACTTGCGTATATACCACTTGTAAATCCATATTTGCGCACATACATATTGTACACTCATACTTGCGTATATACCACTTATACATCCATACTTGCGCACATACATATTGTGCACCCATGCTTGCGTATATACCACTTGTACATCCATACTTGCGCACATACATATTGTACACTCATACTTGCGTATATACCACTTGTGCATCCATATCTACATACATACTTATTGCACATACATAGATGATGCTGGCTTTGGTTTTGAAGAATTGGGGACCGCATGAGATATTTTCAAAACTGGATCCGTTTAAACGAGCGGGTTCCCTTAATATGTCATATCATTGTTCCATGTTGCATGATTTACGGATATTCTTACATTTCTGTTATATGTCACATACATCATGCTTTACGCTTTTACGCATTGAGATATGCCGTTTTCATGAGATTTCTGGATTTGAGAACCGTGGATATTTCAAAAGAAAGCATGTACTGTTTTAAAAACTCGGTTTCTCTTGATATGATATTTCAGTGTGTCCACCATGTGTTTTCTCGGGTTCTGAGAGTGACATGTGAAACCCGATTCGAGGAGGCGGATGATTCCGTTTGCGGGTACATGGTGGACCCGGTATGGTACCCCGGGGCGAGAACGGATTTGCTGTGCAGTAGACGGTGAGCCTGGAAGAGGGACCACTACCTACTGGTGATAGTATTTGGGCTCGGCGGATATCCGGAGGATACCGACCGGAGTCGAGAGATGAGATGGGCCGATCCGGACTGACGGAGTCCGAGGGCCGATCCGGACTGACGGAGCCCGAGATATGAGGATTTACGTGTCGATGCTAGACACGGGTTTCATGATGTTTTTGGGTGTCGATGTTGGACACCCAGGTTCCATGATTTTGATGTGTCGCGAGGGACACCGTTGATTTATATCCTCATACTTACATGCATACATACATTGATTATATGGTTGGACGAGATCCACATGCATACATACATTGATTATATGGTTGGACGAGATCCATATGCATACAGACATTGGATATATTGTTGAATTATATCCGCATACATATAGGTATTGATTACATTGTTGGCACATATACAGACCCAGTCACCCTAGATATCATAGTATTACCTTTATGATATAGTTGACCTAAGAGTCATTGTTTATTCGATTTCTACTTGTAGATGTTTTTCTACTCACGAGTTGGCAACTCACCCCCGTTGTGCCACAGTTCTTGCAAGTTTACCGCATGGATCCGTAGCAGTATCGCTGGCACATAGCTTCATTTGGGTATTTTGCATTGGTAGGTGGGGCATTTGTATCGTACCTACTCTTGTATTTATATTTCACATTGTATCTAGTCAACTCCATCAATCAAAATTAGTATTTGTATAACTAATGAGACTTAGTGAGACTTGTGGTTGCGAGACTTAGAGCGAGGGGTTTTCCGCTACTTATGGTTTTGATGTCTTGTTTACCCTTTTTATCTTTTGTTGTGATCTTCGCCGTTGGGCGTCGTATACTTATATATACTGTCTTGCGTGGTCGTGATCCGCCGGTTGGCGAAGAGCTAGCTTCCGCTTGGGGATGTCTTTATCATTATTATGTATTTGTAGTTTTGGATTAAAATATACAAAGGAGGTGCTGCCCAAATTTTTAAATGACGAAACATGTTTTCAAACTAGTAAATTTCACTTGCATTTTCATGTTCCTTTTCTACGCATTAAGAAAACTTTGATTTCATCATACCTTATTTTCAAAACTTCACCTCTTTTATTTTCTTAAAAAGGTTTAGACTTCTGGGTTCGGTTTACTTGAATTACGTTACTCCTTTAGACATGGCGTAATTTAAGTGCCGGTCACGAGCTAATATTTCGGGTCGTGACAAAGTTGGTATCAGAGCGCTCGGTTTAACCTTGGTTCGAGTCTATGTTTGACTATGCGGAGTCTAGGGCGGGTATGTATTTCGGAACCTAGGCTTGACCTTATGGAACTTAGACTTGAACATGGGGGTATTAGACCCGAACTTTCATTTCATAGGTTGACCCTGATTGATGGAGTACGCAGCTTGAGTAGAGTGACGTACCGTACGTATGTTCTGCGGCATATTTACGATACGATACTCCACTTAAGAAACCTTAGGGTGTACATATTTTTGGGACTTATGATTCTCTTCATACCCATGATTATACATCCATTTGAGATCCTTGATTCTGTTCGTTTCCATGATCATACTTTCATTGATTCTGTTCTTCCTTATGATCATATATCCATTCTGGATCTGTCGTTTCCTTTCATGCCTTTGATCTGTTTTCATCGATGCACGCTTGAGGTTCCTGTCACCATGGTTCGAGCGCAGATTGAGCTGCTGCTAGTGAGGCGGTCAGGGCGAGCTCGTCATGGACGAGGGCTGACCATTGTGTTTTCTGGTGACATGGGAACGTCTCGAGTTAGCGTTTGTGTTGTGACCTCTTATTGGAGGCGAGTGTTTGACTTTGCACCGGATGATCGAGCCATTGATAGAGATGCCAGTTGTGAGAGGACTATTGATGTACAACATACCTCAGAAATTATGATGTCGCCTACCGTGCAGACAGATGACCCAGCTGTTGCTGAGATTGATAGGATGTCGCTTCCAGAGCTTACGAGCTGAGATCGCAGGAGCTTCCAGGCAGAAATGCGACAGATGAATGCTAGTCCACCCCGAGTTGAGAGACGAAGGTGATTCGTCAGATTGATGCGCCGACGTAGGCCCGGTTGAGTTGAAGATTTCCAGTGTGGAGAGCCTTACTCAGATCTAGAGCAGAACGATCCAGAGATGACCGTTGATATATCGTCTTTCCTGGAGAAGTGATGCATTGTTTAGCATGCGGATGAAGGGTATTCACATATCGGCTAGGCGAAGCTAAAAAGTTCGAGCGAGTGTCAGAAACCCATTTTTTCCCCAAGTTTAAAGTGTTCGGAGGAACATGCAAGTGATTCTGTAGACCCTCTAGAAGAATGAAAGCCTAACTCGACATGATGACCATGGAACCGCTTTTGAACCTTAGGATTTGCGGCAGTTTAGCGGTGCCATTAGTGAGGCTTAGGTTTGCCCTTCTACGGCTGGTCCAGAGGTACTGTGGTATGTCCCAGATATTTTTAGACTGTGCTCAGGTGTTGAGCCTTCGGGAAATTTTGGGACCTTGATGACTCGATCGAAAAGTTTAGCGTCGTCTGGATATCATGTGATAAGAGATCAGTAAGCTGACCAGTTTCGGATAGAGGACCTCACTCAGATGCGTTGTGAGTTGATCGAGAACAGACGAGTATTGAGTATTCCTCCGATGGTTGGGACGAGTTTCCGAGGACGTGTTCGGCTAGATATCTTCTACAGAGTGATGAAGATACCGAGTTCGTGATTTCGAGTCCGTGTGAGCGATTCCGGATTGACTGTAGCCGAGAACATTTGCAGTACGCAGATGGCATGACGTGGCGTCGAAGCGGACGATGATACAGACGAGTGGAACCAGAGGCTCGTGCGAGATGCTGACGAGCTGTTGTTACTCCCCGTCGAGATTAGAGACTTGATACGTGTGCAGAGGCGTTAGGATACGGCCAGATCCCGAGGAAATGTTGTGCTGAGAACGCAGATGTTCAGAAAGCGAGAAAAGATTATGTGAGAGTACCAGCCTCCGTACAGTTCGTCATAGGCGAGATCAGAAGAGACCTTGAACAGGATTCCTTCCAGAACTCTGATGCAATGAGATTTGCACACCTGACCGACGCCAGTGACGTGCTGGCTTACGAGTGGTTGTGATATTGGACGAGAGATGACCAGAGAAGTGCTGGAGCGGAATCGTTCCCGTTAGCACACCTGACCGAGCCGATGAGCCGATGGATTGCGAGATTGGTGAATCTGCAGAGAAGATAAGGACCCAGGGACTGAGGACGCCATACCGTGAGAAGGAGGCAAGCAGATGTTCTTGTTCTGCCGGTTTTAGGCGCACCGATTTATTTTTCGACATTGTAGGAGGTGTACCTCAATGTCATTTGTTGCGATTTGCGTTTGTGATCCGAGTATCACGCTTATATCACTTGGATTTGAGTTTTGAGGATTGAGTTTCATGTTATCGTTTTTGTGCACCATGGCTGCACCTATTGGGTATTTACATTTTTGCGCATAGTTATCACACCTGATATATATTTTATACACCGTTGTGATGATTTGCGATTTGTGCATATCCATTGCATTTGATGTCAATTTTGTACCTTCGTAGCATGTGTTTATGATTTCGTGGATTTCATACGGATGATGTGATTTTTGCACTCGGTATAGCTCGCATGTGCTTGTAGTGCATTGATACGGATTTGTGCTCGTAGTTGCACACGTTTTTGATTTATACACCTTGATACACTTGGTGTCATTCTTATACGCATTTGAGTTATTAATGTGATTTTCGTGCATTGGTTGCACCGTACTTGTATTTCGCGCATTTGATGCACCAGATTTGAGATTTTCGTGCATAATAGATGCACCAGATAT
The DNA here is from genome assembly GCA_030015575.1 of Agapanthus africanus. NCBI lineage: Eukaryota > Viridiplantae > Streptophyta > Magnoliopsida > Asparagales > Amaryllidaceae > Agapanthus > Agapanthus africanus. Next base: position 11,685,207 of record JASDDO010000010.1, read on the forward strand.
TGTTGTCGTGCACACCCGTTGCAGTGGACAGATGCTTTTGTGCACACCCATTGCACTTAGTTTTGCTTTGTGCGTATAGTGGCACCTGTGTCTGGATTTGATTTCCGTGCGCACCAGACGCATGTGATTATTGGATACGCCTTTTGAGGCTGATTTTGCTTTTGAGCACTTTGTTTTCATGTTAGGCACTATATTGTATAGTAGCCAAACATGACTGATCTGAGAACAGTAACTGAGTACTTTGCATGCATTAAAAGATTACCAAGAGGGTTTTCAAAGGGAGCTATAGTCTCGCTATTTCCTACGTGTCCGTGAGCGACACGAACGTTTATAAAGGAAAACCTTGTTGGAATATTTCAAAAAGGACGGAACATATATTTGAGCAAAACATATATGAAACTATATTTACTATTTTACAAATGAGCGTCCGTCACTTATGCCATGAGTTACGCATTCACGCGGCGATTTAGAATAGATTTTTGCATGAGTTTTATTTAGTTCTCGAAAGTTTTCCAAAGATGCGTACTATACACGTATTATAGTATTTGACTAGTGTATATTGAATTTCAGTAGTGGATTTCGAGATCTGTATCTCCACTGTAACTCCGAGGATATGCGTGCAAATCCGATAATTTGCGTAATACTTGACGGAGTTCTATTTTGAGTTTATACTCGTTTTCAGGCGCACGCGATGCGCGGTGCTATTTCTGTATCTTCCGTGATTTTGGAACCCCGTTGATTTGAGTTGATTATTGAAATATTTTGGTATTTGGGGGTTTAAATTTAAATTCGGGGACCGAATTTCTTTAAGGGGGGAAGATTGTAACATTTCAGAAAATATAAAATATTATTTTTGGAATTTAATATTAAAATAATATATTTCCCGAAAACTGCCCGATTTGCAAAATTGGGGTTTTCGAAAAAGGGTATAAATATATACCAATAATTATGAAATAAACGGAAATTAAAATTATTTATTCATTTAAAAATATATTTAAAGGATTTGGCATTTTTAAAATTTATTATATGCAATTTGGATAAAAACCCGATTAGTGCACTGCTAATCGCGATTAAGCCAAATCCGTGTTTCTACAGTTTTTTTCATGGTTAGTGCACCATGACATGTTCATGTTATTTCATTTGTGTTGTTTTATTTGGGTGTATGTGTTTTTGGTGAGAAAAGAAAGGAAAAAGGTGTCATGATGACTTGAGAGGAGAGAGAGAGAGAGGGGGGACATAATGATGATAGGAGAGCATGCTTGGAGAGAGAATGAGAGAGAGAGAGAGAGAGAGAGAGAGAGAGAGTGCTGCCCCATCCTTTCGCCCCACCATTTTTTTTCACCTCCTTCTTCATCTTCAAACCCTATCTTCTACCCTCATGACCCATATCAAAATATTCACCAAAACCCCATACCCATTTCATTAAAAACATGCACAAGCTTAAGGGAAGCACATCGAACCAAGAAAAGTTGGATTTTGATGACTTGTGGAGCTAGGGCTGTCTAAAGTGGCCTAAATGAGTTAATCCCTGCACTATTAGATTAGTATTTGAGTTTCCTAACTTCTATTGTTAGTTTAGAAGTGTTTTAGTGTAGATTAGTGGGTTTTGAAATCTCCTAGAAGTGGGTTGAGGATTCTTGAGTTGTGGTGGTGAAGTTGAGGCCTAGTAGTGACCATAGAACCCCCATAGTGCTAAAAACATAGACCTAACCTAAACTAAAAACCTGAAAACCCAAAACAGAAACTTGTCATGTCGGTTTTGTGAAAATATAGTGGGTGCAGGGGAATCTGGTGTAATCTGGGATGATTACGAAATAAGCAAACAACTTCAGAGACCAAATTAAGACACCACGAGACTACCCTGACAAAAAGAACCCCACCAAGCCTCTGGAACCGAGGTGGCCGGATTTTGGTGGGTAGTGGCCGGCCAAGTGGTGGGCAATTGGGTCCAAGTTCCTTCAGTAGCTCATATACACTCTATATATCACCCCAGTATTGTTTGTGCACCTTGAATTGACCTGAACAGAAATCTGGGACCACTTTCATGGGTTGCTGCCTTATTTTTCATGATGTTTATGGATTTAAGTTTTGATATTTGGTATTGTATTCGGTCACTTGACGTTTGTACGTCGATATCGGGTGATTTTGGGGCTCTTAGGTGCGAGTAGACCGTAGGTTTTGACCTATGGGTGATTCGTGCGACATTTTGGTTTTCTGCGTGATTTCGTTTATGATGCTATATATGATATGTAGTTACCCCACGTGGACTTTGAGATGACGAAGATGAGCGTGGCATCATCGACTCCAGCAAGCGAAGACCAAGGTGAGTAGATCTATATTTACGGGGAAAGTCGGGTGGATGGCGTATAGCACCCCCGCACACTTTGATGGAAACCGATTTATACTTAGATTATGGTTAATGAAACCATTAATAGAAAACTATAGATAGAGTAAAAAGATAGTTAGATAAACCATATTAGAAACTAAGGTAGTTAGAAGCGATATGATACGACTGGTATGTGATGACGGGACTTGAGGATGATATTTGTTGATATTGCCATTTAGGGTACTATAGGACTAGATAGTCGACGTAGATGCGTCATCCGAACCCTTTTTATTTCTAAACTGAAGAATCGTATGCATCTTTTAAACAGATACCTTGAGGGACGTTACGGATTTTCAAATGATATCTTTTCTTTAAAAACACCGTAGCCCCTACTTTCAAAACTACGATTCGCATCTTTCAAAAACTGTTTGTATGGTTCGGGTGTGTATGTTAGATTAGATACTTATGCTTATAGTAAAGGTAGAATGTATTTATAAAATTGACTTGATGAGGGATATAAATGTGATGAATGGAATATATGATATGATATGATGATTTGGTGATATGTGGGTATACAAATGCGAGTCGATTGAGATGATTGATACCCTGCCGGTCCCCTGATATGAGATTGTTGCTGATGTGACCTGGGACATAGGTATATAGAGATATTTATATGTGTTGTGAATCATGAGTGTTAGCCGTACGTGACGTTAGGTCCGTACCCTCCTCGTCTTATAGGTTGATAGGATCCCTGATAGCTTAATGCCGCCGTACGATGATTTTCCGTGCGTGATGAGTTGACTTGATGATTGATCCATACCCTTGATTAGAGGATGCCGTATGATAGATTATACCATACGTGATGTTGTGTGGCTAGATGCCGATTGATAGACTCACGGACTCGGTCATGTTAGATACGTATACCCGTCAGCATTTGCATATGATTTACCTTATGCTACATTCATGTTATTCGCATTGCATTACTTACACGTGTGATAGTACACCTGCACCATTATCGATGATGTGTATGTTACACGTACAAAGATTGTAGGCTCACACACTTCATCATCGATAATTTCCATATCACTACACAGTAGGATTGCTGCATCATGATATGACACTTCGCATAACATACTTGCGTATATACCACTTGTACATCCATATTGGCGCGCATACCTATTGTACACTTATGCTTGCGTATATACTACATGTACATCCATATTGGTGCACATACCTATTGTACACTCATGCTTGCGTATATACCACTTGTACATCCATATTGGCGTACATACCTATTGTACACTCATGCTTGCGTATATACCACTTGTACATCCATACTTGCGCACATACATATTGTACACTCATACTTGCGTATATACCACTTGTACATCCATACTTGTGCACATACATATTGTACACTCATACTTGCGTATATACCACTTGTGATCCGCCGGTTGGCGAAGAGCTAGCTCCCGCTTGGGGATACCTTTATCATTATTATGTATTTTTGGTTTTGGATCAAAATATACAAAGGAGGTGCTGCCCAAATTTTTAAAAGACGAAACATGTTTTCAAACTAGTAAATTTCACTTGCATTTTCATGTTCCTTTTCTACGCACTAAGAAAACTTTGATTTCATCATACCTTATTTTCAAAACTTCACATCTTTTATTTTCTTAAAAAGATTTAGACTTCTGGGTTTGGCTTACTTGAATTACGTTACGCCTTTAGACGTGGCGTAATTTAAGTGCCGGTCACGAGCTAGTATTTTGGGTTGTGACAGAGAGAAGGGGGACTTACTGGATTAGGGTCAAGAGAAGAGGAAGAAGAAGATTGGGGAAGCACCGGTGCGTCGTTTCGTCACCGGAAACTCCTCGGAATGCCGTCGGAAGTTCGCCGGAGTTTCGCCCTTTGCTAACTCCACTTGCACACAAAAAGTCTTGGGAATTTTCTTGAGAGTTTGGGCAGGGATTTGTGAGTGAGAGGGGTGATTTGAGGGGTGGTAATTATATGAAAAACTAGGGTTTTAGAGTAGTGAAAGGGTGTGATAAAAATTGTATTAAAAATGGATTAAATGAGGGTTTTAATTTGCTCTGTAAATGTGCAGGGAATTTAAATAATACAGGGGTTATGGGGTAGGCCAAAGGGTGTAAGGGAAAAAAGAAAATATGGAATCGGGCCGAGTTGACCCGGTGGCGCCGACCGAGTCAACTGCTTCACCGACCCGAGTCGGGGTCCAACTCTTGGTCGCGTGTCGCTGACGCTTGGTCTACTGCAGTGGACTCGTTTGTTTTATTTGTGACTCTTGGTTTTACGGGTTGTGCACGTGTAGACTCTTGGGCTTCTAAAAAGATTAAAAGAAATTAAATTAAAAAGAATATGTGGTTGATGGGATTTGAACTCTGGTGCTTTGTAACAGCAGTGCAAGGTCTTACCAATGAGATACAAGCTCTTTCTTGCTGTTCAAAAGCAAATCAAACTTATAACTTGTGCTCAGGCTCAAGTACCCCTGTTTCCTGATTTAAAATCAGGAAAGTTTACGGAGGAGGCATCACATGCTAGAACGTGACCAGCAGTCACGTGTTGGCACGTGACATTTAAAAGCAGCGGCAAAGGCAGATTCAACTCCCTGATTAAATCAAAGAGAAAGCTCCAGAAAGGGTCACGTGCTCACACGTGACCAGAGGTCACGTGACGGTTGAACAGCGGCCAGAAAACAGAGCGCAGAAAGGAGAAGAAAGCTCGTTCCAAGGGGTCACATGCCTACACGTGACCAAGGGTCACGTGGTCACACGTGACCGGCTTTCAAAGCCTCTCTATTTAACAGAATTAAATTCTGAAAGGCATTCAAATCTTTCCAAAGGAGAATGATTATTTGGAACCGATTGGATTAAAAATCTAAAGGTGATTAAGTATCACCTATTCATGGAAAAATCTTGAACTTGGAAAGATTTTCCCTTAAAATCTAACCGAAATAACAAAGGAATATCTTTGGATTTAAAATCCAATGGTGAATAAAATTCACCTAATAATCCAAAGGTCCAAATGAATGATGAATGCAAATCAAATCTCTAATGAATACAAATCAAATCCCTCAATGAATGATTCACTAAAACTAATTGATTCTGCTCTTTCTCCTATAAATAGGAGCCAAGAGACATACAGAGGGAGGGAGAGAGAGAAAAAAAGAAATAGAGCCTTGAGACTTTGGAAGAATTTGATCTGCTGCAGAAGAAAACCTTAGGTAAGAAAGGAGAGGCTTCAAAAGAGAATTTAATTCTCAAAAGAGTTTAACTCTTATATTAAAAAAGAAGAACTTAGTTCTCTCTTTAAGGGAGGATCTGCAAAGTGCACATCTCCCCATGAATTGAGAATTTAATTCTCATTGGGTTGAGATCCTGCCATGCAGATCCAAAGCATAGGGAGGGAATGGAAGTTTGAGAATTTAATTCTCACAGAACTATAGGAATTTAATTCCTTTGAAATAAAATTAGGGTTTAACACTATATTATAGGAATTTAATTTCTTCAAAATGAACAGAACCAGGGTTTAACCCTAGTTAAGAACTTAAATCTGTCAAAATAACAGGAATTTAATTCTCTTAAGAAAGAAGAAATTAGGGTTTCACCCTATGACAGAACCTAATTCCTCACATATATGGGAATTCAATTCTTACAGAAGACAAGTTAGAGTTCAACTCTATCTAAGAATATAATTCTTCAGAAGAAAGTGTGGATTTAATGAAGAATTTGATTCTTAAGCAAACATGCAAAGAAGCAAGGTCACGTGCTACCACGTGACCCCTGAAAAGCTCCACAGGGGAGGGCGCCCTCGCGTGCTACCACGTGACCCCTCTTGCCTTAGTGTTTAACACTAAATTGGAACCTCTGAGTCCTGTGTTTAACACTGATTTGCCTTAGTGTTCAACACTAATTGAAGAACTCTATTTGCAGCGTTTAACGCTGAATTTCTTAGTGTTTAACACTAAATTAAATCTCTGTTAACAGAGTTTAACATTAATTGTCTTAGTGTTCAACACTAAATTAAAATCTCTGTCACCAGTGTTCAACACTGATTATCTTAGTGTTTAACACTAATTTGAGATCCCTGTTGCCAGTGTTTAACACTGATTTGTTTTAGTGTTTAACACTAATTTGAAAGCCCTGTTGCTGATGTTCAACACCAACTATCTTTTAGTGTTAAACACTAACTTGTCAATCTCATTCCCAGTGTTCAACACTGATTGGTCTTTAGTGTTTAACACTAGTTCATCCCAATTGGCTAAGTTCTAGAGGCAAAGCCTCTCCTTCAATAGACCAACAAAAAGCCAATATTCCAAACATGATTGGACTTAGCCCAAGCTGGCCATAAGTCCTCAATTCAAACTTAACTGGGCTAATGGGCTCATAACATAATTAATTGGTCTTGGTCCCAAATTGGGCCAAAGATTATTTGATCTACCTCGGTTTAAGGGTACATCTCTTCACTCCTTTGATACTTGGCGTTGTAATTCCTCAACGTCTTCAAAGAGGTGACGGGTCCCGATAACCACATATTGATACGGACTGTGGAGTCCTTAAATCCACGGACTATGAGGTCCTTAACCTTGACCGTGATGTCTTAAAACTAACAACGGACTGTGGAGTCCTTAAATCCACCGACTATGAGGTCCTTAACCTTGATCACGATGTCTTAAAACTAACATCGGACTGTGGAGTCCTTAAATCCACAGACTATGAGGTCCTTAACCTATGGACCGCAATGTCCTTAAACTACCTATGGACCGCAATGTACTTAAACTATCTATCGACCGCAATGTCACTGAACCAAACAACAGGGCTCCCCTAATCGCTCTCTTGTCGGATCTAAACGATCCTGTTAAGTTGATCTTAGTCTAAAAATCGGACTAACGTATCCTTAACAAACGTTTAAGTAGATCTTAGTCTCAAACGAGACTAACGTATCCTTAAACCCAAACCCCCAAACCCAAATCTAAGATAATACGGATTTGAACTAGTCCACGCCCTACGGGCGACGACATAACTCAGTCTCCGTATACAATCCACGGGCAACCAAACACAGAACAAACACCCACGACACGAAGTGGCCACATGGAGAAGGAGAAAGTTGCTACCGCAATACGGTAGCGTAATTAACTGCAGGGTCTTGCGCCTGCAGGGAAGAGCGTCCCCACAATCAAAACCCCCTCAAGCGAGGGGGAATCTGACGAACTCTGCTACATCGGACGCATCCGTTTAAACCTTCGATACGCGGTGCCATAAATCAACTTGGCACCTTCGGAGAGGTAGACGGATAGCACCTATTAGCATCTGCCCCGAATCTCAGGTAAGACGTCATGTCCTGGCCGCCATTCGGAGGGGAACAGATTCTGGCACGCCCGGTGGGACCTTTTCCTCTTTCCACTCCACACTTCGTGTGTCGTGTTCGCGAACCAAACACGGTTCGCTAAGGGTTGCCCTTGGGTTTCAAGGTACTAAGATTTGGCATTTTGCTTATTGCAGAAAGCAAAGAATCTGTGGCTTCCACTTGTGCGAAATGCTCCAACTGCAACTGCAACCGGCGCTCCGCCTTGCCAGGAGGTATAGCCTACGGGCTCCAAGCTGCTTCGCTATTCACAATGCCCGTGGAACAGGTCACTCAAGCCACCACAGGATTGTTTTTCGGGACCATGCTCCCGCCAATGAGCTTCACCGCTCCTGTGCCAACACCGGAAGCTCCTAAGAAGTCGGTCTTCGATCGGCTTACAGCTAATGCGGCCCCTCTCAACGGCTCTTCCAACTCCAGCTCCTCGGTCTTCGCCAGACTGGGCTAAAATTCCTGTGGGCCCACAATGAAGCTTGCAATCCCAGAGAAGGTTATTCCGAAAAGGATAACCATCCCTGCTCCTGAAGTCGTCAAGGCGGCTTCTCCTACCAAAGGGTCGGTCTTTACAAGATTAACTGTTCTGGCTCCCGCTACGGTTCCTGTCCCTGCTCAGAAGACTGTTTTGAACCGATTGGATACTGCTTCTCAAAGGACATCAGTATTCAACAGGCTGACACCAGCAGCGACCCCCTACCTACACAGGGGAAAAGACGAGGCTATCGCCCTCACTGAGCCGATTCCATCAGCACGATACGCTCGACGTCGCTACTGGCGCCGAGTGAGGAAGGCCGGAGGCAACTCCCCTTCTGGGCTAACTCCTCCAGCCCCGACGACAGAAGTTAATGCTGCTGTTCCAACTAAGAACAGCTTTGAGATGCTGAATAAGGTGCGTAGGAATTCTCATACCGTGGCGCTAAAGAGGTCTCCCCCTCCGCTGAAAAAGGCATCGGAAATAAAGTCAGAACAGCCCCAATCTCCTCAACGGCTGTCTTCCAAAATCTATAAAGTCTGGCGGCAGACCCGAGACTTGGTGAGCGATCAAAATTTCTCCCGCCAGCACAAGAAGCTGAAAATTCAACAGGAAGTCAGTCACACGTTAAGCCATGAAAAGCTGTCTGGGTGCCCACCTCAACGGTCCCCTCAACTTCCACTGCTCATAAAAAGAGGAGGCCGGAGAAGATCCCCGGGCCGGCGACGAGAGCTAAAGGCGCTTAGCCCAGACACCCTAAGTTTGGGGGCATGATGGTCCATACTGTATACATGGCATCGGGGAAGGAAGATAGCCGTGCGTCTACAGGGCATAGACCGCTCACACGGTCGGTGACCAAAGCTCAGGAGCAACAGCAGAAGCTCCAAGAAATGATGACCGCGATGGCCGCACTTACTGGGCCGAAAGAAAGCCCCGAAGCGTCATCCGATCAACGCCAGGAGGAAGAAACTGACGCTGAGTTCCTTCGTAGGATACTGGAGAAGAAGGATAAAGAGGCTGCTGAACAAGCAGCCAATATACAACGAATGGCCCTTCTGTTCCAGGACAGGTGGGTATGATGATCCAACAGGAACCCTCTACTGAAGATCCTCCAATCATTCTTGAAGACGACAGGGGAGAAACGTCAAATCCCTCACCCGCTCTGTCAACGGCTAAGGAGGAGACAATCTCTAAGGCTGACCTAGACGAATACATAGCCCAACAGATACGCGTTCACCAGGCGGCTGAGGCAGCTGGTCAAGTTGTCAGGACATGAAGACCATATCCGAGCTGGTATGACCAGATCAAATACCCGCCGGGCTACACAATACCAAAATTCCATGTCTATAAGGGGACAGGCAATCCCCATCAGCATGTGGCCCAGTTCAGGGCGCTTTGTGGCAACACTGGTGGCGACGATAAACTGTTGCTTCGCTAGTTCGTGGGCAGCTTATCAGAAACGGTGTTCGAATGGTATTCAGAACTCCCGAATGATTCCATCAAGACGTTCGCTGAGATGGAATTGCTATTCACTCAGCGATTCGCAAGCGCCAGCGAACGCACTCCGATAACAGCATTAATTAATGCCAGGGTGAAACCAGGCGAAACGTGGGTCCAGTACGCTATACGCTGGCGAAATTTGTGGTCGAAATGCGAACAACGCATTGAGGAAGCGCCCGCGGTGGGCATGTTTGTGGGAACCCTAGACCCTCATGCAACTATCTCACAGTTCATGATGTTCTTTAAACCAACCACGTCCCAGGCTCTGATCGACAAGTTGGCCCAAATGGATCAAATGGGTCACAGACCGCCTCCCCCGAAGCTAGAACCTCGGAATGAAAAGGGTAAAGGGAAGGCAACCTTCGTTGCGAACTCCCAGCAGCAACCCAGTGCCCCAAAGCTGGTGGATCAGCTGGAAGAAAGATGGCGATATTACAACGAGAAAATGAAGCGCCCCTACTCATTCCCGCAGGATAAGACAAAGAGGCTATTTGAGCTGGCAATACGCAACAGGCTTATCAACTTGCCAAACCCGAGGCGGCCGCCGCAACCCATTGAGGTGAATAACCCCAATTATTGCCCTTACCATCAAACGGTAAGCCACCCGATTGAGGATTGCTTCGTCTTCAAAGGATGGATTGAAGATCAGTACCTACAGGGCAAGTTTGCGCTGTCCGAGAAGTGGAAGGTGAACCCGCCACAGCCGCATACTCCTGAGAAGACAGACGCACCAGGGGCAACTTGTTCCTTTATTGAAGAAGCTCCATGGGAGGTCGTGCTATCAGCTAAAACCAAAAGGATGCTGAGTGATCTTCATGCGTGCCCAGCAGTCGAATGGAAGAACCCGCTTGAACCTTAAATCATCGAAGGGATGCTGAAGCCGCGTCCAACTGCAAAGAGCGGTGGTGATGGCCCAAGTACCCACACCCAACCGTCAAAATCTTCGAAGAAAAAGAAGAAGAAATCCAAGAAGCCCGTGAAGCCTGGAGACAAGCGCACGGATTTACAGAAACAGATTGACGCGCTGGAGGAGTACAATCAAAAGGCGCGGACTCCCGTCATATTGCAAGAGTTCCTCAACCACGTCTTTCAGGAGGAAGATGATGGAGAAAGCTCGTCGGATGAATCCGAGGGATATGTGGCGAGTTGTCATGTGATTTCCCACTCGTCTACGGACGATGAGAAAATTCCTGGCACTAAGAAACTGGGGGCACAGCCTGAGCCAGAACTTGTATGGCCAACAGATGAAATGATCGACGCCTTTCTAGACGAGATTCGTTTGAAAAGTAAAGTCGATCAGGAGTGTGAGATGGCTGCATCGAGAGGAGCCAAACGCAAGCGACTAAACGAAAGAGTCAAAGCACTCCCGCTAGATCAAAAGACACTCAATGTGGATAAAAACATATTGAAGACGAGGAAAAGGTTTGCCAAAGCCATGTCGATGGGAATGAAGCTACCACCCTCGGAAGAAAACACGTTCGATGGGGCGGAGAGGCACCCTAATTATTGCGCATATCATCGGAAGATTTCGCACCCCACTGAGGAGTGCGACGCTTTTAAGATGTGGTGGCAAGGATATGTTGCTCACCGGCAACATTTTAAGCGCATGAAACGCAAGACTCGTCGGGAACAAAAAAATACGACCGAAGGGCGCAAAAGGACTGCCGGCAACTGTTACATGGTTAACGCCGGACGGTCACAAGTTCTCACCTTTGGGAGCGACTCTGATGAAGAAATGGCTCTGGGCCCTCTCTTTAAAGAATCCGTTTTAGGGATAGAGGAAGAACCAGAAAGCTGCGAAAACATTCAGCTGCGCAATCGCACGCTCCCGGAAAAGAATCTCGGACCCGCGAATAGAAAAGATAAGGGAAAGGAGAAGGTCACTGAGGACATCACCTTAGATGACCAAGTCATGAAAGAGGTGACTGCCAAAGACCCTCCCAGGAAAAGTAAGGTGGATTACAACATCCTAGCGCACCTGAGGAAGCTACCCTCGCAGCTCAGCATTCTCGACGCCCTCCTCTTATCAAAGGAAGCGAGAGATTCATTAATCAAGGCGCTACAAGAGCCCGAACAATTCCAAGCCTTCCTCGCCGAAGAAAGGATGAAGGATGAACTGGAAGAAGTGCACACGGCCGATATCACTTTCGGTGACGAAGACCTGCTCCTTGGGACGTGTGACCACAACCGTCCCCTATACGTCTCCGGATATTGCCACGATATCAAGATAGGCAAAATCCTGGTCGATAATGGATCCTCCGTCAATCTCCTTAATGTTCGGGTGTTGAAGGAAATCTGCATGAGCGTGCAACACCTCGCTCGTGACAAAATTACCATCTCCGGTTTCGACTCCCAGTCATCACGGACTCTTGGATCCGTGATATTAACATTACGCTTCGGACTACTCGTCACGGACATCAAGTTTCACGTCATTGACGCCAAGACCTGCTACAATGCCTTGCTCAGTCGTCCTTAGCTACATGAGTACAATATCATCCCTTCTACACAGCATCAGTGTATGAAGTACTTTAAGGATGGTTTTGAGTATACCGTAACAGGTGAGCTGAACTCATTCTCCGTGAACGAAGTCCGCAAGTACGAAGATGCAAAGTACTTTTTGCCAGACTTCGAGGATACAAAAAGGTGTCGCAAGCCGGAGAACAAAGCCGCCGCCACCATCCCTATTTTCGGAAGCGATACCGAAGAAGAAGAAGAGATAGTTTATGCTGGTCCGTCTCGACGCAACGACCCGGGACCGTCCGCCCTCATGTTGATCTTCGGAAGTGACTCGGAAGATGAGGTTAATGCCGTGTTCTCCAGTCGGCCGTCAATACAAGCATCCCCTGGCAATGATCAGAGTTTGCAAATCACCATGGTGCCGCGGGAACACTACAAAGACCTTGACGCACTTGAAGCTTACAATGTGCAGGACCTGCAGGCGTTTTACGTCCCTCCCAGACGAAAGGGTAAAAAGGCAATCCTATTCTACCGATCCACGGAAACAAGAGTGGAGAAAGAAATCTGGAATGGCGCGGATTCTACACTCGACAGGCTCCAACCCTTCCGTTTGCCCAGATACTACACAAACGGACTAAAAAGGCTATTGAAGCGCCAAGGGATACCCTTAAAACAGACTATTCGACAAGCTCGATTCTATAACAGGATTTGGGATGTCCCTGGGACTCAGCGCAAATTGCCCAATGGGAAAATGGAAACGCTCGGGCTTGGATATGTGAGATCCGGGAAACGGGAGCGAATCCACGGTAGCTACGCCATATATAATTTCGATGAGGAAGAGGACGCCTTGTCAGAAAATGCCAACCCCTCATCGGAACTGCATCCCGCAATCGAAGTCCCGAGTCCATCATTTGAAGAACGAGTGAACGATCTTATTAGGAAAGCAGGTCAAAAAGCTCGGGACGACCATAACCGCGAAATGGCCATCTACGAGAAAGCCAGGATGCAATGTCTTCTTCAACAGACTGCAAAAGACGAAAATACTCCTCCCTGTCAACCCGTGGTGCAAAAGGCCCGACACAGAGGTAGAACAAGTTGAAAAGCAGAAAAGGCGTTCGACAGAGACAAAGCGGGACCGAGAAGCCACGCGATCGGAAATCGAGCGGTCCGGATTTGTCCCTTATGAAGAAGATGAGTCAGGCATACTCTTTTCTTCAGGATAAAACACGGAAGATACTTGACCTCGCTTTGAAACATCGAATGATTACACTTTCGGCGTCTAAACACCCTGAGCAAGCTAACGAGGTCTCTCATCCGGACTATTGCTCTTATCACCGAGCCATAGGACATCCTATCGAAGACTGCTTCACCTTCAAGAACTGAGTCGAAGACCAATACCAGCGAGACAGATTTGCTCTATTCGACAGCTGGAGGGTAATGCCGCCGCGAAAGCACGAACCCAAAGCCACAAGAGCAGAACTAGATCCACAACGGTCTTGGAAGCGAGCTCGTACCTGTCATATGATAACGATATCAAGAGAAGGGCCCGAGGATAGGGACGACCCCCCTTGGTGCTTCGAAAACAATGACAATGAGGTGATCTCAGAATTTCCACCAGCTCCGAAAAAACTAGAAGATGTCATACATACTACTGCAGATAACCTCAAGAAGATTGAGTTGGGGTCGACAGATGACCCGCGACCGACATTCGTCAGCGAGCTGCTATCTAAAGAAAGGGTGGCCGAGTTAAAAGACGTGCTTATGCAGCATAGAGATTGCTTCGCATGGAATTATTCCGAGATGCCGGGATTAGATCCGGAAATTGCTGTGCATAAGTTAGCGATAGCTTCAGATGTTAAGCCAGTCAAACAGGCGCCGAGAAGAATGCGACTCGAGCTTGAGATGAGATCAACGCCGAAGTCAAGAAGCTGATTGATTCTGGATTTATCCAAGAAGTTCAATATCCTGACTGGATCGCCAACATCGTCCCGGTAATGAAGAAAAATGGGACGGTGCGCATATGCGTGGACTTCAGGGATCTCAATAAAGCCTGCCCAAAGGACGATTTCCCAATACCGGTAACCGAGCTGATGATAGATAACACGTCCACTCACGAGGTTTTCTCTTTCATGGACGGTTCATCAGGGTACACTCAGATAAAGATGCATCCCGAAGACCAGAAGCACACCGCTTTCCGGACTCCTTTGGGTATATTCTGCTACAAAGTTATGCCTTTTGGTTTAAAGAATGCCGGTGCCACCTATCAGAGGGACATGACAAAGATCTTCGATGATTTTATACATGAAATCGTCGAATGCTATATCGACGACCTTGTAGTGAAGAGCATGTCATACGAAGAGCACTTAGAGCATCTGAAGACCGTATTTCAACGCCTTCGGCAATACAATCTGAAGATGAATCCCCTCAAATGCACATTCGGAGTTTCCTCGGGTAAATTCCTGGGATTTATCATCCGACACCGAGGTATCAAAATAGATCCATCTAAGATCAAGGCGATCATGGAAATGCCTCCGCCGAGAACTCTCAAACAACTGTGGTCTCTCCAGGGGAAGCTCGCGTACATACGGCGATTTATAGCCAACCTTTCGGGCAAGTGCCGTCCTTACAGCCACCTGATGAAGAAGGGAACCCCGTTCGTCTGGGACCAAAAATGCCAAAGCGCGCTAGACGAGATCAAGCAATACCTGCAGAACTCACCGGTGTTGGCTGCTCCGGTCAAAGGAAAGGCCCTCATTATTTACACAACCGACCTCGAAGGTTCCTTAGGCGCATTATGGGCACAAGAGAACGACCAAGGGAAGGAAAGAGCACTCTACTACTTAAGTCGAGTTCTACTGGGGGCAGAAAGCAACTACTCCCCCATTGAAAAACACTGCCTGGCGTTGATCTTCGCGATAACAAAGCTCAGGCACTATGCGTTGGCGCAGGAGGTCCGTCTCATTTCAAAGGTGGACCCTCTAAGTGGGCCCTACTCTTGATGGAGTTCTCGATAACTTATCAACCTCTCAAGGCAGTCAAAGGCCAGGCCATCGCCGACTTCCTCGCTGAGCATCCGGTACCAGCCGACTCTCCTTTGAATTGCGAACTGCCAGACGAACACGCGTTTGATGCGATCGATGGTGGTAATATCCAATGGGAGCTGTATTTCGATGGAGCATCTTCCGTGAAGAAGCGCAAACAAAGCACCCCTATAATCAAATCAGGGGTGGGTCTTATCTTCGTAACTCCACAGGGAGGGATAATGCGCTTCGCTTTCTCCTTAACAGAGCCGAGGACAAACAATGAGGCCGAGTACGAAGCTTTGATAGCAGGCCTCGAAATCGCCATCAACATGGGAATTGAAAACCTCCTCATATACGGAGATTCCCAACTGGTCGTTAGTCAAGCAAACGACAACTACCAGACATGCAAGCCAGAGCTGGTGAAGTACGGCGAGAAAGTGCAGCAACTGTTGACCCAAATCCCCTCCTACACCTTGGAAAGCATACCGCGTGCCGAAAATAGCAAAGCGGACGCATTAGCCAAGCTAGCTAAAGAACTAGCTGATGAGAACCTCGATAATGTAAGAATCGTGGTACAAAGCCGTCGGGTTCTTGCTCCGGCAAAAATATCTCCGGAATCGTCCGAGGAAAGGGAAGTGACCGAGCAGAAGGCCATGCGAATAACCGACCGGGAAAGGGCTGAAGATTGGAGGGAAGTCTTTATAGACTACTTCAAATACCATCGAACGCCCGAAGACGCGTCCTCAAGACATCAGCTTATGAAACGAGCTCTGTCTTTCGCCTTCGTCAATGATACTTTGTACAAGAGGTCGTTTGATTCTTTATGGCTGATATGCTTAGGACCCGACGAAGCAGAAAGAGTCGTTCAGGAAGTTCATGATGTGATCTGTGGTTCTCACCAAGCGGGCCCTAAGATGAAGTTGAAGATCAAACGAATGGGTTATTACTGGCCCACAATGATCCAGGACTGCCTCGAGTATGCGAAGCAATGCCACTCATGCCAAATTCATGGGGACTTCATCCACCAGCATCCAAATCCACTTCATCCAACGGTGGCTAGCTGGCCATTTGAGATGTGGGGAACTGACATAATCGGCCCCATCGAACCAGCATCATCCAGGGGACATCGTTTTATCCTGGCGACGACTGATTACTTCTCTAAATGGGCAGAAGCAGTACCGTTAAGGGAAGTGAAGACAGAAAATATTCTCCATTTCTTCAAGACGCACGTCATTTATCGGTTTGGAACTCCGCGACGGATTATTTCTGATAACGAGCCAGCCTACAGAAGTCACAAGATCAGCCGCTTTGCGCAACAGCATAATATAGACTGGAGGTATTCCTCGGTTTTTAATCAGCGAGCTAACGGTCTCGCCGAGGCCTTCAACAAGACCTTGACGAAGATCATGAAGAAAACGGTGTCCCGAAATAAGAAGGACTGGCACGAGAAACTGCAGGAGGCTCTCTGGGCATACCGAACTACGTTCAAAACGGCCACGAACACAACGCCATACGCGTTAGTGTTTGGTACAGAAGCAGTACTCCCCCTCGAGATAGAGTTACCCTCTATACGAGTGGCAATCCACTACGAGCTAACAGATGAAGAAAATTCTTACCTTCGGCTTGAGGAGCTTGATGCCCTTGATGAAACCCGGCTCATAGCGCAACAAAACCTGGAAGCTTACAAAGCAAAGATGACGCGCTCATAAGAAAGATTGACCAGGCCGAGGACGTTCCGCCAAGGCGAACTCGTGCTAATTGTCAAAAGATCTATGATCCCCAATCGCGCCAAGCGGGGAAAATTCGAGCCAAACTTTGAAGGTCCGTACATCATAGACAAGGTTTACCAGGGTGGAGCGTATCAACTCATGGATATGCACGGTGAAAGGCCTTTCAGGCCAGTGAACGGTCGCTTCCTGAAGAAATACTACGCTTAACGGGTCAAGGTCTAGGTCAATGATAGATGACGATGATTATGTTCGCTCGCTATCTTCCTAAGCCCGAACTCTAGGTAGTAACCAGCATCCTTAAAGGCGGACCGAAACGTCCTTAAACTAACGGCGGACCGAAACGTCCTTAAACTAACGGCGGACCGAAACGTCCTTAAACTAACATCGGACCGAAACGTCCTTAAACTAAAAATGGACCACTATGTCCTAAAACTAGCCGTTGACCGAGACGTCGATAAACTACGGTAGATTTTAATACCTCAAAGCCGACACGTGGCGCATTGCGCAAAGCGCCCGCGTGCCGACACGTGGCGCGCGCGCTTGCGCACCTGCGCGCTTGCGCAAGTGCGCAAAGCACCCGCGTGCCGACACGTGGCGTATTGCGCAAAGCGCCCACGTGCCGACACGTGGCGCGCGCGCGCTTGCGCACCTGCGCGCTTGCGCAAGCGCGCAAAGCGCCCGCGTGCCGACACGTGGCGCATTGCGCAAAGCGCCCGCGTGCCGACACGTGGCGCGCGCGCTTGCGCACCTGCGCGCAACGCGCGTTGCGCAAAGCGCCCACATGCCGACACGTGGCGCGCGCGCGCGCTTGCGCCTGAGTGCACAGCACCTAAGCGCACAGCGCTCAAGGCGCTGGCCCCCACCCATCTCTTGGATGCCTTTTCCCCCTCTTTTTATGTACATACATATACATATACATATGTATACAAATTCACACATATACATACTCCGCCACATTCTCCCCCTCAAAAAAATTTTCGGGCCGGGGCGCTGCCCCGAACCCCGCAAGGGGGCTGCTAGCCTCCTTGACCCCCAGCCCGCTATCCGGGTAGCGGGACCCCCGTAAAAACTCTGCGTGGCTCCCGATATATCCAAAACCCCCTTTCAAAACAAAACACACGCACACTGCACATTGAGTTCGCATGACCAATTTAACCCGTTAATCGGAGGTTCCCTCGCCCCAAAGGCGAGGGGTAATTAACGGTAGCTTAGTCCGCGGCTGCCGGAGATTCGGATCCCCACAATCATTAAACCCCGGCCTACCCTAGGCAGGGGGAATCTGTAGTACGCCTGACAAGCGTGCGCGTATTCCCATCTCAATGGGGTGACGAAAAACACCCTACAGATTCTGGCACGCCCGGTGGGACCAATCTCTCCTCCCATATTTCGGGTTAAACGTTCATGCGAACTCAATCAATATACATATCGATTGCTTATACTGAAATGATGTTTTTTTTTCCGTGCAGCAATCAACCTTCGACGACAATGTCTTCCCAGACGAATTCAACTTCCAAAGCGACCCCGATTCCGTACATGGTCAAGATCAACGCTCGTGTGGTTCTCCCCGCAAGCCTCAGTCGACAATGGGAGGAACCGCCCCGCCAGTTTGGCTCTGTCATCATCTACCCTGCCGGAAGCGCTCATCTGGCAGAGATCCCAGCGGAACAGGTGGCCAAGCCGGTCTCAAGGGGTAAGAGGCCGAATGTCGTGATCGCCAAGGCACCACAACCGAAACTTAAGATGGTGTCTGAACGAGTCCCTGGCGCTCTAGCTGGGGGCAAGACTTCCGATGTGAAGGGCAACATTAAAAGTTGCGGACGAACTCAGGCGATGACTCCAGCAAATGCACAATCGGGCGTATCTCCAAGGCCCTCCATCAACCGGTATGCGGCGTCTTCCCAAAAAGTCGAAGTCTGCAAGGTGCTTAGAACAGAAAAGTTAAGGCAGAAGCGGCTCAGGTATCGAGCCAACAAAAGGGCCAAGGCTTCGGCCAAATGGAATCGTGTGAAGTTCCAAGTGCAGGGTTGCCCCGCGACGATGGCTGAGTCGGACGTAAGAATCAGCAATTCCTTCGAGCCTCTAAAGTGGGTTCAGAAAAATGCCATGACCGCCAGAATCAAGAAGACAACGGTCCGAACAGTGCCACAAAGAGACGTGTCCCGGCCCCAACAGAAAAAGTACGACACTATCTCTTCAAGGGTCTATCAGGCGCTCTGTGCCGCACGAAAGCAGCGGGGCAAATCCAGAAAAGAAGCTCCATCACCATTCAAGAAACTGGTTAGGCCAGCCGCCTTCAATCGACTGCCAGCAACCGAAACAAGGGGGTCAAGACAGAAATCTGTGAAATCAGCTGCCAATGATAGAAAGACGGCTGGATATATCATCCATACGGTCTATATGGCGGGCGGGCGCCCCAGCGACAACCTTCGCAGCAAAAGCAAGGACGGGGCCACCACATCCCAAGCCCAATCTAGCCTAAATGTGGTTGCCGCCGCCCCAGAACAGCCGCCCCCGCTAGATGAAGAAAACCCTCTCGATGAGGATGATAGGCAGAAAGACCCCTCGGTCCATGCAGAGTCAAGCTCGGATAGCGAGGAAGAGCCGACTTTCCGCCCCAGGACTGCGGAGCAAGAGCTGCTTCAAGAGCTTCGAAAACAGCTCAGGAGCAAAGACAAAGAGATGGCCAAGCTCTATTCAAAGATTGACGACTTAACAAACGTGGTGATGCAGCTTACGGCTCAAATTGCTCGAGCGCCTCCCAATCAGACACAAACCGCTACTAATCAGCCGGGTGATGACAATCCGAGGCAGCCAATGCCTGTTCCTTTGGGACCAAGACTGGTAGAGCCGCATGAAAGCCGGCCTCATTCCGCTTCTGGGGACGCCTTGGCCCCAGATAGCACCATCCCACTAACACAGGATCGGATAATGGATTTGGTCGCCAGCAAGGTTAAAACATTGGTGGCCGAAGCTGAAGCTCAGAAAGAAATCGGCAGTAGTGGACGGCCATATCCCGCGCAGTACGATCTGATTGAGTTCCCAAGCGGCTACGTCATTCCTAAGTTCGGAAGATTTGATGGAACGGGGAATGCAAATCAGCACGTCGCCCACTTCAAAGCATCGTGCGGAAATACAGGGGGCAATGACGCGCTCCTTCTTCGTCAGTTTGTCAACAGCCTGACCGGTGTCGCTTTCGACTGGTACGCGAGCATACCAGACGGGTCCGTCATTACCTTCGCCCAAATGGAGTCTCTGTTCCGGCAAAGGTTCATGAGCGTCAGTGATAAAATCTCCATTGCCGACCTTGTGAGGACCAAGCCGGAGAAGAATGAAAGCAACACTGATTTTATCGCCCGATGGCGTAATCTCACGGTCAAGTGCGAACCGCCGCTGGAGCAGGACCAGTCCGTCAGCCTTCTTATTGGAAACCTCAGCAATTGGATGGTCCCATTCTTGTGTACAGCGGGACTCAAGACATTTCAGGAGGTAACTAAGAAAGTCCAAATGCTGGAACGCTCGAAGCAAGAGTCCCCGCCGGACTCTCAGAGAGACAAAACCTGGAAAAGCAAGCGGGACGACAACCATAGAAGCGGGAGTTCCAGCAGTACCAATGTCTTCAATGCCTCTGACAATGAAGAAAAGCGAAGGGCGGGCGAATCCAAAACCAACCGGTCTCGAAAGCCATTGCTGGGAGGAGATGGGCCTTCCCTAGAGGAAAAGAAGAACAAGGTTTACTCTTTCAGAAGGGACAAGGTCCGCAAGATATTTAAAGATGCCTTGAACAACGGCCTACAATTGCCGGAGTCGAAAAGACCCCAAGAAGCAAAAATGACCGACAATCCTCTGTATTGCCCGTACCACCGAGTAGTGAGCCATGCGATCGAGGATTGCTATATCTTCAAAGACTGGGTAGAGAAGCAGTACAAGGCTGGAGAGATCGAGCTGTCCAAAAGCGTGTTGGTGAACAATCAAGTTGCAACCGCCAACTTTATACAGACAGAAGTTGAAGCCTTCTGGGAGCAGACAGCCGAACCTGCTACCCTGACAAATGAAACTGACTCATCGCGGCCTCCGTGGAGTACGCACATATCTAATAAGACGAAGAAGATGCTAAAGCTGCTTCAGAAAGAGCCCAGGATGGAATGGGAAGGGCAGAAGAAGCCTACCAGTCCAGCTGCCAATGCGGCTCCATCAGGCTCAAAATCCAAGAAGCTCAAGAAGAAGAAAAGTGCAGCTCGGCGCGAAAAAGAGTCTGCAGGGAGATCGACCATTCAAAAATATATTGATTCCCTCGAAGAATATGAACAAAAGGAAAGAACATTGATTCAATTGAAGGAGTTCTTCCCTGTACAAGCGGCTGAAATTCTGGAGGAGTTAGAAGAAGACTCCAATGAAGAGATCCCAGTAGTGACCTGCTACGCCATCCATCTTGGCAGCGACTCCGAGGATGATCTCTGTTTTCCTGAAGAGGACGAGGAGCTTACCACAAAGGCCAATCAAATCCAGCTCAGAAGCGGCAGGGCTCTACCGCAAAATCAGGGCAACGCCCCAAAAGGGAAGGAAAAACAAGTCGCTAATGAAGAAGATGGCAGAGAACTGGCCGATGAAAACATAAATCCTTCCTCGGTGGACTATAATGTCTTGGCACATCTCCGGAAGCTTCCATCTCTCCTGAGCATCTACGACGCCTTGGTCCTATCTAAGGAGCTTAGAGACGTTCTCATTCACGCTCTACAAAACCCCGAGCGGTATCAGGCTCACTTTGCGGAAATTAATATGAAAGAAGCCCAGCACGCTTTGCATGCCGCCGCAGTCACATTTAAGGATGAAGACTTGCTACTGGGAACGGCTGAGCATAATCGGCCGCTTTACGTGACCGGGTACAGCGACGGAGATCGAATTAATCGTATATTGATTGATCCGGGGTCCTCAGTGAACATCATGAACTTGCGAACTCTGAAGAGTCTGTCAATGGACGTCCGACACCTGTCAAGGGAAAGGATTGTCATTCAAGACTTCAACCAAAATTGCCAGCAAGTTCTGGGGTCTATAGCTTTGCCAATCAAATTTGGGGACCTGCAAACTGAAGCTAAGATATACGTGATCGACGCCGACACATCTTATAAGATTCTCTTGGGGCGGCCGTGGATCAATGATTACGGCATTATTCCGTCGACTCTCCATCAATGCATGAAGTATACTAAAAATGGCGAAGAAAGACGTATTGACGGAGACATCCAGCCGTTCGGTGTGCATGAAGTCCGATATGAAGATTCTCGGTACTTTACGAACCACCAAAATGCTAAGACACAACTGACTGAGGATAGAACGGCCCCAAGACTCAAAAGCAAATCTGCGCCGCCTGTCACTTTCAAAAGCAAAAATACCCAAGTGCGTCCGCATTTCGGCAGTGACACTGATGAGTCCGACGCTGGAAGCCCGTCCTTCCGTAAAACTCGCCCACATTTCGGCAGCGATACGGACGAATCTGTTACTGAAGGCCCATCTAGCAGCAAAGTCCGCCCTCATCTTGGCAGTGACACTGAAGAGTCAGAAGAAGAGGACCTGCCGTGCAACAGCTGTGTAGATTGGCCCCCCATGCAGCAAGCGAAACTACGAGAGACCTTCGAAGTCGCTGAAGGGTCCCTGGCCATCACAAGGGTGCCGGAACGGATGTGCAAAGAGCTCGACGCATTGTCAGTCTCTACCGTGGACCAGCTGGAAACTTTCTACGTGCCCGGGAGGAAAAATGGACAGAAGGGCATCTTGTTTTACAGGTCAAACCCCGTTGTGCACCCGGACGACCTTTCTGTCGCGTGCATTCCCTATGAGAGAGGCATAAGAGCCATCCTCAATCCCCGATACTATGCGCCCGAGATGCGGGAATACTTTAAGAAGTGCGGATGCCGGTTATATCAAACGGAGTCCGAAGCAAAGTTTTACGAAGGGCTATGGTATTCGCCCCAGGTCCGAGCACTCATCGATGGACGAATTCCAGATAGACGGGGCATAGGCTACATTCAACCTGATTCCAAAGCGTGCTACATGATCCATGTTGGTGAGGCCAGCGAAAGATCAAATGATGATGACGAGATAACCGAGCCAGAAGAAGCTCCTCAAGAGCTCGAAGATGGCGGACAAGCAACCTTTGATGAGCTAGCCGAGATTGACTTAGGAACGCCCGATAATCCAAGGCCGACCTATATCAGCTCACTCTTGTCGGAGGAAATGAAAGAGCAGATAATTTCCCTGCTGCGTGAGTTCGTCGACTGCTTCGCGTGGACGTACAAAGAAATGCCTGGCCTTTCCCCTGAGGTAGCCGTGCATAAGCTGGCTATATCTCCTGATGCTAAGCCAGTCAAACAAGCTCCTCGAAGAATGAGAAGGGAGTTGGAAGAAAAGGTCATCGAGGAAACCAAGAAACTCATCGAGGCCGGCTTCATCAGGGAAGAGAAATATGCAGACTGGATCGCATGCATAGTCCCAGTGAAGAAGAAAAATGGGCAGATCCGAGTTTGTGTCGATTTCAGGGACCTCAACAAGGCATGTCCTAAAGACGACTTTCCGCTACCGGTCATGGAAATGATGGTCGATGACACCTCAAATTACGAACTGTTCACCTTTATGGACGGCTCGTCTGGATATAATCAGATCAAGATGTCGCCTGAGGATGAGAAGCACACAGCATTTCGAACCCCGATCGGAATATATTGCTACAAGGTAATGCCATTCGGACTGAAGAACGCAGGTGCTACATATCAAAGGGCAATGACTAATATCTTTGATGACCTAATCCATAAAGTCGTCGAATGTTATGTTGATGATCTGGTCGTCAAGACTAAAGCCAAGGCCGATCATATCCAAGATCTCAGGACCGTTCTCACCAGACTGAGGGAATACGATCTGAAGATGAATCCTCTGAAGTGCGCTTTTGGCGTGTCATCGGGAAAATTCCTGGGCTTCATAGTCCAACATCGAGGGATCGAAGTTGACCCATCAAAGATAAAGGCCATCATGGAGATGCCCCCTCCGAAGAGTCTGACGCAGCTAAGATCTTTTCAAGGCAAGCTTGCTTATATACGGAGGTTTATCACAAATTTATCAGGGAGATGTAGGCCCTTCTCAAAGCTCATGAAGAAAGGAGCTCCTTTTATCTGGGATGCTGAATGTCAAGCAGCGTTCGAAAGCATCAAACAATACTTGTTGCACCCTCCAGTGCTGGCCGCTCCCATTCCAAATAAACCGCTGATTCTCTATACTGCCGCGCTGGACGAGTCACTCGGTGCGCTCCTTGCGCAGAATAACGAGGAGGGAAAAGAAAATGCCCTCTACTACCTCAGTCGAACTCTAGTCGGGGCGGAACACAACTACTCCCCAATCGAAAAACAATGCCTGGCTCTGATATTTGCTGTGAAGAAGCTGAGGCACTATCTGCTCGCTTATCGGGTTATGCTGATCTCCAAGGTCGACCCGCTCAAACACTTGATGACCAAAGCAAGCCTAGCCGGCAGAATGGAAAGATGGGCTGTCATGCTACTTGAGTTTGATATAGTTTATACCCCTCAGAAAGCAGTAAAAGGGCAAGCTCTTGCAGACTTTCTCGCTGCTCATCCCATACCAGAAGGGTCGCCGCTAAATTGTGAGTTACCCGACGAACAAGTGCTGCACCTCGAGAATGACGAGCCATGTTGGGAGCTCTACTTCGATGGGCCTCATCGATAAGAACCTCCAGTAAATCAAGCGTTCCGGAGATAAAAGCAGGGATAGGATTGGTGTTCATCACACCATCAATGGGAACCCTACGGCGTTCTTTTGCTCTCACCGAGCCTCGGACAAACAATGAAGCTGAGTATGAAGCTCTGATAGCTGGTTTGGAACTCGCCATAGAAATGGAAATCCTTCGGCTGCGGGTTTACGGTGACTCCCAGCTTGTCGTCAACCAAGTAAGCGGCGACTATAAGATATACAAACCTGAGTTAGCTCGGTACAGAGGTCGAGTGGTGGAACTCATGAAACGGTTCACTCATATTGAACTAACGAGAGTCCCTAGAGCGTTGAATGGAAAGGCTGATGTACTCGCTCGCTTGGCCAAGGAGCTGGCTGATCCTGACATGGACGAAATTCTGATCACAGTCAGGAGCCGGAAAATTCTACCCCCAGTCTCTCTACGAGAAGAGGAAAGCGCGGAACAGAAGAGCAGTCCGGCGGAAGAAGCTTCGATCATCCAAGACGAGCCCGATTGGAGAGAACCCTTCATAGAGTACCTCCGATACGACAAGCTGCCCGAAGAAAAATCTGCAAGGATTCAGCTGAAGAAAAGAGCCCTCCGATACGTGTTTGTAAATGACACGTTATACTGCAGGTCATATGACCAACTCTGGCTCAGGTGTCTGTCATTGGCCGAAGCCCAAAAGGTCATGAAAGATGTCCACTCGGGCGTTTGCGGTGCTCATCAATCTGGCCCCAAGATGCGACTTCAAATCAAACGGCTTGGGTATTACTGGCCCACCATGATACGGGATTGCGGAGAGCATGCAAAGAAATGTTATATCTGCCAAATTCACGGTGATTTTATTCACAAGCATCCCAACCCATTGCATCCTACAGTGGCGTCGTGGCCCTTCGAAGTTTGGGGCACCGACATTGTTGGCCCAATTGATCCTCCGTCATCTAAAGGCCACCGGTTCATACTGGCCGCGACGGACTACTTCTCTAGGTAGGCTGAAGCTGTCCCGCTAAAAGAAGTCAAGACAAAGGATATTCTGACATTTTTCCAGCATAATATTCTATACCGCTTCGGTACACCAAGAAGAATCATTTCCGACAACGGGCCTTCTTTCAAGAGCTTCAATGTCTCAAGGTTCGCTACTCAGCACAAGATAGACTGGAGATATTCCTCCATCTATAATCCAAGAGCCAATGGGCTAGCCGAAGCCTTCAAAAAGACTCTATGCAAGCTCCTGAGGAAAAATGCCTCGGCCAACAAGAGAGACTGGAATCTCAAGCTTCACGAGGCATTGTGGGCGTATCGTACCACGCACCATACTCCAACTCAGTCCACTCCATACTCATTACTCTTCGGAGTGGAGGCGGTCCTCCCCCTCGAAGTCGAAGTTCCAAGTTTAAGAATGGCCGTTCAGCATGAGTTGACGGAGGAGGAAAACGTGCTCCTTCGACTTGAAGAACTCGATGCCCTCGAAGAAAAGAGGCTCGCGGTGCAGCAAAGTCTGGAGCTATACCGAGCCCAAATGTCACGGGCCTATGACAAGATAACCCGTCTCCGCGCTTTCAAGAAAGGTGAATTGGTGTTGGTCCTCAAAAGACCGATCATCCCCAATCGACATGCCAAGGGAAAATTCGAGCCAAACTGGGAAGGACCATACGTCATCGAGAAAGTGTTCGATGGAGGATCCTACCAACTAATAAGTGCAGAGGGAGAAAGGCCCATGCCACCCATCAATGGACGATATCTCAAGAAATACTACACATGAATGCTCCAAGTCGCAGCCGAATTGAGCACATCAGCCCTACGGTCTGGATCAGACATCCTGCAAAACCGTATACAATCCACGGGCGTAAATGACCCCTATTTCTCCCAAATCCTGCCGGCGAGACTACTTTAAAGTCCCACCAGCGGCAAAAAAAAAAAGAAGAAGAAGAAGAAGAAATAAACGGTATGTCCACAAGCAAAATGGGCACGGATGAAAACCCGAAAGGGCTCCGTGAGTAAAAACAGCAGGACTACTGTAAGTGCACGGCGGCGCCCCGGCCGTCAATCCGACGGCCAAACGCGGAAACGGTGGTAAACTTAAAATTTTGCGGACTTGGCAAACCGGCACCACCGCGCACTAAACCCCGGATCGTGCCATTAAACTAAATCTAGCATACAAGAAGAAGGGTTAGAGATATACCGACGATCCAAGTCCTCCGGTCTTCATCTCCACTCCGATCTCCTCGCGGGATCTCCGTCCGTCTCCTCCTCGTCGGAAAGGGCACCACGAAGCTGGGTACTTTTACGGGCTCCCACCTCAATACCGAGGCAACTCGCACATGAAGCCGGCTACTCGACATGCTCAAGATATACTGTAGGGAATGTAATGTAGAATGTATGTCTCACATTGGGGTTGGTTGCCATTGAAGATGATGGAGGAATCAAGACTAGAAAAATGGTGCTTGCATTTTTCTAGCATGGAAAGAAGATCAAGAATGAAACTCTCATGGTGAAGCTCTCATCTTTTTCTTTCTCTCTTTTCTTTTCTTCTTCTCTTTCTTTTCTTTTAACCATGAATACCTTCTTACCTTGAGTGTAGAATATGGTGGAGGAAGAACAATATCATATCAAGAGGGAGGTGAGTGTAGGAAAAGAAAAGAGGTGACCACATCCAAGAACATAATCATCACTAAATCTCAAATCAACCTCAAATCCACTTCAAATCTCATAAAGCAAAGATGCTAACCATTATGAAGGAAAAAGAAAAGATGCTATCATAATGCATGAAACCCCTCCACAAAAGTAATTTGCAAAACTGCAAATTACCCCCTCCATCAGAAAAGTCCGGCCGGGAAAGAACAAAGAAAAACC
The DNA here is from genome assembly GCA_030015575.1 of Agapanthus africanus. NCBI lineage: Eukaryota > Viridiplantae > Streptophyta > Magnoliopsida > Asparagales > Amaryllidaceae > Agapanthus > Agapanthus africanus. The sequence goes on from JASDDO010000010.1 coordinate 11,712,679, forward strand.
GGCCGGAACGGAATGCAAACTGGCAACTCCAGAAAACTGGTCCCGTAATAAATTACAGGAAAACCCCACACTGTGCATACACACCCGCATTTGTATTCCGTCCGGATACAAATGCAGTGAGACAAAATCTACACTGTACTATACTAGGATCGGCTTAAACCAAAGCCGGCTAGTAAAATCCGTTCGATCCTGATCCGTGCAATACCGCACGTATCTGATCGAACGCTGCCATATAACCATACGGCCACTAGTACAAACCGTCCGATCCTGATCCGTGCAATACCGCACGTATCTGATCGGACCCTGCCATATCTCCATACGGCCTCTACAGCGTTTCGCCCGAAAGCTTGAGTAACTGAAAGTGTGGTGGACTCTAAAGACTCGTCAATACTATGGCTGTGGATTTAACCACTAGCACGTCAGAGGTATAAGCCAATACGTGACGGGCCACCAGCTATTGACCAAAAGGGACGTCGATGAGGAAGCTCACCCCGACACCCAACTGAGCCTGTCAGTGACAATATCCGTACAGTCCGGTCCGTTCGTCTATGAGTATCGCATGGCGGGCCTAGGGGGTTGGTAAAAGTCAGACCCCCAAAAGCGGTACAAGTCGTGTCGGAGTGTAGCCCAGAACACCCTGAGATACTACTGGAATACCTACCAGCAAATCTCCTGCCTTGGCCAAGGTCTTTGTGTAATGGCTCTCCTAGACACAGCGCGACCTCACCCCCAATACCGGGAGAGACGAAACCCCCGAAGATCCGCTCACTGCCTCCATGTGGCTCGGGACTGTACCCAACTAAAACCTGTTTGCACGACTCCTTTGAGCCGTGGTAGGGTAGTAATCAAAGTACAGTGGGAACTCACACGAGACAAATGACGATCCCCAGGTCGATGAACTAACCTGTACACATGTCACCTGGGAACTGCTATCTGACGTCAGGTATAAGACCAACTAGCATGTTCCCGGCGAGTCCTGTCCGGTGTACTCATAACCCAATGAGCACCTGTATACATCTTAGGTGATCCAACTGACACCAGCGGCTTGTGAGACCGGCCACCGCCCCTCGTCGGGGTCTCGACTGTATACACTAGTCTACTCTGGAGAATCGATGCCCTGTCTCGAAACTCCCACGACTAGGGACCTATTAAGGATGTGCTTGTAGACTCCAGCTCTCACTTATATGATCGCCCTCATACTGCTGGCAGTCAAGCATGAATCCTAGGGCTCTATCAACGTGCAATAGCGACATGTCAGGTCACCTAAAGCAGTACACGATGATAAAGGTAAACCAGATAGCAAACTATCATCTCGAGTAAGACTGTCCTACCGGGATAGGTCCTCCCTCAATCATTGCAATCACGTGCCTGTGATCCAATAATCGACTCTGAGGGCACTATCTCCAACAATCTCCCACTTGCACTCAAGGCTAATTATTGCGATGTCGCATACTCACAGCCCGTGTGATACCGAACACCCAACTCCCCTACTAGTCAGTTTCACAAAATCCGTTTGCGAAACTATTGCGTTCGAGGAATAGCCTCAGTGAGTGGATCCGCCTTGATGTTTCTTTCTATGTCTCTCTATATCTCAAATTCGCGGAGAAAGCCATCTCCCGAAATGAGCAATACCTGTCTTAGAATGTCTGGATGTCTGATGGGACTTAGCTCATAAATGAACTCCAAATCCAAACTTCTTAGACTGTATCGTCAACTGAACTTAATCAGTATCCTGCGCCATGCCACCCTCAGTATTGCCTTGGACCACCCGTCCAAAATACTGCCCCTCGTCAGAGGGAAAAACTATAACTCTGACAACCTCCTTGTCGTCCAGGTCACCTTGGAAGCCTGGAATGATAACCGTCTCCTAAATGAGGCAGCCGTTATCATATTCCAAGAACAGCCACTTATGTTCTAAAACTGCTTCCGACTGTTTCTCCAGAATTGGATCAATATCAACTTATTGCATCTAGTGCAAGAACAACATCTGGTGTGGTACTTGACATCTCATGATTGACTCAATTGCCTAAGCAAGTGATCTGCCAATCATGCACATCCCTCTCTACTTTAGTCTATAAGACACCTTTAGAGAGGGTGACTCCATTACCTGCAGGTATACTACCGTGCCAGGAGTCGTCCATTCTAAATACTCTTAGAATGCTGTCAAAGTACCCAGATTGGGAAACCACCCAAATCTAGATCTAAAACCATAGATCTAGTAACCAGTATGTCTGATATAATGTCCAAGTCCTTTGTGGAGAAACCACTGTGTGACGACCAAAGTATAACCGATCGTAGTAAAGGAATATCACTTCCTACTACCTTCTCAACAGATCCATCCCCTATTCTGATGACGTCAGACCTATGACTGTCACATCAGAAACAGATGATCTATCTCCGCTACATCTGCTTTAGTCTATAAATAGACATAAGCCTGATGTCCACCAATGCTTCCGCTGCTCCCACTGACTACGACAACCCTCTGGCAGAGTCATATACACGTACACTTCTGAAGCTAGTTCAGAACGACGCTATACTCATCCTCCTGCCGGGTCTCGCAGCCTGGAACAACAACAATGGCAAGTGTGGGTAAACAAGAACTTCCCTGTCACCGTCCTTGAGGCTACCGAAGTACCTCTCGGGTGCCTGAAGTTACCCACCTTATCTGCGGAGTGGCCAATGGAATGTCAATTCAGATTGAATCTTTAGGTTCCTTATCAAATCTTCAGTAATCGTTTGCGGTTCTGGAATCACTTCCAGTTCTACCATACTCCCACTGCTGTTTTTGAAAAAATCCATTTTTAATAAAACTGTGGCGAGTCTTGAACAATATTTCTATTGATCTCCCAGATGGTAGAAAATCAACCCTCGTCATAGCCTGGGTCAACCCACAAACAGTCATTACAGAAACGTGCCTATGAGTTATCCAGAGTCTGGTTTTAAGCATAAGCCGGACAACTCCCCGTACCTTAACATCGTTAAGATATGAACTGTTCTATATCCAATATAGAAACAGAGGCACTGATTTAATTGAACCAGATTCAAATCATGCAGCTGTCTCCAGCGCATGTCAACTAAATGGAAGGAGGCCGATCAGCGTTACTCAACTTAGGAATGCTTCCAATTATGAGTAACCTGAAAGAGAAGCAAGTTCTCTTTATCATTACTATCAACTGAATACCACACACAAGTATCTACATCTTCGATCTCCTTGAAGAATCCCGATACTTGCTACACCTGGTTCTCTACTCTATTCAAATACCTATAACTCCTCAAAACTTAGACCCTGTGTTTCTACGAAACACATGTCTAAGAACTAGAGAAGTCAAAAGTAAACAGAATATAGTATGAGGACCAACCCCTCTGTCCTAATGGACACTGGACAACATACAATACTCTGTATAAGTCCGCTGAGTCTAACAACTCTTTCACTGTGTGTCGTAGGTTGAAAACTGTACTTATGGTTAAGAAGAATTACACCGCTGTTTAATGCTCCTTACCTAACCATCCACTGATATAGGTAAATGTCATCGACATAATATCAAAAGGTATATCTCACTCTATGAAAATAGACGTACGGATATATCAATTTGAAATTGGTGCATAACAGCGGATATTCAAAACCAAATATTTACCGACCGGCAAACAGCCCAGGCGATCTCCTCAAATATCACTGATTCCAACGAATCCCGATATAATGAGGATGATCACCCAATTCCCAATAACTTACTCCCACTCATCATCTGTAAAACCATACAGATGTGAGAATCAAACCTGGTAAATACATACCCTGGAGTAAGTATCTAATCGGGAAATCAGTTTTCTTTTAACATTACACAGTGAGACTGAAACATTGAAATGTTTCGATGGGGTATCCCGGTATTCCTAGTAATGCCTCTTCCAGATTCACGACTGTAACCGTATAGTTCTTTGCCACCTCTCCAAATCCCTTCATATGTCTTTAGTCTTTACCTTCTGTACACCCCTTTAGGCCAAATGGTTTTCTTCCTTCCCTACCGTTCGGCACCAGCCTATGGTTTGGAAGAAGACTATCCAAAAAGCATAAAGGGTGTACTGTCCTAATCCTAGGAACACTCGCAACGCGAGAGAAGGTGAAGATAAAAGACACCTGAATGTACTTTATTCCTATTTCTCCTGAACCAGGATCCATCCCCGAACTGGAACAAGTTCCTTTCGAGTTCGTATATAACCATACGATGGATTATCCAATAAAATGGGATCTTCGTAGTGATACGGAGTGTCCTGGAGAAATACAAAGGTGATTTAAGATTGGCGAAGAAATACTTGGTTTGGTCGTGAATAGCAGTCGCAATTTACTTTGCCCTCTTACTAATCCCTTGCTTTGTCTGAACTTAATACCTTCTGTACACCGTTTAGGCTAACTGGTTTTCTTCATTCCCTACCGGTCGGCACCAGCCTATGGTTTGGAAGAAGACTATCCAATTTGCATAATGGGTGTACTACTCCTAAACCAAGGAGTACTCGCAACCTGAGAGAGGGTGAAAAGAAAAGACAACTGAATAGTCCTATCCGTTTTCTCCAGAGCCGGAAACCATCCTCGAATAAATTCCTTCGAGTTCGTATCTAACCATACGATGGTTTTGTCCAATGGAAGTGGACGTTCGTAGTAATACGGGGTGTCCTGGAGAAAAGGGTAAAAGTAGGAGTGGCAATGAGGTCTGCAACTCTGACAATCCAAAAACCAGTGTTAAGAAGGTTCAGTCAACTTGGTCACTGAGTCAAAATCTTAGGGTCGGGTCAATGGTCGCTGCCAAAGAGAGAGAGAAAAGAAACACTCAGCGTGCACTCTAACCTAGATCAGAATGGTTACCAATTTATCTAATCTGGAAACCTCCCACTGTACCTCAAATTCTCCTCCAAACCTGAAAAAAGAATTAGTCGGGGTCACCCGAGGAGTATACTAACTCATCAGTGGGAATCGGGATCCAACTATCATCGCATGATAACGTGACGGAATCCGCTCACGGTATCACACTCCAGAAGGTATGCGCATATCTGGCAAGTTTCAGTTCTTTTGAAACTCCCGATGTGATTTCTGCCCCATGCTCTTATGACCTTGGCGTGAGGTCAAAATATCATAAGTCACATGTCAAGTTCTACCCATCATTATCCAGGTTAATTTGAATCCACCCGTACATACCCTTGACGTAGGCCAAAATAGTAGTACGACTGTCCCAAACCAACGCATCTATCTATGCAACAGATAAATACCCGGCAGCTACCAATCACTATGCCTTGGCGTGAGGTCAAAATACATAGCTTGAATACTACCGAATATTTAACTGAAATGACGGAGGGCTACGAATGGTTTCTGGCGAAAACCTTTAACGTAAAGAACTTGATATCGTCGAAGGAACGGATAGCTTTTTAAAAATATAGTGACGAAAACCGTTGCTAAAGAGGTCACTCCCGGTGAAGGGATCTCGGCTCTTTCCCCGTAGAATGGGGTGCAGGATATTCCAAATGAATACCGCGATGCAAAGCAAAAGTAATCGGCTATAGTGAAGTCATTGCCCTGACGCAAACTTTTTGTCCAAGGGGTCACTCCCGGTAAAGGGATCTCGGCCCTTGCCTCGTCGACTGAGGAGCAGGATATTCCAAATGAATACCACGATGCAAAACAAAAGTGAACGTCCTTGCAATAACAGCTTTTTGAAAAGTGTTCCAACAACATCAGATTAGGTTTGTTTTTAAACTTGCATTGATCCGAATCAATGCAGTCCCATCAATTGATCACACCACAAAGAACGAAAATATACTGACGTACGTATATGCCATCCGCATTCGCCACTGGGTCCCGTCATTACCCGTTAGGTTAGCTTACTAACGACAGAGCGGGGACTGGACTAGCGCGGATGCAAAACATATACAACATCTACTAATATATATACCAATATATTATATTTCGCTCAAGGCGTGAATAAAATGCAACATCACAGAGAATGAACAGCATCACAGAAACAATACAGATATCTGGGATCCCCGGGTTTCACAGAGCCACTACTGAAACCCGACGTTCCCCTGGTCGTGTGGATAGCCTGTGCAATGAAATCCTAGACCCCTACGGGCGCGGCAAGTTACCCGCCAAAACCTGAAGCGAGGCAGCCCCCTTCAGCGCCGTGAATGGACCACCCAGCACTTCACGGAATTCGGTAACTTGGGCACCCCTCCTGGGTCAACCTGTACCCCCTACGAGTGCGGCGAATAGCCCGCCAATTCCAGAGTGAAGCCCCCTCCGTCTCAATGCCATGAGATGCGGGCTTGTTGCCCTCTAGAACCCGGCCATCCGTGCACCCCACCGCGGGGTAATCCTAGTACAGAAAGTAAAATATACATACACCGGGTACATCGACCGCAACCAGGTCGTGCCCCAAAAGAATAATACAAACAGGCAGTGACGGCAGTCCACATGTCGGACGCTCGCCCCGCAATATCAAATGTACATAATACAACAACACAGTACTAGCATTGCAACCAGGCTATCCCCCACGACCGATCCGCAACATCACAGCATAAACATAAAACATCAACGTGAAAGTCACGTTCGCAAATCCGTCTAACCGGACTATAGCAGTTAGACCGGATTTACCGATCGAGTGACATTCACGGTCGCAGATATAATGTAAATACTGTGAAAAATGTGTTTAAAATTTTCCGATTGATCAAACTTAACAAGTGAGCCCCCAAACAAAACTGTAGCAGTCACAGAAAACCTGGGCCCAATTTTAATATTCCAAAACCCACATTTATCACTCAGGAACACACTGGAAAAATTTGGGGGGGTGAACAGTTACATCCGCGGCGGAAGAGCGGCCAAAGCAGGGGTTTGGCCGCCCTTCCGCGGCGGTTTGGTGAGCTCATTGTACCAAATTTTTACAGTGACCTTAAAATTCCCTGCACATCACTCTGAGACAACCAGAAAAATTTTTAGACTCCAAAAAATTTCGACAGAAACTGATGTGCTAGAAAAATACGGTTTTTGGAAATTTCGGTCGATCGGAATTGATAAACACATTACACAAAGCTAGACTATGTTAATGGCGAGGCTCTGATACCACTGTAAGTGCACGGCGGCGCCCCGGCCGTCAATCCGACGGCCAAACGCGGAAACGGTGGTAAACTTAAAATTTTGCGGACTTGGCAAACCGGCACCACCGCGCACTAAACCCCGGATCGTGCCATTAAACTAAATCTAGCATACAAGAAGAAGGGTTAGAGATATACCGACGATCCAAGTCCTCCGGTCTTCATCTCCACTCCGATCTCCTCGCGGGATCTCCGTCCGTCTCCTCCTCGTCGGAAAGGGCACCACGAAGCCGGGTACTTTTACGGGCTCCCACCTCAATACCGAGGCAACTCGCGCATGAAGCCGGCTACTCGACATGCTCAAGATATACTGTAGGGAATGTAATGTAGAATGTATGTCTCACATTGGGGTTGGTTGCCATTGAAGATGATGGAGGAATCAAGACTAGAAAAATGGTGCTTGCATTTTTCTAGCATGGAAAGAAGATCAAGAATGAAACTCTCATGGTGAAGCTCTCATCTTTTTCTTTCTCTCTTTTCTTTTCTTCTTCTCTTTCTTTTCTTTTAACCATGAATACCTTCTTACCTTGAGTGTAGAATATGGTGGAGGAAGAACAATATCATATCAAGAGGGAGGTGAGTGTAGGAAAAGAAAAGAGGTGACCACATCCAAGAACATAATCATCACTAAATCTCAAATCAACCTCAAATCCACTTCAAATCTCATAAAGCAAAGATGCTAACCATTATGAAGGAAAAAGAAAAGATGCTATCATAATGCATGAAACCCCTCCACAAAAGTAATTTGCAAAACTGCAAATTACCCCCTCCATCAGAAAAGTCCGGCCGGGAAAGAACAAAGAAAAACCGGCCGGAACGGAATGCAAACTGGCAACTCCAGAAAACTGGTCCCGTAATAAATTACAGGAAAACCCCACACTGTGCATACACACCCGCATTTGTATTCCGTCCGGATACAAATGCAGTGAGACAAAATCTACACTGTACTATACTAGGATCGGCTTAAACCAAAGCCGGCTAGTAAAATCCGTTCGATCCTGATCCGTGCAATACCGCACGTATCTGATCGAACGCTGCCATATAACCATACGGCCACTAGTACAAACCGTCCGATCCTGATCCGTGCAATACCGCACGTATCTGATCGGACCCTGCCATATCTCCATACGGCCTCTACAGCGTTTCGCCCGAAAGCTTGAGTAACTGAAAGTGTGGTGGACTCTAAAGACTCGTCAATACTATGGCTGTGGATTTAACCACTAGCACGTCAGAGGTATAAGCCAATACGTGACGGGCCACCAGCTATTGACCAAAAGGGACGTCGATGAGGAAGCTCACCCCGACACCCAACTGAGCCTGTCAGTGACAATATCCGTACAGTCCGGTCCGTTCGTCTATGAGTATCGCATGGCGGGCCTAGGGGGTTGGTAAAAGTCAGACCCCCAAAAGCGGTACAAGTCGTGTCGGAGTGTAGCCCAGAACACCCTGAGATACTACTGGAATACCTACCAGCAAATCTCCTGCCTTGGCCAAGGTCTTTGTGTAATGGCTCTCCTAGACACAGCGCGACCTCACCCCCAATACCGGCAGAGACGAAACCCCCGAAGATCCGCTCACTGCCTCCATGTGGCTCGGGACTGTACCCAACTAAAACCTGTTTGCACGACTCCTTTGAGCCGTGGTAGGGTAGTAATCAAAGTACAGTGGGAACTCACACGAGACAAATGACGATCCCCAGGTCGATGAACTAACCTGTACACATGTCACCTGGGAACTGCTATCTGACGTCAGGTATAAGACCAACTAGCATGTTCCCGGCGAGTCCTGTCCGGTGTACTCATAACCCAATGAGCACCTGTATACATCTTAGGTGATCCAACTGACACCAGTGGCTTGTGAGACCGGCCACCGCCCCTCGTCGGGGTCTCGACTGTATACACTAGTCTACTCTGGAGAATCGATGCCCTGTCTCGAAACTCCCACGACTAGGGACCTATTAAGGATGTGCTTGTAGACTCCAGCTCTCACTTATATGATCGCCCTCATACTGCTGGCAGTCAAGCATGAATCCTAGGGCTCTATCAACGTGCAATAGCGACATGTCAGGTCACCTAAAGCAGTACACGATGATAAAGGTAAACCAGATAGCAAACTATCATCTCGAGTAAGACTGTCCTACCGGGATAGGTCCTCCCTCAATCATTGCAATCACGTGCCTGTGATCCAATAATCGACTCTGAGGGCACTATCTCCAACAATCTCCCACTTGCACTCAAGGCTAATTATTGCGATGTCGCATACTCACAGCCCGTGTGATACCGAACACCCAACTCCCCTACTAGTCAGTTTCACAAAATCCGTTTGCGAAACTATTGCGTTCGAGGAATAGCCTCAGTGAGTGGATCCGCCTTGATGTTTCTTTCTATGTCTCTCTATATCTCAAATTCGCGGAGAAAGCCATCTCCCGAAATGAGCAATACCTGTCTTAGAATGTCTGGATGTCTGATGGGACTTAGCTCATAAATGAACTCCAAATCCAAACTTCTTAGACTGTATCGTCAACTGAACTTAATCAGTATCCTGCGCCATGCCACCCTCAGTATTGCCTTGGACCACCCGTCCAAAATACTGCCCCTCGTCAGAGGGAAAAACTATAACTCTGACAACCTCCTTGTCGTCCAGGTCACCTTGGAAGCCTGGAATGATAACCGTCTCCTAAATGAGGCAGCCGTTATCATATTCCAAGAACAGCCACTTATGTTCTAAAACTGCTTCCGACTGTTTCTCCAGAATTGGATCAATATCAACTTATTGCATCTAGTGCAAGAACAACATCTGGTGTGGTACTTGACATCTCATGATTGACTCAATTGCCTAAGCAAGTGATCTGCCAATCATGCACATCCCTCTCTACTTTAGTCTATAAGACACCTTTAGAGAGGGTGACTCCATTACCTGCAGGTATACTACCGTGCCAGGAGTCGTCCATTCTAAATACTCTTAGAATGCTGTCAAAGTACCCAGATTGGGAAACCACCCAAATCTAGATCTAAAACCATAGATCTAGTAACCAGTATGTCTGATATAATGTCCAAGTCCTTTGTGGAGAAACCACTGTGTGACGACCAAAGTATAACCGATCGTAGTAAAGGAATATCACTTCCTACTACCTTCTCAACAGATCCATCCCCTATTCTGATGACGTCAGACCTATGACTGTCACATCAGAAACAGATGATCTATCTCCGCTACATCTGCTTTAGTCTATAAATAGACATAAGCCTGATGTCCACCAATGCTTCCGCTGCTCCCACTGACTACGACAACCCTCTGGCAGAGTCATATACACGTACACTTCTGAAGCTAGTTCAGAACGACGCTATACTCATCCTCCTGCCGGGTCTCGCAGCCTGGAACAACAACAATGGCAAGTGTGGGTAAACAAGAACTTCCCTGTCACCGTCCTTGAGGCTACCGAAGTACCTCTCGGGTGCCTGAAGTTACCCACCTTATCTGCGGAGTGGCCAATGGAATGTCAATTCAGATTGAATCTTTAGGTTCCTTATCAAATCTTCAGTAATCGTTTGCGGTTCTGGAATCACTTCCAGTTCTACCATACTCCCACTGCTGTTTTTGAAAAAATCCATTTTTAATAAAACTGTGGCGAGTCTTGAACAATATTTCTATTGATCTCCCAGATGGTAGAAAATCAACCCTCGTCATAGCCTGGGTCAACCCACAAACAGTCATTACAGAAACGTGCCTATTAGTTATCCAGAGTCTGGTTTTAAGCATAAGCCGGACAACTCCCCGTACCTTAACATCGTTAAGATATGAACTGTTCTATATCCAATATAGAAACAGAGGCACTGATTTAATTGAACCAGATTCAAATCATGCAGCTGTCTCCAGCGCATGTCAACTAAATGGAAGGAGGCCGATCAGCGTTACTCAACTTAGGAATGCTTCCAATTATGAGTAACCTGAAAGAGAAGCAAGTTCTCTTTATCATTACTATCAACTGAATACCACACACAAGTATCTACATCTTCGATCTCCTTGAAGAATCCCGATACTTGCTACACCTGGTTCTCTACTCTATTCAAATACCTATAACTCCTCAAAACTTAGACCCCGTGTTTCTACGAAACACATGTCTAAGAACTAGAGAAGTCAAAAGTAAACAGAATATAGTATGAGGACCAACCCCTCTGTCCTAATGGACACTGGACAACATACAATACTCTGTATAAGTCCGCTGAGTCTAACAACTCTTTCACTGTGTGTCGTAGGTTGAAAACTGTACTTATGGTTAAGAAGAATTACACCGCTGTTTAATGCTCCTTACCTAACCATCCACTGATATAGGTAAATGTCATCGACATAATATCAAAAGGTATATCTCACTCTATGAAAATAGACGTACGGATATATCAATTTGAAATTGGTGCATAACAGCGGATATTCAAAACCAAATATTTGCCGACCGGCAAACAGCCCAGGCGATCTCCTCAAATATCACTGATTCCAACGAATCCCGATATAATGAGGATGATCACCCAATTCCCAATAACTTACTCCCACTCATCATCTGTAAAACCATACAGATGTGAGAATCAAACCTGGTAAATACATACCCTGGAGTAAGTATCTAATCGGGAAATCAGTTTTCTTTTAACATTACACAGTGAGACTGAAACATTGAAATGTTTCGATGGGGTATCCCGGTATTCCTAGTAATGCCTCTTCCAGATTCACGACTGTAACCGTATAGTTCTTTGCCACCTCTCCAAATCCCTTCATATGTCTTTAGTCTTTACCTTCTGTACACCCCTTTAGGCCAAATGGTTTTCTTCCTTCCCTACCGTTCGGCACCAGCCTATGGTTTGGAAGAAGACTATCCAAAAAGCATAAAGGGTGTACTGTCCTAATCCTAGGAACACTCGCAACGCGAGAGAAGGTGAAGATAAAAGACACCTGAATGTACTTTATTCCTATTTCTCCTGAACCAGGATCCATCCCCGAACTGGAACAAGTTCCTTTCGAGTTCGTATATAACCATACGATGGATTATCCAATAAAATGGGATCTTCGTAGTGATACGGAGTGTCCTGGAGAAATACAAAGGTGATTTAAGATTGGCGAAGAAATACTTGGTTTGGTCGTGAATAGCAGTCGCAATTTACTTTGCCCTCTTACTAATCCCTTGCTTTGTCTGAACTTAATACCTTCTGTACACCGTTTAGGCTAACTGGTTTTCTTCATTCCCTACCGGTCGGCACCAGCCTATGGTTTGGAAGAAGACTATCCAATTTGCATAATGGGTGTACTACTCCTAAACCAAGGAGTACTCGCAACCTGAGAGAGGGTGAAAAGAAAAGACAACTGAATAGTCCTATCCGTTTTCTCCAGAGCCGGAAACCATCCTCGAATAAATTCCTTCGAGTTCGTATCTAACCATACGATGGTTTTGTCCAATGGAAGTGGACGTTCGTAGTAATACGGGGTGTCCTGGAGAAAAGGGTAAAAGTAGGAGTGGCAATGAGGTCTGCAACTCTGACAATCCAAAAACCAGTGTTAAGAAGGTTCAGTCAACTTGGTCACTGAGTCAAAATCTTAGGGTCGGGTCAATGGTCGCTGCCAAAGAGAGAGAGAAAAGAAACACTCAGCGTGCACTCTAACCTAGATCAGAATGGTTACCAATTTATCTAATCTGGAAACCTCCCACTGTACCTCAAATTCTCCTCCAAACCTGAAAGAAGAATTAGTCGGGGTCACCCGAGGAGTATACTAACTCATCAGTGGGAATCGGGATCCAACTATCATCGCATGATAACGTGACGGAATCCGCTCACGGTATCACACTCCAGAAGGTATGCGCATATCTGGCAAGTTTCAGTTCTTTTGAAACTCCCGATGTGATTTCTGCCCTATGCTCTTATGACCTTGGCGTGAGGTCAAAATATCATAAGTCACATGTCAAGTTCTACCCATCATTATCCAGGTTAATTTGAATCCACCCGTACATACCCTTGACGTAGGCCAAAATAGTAGTACGACTGTCCCAAACCAACGCATCTATTTATGCAACAGATAAATACCCGGCAGCTACCAATCACTATGCCTTGGCGTGAGGTCAAAATACATAGCTTGAATACTACCGAATATTTAACTGAAATGACGGAGGGCTACGAATGGTTTCTGGCGAAAACCTTTAACGTAAAGAACTTGATATCGTCGAAGGAACGGATAGCTTTTTAAAAATATAGTGACGAAAACCGTTGCTAAAGAGGTCACTCCCGGTGAAGGGATCTCGGCTCTTTCCCCGTAGAATGGGGTGCAGGATATTCCAAATGAATACCGCGATGCAAAGCAAAAGTAATCGGCTATAGTGAAGTCATTGCCCTGACGCAAACTTTTTGTCCAAGGGGTCACTCCCGGTAAAGGGATCTCGGCCCTTGCCTCGTCGACTGAGGAGCAGGATATTCCAAATGAATACCACGATGCAAAACAAAAGTGAACGTCCTTGCAATAACAGCTTTTTGAAAAGTGTTCCAACAACATCAGATTAGGTTTGTTTTTAAACTTGCATTGATCCGAATCAATGCAGTCCCATCAATTGATCACACCACAAAGAACGAAAATATACTGACGTACGTATATGCCATCCGCATTCGCCACTGGGTCCCGTCATTACCCGTTAGGTTAGCTTACTAACGACAGAGCGGGGACTGGACTAGCGCGGATGCAAAACATATACAACATCTACTAATATATATACCAATATATTATATTTCGCTCAAGGCGTGAATAAAATGCAACATCACAGAGAATGAACAGCATCACAGAAACAATACAGATATCTGGGATCCCCGGGTTTCACAGAGCCACTACTGAAACCCGACGTTCCCCTGGTCGTGTGGATAGCCTGTGCAATGAAATCCTAGACCCCTACGGGCGCGGCAAGTTACCCGCCAAAACCTGAAGCGAGGCAGCCCCCTTCAGCGCCGTGAATGGACCACCCAGCACTTCACGGAATCCGGTAACTTGGGCACCCCTCCTGGGTCAACCTGTACCCCCTACGAGTGCGGCGAATAGCCCGCCAATTCCAGAGTGAAGCCCCCTCCGTCTCAATGCCATGAGATGCGGGCTTGTTGCCCTCTAGAACCCGGCCATCCGTGCACCCCACCGCGGGGTAATCCTAGTACAGAAAGTAAAATATACATACACCGGGTACATCGACCGCAACCAGGTCGTGCCCCAAAAGAATAATACAAACAGGCAGTGACGGCAGTCCACATGTCGGACGCTCGCCCCGCAATATCAAATGTACATAATACAACAACACAGTACTAGCATTGCAACCAGGCTATCCCCCACGACCGATCCGCAACATCACAGCATAAACATAAAATATCAACGTGAAAGTCACGTTCGCAAATCCGTCTAACCGGACTATAGCAGTTAGACCGGATTTACCGATCGAGTGACATTCACGGTCGCAGATATAATGTAAATACTGTGAAAAATGTGTTTAAAATTTTCCGATTGATCAAACTTAACAAGTGAGCCCCCAAACAAAACTGTAGCAGTCACAGAAAACCTGGGCCCAATTTTAATATTCCAAAACCCACATTTATCACTCAGGAACACACTGGAAAAATTTGGGGGGGTGAACAGTTACATCCGCGGCGGAAGAGCGGCCAAAGCAGGGGTTTGGCCGCCCTTCCGCGGCGGTTTGGTGAGCTCATTGTACCAAATTTTTACAGTGACCTTAAAATTCCCTGCACATCACTCTGAGACAACCAGAAAAATTTTTAGACTCCAAAAAATTTCGACAGAAACTGATGTGCTAGAAAAATACGGTTTTTGGAAATTTCGGTCGATCGGAATTGATAAACACATTACACAAAGCTAGACTATGTTAATGGCGAGGCTCTGATACCACTGTAAGTGCACGGCGGCGCCCCGGCCGTCAATCCGACGGCCAAACGCGGAAACGGTGGTAAACTTAAAATTTTGCGGACTTGGCAAACCGGCACCACCGCGCACTAAACCCCGGATCGTGCCATTAAACTAAATCTAGCATACAAGAAGAAGGGTTAGAGATATACCGACGATCCAAGTCCTCCGGTCTTCATCTCCACTCCGATCTCCTCGCGGGATCTCCGTCCGTCTCCTCCTCGTCGGAAAGGGCACCACGAAGCCGGGTACTTTTACGGGCTCCCACCTCAATACCGAGGCAACTCGCGCATGAAGCCGGCTACTCGACATGCTCAAGATATACTGTAGGGAATGTAATGTAGAATGTATGTCTCACATTGGGGTTGGTTGCCATTGAAGATGATGGAGGAATCAAGACTAGAAAAATGGTGCTTGCATTTTTCTAGCATGGAAAGAAGATCAAGAATGAAACTCTCATGGTGAAGCTCTCATCTTTTTCTTTCTCTCTTTTCTTTTCTTCTTCTCTTTCTTTTCTTTTAACCATGAATACCTTCTTACCTTGAGTGTAGAATATGGTGGAGGAAGAACAATATCATATCAAGAGGGAGGTGAGTGTAGGAAAAGAAAAGAGGTGACCACATCCAAGAACATAATCATCACTAAATCTCAAATCAACCTCAAATCCACTTCAAATCTCATAAAGCAAAGATGCTAACCATTATGAAGGAAAAAGAAAAGATGCTATCATAATGCATGAAACCCCTCCACAAAAGTAATTTGCAAAACTGCAAATTACCCCCTCCATCAGAAAAGTCCGGCCGGGAAAGAACAAAGAAAAACCGGCCGGAACGGAATGCAAACTGGCAACTCCAGAAAACTGGTCCCGTAATAAATTACAGGAAAACCCCACACTGTGCATACACACCCGCATTTGTATTCCGTCCGGATACAAATGCAGTGAGACAAAATCTACACTGTACTATACTAGGATCGGCTTAAACCAAAGCCGGCTAGTAAAATCCGTTCGATCCTGATCCGTGCAATACCGCACGTATCTGATCGAACGTTGCCATATAACCATACGGCCACTAGTACAAACCGTCCGATCCTGATCCGTGCAATACCGCACGTATCTGATCGGACCCTGCCATATCTCCATACGGCCTCTACAGCGTTTCGCCCGAAAGCTTGAGTAACTGAAAGTGTGGTGGACTCTAAAGACTCGTCAATACTATGGCTGTGGATTTAACCACTAGCACGTCAGAGGTATAAGCCAATACGTGACGGGCCACCAGCTATTGACCAAAAGGGACGTCGATGAGGAAGCTCACCCCGACACCCAACTGAGCCTGTCAGTGACAATATCCGTACAGTCCGGTCCGTTCGTCTATGAGTATCGCATGGCGGGCCTAGGGGGTTGGTAAAAGTCAGACCCCCAAAAGCGGTACAAGTCGTGTCGGAGTGTAGCCCAGAACACCCTGAGATACTACTGGAATACCTACCAGCAAATCTCCTGCCTTGGCCAAGGTCTTTGTGTAATGGCTCTCCTAGACACAGCGCGACCTCACCCCCAATACCGGCAGAGACGAAACCCCCGAAGATCCGCTCACTGCCTCCATGTGGCTCGGGACTGTACCCAACTAAAACCTGTTTGCACGACTCCTTTGAGCCGTGGTAGGGTAGTAATCAAAGTACAGTGGGAACTCACACGAGACAAATGACGATCCCCAGGTCGATGAACTAACCTGTACACATGTCACCTGGGAACTGCTATCTGACGTCAGGTATAAGACCAACTAGCATGTTCCCGGCGAGTCCTGTCCGGTGTACTCATAACCCAATGAGCACCTGTATACATCTTAGGTGATCCAACTGACACCAGTGGCTTGTGAGACCGGCCACCGCCCCTCGTCGGGGTCTCGACTGTATACACTAGTCTACTCTGGAGAATCGATGCCCTGTCTCGAAACTCCCACGACTAGGGACCTATTAAGGATGTGCTTGTAGACTCCAGCTCTCACTTATATGATCGCCCTCATACTGCTGGCAGTCAAGCATGAATCCTAGGGCTCTATCAACGTGCAATAGCGACATGTCAGGTCACCTAAAGCAGTACACGATGATAAAGGTAAACCAGATAGCAAACTATCATCTCGAGTAAGACTGTCCTACCGGGATAGGTCCTCCCTCAATCATTGCAATCACGTGCCTGTGATCCAATAATCGACTCTGAGGGCACTATCTCCAACAACTACCGGCGAGTCTGTGAAAACCCGAAAGGGCGCAAACTCGTGAAAAGAGATGAAATACACTCGCAAAGTCCTCTCGACCTTGTGAGGAGAAAACCCCTGTGTGAGATCCTTACGACTCACAAAGGAGCAACACACTTAGGAATCCTCACGATTCCTAAGGAGAAAATACACCTGCGGGATCCTTACGACTCGCAGGGAGAAAATGCTTTTATGGGACCCTCACGGCCCATAAAATTGAAAAGCCTTAGGTGATAGGGACCCAAACCTGTCTCCTAAGCCATCGTTCCCCAACGGGCAACGGCAAATGATGAGTCGCTCCTGGCATTTCGCTTCAGTGTTAGCGGTGCTGATGCCGACCAAAAACCCAAATCCCAAGTCCTCCCAAGGCAAATGATGAGTTGCTCCTGGCATTATTCCAGTGCAGCAATGCTGATGCAAAAAAAAAAGGGGATTCAAATTCCAAGTCCCCAAATGGCGAATGATGAGTCGCTCCTGGTACCATATTCCAGTGCAGCGATGCAGACGCCAACCAAATTCCAAATCCCATACCCCAACGGCGAATGATGAGTCGCTCCTGGTACCATGTTCCAGTGCAGCGATGCAGACGCCGACAAAGTCCCAAAATTTTTTCGGCCCTACGGTCTGGATCATACATCCTGCAAAACCGTATACAATCCACGGGCGTAAAACAATTCCAATTTCTCCCAAATCCTCCCGGGGCAAATGATGAGTTGCTCCTGGCATTATTCCAGTGCAGCAATGCAGATGCCAAACAAAAACCAAAATCCCAAAATCCTCTCCATGACAGATGATGATTCGCTCCTGGTACCATATTCCAGTATAGCGATGCTGATGTCAACCCAAATCAAAATCAACAGGTCAACTTCTACTCCGACACCGCGGAAAGCGGGGCGAGTCAGAATCCAATCTCGACACCGCAAGAAGCGGAGCAAGTCAAGTCTACCCCTGACACTGCAAAAAGCAGAGCAAGTCAAATCAAGAATCGACCGTCCACGTCGCTAAAATGGCAGCATCGACTGTCCACGTCGCTAAAATGGCAGAATCGACCGTCCACGTCGCTAAAATGGCAGCATCGACCGTCCACGTTGCTAAAATGGCAGCATCGACCGTCCACGTCGCTAAAATGGCAGAATCGACCGTCCACGTCGCTAAAATGGCAGAATCAACCGTCCACGTCGCTAAAATGGCAGCATCGACCGTCCACGTCGCTAAAATGGCAGCATCGACCGTCCAAGTCGCTAAAAGGGCAGCACCGACCGTCCAAGTCGCAAAAAGGGCAGAACCGACCGTCCACGTCGCTAAAAGGGCAGCATTGACCGTCCACGTCGCTAAAATGGCAGCATCGACCGTCCAAGTCGCTAAAAGGGCAGCACCGACCGTCCAAGTCGCAAAAAGGGCAGAACCGACCGTCCACGTCGCTAAAAGGGCAGCATCGACCGTCCAAGTCGCTAAAAGGGCAGCACCGACCGTCCAAATCGCAAAAAGGGCAGAACCGACCGTCCACGTCGCTAAAAGGGCAGCATCGACCGTCCAAGTCGCTAAAAGGGCAGCACCGACCGTCCAAGTCGCAAAAAGGGCAGCGCAGGATTCCTACAAAGCGGGAACCAGATAACTCCGGGCCAGGGAAAACGTCTATCACGGACACTCCGTCTCGGAGACATGTCAAGCAACGACCGTCCATGTCGTAAAAAGGGCAGTGCCAGCTTCCCAAAAAGCGAGAACCAAATCAAGTCGCCTCCACGTGAAAGAAGATCCATCAATTTCATGCACACGACCCACATATGTGGTGTGCATTTATTGATGGGGGGCAATTTGTTGGGGTAAAAATTTACACCCCGGTTGACCAAGTCAAAATCAAAGTCAACCCCAAGCTAAGTGGGCCCAAGCCCAGATCCAGTGGGCCCATGCCCGGGTCGAGCCCGAACATGAAGCGGCCGGCCTCCCCCCATGCCAAGATAAAAATTTTGTAATAAATAATTTTGTTGTATTTCTTTTATTTTATTTTTGGATAAATGTAAGAAAAAATAGGCATAAAGCCAAATTTTTGTAAAGCCCATGGCTTATGTGCAAAAAGAAATGGCACATGAGCCATGGGATAGGCAAAATGCCATTTTGTGAAGCCCAAGGGGCTATGTGTAAAATGTATGGCCTATAAAGGCAAGGATAATGAAATATCCCAACAACTTTTTTTCCTCTCTCCAAAAAAAGTTTCAGAGCTGAGCTCTTTCTTCCTTCTCCAAGGTTCCAAAACCTTCTTCTTTCTTTTGAATTAAATCAAGAGTTTTACTCTTCTTTTTTCAAAACAAATTAGTTTTTCACCACAAAACCCACATAGGGGAACTTGGATCTGTCATCAGATCTTAAAAAGGAGAGATTTTGAGATTTCACATCTCTTGATCTTCAAGATCCAGCAAGCAACAGGAGGAAGAAGAAGAACCACTTCCATTAAACCCAAAACACATTCAGGAGCCCGACTCCTCTCTGATTTCTCTTTTGAGAAATCTTTTTTTTTTAGGCTAAAAGCCTCTTGTCCTCACCTGCGCGCTTGCGCATTGCGCAAAGCGCCCGCGTGCCGACACGTGGCGCATTGCGCAAAGCGCCCACGTGCCGACACGTGGCGCGCGCGCGCTTGCGCACCTGCGCGCTTGCGCAAGTGCGCAAAGCGCCCGTGTGCCGACACGTGGCGCATTGCGCAAAGCGCCCGCGTGCCGACACGTGGCGCATTGCGCAAAGCGCACGCGTGCCGACACGTGGCGCGCGCGCTTGCGCACCTGCGCGCTTGCGCAAGTGCGCAAAGCGCCCGCGTGCCGACACGTGGCGTATTGCGCAAAGCGCCCGCGTGCCGACACGTGGCGCGCGCGCTTGCGCACCTGCGCGCAACGCGCGTTGCGCAAAGCGCCCACATGCCGACACGTGGCGCGCGCGCGCGCTTGCGCCTGAGTGCACAGCACCTAAGCGCACAGCGCTCAAGGCGCTGGCCCCCACCCATCTCTTGGATGCCTTTTCCCCCTCTTTTTATGTACATACATATACATATACATATGTATACAAATTCACACATATACATACTCCGCCACATTCTCCCCCTCAAAAAAATTTTCGGGCCGGGGCGCTGCCCCGAACCCCGCAAGGGGGCTGCTAGCCTCCTTGACCCCCAGCCCGCTATCCGGGTAGCGGGACCCCCGTAAAAACTCTGCGTGGCTCCCGATATATCCAAAACCCCCTTTCAAAACAAAACACACGCACACTGCACATTGAGTTCGCATGACCAATTTAACCCGTTAATCGGAGGTTCCCTCGCCCCAAAGGCGAGGGGTAATTAACGGTAGCTTAGTCCGCGGCTGCCGGAGATTCGGATCCCCACAATCATTAAACCCCGGCCTACCCTAGGCAGGGGGAATCTGTAGTACGCCTGACAAGCGTGCGCGTATTCCCATCTCAATGGGGTGACGAAAAACACCCTACAGGTAGCAAGGATATAGCGAGCCCAAAGAAGGTAGCCCGTAGGGTGCCGAGGAGTGAGCCCTATCTTATAAATTTGTCCCCATGGGTGGGCCTAACCCTGGCAAATGCATCGTCCCAGGATATCTATAGCGGGGATTGGATGGTTCGGGATACCGGTCGTCGAAGGCTCAAGCCGCCCCGTCGGAGTCCAATTTGGCATCTCCACAGCGAAAGCCGTCCCCTCGGAGGATCCATCGGCGAAAATTGGAAAGTGGGCTTTGTCGGCACTTCACAGAGGAAACTCCGGCGACCCCGGATAATATGGCTGTACCAAGTTCCCCATAGAAGCAAGTTGGTGCAGTTCGGGTCATGAGCCCGGATCATCG
This sequence comes from Agapanthus africanus, assembly GCA_030015575.1. Classification (NCBI taxonomy): domain Eukaryota; kingdom Viridiplantae; phylum Streptophyta; class Magnoliopsida; order Asparagales; family Amaryllidaceae; genus Agapanthus; species Agapanthus africanus. The sequence goes on from JASDDO010000010.1 coordinate 11,733,815, forward strand.
CCATCGCTTCCTCGTCAGATGGTGATTGAGGAAAAGCGGCCTCCGAGCGAGTGAAGGGAAAGCACGGAACATAAGCCATTGCACCTGAAATCGAATAAAAGAAAACTGTCAAAAGCAAAGCAGCAATATATATGCATGCATGAACATGAAGACAGTTGAAGAAAGCGATAGCAGACTATTTTTATGGGACCATTGGCTACAAAACACATGGGCCCCACAGAATCAGGATGACGGCTCGTTAATAATGAGACCAAGCAGTTGTAATAAGACAAAGGGGATATCCTCATTAAATAAGAAGTGGGTTTCAAGTGGCCCTGCACATCCCCTAGAAGACAAATCTACCTTGGACTCTACAACAAATCAAACAGGATCAAGGGAATTAAATTCCCACAAAAGACATCATTGCAAGCTTCTGCTTCATTAATTACAGAAGGACAACCTAGGGCAAAGAGACCCTAAGAAGCCTCCATGCGAAGAAACTGAGTTCTTCATAGGAATTAAATTCCTTATTGAGAAAAGGGAATTAAATTCCTAGAAACATTTTTGGGATGGAATTAAATTCCATAGATTTTAACCGCCATCATTATCTCCCTAAAGATCATATGAACCCTAAAAAGAGCTACTGTTGAAGACTAAATGGTTTCATATTTTGATTGAAAAGCTTAAAGAAAAAATGGGTTCCTGTTAAAAAGGGTAAAAACCCTTGCTTTGGATTTAAAATCCAGAGGAATGTGAAAGTTCATCGTTCATTCAAGAGCATTACCTCAAGAAAAGAGTCTTTTTGAATAGAGTTAAACTCTGAAAAGGTTTCAAGGCAGAGAACTAAGCTCAGGAAGAAGAGAATTAAATTCTCAGAAAAAGTTTGCAAGGAGGAAGATAAGCAAAGTGGAGGCGTCTCTGAAATGACCCCAATATTTATAGGATGTGATGGAAACGCTTCATCTACCCGATTCCCTAGAGGAATCCAACGGTCACCGAGGTGACAGCGTTGCACTTACATGCAGATACGTGAAAACAACGCTGTGGGGGCATTTGTTTCCTGATTTAAAATCAGGAAAGTTTACGGAGGAGGCATCACGTGCTAGCACGTGACTAGCAGTCACATGTTGGCACGTGACATTTAAAAGCAGCGGCAAAGGCAGATTCAGCTCCATGATTAAATCAAAGAGAAGGCTCCAGAAAGGGTCACGTGCTCACACGTGACCAGGGGTCACGTGTTGGCACGTGACGGTTGAACAGCGGCCAGAAAACAGAGCGCAAAAAGGAGAAGAAAGCTCGTTCCAGGGGGTCACGTGCCTACACGTGACCAAGGGTCACGTGGTCACACGTGACCGGCTTTCAAAGCCTCTCTATTTAACAGAATTAAATTCTGAAAGGCATTCAAATCTTTCCAAAGGAGAATGATTATTTGGAACCGATTGGATTAAAAATCTAAAGGTGATTAAGTATCACCTATTCATGGAAAAATCTTGAACTTGGAAAGATTTCCCCTTAAAATCTAATCGAAATAACAAAAGAATATCTTTGGATTTAAAATCCAATGGTGAATAAAATTCACCTAATAATCCAAAGGTCTAAATGAATGATGAATGCAAATCAAATCTCTAATGAATACAAATCAAATCTCTCAATGAATGATTCACTAAAACTAATTGATTCTTCTCCTTCTCCTATAAATAGGAGTCAAGAGACATACAGAGGGAGGGAGAGAGAGAAAAAAAGAAATAGAGCCTTGAGACTTTGGAAGAATTTGATCTGCTGCAGAAGAAAACCTTAGGTAAGAAAGGAGAGGCTTCAAAAGAGAATTTAATTCTCAAAAGAGTTTAACTCTTATATTAAAAAAGAAGAACTTAGTTCTCTCTTTAGTGGAGGATCTGCAAAGTGCACATCTCCCCATGAATTGAGAATTTAATTCTCATTGGGTTGAGATCCTGCCATGCAGATCCAAAGCATAGGGAGGGAATGGAAGTTTGAGAATTTAATTCTCACAGAACTATAGGAATTTAATTCCTTTGAAATAAAATTAGGGTTTAACCCTATATTATAGGAATTTAATTCCTTCAAAATGAACAGAACCAGGGTTTAACCCTAGTTAAGAACTTAAATCTGTCAAAATAACAGGAATTTAATTCCCTTAAGAAAGAAGAAATTAGGGTTTCACCCTATGACAGAACCTAATTCTTGACATATATGGGAATTCAATTCTTACAGAAGACAAGTTAGAGTTCAAATCTATCTAAGAATATAATTCTTCAGAAGAAAGTGGGGATTTAATGAAGAATTTGATTCTTAAGCAAACATGCAAAGAAGCAAGGTCACGTGCTACCACGTGACCCCTGAAAAGCTCCACAGGGGAGGGCGCCCTCATGTGCTACCACGTGACCCCTCTTTCCTTAGTGTTTAACACTAAATTGGAACCTCTGAGTCCAGTGTTTAACACTGATTTGCCTTAGTGTTCAACACTAATTGAAGAACTTTACTTGCAGTGTTTAACGCTGAATTTCTTAGTGTTTAACACTAAATTAAATCTCTGTTAACAGAGTTTAACATTAATTGTCTTAGTGTTCAACACTAAATTAAAATCTCTGTCACCAGTGTTCAACACTGATTATCTTAGTGTTTAACATTAATTTGAGATCCCTGTTGCCAGTGTTTAACACTGATTTGTTTTAGTGTTTAACACTAATTTGAAAGCCCTGTTGCTGGTGTTCAACACCAACTATCTTTTAGTGTTAAACACTAACTTGTCAATCTCATTCCCAGTGTTCAACACTGATTGGTCTTTAGTGTTTAACACTAGTTCATCCCAATTGGCTAAGTTCTAGAGGCAAAGCCTCTCCTTCAATAGACCAACAAAAAGCCAATATTCCAAACATGATTGGACTTAGCCCAAGCTGGCCATAAGTCCTCAATTCAAACTTAACTGGGCTAATGGGCTCATAACATAATTAATTGGTCTTGGTCCCAAATTGGGCCAAAGATTATTTGATCTACCTCGGTTTAAGGGTACATCTCTTCACTCCTTTGATACTTGGCATTGTAATTCCTCAACGTCTTCAAAGAGGTGACGGGTCCCGATAACCACATATTGATACGGACTGTGGAGTCCTTAAATCCACGGACTATGAGGTCCTTAACCTTGACCGTGATGTCTTAAAACTAACAACGGACTGTGGAGTCCTTAAATCCACGGACTATGAGGTCCTTAACCTTGATCGCGATGTCTTAAAACTAACATCGGACTGTGGAGTCCTTAAATCCACAGACTATGAGGTCCTTAACCTATGGACCGCAATGTCCTTAAACTACCTATGGACCGCAATGTACTTAAACTACCTATCGACCGCAATGTCACTGAACCAAACAACAGGGCTCCCCTAATCGCTCTCTTGTCGGATCTAAACGATCCTGTTAAGTTGATCTTAGTCTAAAAATCGGACTAACGTATCCTTAACAAATGTTTAAGTAGATCTTAGTCTCAAACGAGACTAACTTATCCTTAAACCTAAACCCCCAAACCCAAATCTAAGATAATACGGATTTGGACTAGTCCACGCCCTACGGGCGACGACATAACTCTGTCTCCGTATACAATCCACGGGGAACCAAACACAGAACAAACACCCACGACACGAAGTGGCCACATGGAGAAGGAGAAAGTTGCTATCGCAATGCGGTAGCGTAATTAACTGCAGGGGCTTGCGCCTGCAGGGAAGAGCGTCCCCACAATCAAAAACCCCTCAAGTGAGGAGGAATCTGACGAAGTCTGCTACATCAGACGCATCCATTTAAACCTTCGATACACGGTGCCATAAATCAACTTGGCACCTTTGGAGAGGTAGACGGATAGCACCCATTAGCATCTGCCCCGAATCTCAGGCAAGACGTCATGTCCTGGCCGCCATTCAGAGGGGAACAACCCCTTTCTGTATTTTTTGAAAAAAATTGTACAGAAAGTTTAGGGTTGTTACATTCTACTTTCCTTAAAAAAAAATTCGTTCTCGAAATTTGTAAAAGGAAAGTGTAATGGGTTCAATGAAAGTTTGGTGATAGGACTATTGATAGTGTATGAAAGATATGTGAAAGAATGCAAAAGGTTTGAAAAGAGTTGAGGAAATTACCAGGTTTACCTTGGTCTATGGCATCTGCTTCTTCGGCCGCTAAAAAGAAAGTCTGATGCCGGGATACATTCCTCCTAGCCGGAGGCACATTCCTCTGTCCTTGGTGCATGTTCCTCAGTGCTTGTTGGAATTGGCGAGTAGGCTGCGCAGGTGGTAGAGCAGTGAGTGCAAGGCGAGGTGCAGGAGCCTGGATAGTTGGCCGTTGCGGGTAGTTGGTGGGTGTGTGAGCTGGGTTACGTCTATAAGGACAGTTTCCAATTTCGTGATTGGATGCACCACAATCTAAGCACAGGCCTTTTGCGCGCCTACAGTCCTTCCACAAGTGTCCTTTCCTCTTGCAATAGAAGCAAAAGTTGGGACTTGGCTGGTTATTGATTTCTTCCGATCTCCTGGGTTCAACAGTTGGCCTTGAAGAGGCTCTTCCTGCCATCTGGTTGGCAGGGCGCTTAACTCCGGCAGATTGGGGTTTGCCCTTCTTCTTCACTACTGCCTCGTATCTTCAGGCAGCCTTCAAAGCCAAATCATGGGTTGGGAAATCCCCTGTAGCTAATGCAGCTTGGATATCTGGGTCCAACCCTTGGTAAAATCTTCTAGCTTTGATCTCAGCAGTCGGTATGAGATGGGCCGCAAATCCGTTACGGTCTTGTGTTAGCCGTGTAGTATGTGATATACAATCGAACATTGAGACATATCTTACCTACCGAGCACGGTAAACTCAGCATCATACTCATCTACAGATTTGGTCAACATTGAACCTTGTTGTAGATGGATGAACTGTTGTTCCATATCAAAGTGGGCAGTCTCAGGGAAGCACTTTACATCGAACATGTCATGAAAAGTCTTCCATTCAATAGGTTGGTCAAGACAGCTTTCTTCCGCCTTCCACCAAACCCGTGCATTGTCAGTGAGCTGCAGCTTTGCAACTCGTACCCAAGCGACCTCTGGCACTTGTGCTGCTGCCAGGTCATCCTCAACGCTTTGAGCCCATTCCTCCGCTTCTAGAGGTCTCTCTTTTCCCGAAAAGTTCTTGGGGTGTAGTTCCCGGAATTGCTTCACTCCGGGTGCTTCTGCTTTTGAATGGTTCAAGAGAATAGCAGTCTGCTGCTGCTGTCCTTCCAGGAGGCCGCGGATCGCCTCAAGCAATACCGTCTGCTCATTGATAGGAGCAGTGACGGTAGGTGTGAGTGGTAGTGGTGGGAGAGTGTTGTTGACATTCGTGCTGGTATTGTTTGGGGAATCCATAACCTTGAAAGAAAATTTTGGGTTATCACAGATTCAAAGTATATGAAATGAAAAGATTCAAGGAATGTGAATTGTAAAGAATGTTTTCAGTTGCTGGTTCTTGTGTTATATTGCTTAGGTTGTCCACGCAGAACTGAACTGCATGGTAGGGTTCCATACAGCTCTGACCTGCATGGGCCACCAACAAAACCTGTCATGCCCCGCTTCCCGGTGTACGGGCAGAAAGCGCGATGATGCTGCTACGTATTTACTCTGAAGTAAACACGCTAAGCGTATCTAAACAATATAAAATGTAATGTACACAAGAGACAAGATATAGATGAGCGGCAACTTTATTTATTAACATTCTTTTACAATACATCTGTTGGGGTCAAAATTTACACTCCGGTTGACCAAGTCAAAATCAAAGTCAACCCCAATCCAAGTGGGCCCAAGCCCAGGTCAAGTGGGCCAATGCCCGGGTCGAGCCCGAACATGAAACCGCCGGCCTCTCCCATGCCAAATTTATGAATAAATGTAAGAAAAATGGGCATAAAGCCAAATTTTTGTAAAGCCCATGACTTATGTACAAAAGAAATAAGCACATGAGGCATGGGATGGGCAAAATGCCATTTTGTATAGCCCAAGGGGCTATATGTAAATTGTGTAGCCTAGAAAGGCAAAGATAATGAAAATATCTCGACAACTTTTTCTCTCTCCAAAAAGAAAATCAAGTTCTGTGCTCTTTCTCCTTCCTCAAGGTTCTAAAACCTTCTTCTTTCTTTTGAATTAAATTAAGAGTTTTACTCTTTCTTTTCCAAAAATAAATAGTTTTTCACCACAAAACCCATAAAGGGGAGCTTGGATCTTCCATCAGATCTTAAAAAGGAGAGATTTTTAAAATCTCACTCCTCTTGTTATCCAAGAGCCGGCCAACAAAGGAGGAAGAAGGAGACCCATCTCCAAAGATCCCACTTTGGGGAAGATTCAGGGCTCAAGGGGAGAAGCCCCTTCATCAGCTTCAAAAATATCTTAGGAGTTTAACTCCTCACACACACACACACAAAAAAAAAAAGTATTTCTTTTTGGGAGTACAACTCCCAGTGCAGGGACCAAGTCCCTTTTGCCACCCAGCGCCCGAGTGCCCACGTGCTTGGCACGTGAGGCGCTAGCGCCCAAAGCGTGAGTGCCCGAGCGTCCACGTACTTGGCACGTGAGGCGCTAGCATCCAAAGCGCTAGCGTCCGAGAGCCCACGTGCTTGGCACGTGTGGTGCTAGCACCCAAGCACCCAAAGCGCAAGCGCCCATGTGCCTGGCACGTGAGGCGCCAGCGCCCAAAGCGCTAGCGTCCGAGTGCCCACGTGCCTAGCACGTGAGGCGCTAGCGCCCTAGAGCCCGAGTGCCCATATGCCTGGTACGTGAGGCGCTAGCGCCCAAGACGATAGCGCCAGTGCCCGAGAGTCCAAGCGCCCGTGTGCCGAGCACGTGAGGTGCTGGCGCTTTCTCCCACGCATCCTTTGGATGCCCTTTCCCTTATATATATATATATATATATACATACATACATACACACACACACACATACTCTATAACACTGTCCCCCGATAGAAAGAATTTCTAACGGGATGCTGCCCCGCACCCCGCAAGGGGGCTGCTAGCCCCCTTGACCCCCAGCCCGCTATCCGGGTAGCGGGACCCCTGTAAAAACTCTGCGGGGTCCTCGATTTATCCAAAACCCTTTTCAAAACACAACACACATACACTGCACATCGAGTTCGCATGACCTGTTTGACCAGTTAATCGGAGGTTCTCTCGCTCCAAAGGCGAGGGGTAATTAACGGCAGCTTAGTCCGCGGCTGCCGGAGATTCGTATCCCCACAATCAATAAACCCCAGCCTATCCTAGGCAGGGAGAATCTGTAATGCGTCTGACAAGCGCGCGTGTATTCCCATCTCAATGGGGTGACGAAAAACACCCTACAGATTCTGGCACGTCCGGTGGGACCTTTCTCTCCTCCCATATCTCGGGTCAAGTATTCATGCGAACTCATATAATATATATGCCGATGTTTGTACTAAAATAATGTTTTTTCCGTGCAACAATCAACTTTCAATGACAATGTCTCCTAAAATGGATCCAGCTTCTGATGCGACCCCGATTCCGTACGTGGTCAAGATCAATACTCGTGTGGTTCTCCCCGCAAGCCTCAGTCGACAGTGGGTGGAACTGCCCCGCCAGTTTGGTTCCATCATCATCTACCCTGCCGGAAGCGCTCATCCGGCAGAAATCCCAGCAAAACAGGTGGCCAAGCCGGTCTCAAGGGGCAAGAGGCCAAATGTTGTGATCGCTAAGGCACCACAACCGAAACTTAAGACGGTGTCTGAACGACTCTCTGGTGCTCCAGCTGGGGGCAAGACTTCCGGTACAAAGGGCAAAATCAAACGCTGCGGACGAGCTCAGGCAATGACTCCAACAAATGCACGATCGGGCGTCTTCGCTTGCCTCTCTATCACTCAGTCTACGGCGTCTTCCTTAAGAGCCGAAGTCTGCCTAGTGCTTAAAATAGAAAAGTTAAGACAGAAGCGGCTCAGGTATCGAGCCAACAAGAGGGCCAGGATTTTGGCCATGTGGAATCTTGTGAGGTTCCAAGAGCAGGGTTACTCCGCGATGACGGCTGAGTCGGCCGTAAAAATCAGCAATTCCTTCGAACCTCTGAAGCGGGTTCAGAAAAATGCTATGACCGCCAATATCAAGAAGAAAGTGGTTCGAACGTTGCTATGAAGAGATGTGTCCCGACCCCAACAGAAAAAGTATGACACTGTCTTTTCAAGAGTCTATCAGGCGCTCTGTACTGTGCGAAAACAGTGGGGCAAAATAAAAAAGGAAGCGTCGGCACCATTCAAGAATTCGGCCAGGCCAGCCACCTTCAATCGACTGCCCGTTACCGAAACGGGGGGGGGGGGGGGGGGTCAAGACAGCGATCCGTGAAATCAGCCGCCGATAATAAAAAGATGGCTGGATATATTATCCATACGGTCTATATGGCGGGCGGACGCCCCAGTGACAACCTTCGCAGCGAAAGTAAGGATGGGGCCACCACATCCTAAGCCCAATCTGGCTTGAATGTGGTTACCGCTTTCCAAGAACAGCCGCCTCCGCTGGATGATGAAAACCCACTCGATGAGGATGATAGGCAGAAAGACCCCTCAGTCTATGCAGAGTCAAGCTCGGACAGTGAGGAAGAGCCTACTTTCCTCCCCAGGACTGCGGAGCAAGAGCAGCTTTAAGAGTTTCGAAAATAGCTCAGGAACAAAGATAAAGAGATGGCCAAGCTGTATTCGAAAATTGACGACCTAATGAACGTTGTGATGCAGCTTACGACTCAAATTGCCCGAGCGCCTCCCAATCAAGTACAATTCGCTACTCATGAGCCGGATGATGACAATCCGAAGCGGCCGATGCCTGTCCCTTTGGGTCCAAGATTGGTCGAGCCGTACGAAAGCCGGCCACATTCCGCTTCTGGGGACGCCTTGGCCCCAGATAACACTATCCCGCTAACACAAGACCGAATAATGGATTTGGTCACCAGCAAGGTGATTTGTGTGAAAAAGTGTTTGTAGAATAACCGCAATCAATAACGGTGTCGCTTGTAGCTAGCCGAGATGAATACGGGTCGTCCGCAGGGAAACGTGGAATATTTTATTCTTACTTTAGGCGTGTTGAGAAAGAAAGGAGGTAGAAATAAGAATGGTTGTAGGTTCTAGATCTACGTTAAATACGGATGCAAAATATAGATCTAGATTAATTATGGATGTAAGTTCAATATTAAAATGAGACTTGTAGGGTTTATTAGGATTTAGTAGTTATGGATGGTTAATTAAAAATTACTCTTTTTATCCTTTAATAGATTTAAAACTAGAACGACAGAGATGCATGTAGATTAGGGTTTCTGGAGGGAAAAGGGTTCTCACTCTTAACCCCTATCTCGACATGGAACTCCGTTCATATCTAGCCTTTACCAAAACAATCATTAATCTAATCTCTAATCGTGGTTGAGACTAATAATAAATTGGTAGCGCGCCCGATTAGGATGTTAATGATTCTTTTAGTAAAGTTTATAAACTTTATAGGACGTAAAAAGAGTTTAAGGATTTTCATCATCCATTATTCTATCCTAATCCTATGAACCCTAACAAGCGGAGAATTACTCGCGCATGTTGGGAAAAGAAGATGAAAAGACAGAGAGGGAAAACATAATTTAAAATGCAAAAGAATTAAATAAAACAACTACCTTTATCAATCAACTTGAACAATCTACACTTTATTCCTTAGAAAATGATTACAAAAACTTGGTTTGCTTCTCGAACTCTTCCGAAGGAGGTAGATGAACAGTTGATGATCATCCTGGATGCGTGAGCCGTCTTGGACTTCGTGATCTCTTTGGCTTGATGCCTTCTAAGTTTAGCCCTTGGTCCTTTATATAGCCCTCAAAGAAGAAAAACTAGTTACCATATATGGTGACTTCCTAATATGGTGACTTTCCATGCCTGGATTCTGAGTCCCTGTCAGTATTGATTTTATGATTTTGGCAGATTTTTGATCCTTACATCTTGAACACCTTGATCTCTTGACCTGAGCTAAATCGTGCACAATATCTCTATGAATAATGCTAGTTTATTTATTAAATTAGAAAGAGTATCTTAATCACTATATATGGTAATAAATCTTTAAGAAACTTGATTAAGAATATTTAATATGCTATGCACTTTATATGGTAATAAATCTTTAAGAAACATAATTAAGAATATTTGATATGCTATACATCTTTTAATTACTAAAATATTATGCATATATTTTGAAATATTATTCTAACCATTTGTATGATATTATATCTTTTAAGAATTGTGATTAGAATATTTGATATGATATGCATATTTTCAATTACCAAAATATTATATAAATATAAAATGCCTATATTTTACTTCATAATATTAATTATAATATATAAATATATGGCAAATAGTATTTTGCAGATAAATCCAAATATGTTTAATATTTATAATAAACACCTTTTATTATTTAAGAAATGTAAGAAAAATACTTATACCAAAGTGCAATATTTTCAACTAAACACAAGGTTAAAATATTGGTGGCCGAAGATGAAGCTCAGAAAGAAATTGGCAGTAGTGGGCGGCCATATCCCGCACAGTACGATCTGATCGAGTTCCCGAGCGGCTACGTCATTCCTAAGTTCGGAAGATTTGCGGGACGGGAAATGCAAATCAGCACGTCGCCCATTTTAAAGTATCGTGAGGAAATACAGGGGGTAATGATGCGCTCCTTCTTCTTCAGTTTGTCAATAACCTGACCGGTGTCGCTTTTGACTGGTACGCGAGTATACCAGACGGGTCCGTCATTACCTTTACCCAAATGGAGTCTCTGTTTCGGCAAAGGTTCATGAGTGTCAGTGATAAAATCTCCATTGATGACCTTGTGAGGACCAAGCCGGGGAAGAGTGAAAGCAACAACGACTTTATCGCCCGATAGCGTAATCTCACAGTCAAGTGCGAACCGCCGCTGGAGCAGGACCAGTCCGTCAGCCTTCTCATTGGGAATCTCAGTAATTGGATGGTCCCATTCTTGTGTACAGCAGGCCTCAAGACGTTTCAAGAGCTAACTGTTTCCCCCAATCATAGCAAAGCTCTGTTTTAAAAAATGAAACGACGCTTCTGCTTCTCCCAATCAGAGCAAAGATTTGTTCAAATTCCAAGATTTGGAATGAAGCGACGCTTCCTTTCCCCCAATCAGAGCAAAGCTCTGTTTTAAAATTCAAAATTTAAATTGAAGCAACACTTCAGATTCTGTGCGCTGCACGCCACGTGTCAAATGCAGACGCGCTAGCGCCAGGAGCGCTGCGCCCTAGGCGGCGCACCCCCAATCAGAGCAAAGCTCTATTTTAAAATTCAAAATTTAAAAAGTTGAAGCAACGCTTCAGATCCAGCGCTCTGTGCTGCGCGCCACGTGTCAAACACGGGTGCGCTAGCGCAGTTGCGCTGCGCGCCATAAGTCAAACGTAGGCGCGCCAGCGCAATGTGCGCCAGTGCTGGAATTAAAAATTCCCCACCGTTAGATCAAAAGATCTACTAATAATAAATTATTAATTAATCAGAACTAAAATTCTGTTATGGAAAGATTTTTCAATCTTATTGAAACAAGAAAATTATCTTCTGTAAAACAGAAGCCTTAGGATCAAAGATCCAACGGTGGGAAATATTCCCAAATCAATCAGAGAAAGATCTTTTAAAACTGATTCAACAAATCATTTGGCCCTATATAAAGGCCCCTAGACTTCAAGACACATATACAGAATAGCAAGATAGAAAAATCCTCTGCAAACTTTGAGAAAAACTCAAAAAGAAAGAAAGGCAAGCCTTTGAAGAAAGAAGATCATTTTCTTCATCTTTAAAGATAAAGAACTATGTTCTTGAATAACAGAGATGAAATCATCTCATTAAAGAAGAAGAACCCTCTTCTAAAAAGATCAGAGATCTAAGAACAAGATCAAGGTCTTCAATAAAAAGAAAAAGATCAAAAAGATCTAATTATAAAAAAGACTAAAAGAAGTAATTTTACTTCACAGATCTTCTGATCTACAAAGGCAGAGCTTTTTCATAAAAAACAAGAACTTTGGTTCTTGGATCTTAAGGCAAGGCCTCCTTTGAAGAACAAAAACTTGTTCTTTGATCTTAAATTTGATCTGATGCGCTTTGCGCTACTGGAAAGTGCTTTGCACTCTTGAAGTGCGTCTTTGCGCTTATTGGACTGGCGCACAGCGCCAAAACGCACCACGTGTCAACCACAGAACAGTTTGCGCTTTGCGCTTATAAATACAGAGCACTGCGCTCTTGGGTTGGCGCTCAGCGCCAAGCGCGCCATGTGTCATTCACTGGCGCACCCATAAACTGGCGCAGCGCACTCATAAAGCGCAGTGCGCTAACAAATTAGTGCTTAGCGCTAAGCGACACGTGTCACCCTCATGTGTGCTAGCGCAATGCGCTCTTTAATCGGCGCAAAGCACCTGACGCGCCACGTGGCGCACTGTCAGAACATCACTTTGTTCCTGATAAATGCTATGCATTCAATACCAGACAAAATGTCAGAGCCCAATGCTTGGCATTATTAAAAGGGCAGAGCCCTAATAAAGGCCTAATAGGCAGAACATAAATAAAAATGTTAAACTTTTTTAACTGGACTTAGCCCAGTTCTGGCCATAAGTCCTTAATTTAAATTGAACTGAGCTCATCTGCTCTTCCAATCAATTTACACCCGGTTCGAGGGTATATCTCTTTACTCCTCTGATATCTGTCGTTGTAATCCTTCAATGTCGTCAGAGAGGTGACGAGTCCCGGTAACCACACATTACTACGGACTGTGGGGTCCTTAAACTCATGGACTATGATGTCCTTAACCTTGACCGTGATGTCTTAAAACTAACGTCGGACTGTGGAGTCCTTAAATACACGGCTTATGATGTCCTTAACCTCGACCGTGATGTCTTAAAACTAACACCGGACTGTGGGGTCCCTAAACTCATGGACTATGATGTCCTTAACCTTGACCGTGATGTCTTAAAACTAACGTCGGACTGTGGAGTTCTTAAATCCACGGACTATGATGTCCTTAACCTCGATCGTGATGTCTTAAAACTAACACCGGACTGTGAGGTCCTTAAACTCATGGACTATGATGTCCTTAACCTCGACCGTGATGTCTTAAAACTAACATCGGACTGTGAGGTCCTTAAACTCATGGACTATGATGTCCTTAACCTCGACCGCGATGTCTTAAAACTAACGTTGGACCGTAATGTCCTTAAACTAATTATCGACCTCAATGTCATTAAACTAAACAATAGGGCCCAATTGCTCTCTTGTTGGATCTAAACGATCCCGTTAAGTTGATCTTAGTCTAGAATTAGACTAACGTGTCCTTAACAAACATTTAAGTTGATCTTAGCCTCAAATAAGGCTAACATATCCTTAAACACAACCCCCCAAACCCAAATCTAAGAAAGATACGGATTTGGACTAATCCACGTCCTATGGGCGACAACACAAATTAGTCTCCGTATACAATCCTCGGGCAACCAAACACAAAACAAACACCCACGACACGAAGTGACTATATGGAGAAGGAGAAAGTTGTTACCGTGATGCGGTAGCGTAATTAACTGCAGGGGCTTGCGCCTGCAGGGAAGAGCGTCCCCACAATCACAAACCCCTCAAGCGAGGGGGAATCTGACGAAATCTGCTACATCGGCCGCATCCGTTTAAACCTTCGATACACGGTGCCATAAATCAACTTGGCATCTTCGGAGAGGTGGACGGATAGCACCAATTAGCATCTGCCCCCAGATTCAGGCAAGACAGTCCGTCTTCCCGGTTTCCGACAGTGAACACTAACCAAGAAAGTCCAAATGTTGGAACGTTCGAAGCAAGAGTCTACCCCGGACTCTCAGAGAGACAAGACTTGGAAAAACAAGCGGGACGACAAATTTTGAAGTGGGAATCCCAGTAGTACCGATGTCTTCAATGCATCCGACAATGAAGAAAGGTGAAGGGCGGGCGAATCCAAAACCAACTGGTCTCGAAAGCCAGTGCTGGTAGGAGAAGGGCCTTCCCTGGAGGAGAAAAAGAGCAAGGTTTACTGTTTCAGGAGGGATAAGGTCCGAAAGATATTTAAAGATTCCTTGAACAATGGTCTACAATTGCCAGAGTCGAAAAGACCTCAAGAAGCAAAAATGACGGACAATCCCCTGTATTGCCCGTACCACCGAGTAGTGAGCCATGCGATCGAGGATTGCTATATCTTTAAAGACTGGGTCGAGAAGCAATACAAGGCTGGAGTGATCGAGCTGCCTAAAAGTATGTTGGTGAACAATCAAGTTGCAACCATCAACTTTATACAGACAGAAGCTGAAGCCTTCTGGGAGCAGACAGCCGAACCCGCTGCCCTGAGAAATGAAACCAACTCACCGCAACCCCCTTGGAGTAAGCACATATCTAATAAGACGAAGAAGATGCTAAAGCTACTTCAGAAAGAGCCCAGGACGGAATGGGAAGAGCAGAAGAAGCCTACTATTCCAACTGCCAATACGGCTCCATCAAGCTCAAAATCCAAAAAGCTCAAGAAGAAGAAAAGTGCAGCTCGGCACGAAAAAGAGTCTGCAGGGAGATCGACCATTCAAAAATATATCGATTCCCTAAAAGACTATGAACAGAAGGAAAGAACTCTAATTCTATTGAAGGAGTTCCTCCCTATAGAAGCGTCTGAAATTCTGGAGGAGTTAGAGGAAGACTCTAATGAAGAGATCCCTATAGTGACCTGCTACACCATCCATCTTGACAGTGAATTTGAGAAGGAGCTCTGTTTTTCCGAAGAGGACGAGGAGCTCGCCACAAGGGCCAACCAAATCCAGCTCAGAAGCGGCAGGGCTCTGCCGCCAAATCAGGGCAATGCCCCAAAAGGAAAGGAAAAACATGTGGCTAATGAGGAAGATGGCAGAGAATCGGCTAATGAAAACTCAATTCCTTTCTCGGTGGACTATAATGTCTTGGCTCATCTCCGGAAGCTTCCATCTCTCCTGAGCATCTACGATGCCTTGGTCCTAACTAAAGAGCTTAGAGATATTCTCATTCACGCTCTACAAAACCCTGAGCGGTATCAGGCTCACTTTGCGGAAATCAATATGAAAGAAGCCCAGTACGCTTTGCATGCCGCCACAGTCACGTTTAAGGATGAAGACTTGCTACTGGGAATAACTGAGCATAATCGATCGCTTTACGTGATAGGGTACAGTGACAGAGACCGGATTAATCGCATATTGATTGATCCAGGGTCCTCAGTGAACATCATGAACTTGCAAACTCTGAAGAGTTTTTCAATGGATGTCCGACACCTGTCAAGGAAAAGGATTGTCATTCAAGGGTTCAACCAAAACTGCCAGCAAGTTCTGGGGTCTATAGCTTTGCCAATCAAATTTGGGGATCTGCAAACTGAAACTAAGATATACGTGATCGATACTGACATGTCTTATAAAATTCTCTTGGGGCGGCCGTGGCTCCACGATTACGGTATCATTCCGCCAACTCTCTATCAATGCATGAAGTATACTAAAAATGGCGAAGAAAGACGCATTGACGGAGACATCCAGCCGTTCGGTGTGCATGATGTCCGATATGAGGATTCTCGGTACTTTATGAACCACCAAAATACTAAGCCACAACTGACTAAGGACAGAGAGGCCCCAAAACTCAAAAGCAAATCTGAGCTAGCTGTCACTTTTAAAAGAAAAAACCCCAAGTGCGCCCGCGTTTCGGTAGTGACACTGATGAGTCCGACGCTGGAAGTCCGTCTTTCTGTAAAACTAGCCCTCGTTTCGGTAGCGATACAGACGAATCTGATACTGAAGTCCCATCTAGCAGCAAAGTCCGCCCTCATCTTGGCAGCGACACTGAAGAGTCAGAGGAAGAGGACCTGCCTTGCAACAGTTGTGCAGATTGGACCCCTATGCAACAAGCGAAACCACGAGAGACCTTCGAAATTATAGAAGGGTCCCTAGTTGTCACAAGGGTGCTGCAGCAGATGCGCAAAGAGCTCGATGCATTGTCAGTCTCTACCGTGGACCAGCTGAAAACTTTCTACGTTCCCGGAAAGAAAAGTGGACAGAAAGGTATCCTGTTTTATGGGTCAAATCCTGTTGTGCACCAAGACGATTTGTCTGTCGCGTGCCTTCCCTATGAGAGAAGTATAAGAGCCGTCCTCAATCCCAGATACTATGCGCCCGAGATGCGGGAATATTTCAAAAGGTGCGGATGCCAGTTATATCAAACGGAGTTTGAAGCAAAATTTTATGAAGGGCTATGGCATCCGCCTTAGGTCCGAGTACTCATCGATGGACGGATTCCAAATAGACGGGGCATAGGTTTCATCCAGCCTGATTCCAAGGCATGCTACATGATCCATGTTAGTGAAGCCAGCGAAAGATCAAATGATGATGACGAGCTAGCTGAGCCAGAAGAAGCTCCTCAAGAGCTAGAAGATGGCGGACAAGCAACCTTTGACGAGCTAACCGAGATTGACTTAGGAATGCCCGATAATCCAAGGCCGACCTACATCAGCTCACTCTTGTCAGAGGAAATGAAAGAGCAGATAATTGCCCTGCTGCATGAGTTCCTCAACTGCTTCGTGTGGACATACAAAGAAATTCCTGGCCTTTCCCCTAAAGTGGCCGTGCATAAACTGGCTATATCTCCTTATGCTAAGCCATTCAAACAAGCTCCTCGAAGAATGAGAAGGGAACTAGAAGAAAAGGTCATCGAGGAAACCAAGAAGCTCATCGATGTCGGCTTCATCAGGGAAGAGAAATATGCGGACTGGATCGCATGCATAGTCCAAGTGAAGAAGAAAAATGGGCAAATCCGGGTTTGTGTCGATTTCACGGACCTTAACAAGGCATGCCCTAAAGACGATTTCCCGCTTCCGGTCATGGAAATGATGGTCGATGACACCTCAAATTACGAGCTGTTCATATTTAAGGATGGCTCATCTGGATATAATCAGATCAAGATGTCGCCTGAAGATGAGAAACACATAGCATTTCGAACGCCGATCGGAATATACTGTTACAAGGTGATGCTGTTCGGACTGAAGAACGTAGGTGCTACATATCAAAGGGCAATGACCAATATCTTTGATGATCTGGTCGTCAAGGCTAAGGCCAAGGTCGATCACATCCAAGATCTTAGGACCGTTTTCACTAAATTGAGGGAATACGATCTGAAGATGAATCCTCTAAAGTGCGCTTTTGGCGTGTCATCGGGTAAATTTCTGGGCTTCATAGTCCGACATCGAGGGATCGAAGTTGACCCATCAAAGATAAAGGCCATCATGGAGATACCCATTCCGAAGAATCTGACGCAGCTAAGATCCTTTCAGGGCAAACTTGCGTACATATAAAGGTTTATCTCAAATTTATCAGGGAGATGTAGGCCTTTCTCAAAACTCATGAAGAAAGGAGCTCCTTTTGTCAGGGATGTCGAATGTCAAAAAGAGTTCGAAAGTATCAAACAGTACCTGTTGCACCCTCCAGTGCTTGCTGCCCCTATTCTAAATAAACCGTTGATTCTCTATACTGCCGCGCTAGATGAGTCACTCGGTGCCCTCCTTGCCCAGAACAACGAGGAGGGAAAAGAAAATGCCCTCTACTACCTCAGTCAAACTTTAGTCGGGGCGGAACATAACTATTCCCCGATCAAAAAGCAATGCCTGGCTCTGATATTCGCTGTGAAGAAGCTGAGGCACTATCTGCTTGCTTATCGGGTTATGTTGATCTCCAAGGTCGACCCGCTCAAACACTTAATGACCAAGGAAAGCCTAGCCGGCAGAATGGCAAGATGGGCTGTCATGCTACTTGAGTTTGACATAGTTTATACTCCTCAGAAAGCAGTAAAAGGGCAAGTCCTCACCGATTTCCTCGCTGCTCATCCTATACCAGAAGGGTGGCCACTAAATTGTGAATTAACCGATGAACAAATATTGCACCTCGAGAATAGCGAGCCATGTTGGGAGCTCTACTTCGATGGAGCCTCATCAATAATGACCTCCAGTAAATCAAGCGTCCTGGAGATAAAGGCAGGGATAGGATTGGTGTTCATCATGCCATCGATAGGAACCCTACGACGTTCTTTTGCTCTCACCGAGCCTCGCACAAACAACGAGGCTGAGTACGAGGCTCTGATAGCTGGCCTGGAGCTCGCTACAGAAATGGAAATCCTTCGGCTACGAGTCTACGGCGATTCCCATCTTGTTGTCAACCAAGTAAGTGGCGACTATAAAATATACAAACCCGAGTTAGCTCGGTACAGAAGCCGAGTGGTGGAACTCATGAAACGGTTCACTCACATTGAACTAATGAGAGTCTCCAGAGCGTTGAACGGAAAAGCCGACATACTCGCTCGCCTAGCTAAAGAGCTGGCTGATCCTGATATGGACGAAATTCTAATCACAGTCAGAAGCCGGAAATTTTGCCTCCAGCCACTTTGCGTGAAGAAGAAAGAGTAGAACAAGAGAATACTCCTGCCGAAGAAGCTTCGATCATCTAAGACGAGCCTGATTCGAGAGAACCCTTCATAGAGTACTCCGATACGACAAGCTGCCCGAAGGAAAATCTGCAAGGATTCAGTTGAAGAAGAGATCTCTCCGATACATGTTTGTAAATGACACGCTATACCGCAGGTCATATGACCAACTCTGGCTCAGGTGTTTGTCATTGGCCGAAGCCCAAAAGGTTATGAAAGAAGTTCACTCAGGCGTCTGCGGGGCTCACCAGTCCGGCCCCAAAATGCGGCTTCAGATCAAACGGTTTGGATATTACTGGCCCACCATGATAAGGGATTGTGAAGAGCATAAAAAGAAATGCCATCTCTGCCAAATTCACGGTGATTTCATTCACAAGAATCCCAATCCATTGCATCCTACGGTGGCATCGTGGCCCTTCGAAGTCTGGGGGACCGACATAGTTGGCCCAATTGATCCTCCGTCATCCAGAGGCCACCGGTTCATATTGGCCGCAACTGACTATTTCTCTAGATGGGTTGAAGCTGTCACGTTAAAAGATGTCAAGACAGAAAATATTCTGACGTTCTTCCGGCATAATATTCTATACCGCTTCGGTACACCAAGAAGAATCATTTCTGACAATGGGCCTTCTTTCATGAGCTTCAAAGTCTCAAGGTTCGCTACTCAGCACAAGATAGACTAGAGATATTCCTCCATCTATAATCTAAGGGCCAATGGGCTAGCCGAAGCCTTTAATAAAACTCTATGCAAGCTCATGAGGAAAAATACTTCAGCCAACAAGAGAGACTGGAATCTCAAACTTCATGAGGCATTGTGGGAATATCGTACCACGCATCGCACTCCAACTCAGTCCACTCCATACTCATTACTCTTCGGAGTGGAGGTGATCCCCCCCTCGAAGTCGAAGTTCCAAGCTTGAGAATTGTCGTCCAGCATGAGTTGACGGAAGAGGAAAACGTACTTCTTCGTCTTGAAGAACTTGACGCCCTCGAAGAAAGGAGGCTCGCGGTACAGCAAAATCTGGAGCTATATCGAGCCCAAATGTCACGGGCCTATGACAAGATGACCCGTTTCTACGCTTTCAAGAAAGGCGAATTGGTGTTGGTCCTAAAAAGGCCGATCATCCCCAATCGACATGCCAAGGAAAAATTCGAGCCAAACTGGGAAGGACCATACGTCATCGAGAAAGTGTTTGATGGAGGATCCTACCAGCTGAAAAATGCCGAGGGAGAAAGGCCCATGCCACCTATCAATGGCCGATATCTCAAGAAATATTACGCGTGAATGCTCCAAGTCGACGACGAATTGAGCACACAAGCCCTACGTTCTAGGTCATACATCCTGTAAAACCGTTTACAATCCACGAGCATAAACAACCCCTATCTCTCCCTAGTCCTGTCGGTGAGACTACTTTTAAAGTCCCACCAGCAGCAAAAAAAACGGTATGTCCACAAGAAAAACGAGCACGGATGAAAACCCGAAAAGGCTCCCTGAGTAAAAACAGCAGGACTGCCGGTGAGTTTGTGAAAACCCGAAAGGGCGCAAACTTGTGAAAAGAGATAGAATACACTCGCAAAGTCCTCTCGACCTTGTGAGGAGAAAATCCCCGCGTGAGATCCTTACGACTCACAAAGGAGCAACACACTTAGGTATCCCTACGATTTCTAAGGAGAAGATACAGCTGCGAGATCCTCTTGACTCATAAGGAGAAAATGCTTTTATGAGACCCCTACGGCTCATAAAATTGAAAAGCCTAAGGTGATAGGGATCTAAACCCGTTTCCTGAGCCATCGCTCCCTAACAGGAAACTGCAAATGATGAGTCGCTCTTGGCATTTCGCTTCAGTGTTAGCGGTGCTGATGCCGACCAAAAACCCAAATCCCAAGTTTTCCCAACGGTAAATGATGAGTCGCTCCTGGCATTGCTTCAGTGTTAGCGGTGCTGATGCCGACCCAAAAACCAAATCCCAAGTCCTCCCGGGGCAAATGATGAGTTGCTCTTGGCATTATTCCAGTGCAGCAATACTGATGCCAAACAAGATCCAAATTCCAAGTCCCCAAACGGCGAATGATGAGTCGCTCATGGTACCATATTCCAGTGCAGTGATGTAGACGCCAACCAAAATCCAATTTCTCAAAATTCTCCCGGCCCTACGGCCAGTCCCCAAATTGACTACCATATACAATCCACGGGCTCAAATAATTCTCATCACACCCAGGCCCTACGGCAATCACAAGCCCCACGGCTGGTCTCCGCCCTTGGAATTATGCTCCATTTGGGAAGACCCACTCATGTGTCCTCACGATACATGAGGAGAACAAACTTACGGGATCCTCACGACTCGTATGAAAACGCCTTCGTGGGATCCTTACGACTCACAAAGGAAAAACACACTTGGGAGTCCCACGACTCCTAAGGAGAAAGCACACCTACGAGATCCTTTCGACTCGTAGGGAGAAAATGCTTTTATGGGACCCTTACGGCTCATAAAATTGAAAAGCCTTAGGTGATAGGGACCTAAACCTATCTCCTAAGCCATCGCTCCACAACAGGAAAAGGCAAATGATGAATTTCTCCTGGCACATGTGCTTCAGTGTTAACAACGCTGATGCCTACCCTAACCCCAAAATTTCAAACTCCAATCCAATAGACCCCTAAGTCTTTAAACTGGGAACAGATGACCTCTAAGTCGTTAAACTGGAAACAGATGACCCCTAAGTCGTTAAACTGGAAACGAGGGAAATCCATTCATGGCAGATGATGATTCGCTCCTGGTACCATATTCCAGTGTAGCGATGCTGATGTCAACCCAAATCACATCAAATCAGCAAAACAACCAACGACCTCCCTGGCGGAATCAAGCTCCACCTCGGAAACAAGTCAAATCCCTGACACCGCTAGAAGCGGAGCAATTCAAATCAAGCACCGACCGCCCAAGTCGCTAAAAGTGCAGCACCGACCGTCCACGTCGCTAAAAGGGAAGCACCGACCATCCAAGTCGCAAAAAGGGTAGAACCGACTGTCCACGTCGCTAAAAGGGAAGCACCGACCGTCCACGTCGCTAAAAGGGCAGCACCGACCGCCCAAGTCGCAAAAAGGGCAGAACCGACCGTCCAAATCGCTAAAAGGGCAGCACCGACCGTCCAAGTCGCAGAAAGGGCAGAACCGACCGTCCACGTCGCTAAAATGGCAGCACTGACCTTCCAAGTCGCAAAAAGGGCAGAACCGACCGTCCACGTCGCTAAAATGGCAGAACTGACTGTCCACATCGCTAAAAGGGCAGCACCGACCATCCAAGTCGCAAAAAGAGCAGAACCGACCGTTCACGTCGCTAAAATGGCAGCACCGACCGTCCACGTCACTAAAAGGGCAACATGGACCGTCCACGTCGCTAAAGGGCAGCACTGACCGTCCAAGTCGCAAAAAGGGCAGAACCGACCATCCACGACCCTAAAATGGCAGCACCGACCGTCCAAGTCGGAAAAAGGGCAGAACCGACCGTCCGAGTCGCTAAAATGGCAGAACCGGCCGTCCAAGTCGCAAAAAGGGCAGAACCGACCATCCAAGTCGCAAAAAGGGCAGAACCGACCGTCCAAGTCGCTAAAATGGCAGCGCCGACCGTCCAAATCGCAAAAAGGGCTGAACCGACCATCCAAGTCGCAAAAAGGGTAGCATCGACCGTCCAAGTCACAAAAAGGCAGCATCGACCTCCACGTCGTTAAAACGAGAAGCAGATCAAGTCGACCTCCACGCGAAAGAAGATCCATCAATTTCATGCACACAACCCACATGTGTAGTGTGCATTTATTGATGGGGGGCAATTTGTTGGGGTCAAAATTTACACCCCGGTTGACCAAGTCAAAATCAAAGTCAACCCCAAGCCAAGTGGGCCCAAGCCCAGGTCAAGTGGGCCAATGCCCGGGTCGAGCTCGATCATGAAGCCGCCGGCCTCCCCCATACCAAAATAAAAATTTTGTAATAAAT
Source organism: Agapanthus africanus (assembly GCA_030015575.1). Lineage (NCBI taxonomy): Eukaryota > Viridiplantae > Streptophyta > Magnoliopsida > Asparagales > Amaryllidaceae > Agapanthus > Agapanthus africanus. The sequence goes on from JASDDO010000010.1 coordinate 11,756,281, forward strand.
AATTTTGGTGTATTTCTTTTATTTTTATTTTATGAATAAATGTAAGAAAAATGGGCATAAAGCCAAATTTTTGTAAAGCTCATGGCTTATGTGCAAAAGAAATAAGCACATGAGGCATGGGATAGGCAAAATGCCATTTTGTAAAGCCCAAAGGGCTATATGTAAAGTGTGTAGCCTATAAAGGCAAAAATAATGAAAATATTTCAACAACTTTTTCTTTCTCCAAAAAAAAAATCAAGATATGTTCTCTTTCTCCTTCCTCAAGGTTCTAAAATCTTCTTCTTTCTTTTGAATTAAATCAAGAGTTTTACTCTGCCTTTTCCAAAACTAAATAGTTTTTCACACAAAACCCACAAAGGGGAGCTTGGATCTTCCATCAGATCTTAAAAAGGAGAGATTTTTAAAATCTCACCCCTCTTGTTATCAAAGAGCCGGCCAACAAAGGGGGAAGAAGGAGACCCATCTCCTAAGACCTCACTTTAGGGAAGATCCAGGACTCAAGGGGAGAAGCCCCTTCATCAGCTTCAAAAATATCTTGGGAGTTTATATATATATATATATATATATATATATATATATATATATATAGAGAGAGAGAGAGAGAGAGAAAATAATAAGTATTTCTTTCTGGAAGTGCAACTCCCAGTGTAGTGACCAAGTCCCTTTTGCCGCCCGCGCCCGAGCGCCCACGTGCTTAGCATGTGAGGCACTAGCGCCCAAAGCGCTAGCACCCAAGTGTCCGAAGCGCGAGCGCCCGAGCGCCCACGTGCTTGGCATGGGAGGCGCTAGCGCCCGAGCGCCCACGTGCCTGGCACGCGCTAGCACCCGAGCACCCATGTTCCTGGCACGTGTGGTGCTAGCGTCCAAAGCGCTAGCGCCCAAGAGCCCAAAGCGCAAGCGCCCGAGCGCCAACGTGCCTGGCACGTGAGGCGCTAGCACCCAAAGTGCTAGCGCCCGAGTGCCTACGTGCCTGGCACGTGAGGCGCTAGCGCCCAAGGCGATAGCGCGAGCGCCCAAGCGCCCACATGCCATGCACGTGAGCCGCTGGCGCTTTCTCCCACGCATCCTTTGGATGCTCTTTCCCTTTATATATATATATATATATATATATATATATATAGACAAACATACACATACTCTACAACACTGTTCCCCGTTAGAAAGAATTTCTAACGGGGCACTGCCCCGCTCCCCGCAAGGGGGCTGCTTACCCCTTGACCCCCAGCCCGCTATCCGGGTAGCGGGACCCCCGTAAAAACTCTGCGGGGCCCCCGATTCATCCAAAATCCCTTTCAAAACACAACACACGTACACTGCACATCGAGTTCGCATGACCTGTTTGACCCGTTAATCGGAGGTTAAGGCGAAGGGTAATTAACGGCAGCTTAGTCCGCGACTGCCGGAGATTCGAATCCACACAATCAATAAACCCCAGCCTGTCCTAAGAAGGGAGAATCTGTAATGCGTCTGACAAGCGCACGCTTATTCCCATCTCAATGGGGTGATGAAAAACACCCTACAACATCGAAAAAATAAATACATGTAATGAAAGCAATGCCTAAACAGTGACATAACAGAAATGTAAATGGGAATTGTATAAGTGGCTATAGCTCTGGGTCTTCGGTGTACTTCTTATGGGCCTTCTCCAATTGCTCCTGACTGGTCTCGTACTCCTCAGTGTCGGGTCTTCCTGACAACATTCTAAAGAAGAAGAGAAACATGAATGTCGTCAGCGAACAATCGCTCGGTAAGTCCCAAAGAGGAGGAAGAAGTAGAATAGACAGAAAGAGAGTACAACTGTTATAATGTTGTTTGTTATGTTAACGTAGTTGTTAGTAGCTTGGTACAGAAGATGCCACTGTATACAGAGGAGTCTCACTTTCCCCGGAGACTAAGGTATCAGGAGTACAAGGCTCCGTCGATAATACCACGGAACAACGACATGGATGTAATTACGTCTTAAGTGACCACCTCGTGCCACCTTTAACATATTCCGTACCAGTCTACGCCTTTATAAACCCCGCGATGTCTTGATTGTATTGTTTGTATTGTTTGAATTGTATATTATATATAGACTAATGACTTGCCGAAATCATGATATCAGTAAATTGATGTAACTGGAGAATCATACAGATGGATGTATATCCATGACTCGGTTCAGTCAATATAGATTGATTAGATTGAATGGATGAATTCATGGATTCATGTCGAATTGAAGTTTATACTTGAATCATATTCATGTCAGATTGGTTATATCGAGACTCGGTCTGAGTCAGACAATTAGAAAAGAAATTGAATACTGAATTATGTTTTGGTGTTATCGGTAACCGCAGCACATGGACGGCAGGATTTGTGTCATTTTCAAAGACGATTACCATATTAATAACACCGTTTGTTAAGTTGTCTACCTTAAATAGGCAAGCACCCATATCTCCGGCTCCCTGAGACTCAAGAGACTGGTCCCGCTTAAACCTATGTTTACTAGGGTCCTTATTGTAATTTAGTATAACTTGAGGGGGTTTTATATAAAAATAATTTTGTATAATTTTCAAAATACACCTCAAGTATTTTATTATCGGCTTTAGAGTTTTCATGGATATAAATTTTATCAATGTGACATTTCTAGTGAATAAAACCTAATTTCATAATATATGGTATTTATTTGTAATATTGGAATTGTATGGTATTTTCTTGTAAATGAGATGTTTTTCTTGAATTTTGGAAATGTGGAATTTCATAAATATTAAAAATAGATATTTTGATATTAATTACATATATATTTATTTACTAAAAATATAAGTTTTATTTATAATAGAAATCATATTTTTTAACGAAAATTGTATTTTAAATCTTTCGAGATCGTATGCTCCTTGCGGAGGTCTGCATCTCACTCTACTAAGCCCGAGGATGTGCGATAATCCGTACCATCCCGAACGGGTTCCCCGAAATGGGTTGTTGAGGCGCATTTGCAAAGATTTGTTAAAATACACATCTTGTAGAAAAAGGTTTTTATAAGTCGGAAATAGTTATATGTAAAGTCGTATTTTCCCAAATCTATGTTCTCAAATTCTATCGTGCTATGTTAGATATGTGTGTTGTGAGGAGGTAGGTCATTACCTCGTGATTTTTCTAAAGTAATACGGTTAAAAGGTATAAACTTGTCGATATGAAACATAAAGGTATTTTAATGTAAAAATGGAATAAAACTTGCTATGGTTATCATTTTAATGTCAAACTTATTTTATTGTCTTAGTTAATGAGTATTAAACAAGATATAAAAAGTTGTAAGTTTGTTATTAAGAAAATATTGTATTTTTAAAAGAAAAGATAATCGGAAGCCGGATAACTCCGCTTCCGACACATTTTAAGAATTAAGAATTTGAGAATAGCAAAAGAGAGAGAGAATGCGGACTTACTGGATTAGGATCAAGAGAAGCGGAAGAGGAAGATTGGGGAAGCACCGGTGCGTCGTTTCATCGCCGGAAACTCCTCGGATTGCCGTTGGAAGTTTGCCGGAGTTTCACCCTTTGCTAACTCCACTTGCACACAAAAAGTCTTGGGAATTTTCTTGAGAGTTTGGGCAGGGATTTGTGAGTGAGGGGGGTGATTTGAGGGATGGTATTTATAAGAAAAACTAGGGTTTTAGGATAGTGAAAGTGTCACGACCCAAATGTGGCACGTGACCGGCACTTAAATCACGTGACAACTCAAGACATCAACGCGCTTTAAGTAAGCCAAAACCCGGAATCTAAACCTTTTTTTTGAAAAGTATTGGAGGTGAGGTTTAAATAATCAACCGATAATCGCGATTTAAATTAACATCTAAATTTAACTAAGTATGTTGAAAAGCCTTTGTGACGTTTGAAAACAATCATCACCTCCTTTGTATTTTTATAAAAACCCGATACAACAAAATGACATAGCATCCCAACGGAAGCTAGCTTTCACGTCTAAAAGACGGAACAACCAAATAAACTTATAACAGATGTCAACTCTAAAGAGTGTGACATCACCACCCATAAACTCTAAGTCTCGATTCTAAGTCCATAGTATATCATTTCTAAGTTGATGGAGTTTCTGCTAGATACAAGAATAAAAGAATAATCAAGAGTGAGTATGATACAATAATAACTCACTTACCCATCAATCCCCAAAAGAAGGTGTGCCCCAAACCGCTGATAATCCAAGCGGTAAAACCTGCAAGAATCTGTGGCACAACGGGGATGAGTTGCCAACTCAGTGAATAAAAGTGCATCTAAAATCGAAATGCATGACGATACCTAGGTCATAAGTATAGTACTATCATAATCTGTATCGATATACTATATGATATGCAAGTCCAACACTAGCTATCATGCAATCAGATGTATAATATTTCAATGTCATATGATTAAAACTCATGAATCTATTATCCCAATTGGAATTCCCTTCTTGTCTATAATGTCTGTACAAGTATATGCAGGTACTGTCCCCTAGATCAGTCCTGGTGGAATCCAATAATTTCATATCTACCGTATACCTCAAAATAATGATCACATCAATAAATATATGGATGTCCAGCATCGACATCGAAATCCGAAATCTCTCGTGTCTAGCATCGACACGTAAATACAGATACCGTTGACACCATCTTAACAGATGATCGCCACCCGATATCCCAAGCATCATTTCTCGAACGATCTTGTAATCAACAAAGCTTACCATGTATCCAACTGTTTCCCCACCGACTCAGTCTGGATAAAGCTGTAAATCCGCAACCGTATATCCACCGACTCGGTTTGGAATAAAACTATAAATCCGTAACCGTATATCCACCGACTCGGTTCGGAGTAAAAATATAAATCCAATCATAAAAATATCAAGTGAGGAATAAGAAACTTGCACAGATTGCATTGATGATATACTATATATGTTTATATATAACAGTGTCCCATACCACCGATATATATCTATATATATCATCAGGAGTAGAATACTCAGAAATCTCAAGAAATCAAATACATCATCTATATTATTACAATTCGTAACTTACAACAGGAATAAAGAAGATTACATAATTACAGATTTCAATTCTACTGTGTCATGGTACTACTAATGATGTGTAGTGTAGCATATGCGTCTGTGCTCGTGCAACATGGCAATCATTAGTATTTGTGCAAATGTTGTATGGTGTAACATATCAGCACGGTTCTATAGTGACATGGCAGTACCAATGAGGAGTAGTGTAACATATAGTTAAGTGCTTGTGCAGCATAGTACTCATTGGTATTTGTGCGGTGTTCTACCAGAGTGTGCGTAACGCGGAAACATATAATATAGAATACAGAATGCAAATCCTATAAGTAATCTAATCATAATTACTGTAATTACTTGTTATGAGCTATACCATTTTCTTTAGAAATGATCGGAGCGTTAAGTTTGAAATGAGGAAGCCGCCTTAGATTTAAAATAGATATTTTCTTTATAAACTGGCGCGCATCCTGGTAATTTATTTAAAAGACAACGAACCGTGGTTTTTAAAATAATATAGCTCATATCAGTATTACATCCTAAAACAGAACATAATCTATCTATACCCGTCAAAGAATAATTTGGCCGTTATTCGGCATACCAATTTCATCATATTCGATACGTATAATTCCTTATAATATAGCTCATCATATCGCTATATCCTTATCATCTTAAGTACGGCATGATTCCTCGTACAAACTCATTAATTCATATCCATATCGTACGGATCAAATATCACGTATCTCATTGAAACTACATATAAAACTTATGCACATGGAGGTATACAATACGCAATATCATATAAATGCTTTGACGAAAAGCTAAACGTAAGTAGATATCATAATAATAATTATAAGGTTGCGGGGGTGCTATACGCCATCCACCCGACTTCCCCCGGTAAATATAAATCTACTCACCAGAAATACGTCGTATCTTTTCAAGAATCGCCAATCCTTTTTCCTTTCCTCGCCGCCTCCAAAGTCTCCGTATTTGAATCTAATCATAGTAATAACTTGTATAAGGAAACGGCTATACTGACACGACAAAATCATGAAAACACAAGTCGTACGTTCTAGTTATATTGCATAGGATTATTTTAACTACCCAGCACTTGACCTCACTGGAATCCAACCCAATTCTGCATTGCGACAGAAAACAGATCGCGTCACGTTTTACTCGTGTCGTATTATGGTTTCTAGATACCTATTTCCGATATTTGCTCCCAGATTTTATATACAATTAAACTAACTTAAGTAAACAATACCAATTATCATATCACCTACACAGAGACCTACCACAAAAACCCAAAACACCCAAACCCTTTACAAATCCAGCGACGCCGGATTTCCCCCTATGGTCGCCGGCCAAAATCCGATCTCATGGGTCCGTTCTCCTAGGGTTTGTTCTATGTTCCACATACATCATTCTGGCACTGTTTGGTTAAGTTTAATTTACTCTGAACAATAGCAGATTTTAACAGTGTTCAGTTTTTCTAAAAATACGATATTATGGACACTTGATTTCCTATTTAAACAGATTACAGAATAATTTCCTACAGTAAGCAAGGGTTTTACCTACAAGAATATTGCTGGAAGAACACCCTCCAAGATGCACAAGCTCCTTGTCCTAGCTTGATGGTGAGAAATCCCTATACTTAGCTCTCTTCTTCTTCTTCTTGTTCTTCTTTATTTGTTCTAGTTTTCTTTATTTTCTTTTGAATTTTTCAGAAGTTTTAAACTGATTAAATGATCTGAACACCTTAGATAAGATGGTGAAGAGAAGGATGAGATGTAGGAGGAGGTGGCACCATGTAAGGTGTGGTGGTTTCATGCAAGAAGGAGGTGTGTTGTTGTTGTTGTGCATGAAAGGAAGTGGTGGCACAACCTTATCTTTCCAATTTAATTTATCTAAAGATAAATTCTGAACATAAACCTAATTTATCTCTTTTCCACTTACATCCTCAAAATTTCAAGTTTGCACATTTTTTCCTAAACTTTACAAAATGACCCCTCACTACCTAGTTTATTATATAAACACCATTTTATTAAAATGAAGCTAAATTTGTTATTAAAACTCTTGTAATTTATTTAGGTTGCATATTAAAATTATAATTTAATTTATCTTACATGCTATTTATGAAAATGTCTTACTTGGTTTTAATAATATTTTAATTTAACATTTTATTATTTAATTAATTACTTTTATTTATTTCTAAATTTTCAAGATGCTACAGAAAGGGTGTGATAAAAATTGTATTAAAAATGGATTAAATGGGGGTTTTAATTTACTCTGTAAATGGGCAGGGAATTTAAATAATACAGGGGTTATGGGGTAGGCCAAAGGGTGCAAGGGAAAAAAGAAAATGTGGAATCGGGCCGAGTTGACCCGGCGGCGCCGGACGTGTCAACTGCTTCACCGGCCCGAGTCGGCCGAGTCGGGGTCCATCTCTTTGCCACATGTCCCCGACGCTTGGTCTACTGCAGTGGACTCGTTTATTTTATGTGTGACTCTTGGTTTTATGGGTTGTGCACGTGTAGACTCTTGGGCTTCTAAAAAGATTAAAAGAAATCAAATTAAAAAGAATATGTGGTTGATGGGATTTGAACTCTGATACTTTGTAATAGCAGTGCAAGGTCTTACCAATGAGCTACAAAATCTTTCTTGCTGTTCAAAAGAAAATCAAATTTATAACTTGTGCTCAAGCTTAAGTACCCCTTTCTGCAATTTTTGAAAAAAATTGTACAGAAAGTTTAGGGGTGTTACAGCTTGACCCTTCTCCTTTCCTCCCTTTGGTATAAAAATCATCCTGGCACCCATAAGTACGGGCCAAGCTGGGTGTATGTTTCCTTTAGAAAACATAAGGAAGGGGCGGCCAGGTCGGGTGTCGTAGCGGTTCCTTCTTCCATCCATGATTGGAAAGAGAAGTTCATATTTGTTGGGCCACCTGAGGGTGAGAATTAGCCTGTGCCTGTACAGTGGCACAAGGTCGACCGCCCGCGGGTGAAACGGTCGTCCTCTCCCGAAGCGAGGGCGGTGTCGACATTGGAGCCTATCCAACGGGCTGATGTTTTGCTTTCCGAGCAGGCCCTCAGTTGGGTCGGACTCAGCCCCGCTCAATTCATGGGTAAGTTAGGAGCCTAGGTGACCGGCTTAGACTTGCATATTCTTTTTCTGTTTTTTCTGGCGTCACTAACTCCCTTTGTGCATTTTCCTTTTTTGCAGAACCTATGGACCAATCCAAATTCCTGGCTACCATGGTCGAGTAGAAGGGGAGGAAGGCCGGGGGCGCCGGCCCGTCCCGTCCCGCTACGAGTCCGGCCCCACTGGCGGCCGCCTCGGCTAGACATTCCACCACGTCCCGGGCTTCGGAGACCAGCCGCGGGGAGAGCTGGAAGCATGCTCGGGAGCCAGAGCCCCGGGTTTTGGAGGTGGAGGATGAGGCTGACCTCCCCGAGGTCCTCCTCAAGAGGCATACGAGGATGGTATCTCGATCAACGTCCTCCCCGATCTTCGTGTAGGAGGAGGATGCTTGTTTCGAAGTGCCCTTGGGGCTTTCCGTCGCCGACAGCTTGCTCTCGGAGATGGAACGATTGGACGGGGGCAAAATTCACCGGGGGACTCTCAAGGCCCAAGACGCCGCCATTGCTCAGGAGGCTGTTCAGGTCGGTATTCGATTTCCGTTTAGGTTCTTGCTTTGGATATTTTTTTCTAACCTCCTATTTCATCTTCCCCAGGTCTTCTAGCATTGCGCCCTCATCGTTAACATAGAGCACGAGAAAATTGCCCCGGCGATGCAGATGGCTAGTGAGTCTTCTTCGCGGGAGGAGGGCCTTTGCCGGGAGCCACGTCAGGCGAAGGAGAAGATCGCCGCCCTCGAAGATCGGGTGGCCGCCGAGGAAGGGGTGAACTCCAAATGCAGGAAGTCCATCCAAATTTTGAAGGAGTCCAACAAGGCCGTCGAGGCTAAGTTAGAGGAGGCCAGGGTGCTCAACGCCACGATGAAGAGGACGCGAGATGCCATTAAGAGGAAAAACGAGGCTGTGAAGGAAGGGATGAAGCTCTCCGACCTTCGGGCCGCAAAGGCGGTGGAGAGGTACAAGATGTCGGATCAATTCTACACTGACCTTGTTGACGCCTCGGTCCTCGTCTGGCATCAGGCTTTCGATGCCGTCAAGGCGTTGATACCGGAGTTTGCCGATGGCGGGCTCCAGCTCGAGTACCCCCTCGAGGATGAGGCGCAGGGGATGCCGCCGAAAGTGCTGCCCGGGGAGAGGCTCCCAGAGGGAGTGTTGGGGATAAGGCAATCACCCCGGCTCCTAGTGCCGAAGCTCTTGGTAAGGGCACCAACCTTAAAGCCACTATCCCGGCTACTGATGCTAGCACGGAGCAAATCGAGGTCCTCCCCAGTCCCGAGGCCTGAGCCTTTCTGCCTTCTTCTTCTTCTTCTTTTTTGTTTTAGAATCTTGTAAGCCTTCGGGCAATTTTGCAAGGCTGAGGAGCCTATAATACCTTTGTAAAGACTCCCAAGTTGTGAACAAAGCCATTTTGCACAAATTTTTGCGTGGCAATGTTTTCTTGTGTGAGCCTGTTAGCGTTTTCCTCGCCTGATGAGTCAGACTGCAGGTCGGTGACCGGTCCTTTACTTGGAGATCACACGTCAAGTGAAATCCAATTATTTGTCAAGTGTACAAAGGCCGGTGTAAGTCCGGTGTCCTTATGGCCCCGAAGTCGAGGTGGCGATCGCTCACTTAAGGTACGTCGGTTGGCTCCTTCAAGTAGAAAGGTATAGATTTGCCCACTCTTTTGAGTTAGACCAGTGACCACTTCTCTTAGAATGAGTTAGACAAGAGCCTAATTTGGATTAGTCGGCGTTTGTCGAGGTTGAAGGCTTCTGATCCTTAGTACAGATGGGTAGGAAGTTGCCCGCTAAGGATTGGCCGTTCAGGGAAGCTGTTCGTTGGCCTTTTGGTGAGGGCTTGATCTTTAGCGTCGGTGGGTAGTAAACTACCGACCAGAGATGGACCGAGCAGGGAAGCTGCTCGGTGGCCTTTTGAGGAACGCTTTGATCCTTAGCGTAGATGGGTAAGAAGTTACCCACTAAGGATGGACTGAGCAGGGAAGCTGCTTGGTGGCCTCTTGAGGAGGGTTTTGATCCTTAGAGTAGATGGGTAAGAAGTTACCCACTAAAGATGGACCGAGCAGAGAAGCTGCTCGGTGGCCTCTTGATGATGGCTTTCGATCCTTGGCATCGGTGGGTAGTAAACTACCAGCTATGGATGGACTGATCAGGGAAGCTGCTCGGTTTTGCGAGGCGTCACTCGACCTCCCCCGAGGTGTGAAAATCTGGAAGAGTGATCGTTGCGGGCGGCACGTGGCTGAAACGCATAGGTTAGGCGTTCCAAGATCCGAATCGTTCCGACTTCGGTCGGCCGTGAGGCACGGGATGCCCACCACGTGGCGGTCCTGTATTGGAAAAATTGAAAATATCCCAGGATTCGCGCCCATGTGCGCGCAAATTTCGGCCCTTGGGGGATTCTGTTGAGGCTATAAATAGAGAAGGAGATGGGTTTCTTTTAGCATTGCTTTTCTGAAATGGCTGGGCGCATCTACACGATTTAAGAGACCGTCACTTCCGATGTCGTCTACTTGTACAACCAGTCCCTTTCCGAGGAGACGTACCGGGATGTGGTCCAGCGCATCGAGGACCATTTCGGCCGTCTACTTCCTCGTCGGTCGTACCTCCTCCAATTGCTGATGTATGCAATTTGGAGGAGGTCCCCGGGGCTGTACAACCCCCTCTCTGAGGAGCTGCTAGATGAGGCGCTTGAAAAGATGCATACACTCTATGTCCTCGGCCTCATCTCGAAGAACATGCACGATCGATTAGTGGCCCTTATTTTGGAGTGTTTCCAAAAGAGGCAGATCGCGGGCCCCTGCCCGGCAGATGGGGGGCCTGGTGCTTCCATGGCATTCCGGGTATATGGGCAGCATTGGCGGGAGCGGGCTGAAGAAGCCAGGGCTCGGCTGGCGGAGATCTCCACGGAGTACCACCAGCAGTGCTTTCTCGACCCCGTACCCCCTTTGTTGTAATTTCAATTTTCATGTAAGGCTGAGGAGCCCACAATACCTTTGATAAATAAAGTTCTCTTTTTGCGATGCACTATTGTTTCCTTTTTTTCTTCTTGTTGCGTTTGAGTAATTTTAGGAAACCTGTGACGTTTGAACCGAGGAAGAGGGAAACACATAGGAGGAGTTTCTTCTAATTCAAAAAGAATTAGAAAAAATTACATTGCTTTGGCAAACAAGGAACATATATTCATAGATACAATTTTCAAAGGTATAACTTGAGCTTCTCGGCGTTGTAAGGCCGTGGAAATTTGTGACCCGCCGCGTCTTGCAAGCGATAGGCCCCTCTGGGCAATACTTCGGAGATGAGGAACGGGCCGTCCTACTTCGGGGAAAACTTGTGCAACTTGCCCTGGTCAATGAACTTGTTCCGCCTTAGGACCAAATCTCCGGTCTTAAAGGCGCGATGCTTGACTCGTGCATTATAGTAGCGGGAAGTTTGCTGTTGACAAGCGGCAGTTTTGATCTGTGCCTGGTCCCGCTTCTCCAATAAGATGTCCAAATTAGTCCGGAGGGTCGAGGTGTTTGCTTCATCCTCGAAGTGCTCGACCCTGTAACTGGGCAACCCGATCTCTGCTAGGACCATCGCCTCGATGCCATAGCAGAGGCTGAAGGGGGTCTCTCCAGTGGGGGTCTTATTCGATGTGCGCAAGGCCTATAAAACCAGGGGTAATTCGTCGACCCAACTGCCTTGCCGTCGTTCCAGGTGAGTTTGATGACCTCGAATGATGTCTCGGTTAGAGACCCCGGCCTTCCTGTTGCACTGGGGATGTGTGACCGCGGCAAACTTCATCAGTATATGGTATTCGCTGCAGAATCCTTTAACTTTGTCATTTTCGAAATTCATCCCATGGTCGGTAACGATACACCTCGGGATCCCGAACCGGAATATTATGTTGTTCCGCAGGAACTTGATGGTCGTGGTAGCATCCGGTTTTCTGATGGGGACGGCCTCGATCCACTTCGTAAAGTAGTCCACTGCGATGAGGATGTATTTGTGCCCGCCCGTACCAGTAGGGAGTTGGCCTATCATGTCCATTCCCCACTGGCCAAACGACCATAGGGTGGTCAGGGCTGTTAGCTCGGTAGCCGGAAGACGGGGAATGCTGCCATGGAGTTGGCAGCTTTTGCACCTTCTAACGAGCTTCTGAGCGTCTCGATGGATGGTAAGTCAATAGTATCCTTGGAGTAGCATCTTCTGGTCTAAGGTGCGGGCCCCTTGATATGCTCCGCCAACCCTTTCATGAACCTCACGGAGGACGTACTCAGTCTCGTGGGGGTCAACGCACCGAAGCAGAGGTTGAGTAAAGGCTTTCTTATAGAGGTTTCCACTGCTCCAAACGAAATGGAGGGATTTAGCTCGGAGGCGTTGTGCTTCCCCTCGATCTTCTGGGAGCGTACCCTCCATCAAGAATTCTATGAGGGGCTTCTTCCAATTTCGGTCTTCTTCCCGGGTAGCGCAAACTTGAAGTTTTGTCGCTCTTTCTTCCACGCTGGGCCGTGGCAAGATCTCGAATATGATATTTCTCTTGTTGTTGGCCGTATAGGAGGAAGCTAGCTTGCTCAGAGCGTCAGCCTGGGTGTTTAGGTGCCGGGGGATCTGCTCCACTTGAACTTCATCGAAGTCTTTTCATAGTCTTCTTACATCGGATAAATATTTCACCATCAGAAGCTCCCATGCCTCGAAACGGCCAGTCACCTGGACCATGAACAGGGCGGAGTCACTGCGGATTCGAACCGTCTTCAGCTCCACTACGGAGGCGATTCGTAGTCCAGCCAGCTAGGCCTCATACTCCACGGCGTTGTTTGAGGCATTGAATCCGAGCTTCGAAGAATACTCCATTTCTGTCTCGTTCGGCCCTTGAATGATAAGGCCGGCACCGCTCCCTTCCTCGGTAGATGACCCATCGACGTAAAGGACCCAATCGGGGACGGAGTCGGGCCTCTCCTCTATCTAGGGTTAAGACCGGGGCCAGCGCCGATACTGTCCCCTTGTTAGGGATAGCGCATTCGATAACAAAGTCAGAAAGGACTTGTGCCTTGATAGCCTGCCTTGGACGATACTTGATGTCGAATTGAGACAACTCCCACCTCCATTTTTCCAAGCGACCGGATGACTCGGGGGAGGCGAGAATAGCCCCTAAGAAATGCTCGGTGAGGACAAGAATGGTGTGTGCTTGGAAGTACTGTCGTAGTTTCCTTGAGGCCACGATAAGCGCCAAGAAAATATTTTCTATCGCTGGGTACCTTGTTTCCGCGTCCTTAAAGACATGGCTTACGTAGTAGACCGGCTTCTGGACTCCTTCGACTTCTCGGACGAGCACCGAGCCTGCAGCCTGATCGGACACCGCTAGATACAGTGATGGCTCATTTCCTTCAATTGGCCGGGTGAGCAGTGGGGGAGTCGCCAGGTGCATTTTCAATTGTTCGAAAGAGATCTGACACTCCTCCGACCATTCGAACCTTAGGATCTTTCTCAGGTCTTTGAAGAATGGGAGGCATTTTTCTCCGGACTTTGACATGAAGAGACTCAGAGCGGCTACTCTCCCAGTGAGTCGCATGATTTCGACGTTGGTCTTTGGCGCGGCCATGTTGAGGATGGCACTGATTTTCTCCGGGTTAGCCTCGATTCCTCGATGGGTAACCATGAACCCGAGGAACTTTCCACTAGTGACCCCGAACACGCACTTGGCGGGATTCAGCTTCATTTTGTATTTACGGAGGATGTTGAAAGTCTTGCCAAGATCTTTGGTGTGCTCATCCGACGAGGCCGACTTAACGAGCATGTCGTCGATGTAAACTTCCATGTTCCTCCTGATCTGTGGTTTGAACATCCTGTTGACCAAGCGTTGGTATGTAGCCTCGACGTTTTTGAGGCCGAAGGGCATCACTTTATAGCAGTATACCCCCCGGTCCATTGTGAATGCGGTGAGCTCTTCGTCTGCCGGGTTCATATGGATCTGGTTGTAGCCGGAGAAAGCATCCATGAAGCTGAGTAATTCATGGCATGCCGAACTGTCAACGAGCTGATCTATCCGAGGGAGGGGATAGTTTTCTTTAGGGCAGGCCTTGTTGAGATCTGTAAAGTCGACGCACATGCACCACTTCCCGCTTACCTTTTTAACCATTACCACATTTGCCAACCATTCTGAGTTGGTCACGTTTCGAATGAAGTTGGCGGCAAGCAACCTGTCAACTTCGTCCTCGATCGCCTTTTGTTTGATCGGAGCGAAGCTTCGTTTCTTCTATCCGACGGGTCGGAACGTTGGGTCGATCTCGAGATTATGTGATATTACCTTGGGGTCGATCCCTGGCATGTCGGCGGGCGCCCAAGCGAACACGTCCGAGTTCCATCTGAGGAAGTGGACCAAGTTGTCGCGCCAGGCCCCCGTTAAGAGTGACCCGATTTGGACGGTTCGTTCATTGTCCCTTTCGACAAGGGGGGCCTCTGTTAGCGGCTCCACCGAGGCCCTTCAGATTTCTTTTTGTTCGTCCCGAGTATCCAAGGACCCCTGGAAATCACCCGTACTTTCAAGGTCGTCGCTTCGTTCCTCGGGCGTAGATGTTGATGTGAAGCAAATCTTTGCGGTTTGCTGGTTCCCGTAGGCCTGGCCTATTCCTTCTTGGTCGAGTGCAAAATTGATCGTGAGGTGGTAGGTCGAGGTCTGGGCCTGAAGGGAGTTTAGCGTTGGGTGTCCCACGAGGATATTGTAGGTCGATGGAGTTCTAGCGACGATGAACTCTACTGGTACGGTTCGCATACGACCTGCCTCATCGATCTAAGTAGGAGGATGACCACTCCTTCTGTCGGGATGGAGTGGTTAGTAAACCCTGACAGGATATGGGCGGTCAACCTCAGATCCGCCGAACCGGGGCCCATACACAAAGAACAGTCGTAGAAAAAGATGTCTGCCGAGCTTCCCAAGTCGACCAGTATCCTCTGAACCTCGTAGCGGTGGACCGTTGCTGTAATCACCAGAGGGTCGTTGTGAGGTAAGAATATTCCATGGAGGTCCTCGTTGGTGACGGTGATGGGCTCGGCTGCTTTGTTTTTCTTCCGGGGGTGGCTGCTAGTCCCCTCGACTTGCAGGAGGTGTCGAATCTCGCCGGTTGCAGGCGCACTCCCCGTTGATACGACCATGATTTAGCCGATTTTCAACTCGCCGAGAGGGGGATGGTTCTCTTGCTCTCGGTCTGCTTGTCGCTTTTCCCACAAGTACTTTGCCAGGTGCCCCGAGCGAATCAACTTCTCGATGTAGTTGCGGGGCTGTTTGCAGTTCTCGGTAGGGTGTCCCTGCGACCTGTGGAAGGCGCAGTAAGGGAATCGTGTCTGTTTGGCCACCCTATTGGTGACCGGATGGAG
This sequence comes from Agapanthus africanus, assembly GCA_030015575.1. Lineage (NCBI taxonomy): Eukaryota > Viridiplantae > Streptophyta > Magnoliopsida > Asparagales > Amaryllidaceae > Agapanthus > Agapanthus africanus. Next base: position 11,771,780 of record JASDDO010000010.1, read on the forward strand.
CTTAAAAAATAGCTCTCCCTTTTCCTCCTCCAACAGCTCAGTCTGGGAGATGTTGAGCGGAGTATACTGCTGGAACTTCGGGAGGGGTATGGCTTTGGCTGGTCAACCTTCTTTTTCTCTTCTCTACCCCTCTTCTTTTGATCGGCCTGGTCGCTCCGGGGCATGTTCGCATTTCCCTCAGACTCGAGATGGAATTCATGCTCGGTCCAGGCTTTGACCTCGGCCATGGTCTTAGGTTGCGCTAATGTAAAAGAGCGGAGCCACTCCTTGTACCTAAGACCTGACCTAAGGGCCGTGATGACAGTTTCGTCCCGGTGCTCTAGGACCTCAAGAAGAGCGTTGTAGAAGCGGGTGACGTATCCTTTGAAGGATTCCTTGTCCCCGCTCTTTATAGTGAAGAGGTAATCGACGGTCCGGTTTTGCTGTCTTTTCCCGACGAAATGCCCGAGGAACTGGGCGGCCAGCTCAGCGAAGGTAGAGATGGAGCATGGCGTGAGTCCTCGGAACCAATCTCATCCGGCGTGGATGAGAGCGGCGGGGAACGCTCGGTATTTGGCGGCGTCAGAGTTATCCTGGAAGCTCATCCCCGCCGTGAACGCGTCTTGGTGGTCTTTCGGGACGGACTTTCCGTCGAAGAGGGCCACCTTTAGAGGCTTTTTTCTAGAGGATACGCGGACAACGAGAAGTTCTTCAGTGAATGGCTTCATAACTGAGTCGGCGGCATACCTGGACACCTCGGTTGAAGGACAAATTTCCCGATGTATACCTTCGATCTTCTTTTCGAGGGCATCGAGGCGGTCGTTGTATCCCGAGGATTCGGCGTACTCGGAGTTATGGCCCCTCCCGCTGGCGGCCTGCGCCTGGCCGCGGTTCCGGTTCTGTTCTATGAGGATCCTCAGGTCCTCTGGTGAGGTCGTCCTCGAGCCACCGTAGTGAGTGCTGCCCGCGCGAACCTGTCGATGGAGAGGGTGCCGGCCATGCCTGGGAGCAGGCGAGCTGACTGACACCTCTTCGGGAGGGACATGAGCGCGATGGGCCTCGGGGCAGGGTGCTCTTTCGTGAGACCTCGGCATGGAGCTATGAAGTGCCCAGCAGGTCATTGAATTGGTCACCACAGGGGATCTGTGGCCGCCGGAAATAGTGAGACGCTGTTCAGTCGTGCTAGCATGGGCAGTGTCATCTCCCCCTCTGCAGTGGTCACGGCCCCAAGGTGGGGGAACGGTGACCCGGGGGGCTTGTCCAGCTGTTTGAACATGCACAAGGGCATCCACGATGGACGCGAGCCTGTCGATCCGTGCAGACAGGGCGTGAACGGCGTTAGGGGGAGGAAAGGATCCGTCTGTGCCTCTATTGTGGGGAGGACGGTGGATAGTGCTGGGATCGTCGCGATGATCACTCGCCTTCAGCTTGAGATTGGAAGATCAACTTTCGATGAGTGGAATTTTAGAGATTCCCACAGAAGGTGCCAACTGATGGAGCTCTGGATCTCCTTCAGATGTTGTCTTCCGACGATCTGCCGACAACGTTGGCGAACGGCTGAGATTGGGTTTGAGGAAGGTCTCCTGAGGCGTGTGGATCTCAATGGGTTTGGTTTGGTGTGAAGCCGAGCTACCTGCAAAGAAGTCCCGGGGTGGTTGTACTACCGTGGACCCTCCGACGATCAAGTTAGTCGAGATATTTGGGCAGAGTAGCGGCCTATTGGATAAGAATTGCCTTACCTGAGTCATCTAAAAGACGGGTTTATGCAGCGGCAGCCATGGGCTGGTGGGCGCGAGATTTTCACCGGCCGTTATGCCTTTGGCGTTACGCCTGGGAGAATGGCGGGATCCCCCATTAATGACAAGATACGCTCGTTAATGGGGGGGATGCAACGGAGTGGAATGCGGGATCGTGGGGCGGCGGATATCTAGGGTCTGGCGAGATTCACGGAATCGTGGCGGAGACGCCTGTGATCTATGTTCTGGGTCGCTCAATAGGACCGGGGAGGCTTAGCTCGGCGGGAGGCTCGGAGGTGAGCGGGAGGCCGAAGAAGCTCGGTTCTGTGATAGCTCGGAGACAAGCTGGGAGGGCTGAGGAAGCTCAGCGTGCAGGAGGGCTCGGAGGTGAGCCAATGGTCGTTTACTTGGCGACCACAGGACTGTTTAGGGAATCCTCGAAGGTCGGGTCCATGCAGCGGAACAATAGCCCCGTAGGACACTTCCAATGTGTAGTGCTTGCCCGGTTTCCGTGTGCATCGGGACACATCTTCCGCCATGTGTCATGATCTGGGGAGCTCCCACTTATAAAAATCTTCAGGAGGAGAAGGAGGAGGTGAGGTAGGGTCGATGAGGGGACGAGGTGATCGGCGGTGGAGGCGAGTGCTTAGGTTCTTGGGTGTTGGTTGCAGGGATGGGTTGCGTTGGTGGGTGCTCGGGAGTTGTGGGGGTCTCGTCGGGGATGAAGGGAGAGAGGAGGAAGTGGTGAGGGTGAAGTCAGGGTAGTGAGATGATCGGCTGAAATGGAGCGGCGTAGGCTAAAATTTGGGTTTGGGTGTTTCTTGGGTTGCTCGGGGGTTCATGGGTCGTCGGGTATTGAAGAGGAGGAGAAGAGGCTGAGGAGATGATGACGAGGGCGAGGAGATGGTGAGGTTGGGACGGTCGTGCGGAGGTCGGCAACGAGGGCTAGGGTTCAGGCATGGGTTTCTCGTGGAGACGGGGAAAGAGAAGAGAAGAGGAAGGAGAGAGAGTTAGGTTGTATATAAAAATATATTTAGGTTAAATATTATTATACAAATATATGTAGAGAGAGACGGAGAGGGACAGTGGGATCGGGGCGAGAGAGAGAATTTTGTTTAAGATTTATAATATATATTATATATTTATATATATTATGTATATATTGTTAACTGTTAAGGTTATATTAAGAATTATAATATATATTCTAGGATATTATAGCTAATACAAAAAGCACTCTGAAAAATATGGATCATTTCTAAAAATCTAGTTTTAAAATACGGATAATATATGTATCAGCCAAAACCATAATGCGATATCCGGTTAAATAAAATATATGCCTCCAAAAATGGATACACATAAGAACACGTAGCGAATTTGTTTCTTCAAACTGGAAGTGAACACGATGTCAAGATGCAACCATAGGGTATGGGGTATGATAAAGGCCATTCTAGATATTAAAAATATTATATTTGGTTATGATTTGTATTATTTAAAATATATGCAGATGCTAAATATATGATACATGTATATAGAACTTATATGTGTGTACAGATCCTCAGTACTAGCAAGGATATGTCGTAATCTAGAACCAAGATGATTTCAAGCATACAGGTCGGGTCGAATACTAAACACAGATATGCTATTCGCACCCAAAAACAAACATGAACAAAGAATTGTCACAAGATTAGGAAAACCCAAATCAAATACGGTATAAATGAATTAGGGTGTTACACCTGGATACCCTTCTAGGAGGCACCCAATCCAATCTCTGGGGGCACCCGTCCCGGGTACCCCCAAGTCGCATTTTCCTTTTAAAATAGAATAAAACAAAAAATATAGTAAAATATAAGTAAATATAAAAGATGAAATAAACAAACATGCATTCGTTCTTTTCAAACATACACACATTTCACATTAAGTTCGCATGATCGCAAGACCCGCTAATCGGAGGTTCACTTGACTCAAAGCGAGGGATAATTAACGACAGGTTTGTCCCCGACTGCCGGAAGTTAGAATCTCCACAATCAATAAACCCCGCCTACCCTACACAGGAAGAATCTGTATATACCTGACAAGTGAGCGTATCCATCCCAATGGGTGACGAAAAACACTCTGCACACACAAGTTCCTTGGATTTCGATTTTTCTCGAGTTTTTCGACATTTCGCATGCTATGATACACGAATTTCGCGAATTTCGAGTTTTCACGAGTTTTTCGACATTTCACATCCTATAGCTTACGAATTTTGTGGATTTTTATTTTTCTCATGCGATTCAACATTCGCATGTTATAACACACATTTTTTTGTAAATTTATATTCTTTTGTTTTGCAAATTTTTAGTTTTCTTGAGTTATTTTATATTTCACATGCTATAGCACACGAATTTCTCAAATTTTTATTTTATTTCAAGTTTTTCGACATTCACATGCAACAAGAACACAAATTTCACGGGTCTTGAGTTTTCTCAAGTTTTTGGACATTTTGCATGCTATAGCATACGAACTTCACAGATTTTTATTTTCGAGTTTTCAATATTTGTGTGCTACACATGATATTTGCAGATTTTAATTTTTCTCGAGTTATTTGACATTTTGCACGATTTTTAGTTTTCTTCAGTTTTTCGACAATCGCATTCTATAGAACATTAATTTATTTTTAGTTTTCTAGGTTTTTTCGGTATTTTGCATGTTATACAACATAGATTTCACGGATTTTTAGTTTTCTCGAGATTTCAATATCCCGCCTGCTATACCTTGTGAATGTCATAGATTTTTTGATTTTTTTATCAACATTTCACTTGCTATAGTTATTGTTTGTTTGTTATCAATAAAATTCTATATAGTTATTTTATCCAAATATTTAAAATAATAATAAGTTAATTTTGATCCACCTCTACACATGCATTTACAAAATTAAATAAAAAAAATTATCTCAAAAGAAGCTCCATAGAAATAGAACAAGGGTCTTTTACTTCTTGTCCACCCCCCACCCCACCCCACCCTAGCTAATCACTTTCTAGCCCTCTAAAACTTGGTATTTATTTTTTTACCCTCCAAAACTAATAAAATACATCATTTTACCCTCCTTAATGATTTCCGTCAGAAAAAACTCTATTAACTTTAGTTTTAACTTTTCTCCATATATTTTAGGTTTATTATTACCTGAATACAACAAATAAGAAACTTTTACGACTTCCGTTAGAAAAAACCCCGTTACCTTTAGCTTTAACTTTTTCTTATAGAATTTTGGTTTATCATTTACCTGAAGACAACAAGCAAGACTGCAGAAGTTGTTTTTGTGGTCTCACTTGTGGTCTTTTGGTAAATGATAAACCTAAAATGTATGGAGAAAAGTTAAAACTAAAATTAATGGGGGTTTTCTTGACGAAAATCATAAAATGGGGTAAAATGATGTATTTTATTAGTTTTGGGGGTAAAAAGTAAATACCAAGTTTTCGAAGGTTAGAAAATAATTAGCTATGTTTTGTGGGAGGGCAAGAAGTTAAAAGCCCATAAAATAATCAAATGTCATTCCAATACTTTTAATCCAAATCTAACTCCAAAAAAAAAGTCTCAACCCAAAAACAGGTGGAGCACATAAGTAAGAATCCAAAACGAAATCCAACTCGAAATCCAACTCGAAAATCCAAATACAAAAAATTGTCTGATAAAAACAATTGTCCAAGTCATATTTAGAATCCAAATTCAATAACACCTTGGGATTGATTTCTCAGTATATTTATAAAAGCAACATTCATAATGTTTTATGAAATAGGCTTATGAATACAAATTAATAAGTGAATGGCTCTAATGGAATATAATCCATTAAATAGAATAGATTTAAATACCTTTAATTTTAAATGAGGATAAATAAGAAAAATTTTAAGAAAAAATTACAAATGGACATTATGGAAGGCATTGAAGGATTATTCCCATAAGAAGTTCTAATTGAAATTAATAAGTGGGCATATAATCACAATTATAACGTAATAGTATTAGGATGCATGCAGTTTATGAATAAAATATAATTAGTATATTTGAAAATTAATGAGTCTTGATCATAAAAAATACCTTTTTCTCATCGATGCGCATAGCATTATAATAATCTGTCCATTAATATGAGCGAATTAGGAGAATCAAACCGCATATTGAGCTTCTTTTTTTTCCGGCACTGGTCCGTAAGCCTTAACCTAAGCACACAACATCCACATGCACATGACACACACAAGCACAAAACACACACGCGCATCCTGAGGATCCACGAATTTGCCCCGAAAGCATTAATTTGTGGCCACTTCCTCTCTGAGGTTTCTAAGGTTTGAACCCCACACTCTCCCCGTACCAACTGAGCTATTGCTGGTTACTATATTGAGAAAAAGATATTCCTATATTGAGAAAGAGAGATACCTAAAACATATTATTTACTTTTTAATATATGTATCCTTTTCAACATTCGCATGTTCTACGACATGAAAGTTACCGATGTTCATTTTTTTCTTTGAGTTTTTCCATATTCGCTTGCTATAGCACACAGATTTCGCGGATTTACAATTTTCTCAAGCTTTCACATGCTATACCACATCAATATTATGGAAACCTTGACACCGCAATAGCAAACGAGTACTAATGATACTTGTAAGTATGGATTCCCCCGTTGACGGAACATAGCAGATAACGTGTTACCCATGTATGCCAACTAGATTTCTGGAGGCTACTGAACTGGAATAAGTATAATGCGAAGGGAACATCCTCGGTACCTCGCCTTCGAGGCTTAGTCCGAGGAATAGGCTTCGACCTCTCGGGGCCTCCCCCTGAGTGCATTCCCTCTTCGACCAACCACCGGTCAATGGCTCATCTCCGAGCTATCATAGAGCCGAGCTTTCTCAACTTCCCCTCTACCGAGCTCCCTCGTAACAGTTCCTTTGTAACGGCTCTGCATCTCCCGCCACGATGGAGTCTACCACCTCATGTCTCGCAAGCGTATCTCGCTATCAATGCGAACGTGATACGTGGACGGAATTGACGGCGAGGATCTTGCAACGGCTCGCACCATACGACCCCTATATAAACTCTTCCCCCAAACGATTCAGATAAGGCAATCCAATACGCCGCTACTCCGCCAAAATATTCCCTGGTTCTAATTTGATCGTCGGAAGGTTCTAAGGTGGTTTCCTATCCCGGGACTTTTTTTGCAGGTAGCTCAGCGACAACACCGCCCGACAATCCCATTAAGATCCACACTCTCTCCAAATCTTAGCCCTTTATCTCGCTCTCCACCAGATCTACAGAGGACAACATCTGAGAGAGATTTTGACCTCCATCAGTTGGCACCGACTGTGAGAAGGTGTCATGCCCCGCTTCCCAAAATGTGCAGACTACGGCACGTAATAAAGATAACCATGCTACCTATGGTTAGGAATCATCCCTCCAAAGTCACATTACGGCTGTCAAGAGGATATCAAGAACAGTAAAATAAAAAATCTAGCTAATACATGTCCATTTGCCACAATAAATAAAATCAGAAAACTGCATAAAGCGGAAATGAATCAAAATCCAAAAAAAATATCTGAAATAAGTCCCAATGTGGGCCTACATCAAAAGAAATAAAATTGCGGAAATAAATAAAGTAAACATCTCTAATAACACACGTTCAACTCCTCATTGCTCGACTTGATTGCTAAAGTACTCTTTGATCAGCCTGCGATAAAGGTAGAGAAACTGGGCCATGCAAAACCCAGACGTCAGTGCGTCATAATATCAAAAATAGCAGTAATAGCCAGGATAGGATGATATGATTAAACAAGAATGCAAATAATAAACATGGATATAAACAGTGAGCTATGTGTATGTATGTGAATGTCATATGTATTCTAAAACAATGCCTATAAGTTATCTATTCTAAAAGTCTTTAAAATTAGTTTAATAGAATCATCGATGTAATTCAATAGTATCCTGTGCATGCCCGGGACCACTGTCAAGACTCTCGAGCTGAATCCGAGACGTACCGCTAAGCAGTAAACATGTATCATGTACAGACGAATGATATCAGCAGCAACTTTCCGGGGATGGCCGAGCCTGTAAAGACTGATCAGTATAAGTATCCAACTACTGAGTTACAAGTCATATTTCATTATTGATTTCCCCTTACCCCAAGGTTATGTGTTCAAGTCAGATATTGATGATAAGTGTCCAATGCCAACACAGGATCAAGCAGGTTCAAGTCTTGTCTATGTAAACAACATGTCACATCCGTCAGGACAATAAGTCAGGATTGTCGGTATTAGCAATAAGATCCAAGTAACAAGTTTGGTAGTGTGTCGTGAACATGTCATGCAATGTATTTTAACCAATAGATGCCAAATGTAAAATCAATATCGAAATATGACTAATGCCCGGATGCACATATATCTATCTGTAATAACCATTATACGTTCACTACCAAGTATGATACAAACTTGATAGCATGTTATACTGGTATAGTAGTATAATAATATCATGATGTTCCGGCATGCAACTAGATAAACAATTATTAGTACGGATACGAACGGATATCGTAAAACTGTAAATCGATAATATTTGCTGAATAATAAAACACATGCACTATTCTTATTCATATAGATATAGATATATTATAACATAGCACGTTGCAAGTTAAAACTTGCCTGATCAGATCTCACGTCGAGGTACGAATGCTACGTCCGACGTCAGATTAACGTCGCGATGCAAACTTATACGCCCAGGACTGGACCTGGCTGATCAGTGACGTGAAGTGATGATTAGGCTGGACGACGACGGTGACTGGTTCATCCGGATCGTCGGCGACGTGCGCAACTCCGGCAAGACGGCCTGAAAAATCAAGAAAGAAAAGAACAGGAAAAGAAAGAAAGAAAGGAAGAAGAAGAGTGGTGGCTGCTGCTGTTGGGTTCTGGGGTGGCGAGAATAGAGGCGAAGCGACGGCGACGATGGTGGGTTGCCGTCGGCGACGAGGGCAATGGGGTTTCTTGGGTTGCTGTTGGGTCTCCAGGGAGTGACGAGGGTGGCGGCGGCGGCAGTTTGTGGTGTCGGGGAGCGGAGAAGGAGGTGAGGAAGTGACGGTGGGGTGAGGGTGATGGCGACGGCGAGTCTCCGGTGATGGTTAACGGTGAGGTTGGGGTTTCTGGGGTCGGCGTCGAGGCTGTGCAAGGATGTCGTGGTGTTCGGGAAGAAGGAGAAGGGAAGGTGGAAGCGGAGGTGGTGAAGGTGGTGATGAGGTGAGGTGATCGGCGGCGGCGGTGCAGGCAAGGGCGAGGGTTAGGGTTTCCTCGTGGACGAGTGCAGAAGAAGAAAGAGAGAGGTGAGGTGTTATAGTATATATATATATATATATATATATATATATATATATATAGAGAGAGAGAGAGAGAATGGAGAGTGACAGAGAGAGTAGAGAGAGAAAAGAGAGAGAGGCTGAGAAAAATATTATTTAGTTAATATATATTATATATATATATTATATATAAACGGTTGCTTATAAAAATATTATAATATATATATTTTAGGTTTAAACAACTAATTTCAAAATGTTCCGAAAATTATCCGGATTTCTTCTAAAAATCTAGTTGTTAAATATGGAGAATATATGTAAAAGTTAAAAGTATAATGCGATATCCGGTCAATAAAAATGCATACCCCCAAATATGGATCTACGTGAATATACGCTGCGATCCAAACGAGTCTGTTTTAACAATATGGACATGAACATGATATATGGGTGCAACTCCATGATATGGGGTGTAATGACATGTATGACTAGATGTGAAAATATGTTATTTGATTTTTATTTTGTATTATTTAAAAAATATGCGGACAAAAAAATATATTATACATATATAAAGAATCTAGATGTGCATGAATCTTCTGTACTAGTAAATATATGAAGTAATCTAGAACCATGATGGGTTTCAAATATGCGGGTCGGGTCGGATACTAACCACGGTTACCAAAAGCACTATCCGCACCCAAAAGCAATAGTAATCAGAAATCTATCGCAAATTTTGAAATACCCCAAATAAAATATAGTATAATAGTGTTAGGGTGTTACATTATACCCAAATACAAAAGAATTTCGTCCTCAAAATTCCCGAAACAAGAAAAGACAAGCAAACACAGATCTAAGAAAAGAGTTGTGGAAACTTCTGTCGGATCTTGTCTTCACGTTCCCAAGTTGATTCTCCGTGCGAACGATTCCCCCATGAAACAAGTACTAGAGAGATAACTTTGTTCTTGAGGACCTTGTCTCGTCGATCCACAATCGCCATCGGTCTTTCTTCATATGTTAAGTCCTCCCTTACTGTCAGCTCCGAGTGATTTAGGACGTGCGTCTCATCTCTAATATACTTGCGGAGTTGAGATACATGAAATATATCATGAACACCCGCCAAGGATGGTGGTAAAGCCAATCGAGATATGCCACCTCTCCAACACGCACGATAATATCGAAAGGCCCTATGAATCGAGAACTAAGCTTGCCTCGACTACCAAATCGAATCACTTCTCTGGTCGGTGATATTTTCAGGAATTCAAGATCACCAACTGCGAATTCCAAAGGTCTTCGTCCAGTATTAGCCCAACTTTTCTATCGATCTTGTGCCGCCTTCATATGATTTCGGATCACGTTAACTTTCTCCACCGTTCCCATAATAAGATCCGGTCCCAATAATTCTTTCTTCAATATCGTCCCAAAAGACGGATGAGCGACACTTACGACCATATAATGCTTCGAATGGAGCCATCTGTATAGTCGCCTGAAAACTGTTATTGTATGAAAACTCCACCAAGTGCAAATGATCCTCCCGTGAACCCTTAAAGTCTAACATGCATGCTCTCAACATATTTTCAATAGTTTGGATCGTTCTTTCGGACTGGCCATCTGTCTGAAGATGATAGGCAGTGCTAAACTTCAAGTGAGTTTCCAAACTTTCCTGTAGACTCTTCCAAAAATGTGATAGAAATCGAGTATCACGATCGGAAACGATGCTCACAGGTACTCCATGCAATCTCACAATCTCCTGTATATACCTCTCTGCTAAAGCTTCCGTCGACTAACCAACTCGAAACGGTATAAAATGAGATGTTTTGGTCAATCGATCAACAATCATCCAAACTGCATTATTGCCCTTTGAACTCCGTGGTAAAGCAGTTACGAAATCCATGGTTATATGTTCCCACTTCCATTGAGAAATCGGAAGTGGTTGCAACAAACCAGCTACCTTTTGATATTCAGCCTTGACTTACTGACACACCAAGCACTTCGATACATAGCGAGCAATTTCTCTTTTCAAGCCTTCCCACCAGAAATGTTGTCGTAGATCGCTGTATATTTTTGTGCCTCCCGGATATACGGAATATGCGGAACTATAAGCCTCCTTCATGAACATCTCCTTTAGGCACACATAGATGACTACCATATCGTAACGAACCATCTTCATGAATTAACAAGTTCGTTCGAAGTCCCACTTCTACATGTTCTCGAAACTTCTGCAATCTTGGATCGTGCGACCGCGCTTCTTTAATGCTATCGATCAAGGATGACTATACTTACAATTGCATCAACTGTCCCGAAGAATGCGGTAGTACAATCTCCAACTCGAACCTCTGAAGATCATCTATAATCTCCTTCTGTGCAGTCAACATCCGTATTGTTGGCAACCAACTTAAAGCATCCGGCACTACATTAACTTTCCCGGAATGGTATTTTAGATCAAGATCATAGTCAGCCATCACCTCTAACCATTTATGATGTCTCATATTGAGCTCTTTTGGTGTGAACACATACTTTAGGCTCTTGTGATCGGTAAATACCTCTACCTTTTCACCTAATAAGTAGCGTCTCCAAATCATCAAAGAGAAAATCACTGCTGCTAACCCCAAATCATGAGTTGGGTAATTCTTCTCATGAGTCTTCAATTGTCTTGACACATAAGCTATAACCTTTCCATGTTGTATTAGAACACATCCCAAGCCTTTTCCAGATACGTCGCTGTGAATAGTCAACCCTCCGGAACCATATGGCATTGTCAAGATAGGTGCGGTGGTCAATCTTTACTTCAACGCTTCAAAAACTGACGTACATTTCTCTGTCCATACGAATGGTACCTCCTTTCGTGCTAGCTTGGTCAATGGTTTTGATATTCGAGCAAAGTTATCCACAAACCTTCTATAGTATCTGGCAAGCCCCGGAAAACTTATGATCTCCCCTACGTTCTTTGGAATTGGCCAATCATGAATAGCTGCAATCATTTCGGGGTCAACGGCAATTCCATCTCCGGATACGACATGACCCAAGAACTTCACTTCTTTGAGCCAAAACTCGCACTTGCTCATCTTAGCATATAACCTTTCTTGCCTCAACGTTTGCAGTGCGATCCTTAAGTGTTCTGCATGCTCATCTTTTGCACCTTGTATAGACTATAATGTCATCAATAAACACCACTATGAACTAGTTCAGGTACGGTGAAAAGATTCGGTTCATCAAGTCCGTAAATATTGCTGGTGCGTTAGTAACTCCAAATGGTATCACTAAGTACTCATAATGCCCCTATCGAGTTCGGAACGCTGTCTTGCAAATACCTTCTGATTTCACCCAAACATGATGATATCCGGATCACAAATCCAACTTCAAGAATACCCTCGCGCTACTGAGTTGATCGAATAATTCGCCGATGCGAAAGATTGGGTACTTGTTCTTAATAGTCACCCGATTTAATTCTCGATAATCAATGCATATTCTTCGCGTGCCATCCTTCTTCTTGACTAGAAGAACTAAAGCTCCCCAGGGTGAACCGCTGCTGTGGATCCAACCCTTCTCTAATAACTCAGAAACTTGTCTCTTTATCTCTTCCAGTTCCACCAGTGATATCGGATAAAAGCCTTTGAATTGGCGCTGCAATAAGAATAAGATCAATTACGAACTGCACATTTCGTTTTGACGGTAAACTCAATATATCCTTGAACACATCTATGAAATCCCGAACTGCTCTCTTTGCTTCATCTGTAACTTTTTTATGAACTTCTCCATTAGTAAATGGTTCCTCTCATCATGAATTTACAAGTTTGTTCTAAAAATTATGAGTTATCAGACCATGACACTTCCGCTGCGCTACTCTGATAAACTGAGGCAGGTTCATCAGAACTTCTTCAATCAAATATCTTACATCTGATCGGCCTTGAAGCAGTTTGTACTAGCTCCTGCTGGGGTTATTCTCAAACTACTGCAATCATCATATGTTCTCCTATGTTTTTCCTTATTCTTCGAAACGTGGATGGACTGGTCACTACGGGACAAGGGGAAAGATATAACGTGATTGTGGGATTCAAGTTCGCGATAAGGCATAAATTCGTAAGCAATGGAACCGAGAGAAACAAAGTAGTACAATGAACATAAGTCAAGAAAATGATTCGATATAGGATTCCAGGTTATCTAAATAGAGTACCGCATTGTAACCATACCGCAGTACATAGTTACAATCACATAACTCCATTCAAGTCGCCCAAATCCAGCTATCAGAATCGAATAATACCAATACGGGAAAATTATAAACGAGTAGGATACCTGAAAAACGTCATCTGACGCCTTGGCCTCCTCGGCCGTCAAGGTGAAGGCCCGAGCTTGATTAGGCCTCTGAGTGATCAGCTTCTGTGGTGGTTTCTAAATATCTTTCCTCAATCGTAGCTTTGAAGGGTAATCACTGATGGTATGGTCAGCTGATCCACAAACAAGACAAAGTCCAAGCCTCCTTCGACATTCCTTCTGTAGGTGTCCGGGTAGATGGAAAAAGTCACAGATCACACTTCTTTTCTGATCGGATACAACGGGCTTCTTTATGGGTACAATGCCTCGCTTGTTTAATGGAATGCTTCTGCGTACAGGAGCTCGGTTTGGCGTAAACGCCGGCTTTCGCACTACAACTGCTTGCTGTTGAGTACCCTTTGCTTTCACCAATAAACTCTGCTGCTCTTTAGCCGTCTTGAGAACTTGGGAGAAGGTGATCAATCCTAGAGATATGATGTGTCTTTGAATCTCCACATCCAAGCTACACATAAACCGTCTTGCCCTATCTGCCTCATTGGCAACTAAGGGCCCCACAAATTGACTGAGCCGGGTCAACTCAGCTGCGTGTGCATCAACGAATCCTCCATTCTGCTTCAAGCTAATGAACTTATCTTCCATTTCCTCCCGAGCAGATTGCAAAAAGAACTTCTCCAAAAAATTTCACAAAAACGTTGCCCAACTGATCGTCTTAGTCAGACGGATCTCCTCTGTAAACCATCACTCGCGAGCATAATCTACTAATTGGATGCGTACTACATCCACCTTTTCTCATCTGGAATCTGCGCGGAGACAAGCAGATTCTCTGTATCAACTAGCCACTACTCTGCTGGCAATGGCTCCTCCAATCCTGTAAATGTGGATGGATCGAGCTTTCTAAAGTCCGCCATAGTGTCGTGCTGTCTTGGGTGTTACTGTGACTACAGACTGCTGGACAGTCCGCAGACCCTCCTGGAAAGCCTCGGCCTGCCGCTGATTAAGCTCGGTTTTCCTTTTCTGGTTTTCAAGCATACCACATATAACTCCAAGCAGTGCGGCGTCATCAACCCACCTCCGGTATGACCGCAAATCTCCATCCTCCATGATTCTGAAGCTAAGACACTGAAGAGAATTAGCAACGGTAAACATGATTCAATAAACAAGATAGCGATAGATTCAAGATTGGCAAGATAGTAATATGGAAGGAAATGTTCCTAATTCCGGGTTTTCTAGTTAGTGTATTGGGTTTAATACCCAACTACAAAAGAACCAAACTTTACTAACCCTAAATCCTAAGGCTCTGATACCAAACATATTCTGTCACGCCCCGCTTTCCAAAATGTGCAGATTATGGCACGTGACAGAGCCAACCATGCTACCTGTGGTTAGGAATCATTTCTCCATAGTCACATTGCTGCTGTCAAGTGGATATCAAGAACAGTAAAATATAAAATCTAGCCAGTACATGTCCATTTGCCATAATAAATAAAATCAGAAAACTGCATAAAGCAGAAACGAATCAAGATCCAATAAACAATTGTAACGTTTTAAAAATCGTTTAGGTTAATTTTCTGATAATCGATAAGACAACTCGTATTTTCCGTAAAACTTAGTTATAATTATTTTTCCACATAAACCTAAATATACCTATTTTAGCTATGTAATTGCTAGTATTTGGTATTTAATTAATCACTTATTTTAATTGCTAGTTATTTAATTATTTTCTTTAAGTATTTATTTTAAATATTATTTTAATCACTTACTTGCACATTTAATTAGTATTAATTACAATTAGAATGGATTAATCACACACTTGTGCACCATGACAACTTAATACCAAGTTTGTAACATGTTCTTTCTTTCTCAAATTGTCTCCATGGTTCCAGACAATTCTAGAAGAAAATTTTAAATTGAAAATAAAATTAAAAGGACCTAATTAAAGAGAATAGAATGATAAGATGTTGATGTGTAGATGGGGGTATGGTTACCTCTCTTTCTTTCACTCACCCACACACAAACACCTCTCATTTTGGCCGAAACTTCTAATGGCTTTCCATCCCATTTCTCCATCTCATTTCATCTAAAAAATCTTCATTTTTCCATCAAAAATCCACACAAAAATCTCACTAATTCATAGTTAAATCTTCATCCAAAATCCTTGACCTAAAATAGCTTGGATCTTGGATCAAGAAAGCATTTGGGAGGCCAAGTTTGCAAGTTAGATCTCAAAATTTATGAGGTATAAATCTTAACCCTATGGTTAATTTGTTGGTTAATTACTTTAATCTAACTTATTTAGGTATTAATTTGGTTTTAATTGCAAGAATTGAGTTTTTAAAGAAAAGGGTTTGGGTTCAAATTAGAGATTTTATTAATAAATTAAGTTAACTAAGTGTAGATTAATATCTAAAGACTTGCAAAATCTAGTCCTGTTGTTAATTTGCCAATTGTTACTTTATAATTATCCTAATTAAATATTCTTGCAAACTAATTTTATGATTAGTGTAAATAGGTGAGATTAAAATTTAGTTAAGAATTGTTTGGCCTAATTAAGATACTAAATGAATATTGTGGCCATTAGATTTGGTAAAACATCTAGATTTGCACTAAAATGGTTAATTGTTGCTTACTAGGTTTTGGAATAAATAGATTTTAATTAAGTTTGAGGTTGGAAAGATCTACAACCTATTACCTAAAATATTTAGTGTATTATAAATGCGCGATTGGTGTGATCGGATTTTAGGTGGACACTAAAGAGAAGAGGGTAAAGAGGTTTGTGCGGGGACTTCACACGCATTTATTTCTTGCCATCGACGCCCATCATTTTGACACTAATGCAGCAGCTGTGGATGCGGCCTTACTGTTGGAGGAGCGCATTTCTGAGACTTCGGTCGTTCAGGGACCGAAACGGATTCGTCCTGATATATCAGCCTAGAGGCAGACAGGCAGACGCCGTAGCAGACCCCCTTCAGGCCGTGGTGATGGCAGAGGCTCGAGACCAGGACAGTTATATAGCACCTACCCACAGGGATAGCGGCCGTCATGGGGATGTTTTCGATGTGGGGGTCTGCATCATCGTGTCAGAGACTGTACTATGGGACGCCAGGGCGCATCGACAGTTCCATATATGACCTTACCATCTTCACCCCCTCCTCAGAGAGCTCTACTTCCTACCCATGATGATGCTCCATGCCAGGCAGATGATCCTAGAGGCTGTGGACGTGGCGGTCTTATTCAAAGAGGCCGAGACGACAGAGGCCGGGATAGAAACAGAGGACAGCCATCTACTAGTGGAGGACAGGCCCGAGTGTTCGCTTTGTCTCCGCAGGATGCGCAGGCATCCAATGCCGTTGTGTCAGGTACTCTTCCAGTATGTTCTTTCGACGCACGGGTATTATTCGACCCGGGTTCTACACATTCATATGTGTCTACACACTTTGCACCGATGTTGGTTCGAGAGTCTTCTTCGTTAGATCAGCCACTTATTGTTATTACTCCCGTAGACGAGTCAGTTGTTGCTCAATATGTGTTCCGATTGTGTTCCGTTCGTATTGGGGAGAGGGATTCTACGGTTGATTTGATTCTCCTCGATATGTTAGATTTCAACGTTCTTCTGGGTATGGACTGGCTAGCCACTTTTTATGCATCCGTGGACTGCCGTGAGAAGGCAGTCAGATTTAGTTTTCCGGGTGAGCCAGTTCTGGTTATTCAGGGAGACCATAGCGCTACCCTTCCCAGCTTGATTTCTTCTCTTCGTGCTAGTCAGCTCTTGAGGAAAGGATGTCAGGTATTCTTAGTATATGTTTGTGATACTAGAGCCTCATAGGTCCTGTTAGACCAGGTCCCGATTGTGAGAGAATTTCTTGATGTCTACCCTGACGAGCTGCCACTTTTGCCGCCTGAGCGCGATATTGAGTTCATTATTGACTTGATCCCTGGCACAAGGCCTATTTCTATACCGCCTTATCGGATGGCCCCGGCGGAGCATAAAGATCTGAAGGATCAGTTGCAAAAATTGTTGCATAAAGGGCTTATTCGACCGAGTGTGTCCCCTTGGGGTGCTCCTGTTCTGTTCGTCAAGAAGAAGGACGGCGGTATGCGATTATGCATTGATTATCGTCAGTTGAATCGAGTGACTGTGCGGAACATATATCCCTTAACTCATATTGATGATTTGTTCGATCAGCTCCAGGGTGCGGGACATTTCTCGAAGATTGACTTGCGATCGGGTTACCATCATTTGGGGGTTCGGAAGGACGATGTTCCGAAGACTGCTTTTCGCACACGTTACAGGCATTATGAGTTTTTGGTAATGTCGTTCAGGCTCACCAATGCCCCAGCAGCGTTTATGGACTGGATGAACCGTATATTCAGGCCGTTTCTTGATCAGTTTATCATCGTGTTCATTGAGGACATCCTAATATACTTTTGGAGCCGAGTGGATAGTGGTCAGTAATTGAGGATTTCGTTGCAGACTTTAAGATATCACCAGCTATTCGCTAAATTATCCAAGTGTGTTTTCTGGTTGGATGGTGTTGACTTCTTGGGTCACGTAGTTGCGAGGGATGGTATACGTATGGAACCGAAGAAGATCGAGGTTATTCAGCATTGGCCCAGACCAGTATCTGTTACAGAGGTCCATAGCTTTTTAGGTTTGGCCGGATATTATCGATGCTTTGTTAGGATTTTTCTCGTATAGCTGCACTGTTGACCGGATTGACCCGGAAGAGATCTCCTTTTTCTTTGGACCAAGGATTGTAAACAGAGTTTTCAGCAGTTGAAAACGTGTATGACGACTGCACCAGTTTTATCCTTGCCATCAGGTTCGGGCGGCTTTGTTGTCTACTGTGATACTTCTCAAGTGGAGTTAGGCTGTGTGTTGATGCAGCACGGCAGGGTCATCGCTGATGCTTCTCGTCAGTTGAAGAAGCGCGAGAAGAACTATTCTACTCATGACTTAGAGATGGTTGCGGTGGTCTTTTCACTCAAGATCTGGAGACACTACTATACGGCGAGTCGTGCCAGATATTCACGGACCACGAGAGCTTAAAGAACATTTTTCAACAGCGAGATCTAAATTTGAGACAGCGCCGATGGATGGATCTAGTAAAGGATTATGACTGCGAGACTCTTTACCATCCGGGAAAGGCGAATGTTGTGGCAGATGCTTTAAGTCGAAGGCCTGGAGGTAGTTTATCTTGTTGAGTGCAGTTCAGAGACAGTCGACGGCAGATTGGCAGATTCTATGTGACAGCCGAGTACAGTTCGAGTTTACTTCGACCGAGGGACAGCTTGCCTGTGTCTGTACACAACCACAGTTATTTGATCGTATCATTGAGGCACAGTCCGATGACGTTCGTTTGTCAAAGATTATGGAGCAAGTTCGATAGGGCAAAGATTCAGAGTTCGTGATCGATGATCAGGGAGTACTACGATTTGGGACTCGACTATGTGTGCCAGATTTCGAAGGACTGAGACGCGAGATTTAAAGGAGGCATACCAGTCGACGTATAGTGTTCATCCGAGTTCCACCAAGATATATCATGACTTGAGAGATGCCAACTGGTGTGAAGGGATGAAGAGAGATGTCACAGATTTTGTTTCGGGATGCTTGACTTGTCTGCAAGTAAAGGTCGAGCATCAAAGGTCAGCAGGAGAGTTACAACCTTTGCCTATTCCAGAGTGGAAATGGGAGCAGATCTCCATGGATTTTATCGTGGTTCTACCTAGGACCGGTTGAGGGTATGACTCTATTTGAGTGATCGTAGACCGATTGACGAAAGCAGCTCACTTTCTGCCAGTAAGGACCATTTTCGGATTCGTTCAGAATTCTCAGATATATGTTGATGAGATTGTGCGACTCCATGGTCTCTCGAATTGTATTGTGTCCGACCGAGGCACCCAGTTCACCAGCCGACAATAGCAGAAACTTCAGGAGGCTCTGGGCACCCGATTGAGCTTCAGTACAGCTTTCCATTCGCAGACCAACGGTCTGTCAGAGCGGACTTTTCAGACTCTTGAGAATATGCTCCGGGCTTGCGTTCTAGATTTCGGTGGTAGCTGAGATCATCATTTTCCTTTGATAGAGTTCTCCTACAATAACATCTTCCAAGAGACGATTCGGATGACACCCTTCGAGGCGTTATATGGGAGGAGATGTCGATCACCCGTATGTTAGACAGAGCTCAGTGAGAGCAGCATTTTGGGGCCACAGGTTGTGCAGGAGATGACAAAAAAGATTCAGTTGATTCGGGAAAGGATGGGAGCAGCCCAGAGCAGGCAGAAATCTTATGCAGACTGACGTCGGCGCAGACTTGAGTTTACAGTAGGCGATCATGTTTTCTTGAGGGTCTCTACGATGAAGGGCATGATGAGATTTGGGAGGAAAGGGAAGCTTAGTCCTAGATATGTGGGTCCCTTTGAGATTTTCGAGTGAGTCGGCTCAGTTGCTTATCGGTTGGCTCCTCCACCCAGCTTCCCAGATGTTCACCCCGTGTTCCATGTATCGATACTCCGCATGTACCTTCATGACCCTTCTTATGCGGTTCAGCACCAGATGATCCAGCTGGAGCGCGATCTTTCCTTCACTGAGTAGCCGATAGTCATTCTGGATCGGCAAGTGAAGAAATTGAGGTCGAAGGTCATACCGTCCGTAAAGGTTGTTTGGCGTGGCCTGAACAGTGAAAAGGTCACCTGGGAGGCCGAGGACGAGATGCGGAAGAAATTTCCCTATCTTTTCGAAGGTACACGTAGTTAAATTTTAAATTCGAGGACCGAATATCCTTAAGGAGAGAAGATTGTAACGTTTTAAAAATCGTTTAGGTTAATTGTCCGATAATCGGTAATACAACTCGTGTTTTCCGTAAAACTTTGTTATAATTATTTTTCCACATAGACGTAAATATACCTATTTTAGCTATGTAATTTCTAGTATTATGTATTTAATTAGTCACTTATTTTAATTGCTAGTTATTTAAATATTTTCTTTAAGTATTTATTTTTAATATTATTTTAATCATTTACTTGCACATTTAATTAGTATCAATTACAATTAGAATGGATTAATCACACACTTGTGCTATGACAACTTAATACCAAGTTTGTAACATGTTCTCTCTTTCTCAAATTGTCTCCATGGTACTAGACAATTCTAGAAGAAAAATTTAAATTGAAAATAAAATTAAAAGGACCTAATTAAAGAGAAAAGAATGATAAGATGTTGATGTGTGTGTGGGAGCATGGTTACCTCTCTTTCTCTCACTCACCCACACACAAACACTTCTCATTTTGGCCGAAACTTCTAGTAGCTGTCCATCCCATTTCTCCATCTCATTTCATCTCAAAAATCTTCATTTTTCCATAAAAAATCCACACAAAAATCTCACTAATTCATAGTTAAACCTTCACCCAAAATTCCTTGGCCTAAAATAGCTTGGATCTTGGAGCAAGAAAGCATTTGGGAGGCCAAGTTTGCAAGTTAGATCTCAAAATTTATGAGGTATAAATCTTAACCCTATGATTAATTTGTTGGTTAATTATTTTAATCTAACTTATTTAGGTATTAATTTGGTTTTAATTGCAAGAATTGAGTTTTTAAAGAAAAGGGTTTGGGTTCAAGTTATGGTTTTTATTAATAAATTAAGTTAACTAAGTGTAGATTAATATCTAAAGACTTGCGAAATCTAGTATAGTTGTTAATTTGCCAATTGTTACTTTTAAATTGTACTAATTAAATATTCTTGCAAACTAATTTCATGATTAGTGTAAATAGGTGAGATTAAAATTTAGTTAAGAATTGTGTGGCCTAATTAAGATATTAAATGAATATTGTGGCCACTAGATTTGTTAAAATATCTAGATTTGCACTAAAATAGTTATTAGGTTTTGGAATAAATAGATTTTAATTAAGTTTGAGCTTGGAAAGATCTACAACCTATCACCTAAAATATTTAGTATATTGTGAATGTTCGATTGGTGCGATCGGGTTTTAGGCTTGGTGGTTGTCATGTATAGCGACCTCTAGTTGTGGGTTGTGGCATTGTCGTGAGTGCGTTTGTGCACTAAGTGCGTGCATGTCTTGTTAGAGCTCGTTGGTTGTCTTGTATCGTTTGTGTCCGCGACTATTTATATATCTATCCTCTTATTTACTTGTGTGCGATTTTAGGATTGGGTGCAGAGACGTCGGACGCGGCGTGGAAAGACAAGGCTGTGATCGGATCAGATTAGCCGAGGCGTCTCGGTGAGTAGATGTACACATTTATGAGGGGATCGTCTGGATAGGGCGAGATGCCCGATAGTTAGGATTACTAGTAGTTCTTGTATTTATATGCGTAGTCTTCTAGTCATTCATCTCATTGCATTGCATCATCTTATATACATATGATATTATCTCATAGGACACTTGCACCATTACCATTGGTTCATGCCGCACGTGCACTATTCATGTGAACACACACTCCATTGGTAATTGCTATGTCACGAACACTCTAGAACTTGCATAAATCAGTATCTAAGCATTGCATTATTTATGATATGTAACTTGTAGTTGTATATTCATTTCATTAGGATGGATACGTAGGATTGCTAGTCATATGTATATACCTCATTGCATGCATAGTTTTCTAGTCACACATCGTATTTTATATTAGTGATACCACGGACATTCATTTTCATCGACATGTTTACATATCGTGATTCTTCTTGAGGATTTCAGTACTTATGAGATTTCTGGATTTTGGGGGAAAACCGCAAGAATTTATAAATTTATTATCATTTTAAAAATGCAAGTTGCGGTTTTCTCATGATATGATGTATGTGTCGTCCACCATGAGTTTTCCTGATTTCTGTTGGTTTTCGAGCCCCGATTCGAGGAGTAGGATGAACCGTCTCGGGTACATGGTGGACCCGGTATGGTACCCCGGGGCAAGAAGCTCGAGTTATAGACGATGAGCCTGGCAGGGGCAGGCTACCTACCGGTGATGTCTGACGCGGCGGATATCCGGAGGATACCGACCGTAGTCGTAAGATTTGATGATATGGGCCGATCCGGACTGACGGAGCCCGAGATATTGAGACATTGAGATATCGAGATAATGAGATATTGAGACATTAAGATATTGAGATATACATATATTGTGTCGATACTTGACACGGATTTTCTATTGATTTCATAGATGATACTTTAGTTTATTGCACAGATGTTTTTCTAAGATAAATATAAAGATTTTCTCAAACCAGACATGTTCAGGTTTCGTGTTTGATTATGCATTCATATTGCATTCATGCTAGTACATCGTATCATATTGATATATGTAGCTTGTGACGCCTTTGCGTGCATGCTTACGATAGCCTTATTAGATATTACTTACTACTCACGAGTTGTCAACTCACCCCCGTTGTGCCACAGTATTTTGTAGGTCCGACCCGTCAGCACAGTAGCGGCGGGCGTACTTCCTCATTTTGTTTCTTTTGCTTGGACTTGCGGCATTGCTTGTAGGTGGGTTGCGGGGATATTTTGTTTCCACTTTGTATTATTATTGTATCTAGTATTCTCTATCTACCGTATCTACCGCTTCTACCATTGTATATGTGACCTAGAGGTGTGACAGTGGGATTAGTTATATGTTGTTTTTCTGGTGTCGAGCTCACTTGGGGCCGACGTGATGCTTTCTTATTCTCATGCTTCTATATGCTTATTTTGCACTATTATGATATATTTATTGCGTGTGGTTGTGATTCCGCCTTTGGCAAAGAGCTAGCTTCCGCTTGGGGATGCCTTTATTCATTACTTATGTATTTTTTGTATTGTACCCGTTTTGGGGCCAGTATTTACAAAGAAGACTCTGCCGAAATTTTTGGGAAAATTTGATGTTTCAAAATGTTTTAATGTGACTTTATTTTACTAAAACTACTTTTTAAGCTAAGTTTTCCTTCACTCTATTGCTTTTAAACGGTTTAGATTTCTGGGTTTCGGCTTAGATTACGTTACGCCTTTAGACGTTTTGTAGTTTAAGTGCCAGTCATGTTCTGTACCTTCGGGTCGTGACAAAGTTGGTATCGAAGCCTTAGGTTTTACCTTTCTGAGTGTAGGACGACCTTTGGTAGATGGAGTAGGTGACTTAAGCTGAGTGACGTGGCGTGTGTATATTCCGCGGCATACTTACGATATGGTACTCTGCCTAAGTCACCTTAGGATATATATTTGCTTGTACTACCTTCCTTGATTCCATATATACTTTGATTCGATTGCAATATTCCTATCAATCATGTTTCTTGTTCCAGCCACTATGCCACCGAAGATTTTGAGGGCATAGAGGCTGCCGCCAGAGATGAGATTCAAGCGGGCTCGTCTGAGACGAGGACCGATCAGGGCGGTACACCTACCCCTTAGGGACAGATTGATCCGTCCTCTCCAGGTCGTATTGCCACGCTAGAGGCCGGTATGCAGGAGTTACGTCAGATGATGGGATCTTTAGTTGAGGCCAGTCGGGCACAGAGATCTGATGATGTTCCTTCCACTGCACAGACCACGATTGTACCTGCTGCCCAGACAGCTGTTCCTACTACTACCGATACTATTCCCGTATCATTACAGGAGTTTATAAGGCTGAGGCCTCCAGTCTTTACCGGCACAGATGCAGTGGAGAATCCGCAGACAATCCTCGACAGGATGGCTAGGATTTGCCGTTCGTTGAAATGTTCTGATGAGAGATGGGTGGAGCTTGCGAGTTTTCGTCTAGAGGGTCTTGTTCAGATGTGGTGCGAGTCAGTCGAGAGAGGCTGAGCTGCAGGTCTACCTCCTATGACTTGGGATGAGTTCACAGCTCTATTTCTTGCTCGTTTCCTTCCGGAGAGCGTCCGGGATGCTCGAGCTCATAGTTTTGAGTCTTTGCACAAGACTCCTGGGATGACAGTGTCCGAGTATGACATTCAGTTTACTCAGTTGTCCCGATATGCTCCTTACTTGGTGGACACTGAAGAGAAGAGGGTAAAGAGGTTTGTGCGGGGACTTGACACGCATTTATTTCTTGCCATCGGCGCCCAGCATTTTGACACTTAAGCAGCTGCTATGGACGCGGCCTTACTGTTGGAGGAGCGTATTTCTGAGACTTCGGTCGTTCAGGGACCGAAATGGATTCGTACCGATATATCAGCCTAGAGGCAGACGGGCAGATGCCGTGGCAGACCCCCTCCAGTCCATAGTGATGGCGGAGGCTCGAGACCAGGACAGTTATATAGAACCTACCCACAGGGACAATGGCCGTCATGGGGATATTTTCGATGTGGGAGCCTGCATCATCGTGTCAGAGACTGTACTATGAGGCGCTAGGGCGCGGCGACAGTTCCATATGTGACTTTACCACCTTCATCCCCTCCTCACAGAGCTCTACTTCCTACCCATGATGATGCTCCACGCTAGGCAGATGCTCTTAGAGGCCGTGGGCATGGCGGTCTTATTCAGAGAGGATGAGGCGATAGAGGCGGAGGCAGAAGCAGAGGACAGCCGGCTACTAGTGGGGAACAGGCCCGAGTGTTCGCTTTGACTCCGCAAAATGCGCAGGCATCCAATGCCGTTGTGTCAGGTACTCTTCCAGTATGTTCTTTCGACGCACTGGTATTATTCGACCCGGGTTCTACATATTCATATGTGTCTACACACTTTGCACCGATATTGGGTCGACAGCCGTCTTCGTTAGATCAGCCGCATATTGTCATTACTCCAGTAGACGAGTTATTTGTTGCTCGATATGTGTTCCGATCGTGTTCCGTTCGTATCGGGGAGAAGAATTCTACGGTTGATTCGATTCTCCTCGATATGTTAGATTTCGATGTTCTTCTGGGCTTGGACTGTCTAGACACTTGTAATGCATCCGTGGACTGCCGTGAGTAGGCAGTCAGATTTAGTTTTTTAGGTGAGCTAGTTCTGGTTATTCAGGGAGACCGTAGCGCCACCCTTCACAGCTTGATTTCTTCTCTTCGCGCTATTCAGCTCTTGAGGAAAGGAAGTCAGGTATTTTTAGCGTATGTTTATGATACTAGAGCCGTAGAGGTCTCGTTAGACCAAGTCCCAATTGTGAGAGAATTTCCTGATGTCTTCTCTGACGAGCTGCCAGGTTTGCCGCCTGAGCGCGATATTGAGTTCATTATTGACTTGATCCTCGGCACAGGGCCTATTGTTAGTTATATGTATGCTCTAGAGGCTATTACTATACATGAGATGTATATTGTAGTGGATGCTTGGACATACATAGGGAGGACTTTCTTGCTCGACATGATAGTATGCTATCTGGTCACTCTTTACCTTAACGTGTACACTGATTGTCTCTCTGTTACATGTTGGTAAAGCCCTTAGGATGTGTACTTGACTACCTGGACTATGATGCTGATCATACTAGTGGGGACATGGTAGTTCATAAATACATCCTTCAAGGTCCCTAGTCGTGGGTGTATCGAGACGGGGCATTGATATACCAGTGTAGACTAGCGTATAGCTTCTCGACCCATGTAGATGGGCGATGGATGATCCCATATCCATTGGTGTTTGACATCAGAGATGATATACGGGTGCTCAGTGGAGACTGGGTACACTGGACGGACTCGCCGAGAACTCCCAGATGGTATTATACCTTACGTCAGATGGCAGTTCTCTGGTGACACTGGTACAGGTTAGTCTGTAGACCCGAGATCGTCATAGAGTCTTGTGTGATTTCCACTGTGCTTTGATTTCCATCCTACCACGTCCAAGAGGGCGTGCAAAACGGTGGTTTTTGGGTACAGTCCCGAGTCACATGGAGGAAATGAGCGATAGGAGGGATTTCGTCTCTCCCGGTATTGGGGTTGATGTTGCGCTATGCTCGATTGGCCATAACAGGGAAGTCCCTGGCCAGGGATGGTTTAGAGATTTACTAGTAAGTGTTACCAGTAGTTTCTCGACCAGTTATGAGCCTCGCATCGGCATGACTTATCGGTTATTGGGGTCTGACGTTTACCACCCCTAGACTTGATATGCGACATATCAGACGAGGAGACCGGAATGTATGGTAGTGTCACTGTCAGGCTTTTTGTAGGAGTTGGAGCGGGCTTGCTTGCCGATCTTCTGATCGCTCAATACCCGGGTAGCCGTTACGTCCAGCTAGTACCGCTGACGGCTTGTGGGTGCTTGATATGATCATCACCTACTGCCGGCGTATTGACGAGTCTTTAGAGTCCTACATAGAGGTTTTACTGGCTCAGGCGAAACGAAATATGAGCGCATATGTAGTATGTGCGGGACCGAGAATAATGCGAGTATGTGATACCGTATTCTATTCTCGCGATGTTTGTGTCGATCGGTTATATGTGATATAACCAGGTTATCGAATCAAGGGTTGATTCGATAAGTCGATACATTGGATGTTAGTCGGTTATATGAGATATAACCGGATTATTAAGTCAAGTGTTAATTTAATAATTTAGTGTATAGTTGTATATGTGATATACTAATTTACATTAACTAACATTGGTTCACTTAAGCATTTTTTTTCTCACTTGTGCACAACTTAATATATATGTGATATATATATTAATTTGTGTTCATTTTGTATCATGGTTGTTGATACACACTACATGGGTGTATGAGCCATACACCATTATAATTATATTGGTGGGGTTTTAATATACAAAAAATACAAAATTAGTGGATAATTGTTCAAGTGCATGAAGCTTCATGAAGCTTGTGAGTGCATTGACCAAAGTCCACTAGTTTTGTTTTACTTAGCATATTTATAAACCTAACCACTAAAATTAGCCATGGTTATGTCTCTACATGAGTTAGTATATGATACCCACTCACCCATGGTTAGCTCACTCTCTCTTAGTTAGTTTTCATTCTCATTTTTGAGCTCATCTTCTTCCTCCTTCAAATTCTTGCTGGGGTTTGATAAAGAGAGAGAAACATTGTGAGAAAAGAAATTCTAAAGTGTACCCATTTCTATTTCATCATCCTCTACTAGACTAGCACTTTAGTTTAGGGTGTTTGCTTCACTAATTCTTTAGTTGGTGAAGTAGAAGCTTGAGTTCGTATTCCCTCGACGTAGATCATCTTCGGCCTCGAAGACTTCAAGCAAAACCGTTGCCCTCTTCTCATGGAGCCGTCCGAGAGTCCGGAAGCATCGTGATCGCAACTAAGGGACTACAACAAGGAGCTTTAGAAGTGAAGGACCGATCTACAAAGATTGTATTTCGTATTCACTTAGTGTTAATGTGTTTAACATGCTTGTTTTCGCCTAATTATCTAGCAAAGATCTTGTTTAGGGTTATTCGGCACGGCTAAAATTTTAAACGGGCATGGTTGATGCCTTGTAGAACCTTGTTAGAGTGCCTAGTAACCCTACAGTGGTATCGGAGCCTAGCTAGAGGTTTAGGCGAAGTCTAGACGAAGTTTAAAGTCCGATCGAACCCGGAATCCCCCGATTTTACCCCTCTCTGGACATTTTTGAAAATGTTGGTTTTTTCTGGATTAAAAATGCTTAAAAAAATCAGCAGGCAATTATATGGAAAACTGTGCAAAACGACAAAGTTTGGCGCCCAAAGCGCCACGAAACCGCGGCACGAGCATGGCTCCCGCGGCGGTTCCGTGGCCATAAGGTGACGTCGCGCTTATCTTTTTGCACAGTAATGTTCCTATTTAATTTCCTGATGTTTCTGAGTATTTTTAATTTATACTCAAGTGTTGAGTTTTCTGGGTTGTATTGGGAGCTCATTGATTCGATCGGAAAGTTTAACTTCGTCTATGTGTTATTCCGGGTAATTTTTAGAACGTGTTAAAAAGTTCGAACGGATATCAATAACTCACCTTTTCCCTTGCCCGAAAATTTCCAAGTGTTGGATTTTTCCGTAGTTTAAGAACGTTCTAAGTCGTGCAAGTAATGCGATGGACCCTCTAGAAGACAACAAACCTTAACTCGATTATGTGACCATCTTGAACTGCCTTTTGAACCTTAGGGTTTGGGGCAGTACGGCGTGCCACATGTGAGGCATTGGCTTGACCCTTCTACGGCTGGAGCATTGGTACTGTGGCATGTTATGGATGTTTTTAAACTAATTTCAAGTGTTGAGAACTATTTGGGAAATCTTAGGTGCTTGTTTATTCGATCAGAAAGTTTAACCTTGTCTATTTATTTGGAATGTGATACAATATTTGGAATCCACAAATAGTTATGAGATAACTAATTTGAATGTTATAAACATAGCAGTTTAGTCTCAAATGATCGGTTGCCACGGAATTTTGATGCGATCAAAAGTCCGTCGCAATCACGCAGCGTACGCGGATACTCACCTGGTAAACTTAATAGACAGCCACGCCCCAAAGCCCCGACCAAGTGACTGCAGGAGAACCCCGTCGCTAAAAGTATCCGTTTGGGTGCTCGCGGCAGCGGTGTTCCGCCTTAGTGCACTTCGTCGACGGCATCCGGGGGTGCGGCCGTCTACTAAAGTTTGCGACGAGCATTCGATATGTATATCGGGAATCTTGTTGAATTGCCCGACTAGATATTGAAAAGTGTTTTCGATATAGAGACTAAAATGGGGGGTTTATAATTGTTAGGCATGCGATGTCTAAGGAGGTTGCGGATTCCAACTGTTGTAGTTTTACACTTTCTTTTCTGCGACCGTAAGTGTAATATGTGATATCGCCGGTTTCGTTGTTATATGTCAACGACAATTGGGATGCGCATATTTACTTACGTTGGTGACATGTGATGTTATGAGTTGCTGGATATGTTATATTGGATCGCCGCGTTCTGAATAGACGGGGTTTTTATGTGAGATGAGGGTTTTTATTTTCATTCATGTAAAATTCATTGTATGTAATATTCTTTTATTGGGGAACTTCCGGGATGAGGATGATGTCACCATTGTATATTATTTACTTTTCCGCATTAGGTAGACCCAAGAAGGAGAGCACAAGTAACCGGGTTCTAGAGTCCAGTGGGAGACCAACTCGAGGAGTCGAGTCTGGGTCTCCTAACTCTAGAATTGGTAGGGTTGCTTGCCGCTCTCGTAGGGGTCTAGGGGTGTGGGTTTAGCTATTCATCGCGACCGTGAAATCCGTGTTTTATACAGGCTCATATTAAAATACGGACGTCCTAGTATATCCAATGTTTCATATGTTTCTTCTGCTGTGATATCTGTGATGTGATCATTTGATATGTTGTGATAGATACTGTATATAGTATATATGATATATTATATAGACGTTACTTATGTTTTACACCAGCGCTAGCCCTGTCCCGCTCTGCCGTTAGTTACTTAACCTAACGGTGCACGAGGGGACATCGAGACGAGTGCGGATGGCATAAGTGTACGTCGTATTTATCTATGATGTTTAGGTGACTTAAATGATGGGACTTCATTAATATGATTAATGAAAGAAAAGAAACCTAAAAGATGTTGTAGAAACTTGTTTAAAAACTGGTAGCTCTAGTTCTTGCTTTGCATAGCGGTGTTCCTTGTAGAACATCCAACACCTTATTCGATGAGGAAAGAGCCGAGATTCCTTCACCGGGAGTGACCTCTTTAGCGAAACTAGCATATGCTACACACTCGGTTTGTCTTTTCATTGCTTTTATAGTTCTTGCTTTGCATAGTGATATTTATGAAATATCCTGCACCTTATTCGATGAGGAAAGGGCCGACGATCCCTTCATCGGGAGTGACCCCTTTAGCAAAACTAGAAAAGCTTAAAAAAAACACTCCATTTAAAATCACTCGATTCTACAACGATATCAAGTTCATTACGCAAAAGGTTTTCAGAAAAACCTGTCGTATCCCTCCGTCGTTTCAGATAAGTCCTACTTAGTATTCGTGCTACGTTTGTTGGCCTACGTCAAGGCGTAATGTGCGGTAGCTAACCAGTATTTATCTTCTATGCATATGATGCAGATTGGATTAGGGTAGTCGTGCGACTTTGTTGGCCTGCGTCAAGGGTCGTGCGGGTGGGTTTAATTCAATCAAGAAATGACGGGTTGAACTTGACTAGCGCACTATGGTTTGTTGGCCTGCGTCAAGGTCATGGGACGTTAGGGGCAAAATATTATCGGGAATTTCAAGTGTTGAAATTTGCAATGAGATTGCATACCTTCTATGAGATAGTTGGATCGCGATACCTGCTGCGAGTAATTGATACTCCTGGGAGATTTTTACACATTACAATTAGCCGATCAAGTAGGTGTCTAGAAAGGTGTCAACGGAGTTACGCCTCTGGGAAAACGAGGTTTACTTTAATTAGGTCCGTGCGAAAGCACGGGGAACCTCCCTCAAAGTACCGACACTAGCCTGGCTGAAAGATTGGCAAAGTTGTAGGGTGTAATTAATCCCGGCTAGTCTTTCCTTTTAGGGTTTGAAGGAAGATTTGATAAAAACAGTAGGAGCCATCCTGATTAGATAAAATAATAACCAATCTGATCTTGCAAGAGCACACGCAGAGTGTTTTCTTCTCTCTCTCTCTCCAGGTAGCGACCATGTCACGCCTTAATCAAGATAATAATACGGATGTATTGACCGGACCCGCTTGTTATACAGAGCTAGGGAACGTTGGTCCCGCTCCAACTTATAATTGTTATAAGACAGAGCAGGAAATTGGGGATTACTAGAATTTCCGTGCCGCCCAAACGAAGAAAGTGCATGCTGATGCATCATCTTCGGGTGTGTTCATTACAGAGAACTGTTTCTCAGTATCTTTTACGTCCTGAGTATGAGATACCGGATCAGGATCCCGTATATGTAATCTGTTACATGGGCTACAGATAGGTAGAGAACTGAGAACGGGTGATAAGTTTCATGAGATAGAAAACGGTGCAAGTGTTGCAGCCAAGTCTGTTGGTCACTATCATCCTGTATTACCAGAATACATTGATTCTGAACGAATGTTATTAGATACCGAACCTGATATACAATATCATATCAGTCTCTTTATTAGTAAAGAAGGATATAATTTTGTATTGTTGGATAATGTTTTGAACATTTCCTATATCAAGAGTTGATCGATTCAGGCACGTTATCTAAAAGTATTGACGTTCTAAATCAAACTACAGTTCTTAGTATACAGAACACACACAAGAGGAAGAGTTCAGAAATGAACGAATCCTTCTTGAGGTATTGCAGACTAGGCCATATCAATGTGACCCGACTAGCTGAAGTTACATAAGATGCATATTTAAATTAGTTTGAATTTACATCTTGTAAAACTTTCCAGTCATGTCACAGAGATAAGATGACCATAGCTCTGTTTATAGGAAATAGAGAAAGAGTTAGTGAACTCTTGGGATGATACATGTTGATGTATGAAGGTCCCCTGTCTATACATGCCAAGACCGGTTCTTAGTACTTCATTACATTCTCTGATGATCTCTCAAGATTCAGACATATGTTCCTGTTGAAACACAAGTCCGAACCTTTTGAGATATTCACAGAATATAAGTTAGAAGTAGAGAACCAAAATGGGTATAAGTATTATGTCCTTTGATGTGATCAAGGAGGAGAATACTTGAGCACGGAATTCCTGGATTATTCTAAAGAAGAATGAGATTCTCTCTCAGCATTACTCCTCCGTATACACCACATCACGTCGGTGTATCGGGGCGGAGCAATCACACCCTATGAGATAAGGTGTGCTCTATGATGAGTACTACTGAGTTACCTATTTCCTTTTAGGAGTTATGCACTTGTGAAGTTGCATACCTATTGAATATGGTTCCAATCAAATCAGTTGCCTACCACTTCATATGAGATATGGAAAGGGAAGAGCCCATATCTTAAGTTTGTTAAGATTTGGGGTTGTCCAGCCTATGCCTAAAAGCATAATCTGGACAAGCTCAAGGCAAAGTCAGTTTTGTAGAAGTTTGTTGGATATCCCAAGCATATGCAAGGGAATATCTTCTACCAAACCGAGGAACAAAAGATATTTTGTATCTCAATATGCCACCTTTGTGAAAGGGAATTTCTTGTGAAGAAATTAATGGTCATAAGGTAGAACTGGAAAGAGTTCCAGCTATACAAACTGCAGCTGATGATTTGGTAGAACCAAAGGATTCAATAGTAACCAACGAACCTCAGCCTCTCCGCCGATCTAGTAGGGTTCCTCACCCACCTGAGAGATACTTCAGTTTCTCTATGACAGTGGGAGCGAGGATTGCATCATAAGATGATGACCCATCTGGTTTCGAGCAGGCCATCAAGAGTGAGGACTCTGTAAGAATGGCTGGATGCTAAGCGAACTGAGATGGAATCCTTATACACCAACAAAGTATGGACTTTGGTTGCTTTAGCTGAAAGGTTAAATCCCCATCAGGAGCAAGTATATCTTGAGAAGATTACTTGGTGTACATGGAAAAGTTGAGACTTTCAAAGCTATGCTTAAGTCCATCCAGATCCTACTTGCCACGGCTACATACCATGACTACGATATCTGGCGGTTGGGTGTCATGACTGCTTTTCTAAATGATGTTTTAGAAGAGAGAGTCTATAAGTACACAGTCAGAGGGCTTCGTAGACAGTGGGAGCAGTGAAAACGTGTGCAAGATGTTTTATGAGATAAAGCAGGCATCGCGGAGTTGGAACGTCTGTTTTGATGCGTTAGTCAAAGAGTTTGACATCATCAAAATTGTAGATGAACCTTGTATATACAAAAAAGGTAGTAGAGAGTATGGTGGAGATCCTCGTAGAGTACGTGGATGACATACTCTTGATAGGGAAGGAGTTTCCTATGCTACGCTCGGTCAATCTTCGCTTATCACAAGGATTCTACATATAGGATCAAAGTGATACCTACTAAATCCTGGGTTTTGGATCTATGAGATAGATCTAACTGGATGTTAGGATACTCACTAGTTGTAATGAGATGATATCAATTGATCCTGGGAAGAATCACTGGAAAAGTTCCAGGGTGATAAGGACGACTGAGTGTCAGTCACAGGTATTGTCTTTACCCTCAGTAAAAGGACGGTATGTTGGAAGAGTTCCAAGCTAGATACCATGGCATACTAGAAAATAAAGGCTGGATACATCGCTACCAAAGATACTACCAAAGAGGCAATCTGGGTGTATATTAGTTCATGAGATGAACTTCGTTCCTACCATTGTGTGACAATGGAGTTGTGGCCTATGCCTAGGAACGCCAGTCCCATCAGTGATCCCGACATATTCTAAGGCAGTGTCACCTGATCATGGAGATGGTTGATCTCCAGGGGATCGAGATTAGGAGAGTAGACTCAGAGGGAAACACGGCGGATCCACTCACAAAGGCTTATTCGCAGAGAGAGACTATTATGGGATGGTTGAGTATAAGATACTACAACCACTGTTATCAGATGGCTCTAGTGCAAGTGGGAGATTGTTAGTTATATGTATGCCCTAGAGGCCATTACTATACATGAGATGTATATTGTAGTGGATGCTTGGACATACATAGGGATGACTTTCTTGCTTGACATGATTGTATGCTATCTGGTCACTCTTTACCTTAACGTGTACACTAATTGTCTCTCTATTACATGTTGGTAAAGCCCTTAGGATGTGTACTTGACAACCTGGACTATGATGCAGATCATACTAGTGGGGACATGGTAGTCCATAAGTACATCGTTCAAGGTCCCTAGTCGTGGGTGTATCGAGACGGGGCATCGATATACCAGTGTAGACTAGCGTATAGCTTCTCGACCCATGTAGATGGGCGATGGATGATCCCATATCCATTGGTGTTTGACATCAGAGATGATATATCTGGGTGCTCAGTGGAGACTGGGTACACTGGACGGACTCGCCGAGATCTCCCAGATGGTATTATACCTTACGTCAGATGGCAGTTCTTTGGTGACACTGGTACAGGTTAGTCTGTAGACCCGAGATCGTCATAGAGTCTTGTGTGATTCCCACTGTGCTTTGATTTCCACCCTACCATGTCCAAGAGGGCATGCAAAACGGTAGTTTTTGGGTACTGTCCCGAGTCACATGGAGGCAATGAGCGATAGGAGGGGTTTCGTCTCTCCCGGTATTGGGGTTGATGTTGCGCTATGCTCGATTGGCCATAACAGGGAAGTCCCCGGCCAGGGCTGGTTTAGAGATTTACTGGTAAGTGTTACCAGTAGTTTCTCGACCCGTTATGAGCCTCGTATCGGCATGACTTATCGGTTATTGGGGTCTGACGTTTACCACCCCTAGACTTGATATGCGACATATCAGACGAGGAGACCGGACTGTATGGTAGTGTCACTGTCAGGCTTTTTGTAGGAGTTGGAGTGCGCTTGCTTGCTGATCTTCTGATCGCTCAATACCCGGGTAGCCGTTACGTCCAGCTAGTACCGCTGACGGCTTGTGGGTGCTTGATATGATCATCACCTACTGCCGGCGTATTGACGAGTCTTTATAGTCTTACATAGAGGTTTTACTTGCTCAGGAGAAACGAAATAGGAGCGCATATGTGATATGTGCGGGACCGAGAATAATGCGAGTATGTGATACTGTATTCTATTCTCGCGATGTTTGTGTCAATCGGTTATATTTGATATAACCAGGTTATCGAATCAAGGGTTGATTCGATAAGTCGATATATTGGATGTTAGTCGGTTATATGGGATATAACCGGATTATTAAGTCAAGTGTTGATTGAATAATTTAGTGTATAATTGTATATGTGATATACTAATTTACATTAACTAACATTGGTTCACTTAAGCATTTTTTTCTCACTTGTGCACAACTTAATATATATGTGATATATATATTAATTTGTGTTCATTTTGTATCATGGTTGTTGATACACACTACATGGGTGTATGAAACATACACCATTATAATTATATTGGTGGGGTTTTAATATACAAGTAAATACAAAATTAGTGGATAATTGTTCAAGTGCATGAAGCTTCATGAAGCTTGTGAGTGCATTGACCAAAGTCCACTAGTTTTGTTTTACTTAGCATATTTATAAACCTAACCACTAAAATTAGCCATGGTTATGTCTCTACATGAGTATGTATATGATACCCACTCACCCATGGTTAGCTCACTCTCTCTTAGTTAGTTTTCATTCTCATTTTTGAGCTCATCTTCTTCCTCCTTCAAATTCTTGCTAGGGTTTGATAAAGAGAGAGAAACATTGTGAGAAAAGAAATTCTAAAGTGTACCAATTTCCTATTTCATCATCCTCTACTAGACTAGCACTTTAGTTTAGGGTGTTTGTTTCACTAATTCTTTAGTTGGTGAAGTAGAAGCTTGAGTTCGTATTCCCTCGACGTAGATTATCTTCGGCCTCGAAGACTTCAAGCAAAACCGTTGCCCTCTTCTCATGGAGCCGTCCGAGAGTCCGGGAGCATCGTGATCGTAGCGAAGGGACTACAACAAGGAGCTTTAGAAGTGAAGAACCGATCTACAAAGGTTGTATTTCGTATTCACTTAGTGTTAATGTGTTTAGCTTGCTTGTTTTCGCCTAATTATCTAGTAAAGATCTTGTTTAGGGTTATTCGGCACGGCTAAAATTTTAACCGGGCATGCTTGATGCCTTGTAGAACCTTGTTAGAGTGCCTAGTAACCCTACACCTATTTCTTTACCGCCTTATCGGTGGCCCCGACGGAGCATAAATAGCTGAAGGATCAGTTGCAAGAATTGTTGAATAAAGGGCTTATTCGACCGAGTGTGTCCCCTTGGGGTTCTCCTGTTCTATTCGTCAAGAAGAAGGACGGCGGTATGCGATTATGCATTGATTATCATCAGTTGAATCGAGT